>JARYHS010012519.1:116803446-117011848 GCA_031002005.1 Vandiemenella viatica
GAAGGAATGAATCAGAGGAGAGTTTCGATTTAAGTAGAAATGACAGAACTACTATTTGAAATAGATCCTCAGTAAATTATGAAAGAATTCAGAAAGCTAAAAAAGTACAAAGTGCTGCTACAAATAATACACTGAAGAGCCAAAGAAACTGGTATAGGTATGCGCAGCAAACGAAGAGATATGTAAACACTCAGAGTATGGCACTGCGGTCAGCAACACCTATATGAGACAACAGGTGTCTGACACAGGCGTTTGATCAGTTACGGCTACAATGGTAGGTTATCACAATTTAAGTGAGTTTAAACGTGGTGTCATAGTCGGTGCATGAGAGATAGGACATAACATCTCCGAGGTAGCAATTTTCCCATATGACCATTTCACGAGTACACCGTGAATATCGGGAATCCGGTAAAATATCAAATCTCCAACATCGCTGCAGCCAGAAAAAGATCCTGTAATAACAGGACCAACAATGACTGAAGAGAATCCTTCAACGTGACAAAAGTGCAACCCTTCTGCAAATTGCTGTGGATTTCAATGCTGGGCTAACAGCAAGTGTCAGCGTGCAAACCATTCAATGAAACACCATCAATATGGGCTTTTGGAGTCAAAGGTTCATTTGAGTACCCTTGCTAAGTGCATGACACAAAGCTTTATGCCTTGCCTGGGCCCATCAACACCAACATTCAACTGTTGATGATTGGAAACATGTTGCCTGGTCTGAAGAGTCTAGTTTCCAATTGTATCGAGCGGATGGATGTGTACAGGTATGGAGACAACCTCATGAATTCAGGACCCTGCTTGTCAGCAGGGGCTGTTCAATCAGGTGGAGGCTCTGTAATCGTGTGAGGCGTGTGCAGTTGGAGTGACATCTGACCCCTGATACGTCTAGATACGACTCTGAAAGGTGACAGGTACATATGCATCCTGGCTGACCACCTACATCCATTCATGTCCATTGTGCATTCCGACAGACTTGGGCGACTCTAGGAGGACAATGCGACACCCCACACATCCAGAATTGCTACAGAATGGCTCCAGGAACTTTCTTCTGATTTTAAACACCTCTGCTGGCCACCAAACTCCCCAGACATGAACATTATTGAGCATATCTGGGATGTCTTGCAACATGTAGTTCAGAAGAGATCTCCACCCCCTTGTACTCTTACCAATTTATGGATAGCCCTGCAGGACACATGTTATCAATTCTCTCCAGCACTACTTCAGACATTAGTCTAGTCCATGCCACATCGTGTTGCGGCACTTCTGCGTGCTTGCATGGGCCCTACGTGATATTAGACAGGTTGTGGCGAGACAGTATTAAGCCAGGTATATTATTTGTAAAGCTGAAGTCGCCACGAAGTATTGTTGTGAGCAGAGGCATGCGGGGCAAAAAAGTAATTGTTGAGTCAGTCTGAGGATAGCCGCTGCGACAGTCAGTCTGTAGCTGGCTGTCGCAGGAGTCGGGTCAAGTTCACAGTGCGCCCTTTATAATTGTATAGTGGATCTAAAAGTATTAAAATGGTATCTGCTGATCATGTTAGGTAAGTGCTTCTTGACGAACGACAAGCTAGTAGTAGTGAGAAGTGGTGACACAGTGTATAGACTCAATAGGCAGAAGTGTCGTCAGAACTTGCAATTGGAGGAAATGAAGTATTGTATAGCCTTACCCACGGTCAAGATGAACAAGTATAATTAATGGTGGTGGTTGGGATAGATGTATATGCTTGGTAAATAAATCAGATGTGAACTTAAAAGTGACCTGTGAATCTACTTAGTAGAGAAATCAAACCTGCAAGCCTAAACAATCAAGCATATCTTAAATCATATCTTGAACCGCCCCACACCTAGAACAAAATCGCTACAAGGTGTACCAGTTTCTTTGGCTCTTCAGTGTACTACTACAGATGTACGAGGCGTATTCCAAAAATAAGGTCCGTTTGATCATAATAAAAACATCGTTCAGGATACAAGGTTTTTATTAACGTCAGTATGTAACTACATATCTAGTTCACTTTTCCACATAATCGCCGTTTATATCTATACACTTTCTGTAACGCTGTACCAGTTTCTTTAACCCCATGGCATAAAAGTCTGCCGCCTGGGACGTGAACCAATTGATAACGCTCGTCTTGAGTTCTTCATCGGTTTGAAATCGTTGTCCACCAAGCCACCGTTTCAAATGCAGGAAGAGAAAATAGTCGCTTGGTGCAAGATCTGGACTGTAAGCAGGGTGGTCTAGGATTTCCCAACGAAACTCTTGAATCTTCTCTTTGGTTTTGGAAGCGGTACGCGGGCGTGCGTTGTCGTGCAGGACGATGATGCCAGAAGACAGTTTCCCGCGGCGTCGATTTTGGATGGCACGTCTCAGTTTGGTGAGCATTGCACAGTACACGTCAGCTGTAATGGTTGTCCCACGGTCCATGAATTCGATCAAAAGGACGCCCTTTTCATCCCAAAACACGGAAGCCATCATTTTGCTATTCGTGTACGGCGATTGCTTACACTTTTTTGGTTTGGGTGAACCGGAATGGCGCCACTGCATTGATTGTTGTTTTGATTCTGCGTTGGTGTACGCTATCCACGTCTCGTCTCCCGTAACAATTTGGGAAAACAAACTGTCTCCATCTTGTCTATAGCGCTCCAAAAATTGTCGTGTGCTATGCATTCGTTGCTCTTTGTGCTGAGCGGTGAGCAGTTTTGGCACCCACCGCGCACAAAGCTTCCGATATCTAAGCTCTTCAGTGACAATCCTGTAAATTGAGGTTCTAGCAACATTTGGGAATTCCATAGCCAGACCACTAATCGTCAAACGCCGATCACTTCGCAGTTTTTGGTTAACTTGCTCGACGATGTCGTCGGTCCGAATACTGAGCCTGCCACTCCGCTGTTGATCGTGCACATCTGTGCGACCACTTTGAAATTCTCGACACCAGTGTCGAACTTGTTTCTCACTCATTATGTTTGGTCCATACACTACACACAATTCGCGATGGATGTCCGCAGCTGACGATCCTTTTGCCAACAAAAATCTAATCACACCGCGCACTTCACAACTGGCGGGAGCTACGATTGTCGCGGCCATTTCGAACTGCTCTCAACAATAGATATACGGCTACTGCGGCACGCCAACAATACTGCATATTTACCAGGAGTTGGTAGATGGCGCTGCAGGTGGGAAACGTCATTCAGGCCTATCATCTGTGACATCTTGTACCCCGGACCTTACTTTTGGAATACGCCTCGTATTAAAGAAAATGAGATACAATATTCTATCTTACCTTGAAATTTTGATTAAATTCAGTTTGCAGTCTCATTGCATACCAGAGGACTGGAAAAGAATGATAGTAGTACCAGTTCATAAAGGAGGGGCGACAAATAGGGCCATTTTATTTTATTTTATTTTATGTATTTCACCTCCCCCCCCCCTTATGGCTATACGCCTCATCGACCTTGAGATCATTAGAGGCGGGAAAAGTCTGGGGGGAAAGGAATTTGGCCAAGGCCTTTTGAAGAAGTATTCCAGCATTCACCTGGAGTGATTTGGGGAAACCAAGGAAAGCTGTTCATCATTCTAATGAATGATAGATTGTGTTGATGTCTTACAGTCAGAATTTAGGTTGTTTGCAGGTGACATAATTGTATATAATAGGATCAAATTAGGAGAAGATTGTTAACAGCTGCAGGGTGACCTGGATAAATATCTAAATGGGTAGGTGAACATGGAATGAAGATAAATGCCACGAAGAGTCAGCTTATTAGATATAGAGATAAAAAATAAAAAAATCCTAAAGGTTGTTTATGATTATAGGATGGGGTCAGAATTTTTTGTTGAAGGCTTGAAATATAAATATCTTAGCATAATGTTTGACAGTAAACTCAACTGGGTGGAGCACATTGTGCAGGTGGTAGGAAAAGGTTACAAAATCCTTCATTTACTGGAGATGATGATGAGAGCATGAACCAAAAAAGTGAATGAACTGGGTTACATAACTTTGGTCAGACCATTTCTTGAATATAGTGGTGTAGTTTGGAACCACATTTTGCATATCAAATACAGGAGCTGGAAGGCATGAAAAATGAGCAGTTATATTTGTTTGTGGAAATTATCGCAAAATCCAGCGATTAACTGATGTCGTTGGAAGACAGGAAGAGGGTGACAAGAGTGCTGGTTGTGTACAAGGCATATGTTAGTGATGCGGCTTGGAACCATATTGGTCAAATAATTCGGAATCATGTATGGAAGGGAAAAGAATACCATGACCACAAACTGGCACTTAATTAAGAGAGTGTGAAGATTTTCTTTTGTGAGTCAGGATATCAGGGGTTGGAACAATTTACCAAGTGATGAATAATTTACCAAAAACTTTGAAGGAATTTTAAAATTAAAATTCACAAATTGCAAAACTGATGGAGGAGGATTTTAGCACTCAAAGTATTAAAGATATTTTTTTAAAAAAAATAATAATAAGAAAGGGGTAATAAGATGACTGCAAGAATTGTCACTACAGCATATTTCCAATTGCAATTAAAAAATTAATTAATTAAGGGAATCAGATAACAGAATAAATTACCAAGCAAAGTGCTTTGCAATAAGTGCTGAAAGAGGTCAAAATTAAAATTCATAAAGGTACAAGATAAGTAGAAAAACACCTTGGGAAGTAGGTGTGTAGTGATGTTGCCACTGAATCTTGTCCTCCATTGTAACTGGATTAAAATTAATAAGAGAATGAAATCTTATTATCATTCATTTCTGACAGTTAAATTAAAAAAACATTAATAATAATAATAATAAAAAGAAAACTACATACTTTTGTGCTGAATACAACTGTGATCACCTTAAAAGTACTCATATTTGGAAGTTGTAAACTAATACCAGTTCCATTAAAAGCAATTTTGGAGATGTTTTTACCAAATGGTTTTCAGGGCTCTCTTGAAAATCTCAGCATCATCAAAATACAGTCCTCCCAAAATTTCTTTCATCTCAAGGTAAAGAATGGGCCAGGTCAGGTTAGCACAGAGGCTGATCTATAGCAGCCATAGCTTCACAGCCAAAAACTCCAGTGAAGATAGTGTAGTATGTAGAGGTGCATTGTCATGTCACAGGAGCCACGCTGTGTTGGTAAAAAGTTCTGGTTGTTTACTTCTCACTTTTTCACACTACCTTTGCAGTATTCTCAGACAGAACATTTGGACAGTTATTTCACAAATATAGCAAAGATTACCTCTATTTAACTGGTCATCCTAACATCCCAATAAAAATGTACCCCCACATTGACAAACCCTGCAATCCACTGTTACAATGCTGTTTATATATATGAACTAACATTTCCCATACTTCATCTCCACTCTTACAGAGTTTCACTAGAAATTTAGTGTTTGTTCTTTGCTCTAATTCCACGTCAGTAATTTTGATGACAGAGCACACACAAGAATAAATAAAAATGCAAACCACTTAGCACCAATCAAGGACATGTCAATGATAAAACTGCTATGAGGCACTGAACGAAAGGGGTTATAAAATTTTACAGAGGAACCTGCGTGATGGTCTTTCTGGTGCAAATTCGCAGATTTAAATGTCCGACTTTATTTGGTTGTTAGACACTACAGATTCAAAACAAAAAATGGGGACAGTATTATGAATGGAATTTTCCAAAAAAAAAGAGGAATATATAAAAAAATTACCTCTGTGTTTTGTTAACTTATTGCATCCTGACCAGCCATGGTAAGTAAACGTTACTTTCTTGGTTCTTATATTTGAAATGAAGCAACTGTGATACATGTAACTATAAGAAATACATAGTGATCTCATACTGCTTTAATGAAGTATTTGTATGCTTGACGTATGTATTCCTCAAAGAACTACATTGGTATGACAAAATATGATTTATATCACACTAAGGAAATAAGATTAAAAAAAAAGTCTGAGAAAAACTATATTTGGTGAAACAATTGTGTAAATCAGAGTATGCCTAATCTTACAACACAACATTTTGTGTTCAACTGTCAGTTACTGCAGTCAAAAGAGTGAAATGAAGAAGTAGTAACACAGTGAGAGAAATGTTATTCAGAAAATTCTTAGCTTTTCTTTGTCTTAAAGAAAACATAATCAAGTTGCAGTCATAGAACAAAACTGTTCAGCAAAATCTGTACAATATTATGATGTGAAGAGAAACAGATGTATTGAACAGCCCTATTTTCACTGTTGAAAATTAGTTTTACTGATCTTCTTCTTCTTTCAATTTTGACCAACTTTGGACAACAGAAAGTAGCTGGTTTACTGGTTTCCATTTAATTTAATTTGATATAATTGCAATGGTGTGCACACTCCGCTGGAAATCTCCCTACACACCCATCTTTTACATTTCCTCTTTCCACCCAATTATGCCCTCTACTAATTTGAACTTTAAATTTTTTCAGTGTTTTTGGTAAATTATTCATCATTTCTCTTGGTAATTTATTCCAATCCCTGACACCCTTTCATGCAAAAGAAAATTTTCTCATATCCTTATGCCTGAAATCAAGTTTCTGCTTGTGGTCATTGTCATTTTTACCCTTCCATGCACCTCTCTTAATTCTCCCACGAATATCTTTCCATGCCTCATCACTAGGGTTTGGATCTTTATGACCAAAAAATAAAAAAATATGCAGGCAAATAGGACCTTAAAATGGGTAAATATGACCGTAAAAATGACAAAATATGACCAAACATTTAAATTTACTATATATCAAAACATGCTCAACTACACATAATTTATTTTATCTACTAGTGTTGCTTACATGTAGGCAGCATAATTTGCTTCCATGCACTCGCTGCGCCATTGGGAAATTAAATTTTAAATCATTTTGTTGAAGTAGCTTTAATTTCAAATAATGTACAGAATAGAACCCTTTGGTCTGTACTAAAATAATCCTCTCTAAATTCCCTTACGTAACTTCAAACTTTCAGAAAATTTTATTTTCGGCATGGTGGTAGGCCTACTTATTGGTCCACTGCAGATTTAACGATGACTGAGGATATTTCATTGAGATATTGTTTGAAGCCGATCGACACAGGCATGCTTCTGCTACATAGTTGAGATTAAAAAAACAGGGTGAAACCTTACGTTTAGAGATTGACAATAATGTATAACTTTAATTCTTTACTGGTGATTTCTGACCACAGTGAAAATTAGTTTCCCTTCCCCCCTCCTCCCCATATCTGTATAGCAGAGGTACAGTTCTGTGAATAATTATCTTAATTTCTTCTCATTATATCTAGTGAAGTCACAGTACTATTAAAAAACTACCAGATTTTTTCTCGAAATATGACCATATGACCATAAATTTTATCAAAATATGAGCAAAACTAGGAAAATGGTCTTAATATGCATTTATATGCTATATAAAATACATTTAAATACAATCAGAAACATTGAATCAGAGTTTAATTCAACATTTCAACTCAAAAAGAAGGCAGGAAAAAATATGACTTGTCCTAAAGATCGGAACCCTAGTCATCACCAATATACACCTTGAATACTCCCATGACCCTCTTCACTTTCCTTCTATCTTCCAAAGAATCTCACTCCAGCTTGTTTACCCTGTAAGACCACCTGTGTTCTGCAGTAATTTCTAAATACAAATCTAGCAGCCCTTCTTTGCACCCGCTCCAACTCCTGTATTTGATACATAAAATAAGGGTGCCATATTACACCAACATATTAAAGGAATGGTCTGACCAAAGTAATTTGCACATATTTTCAGTAAACACTACACAAACATAGAAAAAAATTTCACCAACGATATGTGCAGTAGAAATGGTAATATAAATGTCCCCATGAATGAAAAAACTATGTTTCTATATCCAGTTACTGTAACAGAAGTAGTAAATGCTATTTCTAAATTAAAAAATAAAATATCCTGCAGTATTGATGGGATCCCAGACAAAATCATTAAATACAGCTCAGGATACATTGTTTCCCACCTTACAGATATTATTAATGATTCCTTTAGTGCAGGAGTATTCCCAACAGAACTAAAGTATTCAACAGTAACACCAATTTACAAAAAGGATGGCAAATATAACATAAAGAACTACAGACGTGTGTCTCTACTACCTGGCTTTTCAAAAATAATTGAAAGAGTAATCTATGAAAGGCTCACTGATTTTCTCACTAGAAACAAAATACTAAGCAATTCACAACATGGCTTTAGGAAAAATAGGTCCACAGAAACAGCCATTTACAATTTTCTGAATACTGTTCTCAATGCAGTGGATAGGGGTGAAATAAACAGTGGGTTATTCTTAGACCTGTCCAAGGCATTTGATCTTATTAGACATGACCTTTTATTAATAAAATTGTACAGATATGGTATTCGTGGCAAAGCATATGATTGGTTTAAATCATATCTCTCCAACAGGTACCATAGAGTAAAATTATGTCATGATGGCAAAGAATATTTTTCAGAGTATCAGAAAGTTGACCATGGAGTACCACAAGGCTCAGTCTTAGGACCCTTACTATTTCTTATATATATAAATGATTTACCAAATCATTTATTTAACAGCCGATGAGGTATTGTTTACAGATCACACTAATATTTTTATAAATGGCAGGATGAAGTTGACCTACAACAGAAAATTAATGCAACAACAAAAGAATTGGAAAAGTGGTTCCAAGATAATTGCTTGATTGTAAATCATGAAAAGACAGTATGGATTAGTTTCACTCAGATAATGAAAACAAAATAACTAATAATTTGGTGAAGATAGGAGATGCCTATATAAAACAAATACATGACACAAAATTTTTTAGGAATACTGGCTGAATGAACATTTAAAGTGGGATAAGCATGTTGAAACACTGAATAAGAAGTAAGCAAATTGTTGTTATATTTTAAGAATGCTTAAAGAGGGCTGCTCTTTGAAAACAATGTTGTGTGCCTACTATTCATATATACATAGCTTATTAAGATATGGTATAATTTAGGGGGGAAATTCAACACATGCAAAACAGGCGTTCATACTTCAAAGAGAGCTATAAGAATCATGGAAGGTAGTGAAACATAGAGAATCCTCCAGGGATATTTTTAAAGAACTAAAAATATTGACTCTACCATGTATATACTTATTTGAGTGTATCTGCTTGCTGAAATCACATCAGGAATATGCAGCACTAAATAAGGAAATACATAAGTACGAAACAAGGAATGGGAACAATTTTCATATCAAGTGACACAAGAAAGCTCTATACCAAAATAGTGTAACTCTACCAGCCTAAAATTCTGTACAACTCTCTTCCCGAAAACATAAAACGAATATCAAATTTACATAATTTTAAATATAAGCTAAATTTTTTTTTATTAGTCAATAGCTTCTATAGTGTCAATGAATATATGAACCATCGAGAAATGAACAAACATGATTAAATTATTTTGTATTGTAACTTGTAAACCATCAAAATATTAATTTAACTTCAGTTGAACATATGTATTTCATATGCAGCTTGTATTGACTGTGCAGTTTTAATTATGATAATTATAATAATGATATATAATTCTGTATTGTGTGAAACTTATATTGTAATGCTTATTGTAATTACTGATGACTTGTCCTATGTCATAAATTATGACTTCATGGATCAAATAAAATTCAATATATCCCATCTCCATTACTTCTCTCATACATCCCCTCATACAACTTTTTCCTACTTCCTGTCCAATGTGTTCTGCCCAGTTGAGCTTGTTATCAAATATTATGCCAAGATATTTACATTTCAAGTCTTCAACAAGCAGTTCCTTACCCCACCCTATAATCATGATCAACCATTAATTTTTTTATCTGACTCTTCTCTACATTTATCTTTAACCAATGTTTACCAACCCAGCTAGATATCCTGATAGTAACACGAGTATAGAGAATGACTTCAGGAAGGAGGCACAGCATACAAGTTCATTAGGTCTAGGTCACTGTAACCGGCCACTGGTGACCATGTTATGAGGAGATGGTACTTAGGAAAAGCATTAGTTCTTACTGGATGGGTAGCTTTTTTTTTTCTTATGGCTTTACAGCCTCGTCGGATGGCTAAGGTCATTAGAGGCAGAATGGGACTGGGAACAAGGAACAGGAATGAATTTGGCCATGGCCTTTTTGAAGGCTTAATATCTCTGGAATACCGTGGAAACACGCATACCGCACGAATCTGTGTGTTTAAATTATAAATAAATATAGTTAATAGTTAGTTTTTGTTGTAATAGTGATTCGAAACTGTAAATTCTAATACATTTTACTACTGTGAGTGTTTTTATTCGTTCAAAAAAAAATTATTTGTGATTTAGTGCTTTGGTCTGTTCCGTGTTTATTTTCTGTGTTTGTTTACATTTTTGAACGCTAGGCTTATGTTCAGATTTTTGTTATAGAGAGTAAATATATTTAGATAAAGCTTGTGAATTAATTTAGCAGTTTTTTTGGAAGGGCTAAGTTCAACAAATTTTCTCTCTCGCTTTGTGTACTTTGTTGTTGCTAGTTTCTTGTAATCATGAGTGAAAATTGTGGACATTGTCGTAGATTTTTGAAGGTTGGAATTTTTTGCTAAGGGTGTGAGAAATGGTTTCATTGGGGACCGATTTGTAGTGGCGTCAAAATTGGGGAAATTGAGGAGGCTCTCCCATGGTTCTGAAAGATTGTTTCAAATGTAGGAAGATATTGGAGCAGGAGGTAAGGACTAGTGCCCTTGAGGCTGAACTGATAGAATCTAGAAAGGAGTTGGATAGGCTACGCAGGGAGGGAAACAGAGATGGTTGGGAACTGGTGACAGGGAAAAGGGCAATTAGAACAAGAAGGGCTTCTGATTCTTTTGTTGTTAGGATGCAAAATAAGTTTGCCCTGTTGCCAGAGTTAGACACGGATGAGCCTTCTGTAGTTGTAGGTGTAGGTAATAAGCAGCAGACTTGTAGGAAAAGCTGTGTAGTTAAGTTTGGTAGGCAGGGATTAGGGAAAAGAAAGTCTTACTGCTAGGTAGTAGTCATGGACGAGGTGTTGGGCCATTGGTGCAGGAAAAATTAGGATCAGGTTTCCAGGTCATGAGTTTCTTCAAACCTAGTGTAGTCTAGCTCAGGTAGAAGAAGATATAGGTTCTTTGTGTAAGGATTTCACAGATCAGGATCATGTAGTGATAGTGGGAGGAGCAAGAAATAGTTTGGGCAGGAATGATAGGTATAGTATCAGAAATGACATGGAGAAAATAGCAGAAGCAACATGCCACACTCGGGTCAGTGTGATGTCGGTCTTGAGACGCTATGATCGGCCACAGATGAACTCTGCTGTGAGGCGAGTGAATCTGGAACTGGGATAGTATCTTATGTCTGATATTGGCTCTGGCATGGGCTTGGTACCTGTAGATGCTATTGATAGGTGGGGTTATACTAGGCATGGCCTACACCTCAATAGTAGAGGTAAGGGGGTTCTTTCAGATCTCATAGCAAACCAATTAATTGGGGCCACAAATTCACATGAAAAGATTCCTGTTGTTAATGGTGTTAGGGCAGCTGGTTTTTTAGATTAGGATCATGCATTATTAGTTTAAACAATAATGAGTTTTCAGATACTAAAATTAAAATTTGTGTAGGGATTAATTTATTACATCAGAATATCAGAGGGTTAACAAACAAAATGGATGAATTGCTAGTCCACATAAATGAATTAAATGATATCAATAGAATTGATGTTTTATGCTTGTCTGAACACCGCATTACTACAAGAATAGGTATGTCAAATGTAACTGACTTTAATTTAGCTTCTCATTATTGTAGAACGAACTTAGAGAAAGGAGGAGTAGTCACGTTAGAAATGGTTATACAGTAGTTTTGAGGATATAAGTATTTGCAAGTATTGTGTTGATCAACATTTTGAGCTTGTGCTACATGGCTAAATTCCAATAATGAAATTTTCATAATAGTAACAGTATACAGAGCACCATCAGGAAACTTTTCTATTTTTTATGAACCAGTTTGAGCTCTTATTAACATTTTTAAGCAGAAAAGAAGTCAACATAGTTGTATGTGGTGATTTTAATGTAGATTTTCTAAATAACTTACACTGTAAAGTCATGTTAGAATCATTAGTCAGTTCATTCAATTTAACTCAAGTAGTTAATTTTCCAACTAGAATAATGAATAATAGTCACTCAGCTATAGACAATGTTTTCCTAGATACCTCAAAATTCAGTTGTACCATCAAGCCATCCATCAATGGACTTTCGCATCACGATGCCCAGTTATTAACCATCAACACTTCAATAGGAACTAGCTCTAAGAGTAATGTTTTTAAACTTCAGCGTGTAATAAATGATGTGTTGGGTACTTGTTTCAGAAAGTGCCTCAATACCACAAACTGGGAACAGGTTTACAGTGCTCAAGGTATGGATGAAAAATACAAAATTTGTAGTAGCATTATATTAAATCACTTTGAAAGTTGCTTCCCCTTGAAAAAGTGTCGTGCTTCTCGAAAAGAACAAAAACCTTGGATAACTGTTGGCATTAGAACATCATGCATTTATAAAGGAAGTTGTATATTATCTCTAGGAACAGCAAGAATTCTAATGTAAAATCAAATTACAAACAGTACTGCAAAATACTGAAAAAGGTTGTTAAAGAATCTAAAAGTATATACTACAAACATAAAATTCATGATTCTGAAAATAAAATTAAGACAATATGGGACATTGTAAAAAAAGGAAATAGGAAAAAGTAATTAAACAAGTAATGATATTTTCATCAAAGAAAATTCAGTAGAATCTAATTTTTCAATTGCTGATATATTTAATAAACATTTTTTATCTGTTGCTGATAAATTGACTGCTAATACCTCAGTGATACACAGCATGGATTTTGTCAGAACAGACAAAAGAAAACTTTAACTCTATGTCTGTAAAATTAGCTACTCCAGAAGAGATTACAAAAATTATAAGATCCCTTAAGAGTAAATACTCTAGAGGTTATGATGGGATTTCCTGCAGATTAATTAAATTGTGCTCTACAGAATTAAGGAATTAACTAAGTTATCTGTTTAATATATCTTTACTTAAGGGTACTTTTTGAGAAAGGCTTAAGTATGCTGTAGTTAAACTACTCTATAAAAAGGGAGATAAAGCAGCCATATCGAATTACCAACCAATTTCATTACTAACAGCCTTCTCCAAAGTTTTAGAGAAAGCAATGAACACATTAAATATAATAATATTCTAACTAAAACACAATTTGGTTTTCAAAAGGGTCATTCAACAGAACAAGCTATATTTGCATTCACTGACAATATTTTAGAAGGAATAAATAATAAATTAATTCCTGTGGGAATTTTTTGTGACTTATCTAAGGCATTTGACTGTGTAGATCATAAAATTCTGATACAGAAGCTAAAGTATTATGGTATAGATGACATTGTTAATAAATGGCTTAGTCCTTACCTTCTAAATAGAAAACAGAAAGTATCAATGGAGAATTTTAAGGCTGCCTTAAGATGTCCACTGTTTTCTGAGTGGAAATTAATCAGATGTGTTTCATCTAAAAATTCAAAATTTGTCCAATTTGCAGATGACACAAACATAGGAATTAAAAATACTCCAGATTTATCTACAGAATATATTTCAAATTATGTCTTTGAACTGATTAATAAATGGTTTACAGCTAATGACTTGTCTTTAAACTTTGATAAAACTCAGTATATGCAATTCAGTACATCACACAGATTAACACCAGATATAGACATAAAATTTGCAAGTCAGTCCATGTAAGAGATAGAGAGTGTAAATTTCTAGGTTTGTATATTGATCACAATTTAAATTGGAAAGTGCATGTTTCTGACTTATTAAAACGATTGGGTGCAGCCACATTTGCAATTCGTACAACTTCAGCTATAGGTGATCTCCGTATGAGGCAGCTAGTTTATTTTGATTATTTTCACTCCTTATTGTCATATGGAATAATATTCTGGGTCAATTATACCCATAGAGACAAAGTGTTCAGAGCCCAAAAGCGTGTAATAAGAATTATGTATGGGGTTAGCAATAGAACTTCATGTAGAGAGCTGTTCAAGAAGTTAGGGATTTTAACATTAGCGTCTGAGTATATATACACATTAATGTCCTTTGTAGTCACAAATTATACTTCGTTTGAAACAAATAGTAAAATACACAATTATGGCACTAGAAGTAACAATGATCTTCACAAGAATTACAAGTCATTGTCATTTGTTCAAAAAGGGGTCCGATATTCAGGGATACATATCTTCAATAAGCTCCCAACACATATTAAATGTCTAGCAGATGATAAGAATAAATTCAGGAAAAAATTGAAAGAATTTTTAATTGACAACTCCTTCTACTCTGTCAAAGAATTTATTTCTAAGGTATCTAAAAAATAACTGCCAGTAGCTTGTGTCAATGTAGTTTACATGATTAATTTACCATGTATGCTATGACTGTACATCTCCTGGTGTATGTATTTATTTTGTTATGCAATTGTTTATGGTACCATGTATGCTATGACTGTACATCTCCTGGTGTATGTATTTATTTTGTTATGCAATTGTTTATGGTACCATGTATGCTATGACTGTACATCTCCTGGTGTATGTATTTATTTTGTTATGCAATTGTTTATGGTACCATGTATGCTATGACTGTACATCTTGTGGTGTATGTATTATTTTGTTATGGAATTGTTTAATGTACCATGTATGCTATGACTGTACATCTACTGGTGTACTTATTATTTTGTTATGCAACTGTTTATCTGTAAATTGACAACTTTCCACATCCCACAGAGCCAGTCTCCTCTATGGAAAATGAATGTATTGAATTGTATTGTATTGAAGTGATTTGGGGAAACCATGGAAAACCGAAATCTGGATGCCCAGACGGGGATTTGAACCCGCGTCCTCCCGAATGTGAGGCCAGTGACAGTGATCACCATTGGTGGGTGAAGATCCACAGGCACTATCCTTCATCACCTAAACAAAAGGAGGACAGGGAGATACTTTCTGGGATGATAGCTAAAGCTGTGAGGGACCCAACTTCCATTTATGATGTAGTAATCGCTGTGCATTTTTTAGGTTAGAGGCTGCAGATTAGGGGATAAAAATAGGTGACAAAAGAGAAAACTGAGTGCAGATATACAATGGGAATCATCGCAAATAGTTAAAGCTGATGAGACAATAAAAGTCAGTGTCACAACTGGGAAGCTGTAGGTTAATGCTGAAATTTTACAGAATCCATTATAAGACTGACACTAGTGAATTGGAGGTGAATAAAAAACAAAGTAAATGAGTTTGGTAACCTAACAGAGCTAGACAAACCACAATTAGTTATGTGGTAGAATCTTGTTTTTTATTTGTGTATCTAATAAGCTGACTCTTCTTTGCATTTATTTTCATCCCATGTTTACCAACCCAAACAGATATCCTGTCCAGATCACCCTGCAGCTGTTAACAGTCCTCTACCGCTTTGATCCTTTTATATAGCATTATATCTGTATCATCTGCAAACAATCTAATTTCTGATAGTAAACAATCAACACAATTATTCATTAGAATAATTAATAGCAATGGTGCCAATACACTACCCTGTGACACTTTTACTTTCACTTCTTTTGATAGTGCATTTCCTACCCTAACTTTCTGTTTTCTACCTTTTAAAAATTCTTCTACCCAGTCAATCACTTTCTCATCCACTCCAATAGTTTTTACCTTATTTACTACCATTTTATGGCTCACTCTCTCAAAAGACTTTGAAAAATCTACTGCTATACTATCAATTTGGCCTCCCTTGTCCATTTCATCCTAAATATCGTGCATATATCTAACCAACTGAAATTCGCATGAATTTCCTTGCCTAAAGCCTTGTTGTCTATTTGAAAACCACTTATGCTCCTCACATATATTTCTGATGTAGTTGCATATCAATCTCTCCATTAATTTACTGACCACTGATAAACTGATCGGCATTGAATTTTAATTTACAGTCCTCTGGTAAGCAACAAGTATCCAGATTTAATTTAAATATTATTTCAAGATAAGGTACAATGTCAAATCCAGCTATCTTTAAGACATCGGTAGCAATATTATCTACACCAGCCCGTTTATGTTTTTTCAGCTTTCTTAGTTCCTTCATGATATCCTCAGGATGAATTTCAATTTTTTCAATCAGCTCATTTATTATTGTGTTGTTAAGCTTGTTCTTCGATTTCATCCCTCCCATTGCTATTTCATTGTCCCTAATGCTCTCACTAAAACAAGTTACTTAAAATCTCTGCCTTTTTGTAATCTTCAGTAACTTCTTCTCCATCCTTATCTATAAGCATCTCTACACCCTCCCTACCCCTCAGTTTTCTAACATAGCGATAGAAATTTCTAGATGCATTTGAACGTGGGCTTGTTACATCATAATATTCTTAATAAACCAATCTTTGGTCACCTTCTTTGTTATTATGAATTCCTTATTTAATTGTTTCAACTATTTCCTTGCTCTCTGATAACTCCTTTATGTTCTCATCTTGCCATCTTCTTTAATCACTTCACCTGTCTAGTGTAGTATAGTATGAAGGTTCTAAACTTCTCTTTATTTCTTGGTTTGGAATAAATATGTCTCTAGTCTTTTTTTATTATTTCCATGAACTCTTCCCACAACTCCACTGAATTTGTGCCATTCTTCCATTTGTTGGACCTATCACTGAAATATTTTTTCAGTTTCCAAATTTCCGCCTTTTAATTTAATTGCAATGGAGCACACGCTCCGGTGGAAATTTCCCTACACACACAACTTCCCCCTATCCTGCACCCACCTACATTTGCTCTCTACAAATTTTAACTTTAAATTCTTTTAACGGTTTCGGTAAGTTATTCATCATTCCCCTTGGTAACTCATTCCAATCCTTGACACCCTTATCTAAAAAAGAAAATCTTCCCACACCCCTTTGCCTGAAATCTAGTGCCAGCTTGTGGTCATGGTCATCTTTTCCCTTCCATGAACTACTTTTCATACCTACTGCAATACAGGGCCGTAGACAGGTTTAATGGGCCTCGGGCAATTACACCCGACCGGGCCCCTCTTACCCGCGGGGGGAGGGGGGGGTCGAGGGGGGTCACTTTTTTGACAACGATAAAACAAAACAAAAGTTTTCAGATCCTTACAGTCTCCACCGCCGAAGCGCCATCGTCACTTACCGTGCTCTTAAATTTTACGTATCGTAGGCTACGTTTATTTGTTAATCAGCACATAAATTTTTATCTTATATTTTTATCTTATTGCATAAAGCTGCAAGAGGTTTTTTGCTCACATTAACTGGTTTTTTCTTTCCGTCATAAAATTATAAGCCTGTATGATTGTTAACAATTTTTAATTTTTGTTGTTGAAGGTAAAATTTACATAACCTAGATTTTTCCGGGCCCCTGTCAACAATTTATGGGCCCGGGCCCCGGGCAAATGACCCGAAAAAACCGGTCTGTATACGGCCCTGCTGCAATAACTATTTTCCCTTTTAATTTTGAATCCTGTAATATCTACCAGAACTGCTTTATGATCACTTACCGGTATTCCTTGAGACCCCACAATGTTATTATTGGGCTTTATTAGGAAGATATCCAAAATGTTTCGTCCTCTTGTGTTCGGCTGGTATAAAGCCTCTTTTACACTGAGGTATTAGAAAATCTGTGTTCCCTTGTGTTAATAATTTTATTGTCAGATAGCATGATAATATTTCACGTCTTGACACCAGTTGTCTGGTGTCTGGTTTTGAGTGGTCTATACTTTGTGGGCAGTTGACAATTGGGAGGGCATCTGGGTAAATTTGACTGACCTTTGGAATTTGCTAACCCTCTTGTAATCCGTCTTGCACTATCTTCTTGCTTCAAGTGATATCTTCTGCACTCGGTCCGCGTCTCGATGTTAGTAATAAATGGTTAAATAACGTCAGGGTTGTCACCAGCTAGTTCACGTCCAGCAATGAGGAAAGAAAGGCTATCATTTGTGAAATAACTATCTGATAATCTACCCTTTATATGAATGCTGGAGATTTGTTTTATAATATTAAAGAAATTGGCATCTTTTGGCAACCGGCGACTGCTTTGTAGCGGCGAGGCATGCTGACCATTGGGTTAATACTTGTTTGTAGAATTTCATAGCTATTGTCCTAAATCTTTCCTTTATTGGCAGGACTCCTGTGGCTTCATGTAGATCCTTTGTGGGAAAGCAGTAAGGCAGATGCAATGCCTGCTTCAAGGCTCTGTTTTGTATAACCTGTAGTTGTTGGATGCGCTTATTCGTCACGTACCCCCAAATTGGGCAGGCATACTCTAGTAAGGCCTCTACTAGAGTATGCCAGATATATATGCACACCCAGTGATGGAGAGAGTGAACTAGTTTTATTCAGTAGGGGATAAAGTTGTTGTAATCTCGCACTGGCCCTTCTCCTTATATCCTCTATGTGTGCTCGCCAGTTTAGCTTCGAGTCCAATGTGACTCCGAGGTACCTGAGCGTGGTTTTCCATGGTATGTCTTCATTATATAGTTTAAGCAATGGAACCGGGAGGTTTCCATTGCATGGACCGTATCATGATGGCCTGAGTCTTGGTGGCGTTGAACTCGATGCGCCATCTTCTTGCCCAATCCTCGGTCTGGTGGAGGATGTCCTGAAGTCTTCGGGTGGCGATGGCATTACCACAACTACTGGTGATGTAAGCTGTGGTCGTTTGTTTGACAGCTTTCCACCAATTCTGACCTGGAAGGTACGACCAATTAAATAGGATCGGATTAGTTTAACTAATAGTCCCGAGAAGCCTTGTTGGTAAAGTTTTAGCAAGAGTCCAGTATGCCAAACCGAATCAAATTCTCGCGCTATGTCCAGCAACACCATAGCGCAATACTCCCTGTGTACGAAGGCTCGAGTCGCCATTTCCACGATGCGGAGCACCTGTTGCGTCGTGGAGAGTCCGCGTCGGAACCCGAACTGATGGTTTGGAAGGATGTTGTTCTCCACAATGTGTCTGTTGATAAGTTTCAGCAGCAGTCTTTCGAAGACCTTGCTGACCGAGGTCAGCAGTCTAATTGGTCGATAGTGTTGCGGAAAGAGCGGATCTTTCCCACTCTTGTGCACGGCTATGACTTCCGCATGTTTCCACCAGCGAGGAAATTCCTTATTCTGCAGAATTTTATTGAAGAGGTTCGTTAAATACCCAGATGCCTCCGGTGACAGGTTCTTCAGGCATCTGTTCCCTATCCCGTCGTGCCCAGGTGCCTTGCTCGTCCGGAGTTTTGCAAGACAACTGGCGACCTCTTCAGAGGAGATTTGTTCAATCTCTTCTTCACCGTCATCGGCCTGGAGGTAGACTCGGAGACGCCGCCGAGCAGCTCTCATTTCGCGGTGATTTACATTCCGTTCAGTTGGTTGAAAGTTACGTTCAAAACTATTGGCCAGAACGTTAGCTTTGTCCTTTGGTCGATAGACAATCCCATTTTCACCGTGGAGGGGTGGGATCTGATGTCTTCGTTTGGTAAAACTCCGGGTTTAGGTCCAGAGGGTCCCGTTCTCCGGTTTGAGCGGGCGTGCCAGACCCTGTTCTTATGGTCAGCCAGAGTCACCTTCAGTTCCCTCTGGAGCCGATTTAAAAGCTTCCTCGTTTCGGGGTTCCGGGTTAACCGCCACTCTTTGGCAAACCCTGTTCTTGTGCTTAATAGCGGCCAATAAGTTTGGCGGAAGTTGTTGCGTCGGCATTGGTCTGCGGTGGCGAAGTGGGGTGGATGCTGATAAGGCATCCTTCACCATTGCTTCGAATGTCCTAAGAGCCGATCTAGATCTTCCTCTCTGGTCTGCAAGGGCAGCCATTATAAGCTCCCGGTATGTTCCCCAGTTGGTCTTGTGGTACTGAATTTAACGAGCCGACATCTACTTCAGCTATCACCGGGCAAGGGTCTGATGAAAGTCAGTTTATCGTAGCCACAGTGATGAAGCCTGTTATCCCCTTAGTGACGACTACATCAAGGACATCAGGACAGACGTTTCTCGATGGGTAGTACGTTGGCTCTGTAGGGCCCCACACGCACATATTGTGCCTGTTGACCAGTCTTCGCATGATGTTGCCAGCTGGGTTTCACGTCCGACTGTTCCAATCAGGGTTTTGGCGTTGAAGTTTCCACCTAACAACACTTTACCCCTGATGGTAGCCAGCGCAGTGAAGTCTGTTTCTATCATCTGTCGAGATAGTTGTCGATAAACTGCCACTATTGTCAGTCTTCCGCCATCCGTGTCCAGCTCGACTCCCACAGCTGCGATGCATTGCGTTGGAGGTACAACGATCTTAGCGTGTGGAATTCCCCTCTTAATGTAGATTGCAAACTCCACCCCAGGTAGTAGGCCGGCCGCGTCGATAGCAGCAATAATTTGCCGCAGATACACGTTTTTCAGGCTTGAGGTGAGTTTCACTCACTAAGCATATGTCTATGTCTTGCTCTTGGAGGAACTTTCGGAACTCTACCGTTTGGCTGAAGATGATTTCAGGTTGTTTATGTTAGGTCTTCAATCCATGATGTGTTGAGCAGACGCTTGTGGAGGAGGCCGGAGTCATCATAGCTTTGGTTCGGATGCAGCTTGCCAGTACATCGATCTTCTGTAGTAAGGTAAGAAGCATGTTCGTCATGGTTTCCAGCATAGTGAAGTGTCGCTCCATGCTTTCAACCGGTGGCTGGGTAGTAGTCTGCATATTTCTGCGATTTTCATTTGTCTTTTCTGCGATTTGTCGCGGTTTCTGGGTGCAGGTGTCTGGAACCTGGTGAGTTGTCTCCTCAGGAATAGGAGACTCGTCACCCGTCCTATCCCCTCTAGTAGCTGCTGCAAAGCTGCGGTTGTCAGTACGGCTCTTCTTCGGGGGATTTTTTTTTTCTGTTGAGCTGGGCTTGTCTTGTTAGAAGTACTTCTTGTGGCAGTTGCTCGCTGGCCTTGGTCGTTTGTCCGCTGTTTGTTCTTAGTATTTTCTGTGTTTTTGATTCCGCGGAGGCGGTCACGAGCTCTCTTATAGGCACTACAGCCCTTATTACTCGCTACATGATTGCCTCCGCAATTACTGCATTTGACAATATATTTAGAATTCTGGGCTGTGCAGCTGTTTAAGACTTGTGCGCCTGTACATTACACACATATTGGGTTCATTCTGCAGTGCCGTGCCAAATGCCCATATAGTTGGAAGGTATAACATTGCGGCGGTCCTGCAGAAGAACGGAGAGTTTCAGTAGAGATCTTCAGGTGACAGACAACTTTCAACCTGAAATATTCCCCGGTTTTGTGGTGTGTCTGGAACCACCACAAGAAACAACTCTATGTTGGTTCCAGGTCTTCTTAGTTTAACTATCGTCTGCACATCGTAGCCCATGCAGATGAGCTCGTCTTTAAAGTCGGCCACTGGGAAAGACCTGGGTATTCCCTGGAACTACTGACCCAGTAGGGAATGTAAAATAAGGTGTCTTCTTCTCTTCTAATGCTTTTGTCACATTGGTATAGTCTTCCACCGAGTTGAAAGCGAATTTTATTTTGTCACCCCCGCCATCTTGGCAGTGACTATATTTTTGACCCAATCATGGAGTTTCTCGTAGTTATCCTGAAACTCTGCCACAATGGGTGGTATGTGTGTGCTTCTAGTTCTAGGTATTTCTTCTTCTTGTAGAGCTTGGTACTGATTACTTGTTTCCATTGGTACTGGATCCGGGGCTGAGGGTGTTTGCACGTGTGCTGTGCAAGCACAAATCCCTCATTATCCTGGTGGTCTTCTTTGTTTATGTTCTGCTCTCGATTGCTGGTGTCTGGCTTTCCAGCAGTCGGTTTTCGGCTCCCCATTCCCTTCCCCGAAATTCTACCAGTGGAAGGGGACGGAGCTTGTTGAGAAGTAGAGCAAGGCGTGCTCTTTGTTTTCTTAGGTGCAGCTTTCTTGCCCTTTGTTGTGGAAAGCTGCGTAAGTGGTATCCTGAATCCAGGATTAGCACTATGTTCTCCTCTAGGCTGCTTAGATTTGACCATCTCAGTCGGCGAAATACTTCTCTTCGCTGTGACCCGGGTGTCTTGCTGAGTTTCATCGCTTTGGATGTTGACTGGTCAGCCCTAACACTGACATGCGCGGATATTTGTACGTAGTGCAGGCCCTGGCACGGTAGATCCCTGCTTCTAAGAGAGCAGGGGAGGATGCCCCTCTAGCCGGACGTTCGGAGTAAACAGCCCCCGCCGACGGACCACCGACAGGCAAGTGCGTCCAACTCCAGGCCACGAGGAAGTTGCTAGCATGCGCTAGGCGGAACAACAAGGAAGCTGTGAGGAGGTACCTCGAGGTTTTTTTTTTTTTTTTTTTTTTTTAATTGGCATTTGGCCATGTTAGCCATACAGCCAGCTCAACGTGTGTGTTTCTCTTACAATGTAAACATTTCATTTCAGTTTGATTATATTCTGTAAGGACGATACAAGACAAACACAACATGTAATTAAAACCACCCATGCCCTTGGCCGGACTCGAACCGGCGACCCCTGCAACGCGAAGCAAGCACGCAACCCCTACGCTGCCGGGGTCGGCGTACCTCGAGTAGTCAACAAGGAAACTCCTCAAACGGAATAACAAGGAAATTCTCGAGTCGAGACGGAACAAGGAAGTTTATGTTAGGATAGCACGGAAAAGAAATGCCAACCCTCGCAGCGTAGTGGTTAGGATGCCACGATGTTAATTGCTGAACAACCTATTTATGCACATTTTACAATCGTTGGCGTGCTACTACGAGGCTATTTTCGACTCGCGTCTATGAATGATTGTTATTACAGCTACTGAATAAATGGCATAGCTGATTAATATCTGATGTTGATTGATAGAATGGCAGACTGAACTTTGCGGAATGTATTGCTGGCTAGACTAGGCTGACGAGAAACGGCTTAGCTACAAGTTGATTCATCTTGTCAACTAAACTGCTCCTGATGAACTGAGAGCGAATAAACTGTTCCCTGGCCACACGCCACCTCGTCTTTGACGTCACTGATTCCAGTTCGATCCACTTCAAGGAGACTCCTTCTGTCAGCATGTAAGCATTATGTAGAGGAGCAAACTACCTTACGCTGATTATGCATCAGCAAAGCCTGATTTCTCCTGTTCCTAACTCCCGAAAATATGACATTAATTAAAATATTATATTTTTCCATAATAAAGCCTGAAGGTCAAAAACGACACTCACATTATTTCCTGACTAGTTGATATCTCGTAAATTTAAATCCCTTCCAATAATAACCATTCTTCTGTCACTTCTGAGCTCTGTGTATGAATTTAGTTTCTCCCCAATATTCTTTATCGTTCTTTCTTTCTGCGTAACTTATTTGTTATTTTCAGCTCATTAAATATAAGAAAAATGGTGTTAGTCATTTGTATTTATAGTGATAGATGTCTCTCCGAAAGTATCGTCAACTCTCAGTTATTAAGATGGTACATGCATTCAGAACCATGGAGGATGGAATATATTCCTCTATGTTCAGAACTGCCGTTGATATTGCTGTTATTGGTACAATTCATTGTTTTTTTCTATCTTTCAAAATTCATGTAACATTGTTAGGTATCCTCTGTTTCGTTTAAATCGATCTATGTTTATACAAATGAATAATTTTATATTTTATGCTTACACTCACTATATATCTGGGTCATCATTCTACATCGAGTTCTTGTATTTGTATCTTAACCATTTGTATCCTATAATTTTCGTTTTGGCATCCGTTATGGTTGCCATGTTAATATTCCTTGCTTCCTAGTTTTCAAAGTTTTGTAACCCAATTCCCTTAGTTCTCTTGTACATCTCCTCATCACTCTCTCCATCAAGTGAAAGATTTTGAAACCTTTTCCTACTGCTTATCCTGTCTAGTTGAATTTGTTATCAAATGTTATGTCAAGGTACTTAACTTATATAAGACGATTTTAAAAAATAAAAAGGGGTAATTAGATGACTAATGGAATTGCCACTGGAGTATGTGCTCCATCCCAATTAAATTAATTTTCAAGTCTTCAACAAGCAATTCTTTCCCCACCTTGTAATTACGATCAATTTTTATTTTTATCTGTGTACCTAAGAAGACTTAGCTAATTAGATACTATGGTGACCAATCTTTTTACAATGAGGACGAGAAAATTTAAGAAAAGAGTACAACGTAAATAAATGAAACATTTTATTTATTCTAACAAAAATACACTAATTATGCTTTCATCCCTTTTAATTATTTAATTTAACTAGTATTTTTCCATTGAATTATTTTTTGTAAATGTATCATTTTCCAATAATATGTTGGAAATTGAGGATCAAGAAATATACTTCATATTGAATTTTACGGTAAGTGCTGCAGCTAGAGTATCAACATTCAATCCTGATTTCTCACTTGTTCAAAAATGATTACCAATTGAAAAAAAAAATCTTTTAACTGCTGTATTAGTTCCAGCGCAGCACAAAGTATATTCAACAAGAATATCTAAATTTTCGTATAACATGTGCACATTTTTGAAATGGTTAAATATTTTCACCCATCTTTTATCAATTTCAACATGTGGATTTTCTTATTGTTGTAATTTATCAGAATTTAAATATACATTCAGTATTATTTTCTTCAAACAGACAATTGTAATCGATTTTTAAAATCAGGCATTTCTTTCGATTAAACTATATATTATTATATCTATAAATGAGAAAGTTCGGATGTGTGTTTGGATGTACGTCTGCAATCAATCACGCCTTAATAACTCAACATATTTAAATGAAATTTGGCATGAAGTCAGTTAATTGCGTGCGAAGTGACATAGGATAGATTTTATCCCACAAAAACGCATAGTTATTTTAGAAATTGCCATTAATATCAATTCGGAAGCAACGAAGAGTTTCCTACTTCGTAGATAGCCGTGCCACGTTTACTCTTTGCTTTTTACGTAAATCGCAAACACTACTTTTCAGAAATAAAAGCAAAAACCTTCTTACATATGCAAGTTTGTGTTTAGTTTAAAAGCCATAAATCTGACGCACTTGACAAATAATAGTTTGGAAGCAGGAAATATAAATCTGTACTTAACCTTAAATTAAAAAAAGAAAGGTAGGTACTGTTGTCAAGTTCGCAAAGAGATGTTTTCATTTGCGTACATAAAATGGTATGACATATCAAATATTACACCATAATTTCTTTCGTAATATATGCGTTATAATAAATATAAAAATCAAATCTTGGGAAAAAAAGTAAAATGCTATGAGTATACCAGCACGAAAGTCGGTTCACTAAAAGTGCAAAATGGTCGTGCCCCAAATGTCGTATTTATAAAAATGTAAAGGATTCCATTCTATCTCGGTTTAAGTTATTTCCTGTTTCTTTTTTGTTACTATACAGTCTGTGTATTACAAATTATTTTTGCCGAAATTTAAAACTTAACTAACTCTTTTTATTTTTTGTTCAGAATTTTTGTACGAATAGTACTACTTTTGATTTACTGTTCAATATTCTGCAAATATCTATCGAATGCCACACTTAAAACGAATGTATTCAATGGGCTAATGTAGAAACTTATTGTTTCATGAAGTAACACTGAAAATCGTTTACAACACAATAGACAATACACCTCATTTGCACGGAGCATGTGAGAGCTGTTTACTTATTACTAATAATAACTAAATTCCTTCTGCCATCTGCTGTAACAAAAAACATTCTGGTCCAGGCAGCATTTCAACCAAACCACTATTTCTGCTAATACTGCCGCTACAAATTCAAACGATACTAACACATCTCAACACATTAAATGCTCTGGAACTACATTTCGAGTAGTAACAGAATTTTCTATATCAAAATTCCTAATTAGTATATCATAAATTACTATCACAATTAATTTCATTATACACCTTACTAAATCACGAGCAATAAAAGTCACTTTATCGCGATGTACATTTGACAAGCAATATTAACGATCGTAGAGAATTGTGGACTTTCCGTTCTACACTTTAAGTTAAAAACATTTTAGTATAAATTTTTTAATTATGTTACCTCAATAACTGTCATGAAGCTGACGACATAGTTCATGCGCCTGAATGTAGTTTTAGACGTATTCAGTATTTAATTTACTGCGTTAATAATAAGTCAAGTTTATTTCACTATTCATGACGTCACTAACATACAATATAGTGAATGTATTAATATGCGAGTGATAGAAGCTTTGATTTTCTAGCGGTAATTTTAAAACGCAGCCTGGGCCAGAATGAGAACTGAAACATTATTAGTTATTAAGCTTCTTTCATGAGCGCCGTTTTAGAGACATCATGTATCGCTTTGTACCGATATTGTATCAAAAGATCTATAGTAAGCTCGGACGATTTAGCAGAACCATGCGGCGTTGCCCGAAGTAAATTTTTGAAATTTATCAATGTTTTATTCAGATAGTGGAGTGGCGGACAAGCAGAGTGGTAATTCGCCGGTAGTCATTCAATTCTGTTTGCAGAATGAGAAACCAAATATGTAGAAACAATCTATTACTACTTTAATATTGAAATTTATATTTTAGCGCAGAATTAATGGATCGAAACGAATGAACTATAGTAAACTGGTCTATAGGCAATTCAGTTGTTTCCAGAGATAGAGAAACCATTACCGCAATACGACTGATTATTATGGATAAAACAATCAATTACTACTATATTTACTACTATAATATGTAAATTTCTGTTGATGGAACCAATATATCCTTAAAAAAAATCAATATTCAAAGAGAAAATTAAGTTCTCCTTTATTAAAGATTTTTTTCAGATACTCAATGCAAATGAAAATATTCATTTTTAGTATCGCAATTTTACTAATGGAAATGAACGTCCTTGGGCCACTTAAGTATTTATTTGCTGTTTGGATGTTAGTATTTTTTTTTTTTGTTGTTGATATTTAGTCGATTCCATCAATGTATTGCTAATATTTTGACGTTTTGAGCTTCCATTAATTAAAACTATATTCATTTTTATTCGCGAGATGAAATTAGTAATTTTAAGAGATGTTAGGTAAATGAAATTCAAATCTTTTAAAGAAATGTAAGAAGACTAGGGCTATGAAAATAGCCAAAACCTAAGAGACAAATCCTCAATATTGTATATACGGATATATTAAACTGAAAAAACTCCTTACAAACAGAATATTTTTACTGTTTTAAGAATTCAGTGAAGTAGTTGTGGAACATAAATAGATTTTTGTTACATGTATTTTATTGCAACATTTATTACTACTATTACTAATAAAAATAGCTCTAAAATAAATTGTATGGTCGTATTGACCTGGTGACAACACTTCTTGATGTCTCCGGAATCAGTCCCTTTCGTAACCTCTTAGGGTAACCCAGTAATCCTACCGGACATAGAGGACCCACAGTTCAACATGGAATCAGAACCAAGTGAGCATTCTGGCGTAATTCACATCACACAACAGCCTATGTCAGAGGTGAAGGTCGAGCTAAGGACCTCTGAAAATCCTCGCCTAGACTGGGATTCAAGCTGGGGACTTTTCCATCTCCAGTTGGACGCCCTAACCACTGAGCAACCAGACCTCTCAAGAAAATCTTATATTACAACACTTTTCAACGCGGACGAAGTCGCGGGTAACTGCTAGTATTCAATAACTGCACAGTCAAAAAACAGCATCGAAAACTGTTATTTCCGGTGATATTTGTTTCAGACCATTATTTGATAAATTGGAAACATGTTTGGTAAAAATTCGGCACTTCTTTGGAAAACTTTTCCATTAGACACGGATTTGACAATTTTCTTTTTATTATTAATGGAATAAATTTTTCTTCAAATCATGATTTATACTGAAGTACAAAATAGTTCAAATTAAGACTTAACTTCTGTACCTGAAATATGTTTACTTTGAATCTTTTGAATCGTTTTGTGGAAAATAGATGCTTGATTAGGTACAAAATACATTAATGTCCCCGATAATTCATAACTGAAAAAATATTCCATAATATATAGACATTTGTTTCAACTTAAAAAAGGAGGACAGGTAGCAGGACGCTTTTCGAGGAAGGACAGAACCTACAAAAGAAGGACTGTCCTCCCTAAAGGAGGACGATTAGTCACCTTATGGGTATTATAAGGATGGTAAACAATTTAATTTTTTAATTTAATTTAATTGCAATGGAGCACAGGCTCCGGTGGCAATTTCCCTACACACCCATCTTCCCCCTATCCTGCACCTACCTACATTTGCCCTCTACAAATTTAATCTTTAAATTCTTTCAAACTTTTCGGTAAATTATTCATCATTTCTCTTGGTAACTCATTCCAATCCCTGACACCCTTACCTAAAAAAGAGAATCTTCCTACACCCTTCTGCCTGAAATCGAGTGCCAGCTTGTGGTCATGGTCATCTTTTCCCTTCCATACAATTGCTTCTTGCATACTTGAAATTTAAATACCTTGGCATAACATTCGATGACTAACTCAACTGGGCAGGAGGAATTGGACAACAGGTATGAAAATCCTTCACTTGTTGGAGCAAGTAATTAGGGGATGAGATAGAGAAGTAAGGGAATTGGGTTACAAGTCTTTAGTTTGACCATTGTTTCAATGTTGTGGTGTAGTATGGAACTCACATTTTTTGTATCAAATACAGGAGTTGGAGAGGGTACAAAGAAGGGCTGCTAATTTCGTCTCTGGAATTTATCGCAAAACACAATCAGTAACTGATATGGTAAAAGAGTTGAAATGCTACTCTTTGGAAGGTAGGAGGAGGGTGAAGAGAACCATGGGCATATACATGCGTATATTGGTGATGAGGCGTGGTAAGATATTGGTTAAAGAATTAGGGGAGGTGCATGGAAGGGCAATGATGACCAAGACTTCAGACTGGCAGTCGATTTCAGGCATAAGGGCTTGGAATATTTTGTTTAGTAAGTAATGGAGCCAAGGATTGAAGTAAATTACCAGGAGAAATGGTGAATAGTTCATGAAAAATATTAAAAGAATTTAAATTTGAAATTAGAAGTGGATAAAAGTAGGTAGAAAAGAGAAAGGAGGAAAATGGAGGTATAGAGAAAGCGCAAGGGCTCCACTGCAATTGAATTAAATTTCTATTCACTATTTAATTCAACCCCCATACGATTCATTTTTCCAATATTAATTTCTTCGAAATTCCTGATCGCCTATCCTTAACAAACTTTGATTGTTTCCCTCCGCCTTTCCTTGAAAGTTTAGCGTAATAATTTTACGCAATAAGAACCAACCAGTCTCTTGATACTGTTAGCTAGTGGTCGGAATGCTTGAGTGCTTGCTGCAAGCTACTGGAACCTATATATATTTATATCCGTTTCGTCTGCTTTAGCCGGGAAATTTCTAATATTCTTATGTGCAAAATTTCAGTCAAAAATTAATTATATTGATCTACGTTGGTATTGTGTAATCTTACTTTTACAATACAATATAATATTTTTAACTAATAATATTTCGTTTACGCGTTTGGTTATATCTTCGTTTTACATCTTTGTATCTGTTTCCTGGGCCACCTCTCTGTCTTTTTCAATCTTTGAAAGCATCGTTTCTCATTTGATCGGCGCAAGTTGTAAAATTTGCTTAAGGATAGGAGCGGTATACAGAGTGGGTGTTCTAATATTGTCCGTAATTGGATAATTTGTTGCTTTTACTTTTTTGTACTTACTTTTTATCAATCGAACGATCAAAATGTTTTGGGGTAAGTAACACCTTTTCTGTAGTTGTAGAATTAATAACCGGTACGTAATGGCGTCACCATGTGGTGTGTTTATATGCATCTTTTCCCTACTATTTTAATGTTTGGAGATACCCTTCAAATCTGGTAATACCCTGTTAATTTAGAAAGCCATATTTTTATTTTAAATTTGCTAACTAGCATCATAACGTGCTATGAGAACATGTGTTCGTACATCTGTTGAAGTCTACATCGTCTTGGTGTCGGTTGTGTAGTGTGTCTGATATTACAACTACGCCGGTCTTCCTAGGAAGATGAAAGCACTGATATTAGAGCAGATTCGTCATTTCTTATATCTGCATGGACGGAACATTAATTCATGAGATGTCGTTTCACAAGTGAAATTTAAGTTAACATCGCGATACTGCGAATGTAGCCTATAATTGCGGGTACCTTAATCCTGTTGGAGTTCATACCGAAGGTTTTCGAAATTTATAATTTATGCTGCATGAACTTGGAATCTTGATGTAGGCAATGTCTTTTCCTGGAATATAGTTCGTGATGCATTTGTGTTAAGGTGTGTGCGCATAGTGTGATTTTTTAACGACAAGTATGACAGTTCCTTGATGAGTCCCAGTGATTGGGACTCATCAAGGAATACTAGTTTTGTCCTGAAAACTGTTGTACACGTTAGTTGAGTGATATTATTTAATATATGTTGCTCTTGGAGCTGTAAAATATATCAATTCTCAGAAAATTGACTCGAAAAGTGCCGTACCGTTAAGCCGCGCGCGACTGGGAAAAGGCATACGGCGTTGTATATGATAACGCAAACGTTCCTATTTCAGGCGGCACTAATAATTATGCTCAAAATCACGATAGCTCAATTAAAAAAAAAAAAAAAAAAATAATCATTAAGCTACAACAGGCAGCTTCTATGAACATTATGGTCCAGGCTGCATTGAACCTATCCACCAGCGCTGCTAATAATTCTGCTCGAAAATCATGGTAGCTCAAAATTTTTAAATAAATTTCAATTTTTGGATCAGCCTGTCTTTCAACATATCCAAAACCACCACTAATGCTGCTTGAAAATAAAGAAAAATTAAATCTTTAACAAATTCAACAGAGTTTTGTTTTAGAAACAAAAAGTAGGCCTATGTGCCATTCTGGTACAGGCTGCATTTCAACCTCAGATTAAAAACATTTATAAATATTAAATTCCTTCAACCCTATGTTAAAACACGAATACTGCCGCTCTTTCATCATAAACACAACTTACGTTAATATTATCGCAACCTACTTTCATAAATACCAAAGGCCAATGCCGTAGAAAATTAACATCCCAGACCTAACATATGCTTGACAATGCAATATCTATTATCGTTGGATGACGCATTTATGTACGTAATTATGGCGTCTATCGTTTGCTTACTATTGAAAATTGTAACAATCTTTTTTTTTTTGTATGCGTGTGCAAATTCTTCCATGAATACATTTTTAATGGCTCTGACAGCAAACATATTCTTAAATAATATCGTTCCAAGAACGTCTGCATGATTGTTGTACGTCATTATAGTATATCTCCCAGTCACGCCGTATTACGTAACGTCACTTTTTGAGTCAAGTTTTTAAGGTATGTATAAGTTTTACAGCTCTAAGAGCAACATATATTAAATAATATCATCCAAGGAATGTGTGTAACAGTTTTCAGACCAAAACGACAGTTCCTTGATGAGTCCCAGTGATTGCGCTCTTGCCTTAGTTCATATTGTGATTAGGATGAAAATAAGCCTGTTGCAGAATGTTTCTGGACAGTATGTAGTTAGGCTGATATGCAGCCTGGATCAGAAGGAAAATTGGTAGTACAATAGCTTTAAAATTTTCGTTTTTGAGGATATACTTTTCCAGTCAGCAAAAAAGAAACTTAGCTTGGAAGACGTGATGGAAAAAAAAATTACAATATGGCACAGAATTAATAGCACCAAAAAAAAACCTCTCCAATGGCATTATATACGGTAAATATTGTATCTTAGTGAAGAACGTGGTAGCTGTAAAATAAGAATGGAGAAAGAAGGACTTGTGGTATTCACTTCAAATTTACCACATATACATTCCTGTGGTCAAACCTTTTAAGGAAAATTGTACATGGAAGCGAAATTGCACTTTCCTTAGACGTGAAGCAACATAAAAGTTACAAATTGAGACTTCACAAAAACCGCCATCTCACTACATATTGGCACCCCAAAGATAACATCTGCACTCCGCAGAAACAATTGTTAAAACGCTGGCATCACATGATCACAACACAACTGTGAAATCTCTGATGAATTTTCCTGACACAATATGAATATGTTCCTGTATCGTGAGGCAGAGGCAAGGATATTTCCATGTGAATTGTTTTCATTTTGCTATCAATAGAAAGCATGCTGAGAAATATATTTTTTTCTTTTGCATGAACCGTCCATAAACAAAAGCAACAGTGTATTACAATACGTTCACTTAATTGTTTACTTACTGAGTATAATATTGCCTTGCAAACACACTCGATTAATGACAAAATGTAGAAACATTTCTTGATTCTGTTAATCCGACATCGATTGATTTATATTTTATTCAGAATATGCTCGCGTGCCTGAAATGGTTATTACAATCGTGCATATGAAAATATAACATTTATAAAATATACGTTTAGTCAATAGTCATTTGAGTTTGTTGTAATGCTGCCTGGACCATAGTAATTCCAATAGATATGACATGGAAATTTAGTGCTCGCAATATCATGTGCAATGATTACGTTCCACTATGGTCCATGCTGCATTAAGATGTAAATGCTAACGAAATCATGCTGTCCATGGTTCTTTTCAGTCTGAAGTCAATGTACTTAGGTTGAAATGCAGCCTGGACCACATTGAGTACATGCCAGAGGACATGGTAATACTGGAGCCTGTTTTTATGACTCGTCCGATGTTGCAAATTTGGTACAGAGTGCATTCTGACAGAGCTTTTTTGGGGTTTTTTTCCCCCGAAAAACTGTTTATTTGCACTACACTGTGATTTGGTCTACATTCACTGCTAAGATAGTCGTAGTTTTGAAGTACATATAAAATTTGGACGGTGCTTTACAATCATTATAACGCCATAGCAGTATATTCCAATTGCATCTCTAATAGTTGCTAGTGATTCAACAGTCTTTCCTGCAGAGTGCACATATTATCTTTAGCGCGACAATGTGAAGTGATGTGGCCGTTTTCTGTAGTGTTAATTCGTAACTTTTATGTTGCTTCACGTCTAAGGTAAGTACGATTTCGCTTCCTTGTAGGCCTACACTTTTTCTTAAAAGGTAAGACCACAGGAACATATGTGGTAAATTTCAAACGAATACCACAAGTCCTTCTTACTCCATTCTTATTTTACAGCTACCAAGAACATAACCTAGGTCTCAAAATATCGTAAGTCATTATATTCCTAAAATTGTGGCACAAAGTGAAATTTTACGGTTTAATCCTAGACTGCGATTCCGCCAGAGTACATGCCAGATCGCAGTCTAGGATTAAACCAATTTTACTTCTTGTCCAGGCGGTGGTACTTCATTCTAACCGCATCACCTTTGATATAGGATATCTCTAGATTGGTAAGTCATGATTGCTACAGAAGAATGGGGTCTATTGTAGATCGCGATCCTGTAACAACATTAAATAATATCGTTGTAATATTGCTGCAGTCAGTAGCAAAACGTATGATTTGCGAGCAATAATTCCGTTGTAATACAGCCAGGACAATTATTTTCAAACGGAAATTAGGTAGTAATGCAGCCTGGACCTGCATGAAACAATTAAATGTACTAAGGAAAGTATTTCTAGCGGAGTCTTGTGTTTGACCACTGCAGTATTATGATACCATCAGCAGGCGGAATCGCGATCTCCACTAATCCCGAAGAATGCATCGTCAAATTGTGGTGACAAGAGAATTTTGGGTAAACTCTAGATCGCAATATTGCTACAACTAGGGATTGCAATCCAGCAAAGCGGGATCCCGCATCATTAGACAGTCTGGCGGATCCCGCACAAAAATGATAGGATCCGCAATCCGCAAAATCCGGCGGAAACGCGTGTCAGTCTGCATGACTCGCTGTCCCACTCGGTCTCTGTCGGATATTTTGCACTGTTTGTCTGTACCCTTCCAGTTGGCATTTGACTCATGTGAACAAGCGTTTGTTTTTGTCAACCTTCGTCATTCATAAGTAAATATATACACTTTTACGTATTCATCAAAACTTACGTTTGTTTCGAGTACACATTTCTGTAATTTGACTTATGGTGCGTATTTAGTATGATTTTCTAAGTATATAATTATTTTGAAGTGCGCACACGTTATCTGAACTACACGGTTACCGCTTTTTATTCTAGGTTTCATTATTCCCATTTTCCGTATTTGTAGATAAAGTAATAGTGACAATTTCCTAATTTGCGGCTGAAAATTTGATTATTCGTTGATATGAAACTAATATTATCGTAATTTTAACGATCGCGTACCTATTTATTCAAAAGGGAATTGTATATCCTTTGACTTATTGTTGTTTTGGCCGCTGCCTCAATGCGTTTCTTTGACGAAAGCCACCTGCTTACATGTGCCGCTCAGGCTTTCGATTATCCCTCTTCTCCTTGATATTATTTCGATAAAAGGTAAAAAAAGTTATAGTGAAATTTTCACGGGTGTATCGACGAATTGTGTTGTAGGAACACCATACTTCGACGGCTGCTTCCGCCGTCTTCCTCACGTGTGTAATTTCGTGTGTTTGCAATGAAATCTGGAAATACAACCTATGAGAACTTCACTGCAATCATTCGCCGAGAAAGTCTCCTTTCTTACTAAAAAAATAATAATTTCCACTCTAAAAACGTCGTTACGCCATATAAGTAAATCTGAAATACTTGACAGTTTACGTGTAGGTGAGTAGTTTCTTTTAATAACATTGAATTAACTGTAATATCAATCAAGGAATCAGGAGATATAATAATGAATCACGCAAAAAAAGGCCAAGTCTCGTGCTTGTGCAGTGACAAAAAGTTGAGATCTTCTTCTGAGCAAAGTCTACAATTTACAGAGTATATTCACTCCACTTTGTGAAATGGAATGCTTTTCTCGATGTTATGGATCGTTTATTTAGAATTAAAAAAAAATATCTGGTAACTTTGCCACTAAGCAAACCATGTTTTTAAACTTATGTGATGTATTGTAAGGCACATAATATGACCTAAGACTCAATTTTTTCCATTTGAATTATTTATTTATAAATTGGTTTAGATTCAAAAACAAAAATGTAAAACCTCGAAATACACTTAAGACACGCTACAAAGTTTTAATGCCATTTTGCCAATCAAACTATTGTTAAATGTTAATTTTTATCATTTAACATTAAAAATTATTTATTAATTTAATTATTATTTAATTTATTAACGTTTTAAGTAACTATGTTTTAAATATATGCGTTAAAAAACTGTTTGTACCAATCCCGCACGGATCCCGCGTGATTGGTGCAATTCCCGTGCGGATCCCGCGGGATTGAAAATACTGCGGGATTGCAATCCTTAGCTACAACCCCATACCGTCTTGCCGACTACAGCCTTGTAAATGCAAATATCACCTGGTACATATATAACGTATTTCCATGTGTGACATATTTAGTCTCCACGAAGCAACAAATGTTACGAAAACTGGTTTTCAGGGGGGGGGGGGGGAATTAAATACCTAAGTTTTTTAACTAAAAATCTTACTGACTGTAGCCAAATATTAATCAGAAATTTCTATTGCAATTTTGGAGATGTACTGTACAATATTGGTATCTAGAATATAGTCAATCCATGCAATTCTATATTGCGATACCTTATGTCATTACGAATTTCAAAATTTAATTCGAGAATTTACATATATTAATTTACACATTATGTGTGGTTAAAAAAAATCAAATTATTAACTCTGGTTTCTCCATAGAACTAATATCAATTTTCAAAGTTCTCGCTACTATTTTCTAGAATTAAATGCTTCCACGTAATTCTATATTGCGATATCCAAATTGCATTATTTTCTAAGAGCATCATTGCTGGGAATAACATACCATCTATTTTCAGAAGCTGCCTATCATTTCTGGTTAGTCAACAGATCTTTCAATACTCTAGTTGCAAACTGAACAACAAATTCTCAAAACTGGCTGAAGATTTCTTTTCAATCATAGTAAGCTCATCGATTTAATAAGTTACCAAGAGAAATGCTGCTAGGTCACATTCAGCAATGTAGTGACGTCGTACTACACTCACCGTCCAGAAGTGTTTACATCACGGGGCAGTAAGTGATTGTAGTGGTATCACGATCTAGAGTTTATCCCTATTGGCCATCGCAGTATTAGTCTGAGGTGACCTCAGACTAATACTGCGATGGCCAATCACAATTCGTATTACATATCTGCCAACTTTTATGGTTTTATGGAAAGTGCTGTTATTTTCCAGTTGTACAGTTGAGTTATGTTACTTTACAAATTCCAAACCAAAATTCGGTTGCATCCACTGAGCGCTTTATATGGAAAGAAGTTTTTTTGGGCAGTTGTAGGTTTTCGATTTCGTTCGTGATGGCAAGTGCTTGCATAAAACACATTTTATGTGTTCAAAATAAATGAAAGACAATGATTTTTATGCATTAAAATTAATATTGAAAAAGTTTATACTAGTGCTTTGGATATACAATATTTTTGCTCTTTTGTTTTCTGCATAAGCAGACCCATAGTTTTTATACAGTTTTGATAGTACTTAGCACACCTGTGTTTTAAAATAAAGTGGTGTGGTAGCTCAGTGGTTTAGATCTTAATTTCAAATGTTTTTTGGTCCAGTCTCAGGTATAAGTCCCATTGGAAGCAGGAATTTTTAAGAGTTGTTTGCGATCAATTGCTTGGTATGCCGCTTCAGTATGATCAAAGCAACCTTTGGGTTGTGGACTAAGGGTTTTCTAACCTTAAAACAAAAAGAAAAATACTGTCTACAGAATTTCTCAGCTGCTGGATTTGAAAGTTCTAATGTTTTATCCCTTTTGACCAATTGTAGTAAACATCCTCCATCACCATCCATTTTTGCAAATTTCCCTACTGATACAAAAACTGGAAAAGTTGCCTGTGTAAATTAATCTTAGTAGGGGAAGAGTGAGTGCAGTTTTGTAACCATCATTTTTCATTTATATTAAGACATCTAAGTTCCTTTAGGATCGGATAAAAACTGAAGATTTTAAACTTTACATTCGAATTCTTGGTCGGCAACTTTACAATCTGAATCAGGCCAACGCTGAATGACAGGAAATTTTATGAGCTCTCAGAAAATCGTGCATATCCCTATCCTTTTGGTTTTTTGCCTACCACTTTCGAGATATTTGGGAAAGATTAAATAGTCAGAGTGTACATTTTGCTTTAGAAAGAGTGGTGGGTTTTTGGAAACCAAATGTAGGAAGTATTTTTCTCATCGTTTTAATGTAAACATGAGCAAAGTTCCATCGGAATCGGATACAAACAGTGGGTTTGTATAATGAATATGTGCAGAAATTGAGGAGGGTAAAGAAGGGTTGGATTTTGCAAACCAAACTTGGAGCCATTGGAGATCGCGATTCCTCTACAACAACATTCAATAATGACGTTAGAATACTGCTGTAGTCAATTGCAAGACGTATTATTTTTAATTGTAATACAGCGTGGACCATTATTTTCAAGCAGAAATAAGGTTGTAATACAGCCTAGACCAGCATGGCTTCATTAAAAGTACTTTGAAAATATTTTTAGCGGTGTCTTGTGCAGTGCTAGAAATTCCTTTATAAATCCAGGAGTATTGCTTACTCCTAACTTTCAGACTAAGGTGTAAAATGAAAATGTTCGGGAGTGATTATTTCCTAATTATGAAAATACCGATTTTATATCTTACTACCTACTCCAACACAGTTAAAACTGTAAATAGGTGTAGAAAAAAATATGGTATACAATCAATATATTGAAAATATGATTGGGGGGGGGGCAGATACCTGGCACTTACCACAGATGAAGGCAGGAGGGTGAGACAAACACGTAAAAACACACAAAACAACACGTTTTTTGTGTGTTTCTTGCTCTCTTGCCTTCATCTGTGGTAAGTGATGGGTGTCTGTCCGTCCCCCCCCCCCCCCAATCCTATCATATTTTCAGTGCCTCATGGCAGTATCTTTGTTTTCATTATCCAATTGTGCCAATATATTACAAATCAAAATTGTGAAATTATTGAATTTTAGACTGATCTTCATCTTAAGAGGTAACTTGTTTAATTCCTAAATATTTTCAATTTTTTTTAAGTTAATTGTAGAAAGCATTTGAACAAAACTAAATATGTCAATGCCAATTTTCTTGGCAATGGCGAAGAAGTGCATTTTATTGCTTTGCCAAATTATACCCCTGACCATGAGCTTTTATTACATACAGTATGAATTGAATCTGAATTTTAGTTGGCGGCATCCCTTTTTTGTCAGTTCTCATCCCAAAGGTTGACTGAACTATCCCAAATTTGTTCTAAGCTATTGTCAGAGGTAGGGTCGGAAAATCTTTTTCCTCTGGGACCTGCAATATAATGTGGAATCCAAACAACTGACCTGGTGTACCTCGTGTGATCGAATACCACGTAGAATTCCAACCACTGTATTTGAAACCCGTGACAGTAGCGCCAGTAAGTGACTTTACGACTGAGCTACCAAACTGCTTTGTTTAGAAGTATTTGTGTGCTTAGTGCTATCAAAATTTAATAAAGAGTGTTGCTTTGTATGAACACTGTTAACTAAATTAAGGACTGGGATGGAAGGGAGAAGAGATTAGGTTTTTGTGACTCAAACGTTAAGGGGACACAGCTGCAAAGGACCTCCCATAAGAAATCAATGTTAAAACAAGCAAATTTCAGGTACACTTTCTGAAGAAACCAATGGAGATAAAGACCTGAAACTTTCGGAGTATACAGATAAAACATCTGCAAATCACATAAAGATTTGTTACTGTATTTTATATAGGGTCAACCGGGGCTATTCTGATACAAAAAATCAAACTTTTAACCTTACCTCTTAAACTAACATTGATTTACTGTTGTAAAATATGCAATAATATGTAATTTTGTGTGATTTATTCATTTATGCATTAAAAAATGGTCTAAGAGTGTGCCTAAGATAGAAAAAAAATAAAAACTCTGTATCATATTAGCCCCAGCCTGTGGGGCTAATATGATACAGGTATGGGGCTATTGATACAGTGTGTTAATACAGTTGCTATTAGCTGCACAGAAATAAAAGGGCTTGAGTGATACACCCTAGAGGCTAATGTATCACCCCTATTTTTTTCAATTTTTTATCTTTACTAGAAATAAAGTAATGGATTTTTTTATTATTTTCAACGCTTATTCCTAAAAACATCGCACTATTTATAATGGTAAAAATATATAAAAAAATACTTACTATGGGGGAAAATAATGACTAACAAAATTATTTAGAACTACTTTATGAACTTTCCAAAGCAAAAAACAATACAAAAGTGAAAAATATAACACAGAATAAATGTTTTAATTTTCACCTTAGTTATTGCACAACTTTTCAACTGTGTCAAATTAATTGTATTTAACTCCTGTAGGAGCAGGAAATAAATAGGTTATTTTTCTTTTATAAATCACTGTTTGAAAAGGCAAAACTGTAATCATGTCCATGAAATCTATAAAGAAAATGTCATTTTCCTTGCAATAAAAGTCGGAGTGTACATCATTGCAGCTTCAAAGTCCTTGTACTGTAATGTCAACTTCTTCGTCATCTATATTATTTATTTGGCAGTCAATTGTAAAATGTGTTGAGTTTGTAGGTCCTCCTTTAACATCAACTACAACAAAGCAGTCTTTTTTATGTTTTCTTGATAGATTGGAGTTATGTATACAACAGGTTCTACTGCTTCTTGTTCCATCAAGAAATTTTTAATGACTTGTCTTAGAGTTCAGTAATTGATACATGGCTGTCACTACTTTTATCACAGCAATCATCTTCAAAAGACCTCTTTGTAGCTTTAAAACTCATAATTTCTTTTTCCAATTTGACACAATTAGAGTTTATATTATCATTTGCTTATCAACTTCATTACTGTCAATATTATTTCCTCTTTCATGAATCTTTTGCTTTAGGCCCACATCTTTCTTAATATCAGGGATTCCCTTCATTCATTTTACAGCTTGTGCACCATCATAAATTTATATTTAAAGGGCAGGCTACACAATAGGAATACTTACAACTGTATCATAATAGCCCCACTATGCGTATCACAATAGCCCCACGATGTGTATCACATTAGCCCCACAAGTTTTAAAGGTTATATTTTAAAAAAAGAAGAAGGTAGAAAAGGTCTTAAAGTGTCGAACAATAGCCCATTTCATTCTGAATGTGGTAAATTAATAAACATAAGCTTATCACAACACACAGACGTATGGCAGTAAAAGTTTCCAATTCGCGTAGAAAAGTTTTTCGGGGGAAAAAAGGTTAGTTTAAAGTTTTATTTTTAGAGTATCATATTAGCCCCGGTTGACCCTAGTTTATGAATGAGTTTTGTTCTAAAAGACAAAAAAAATTATTACCTTTATAAATACCTTGGTGCGTGTAAGTTTGCTCTTGTTATGACAGGTCCCATTTTTTATTAGATTAATCATCGTTTTATTAACAAGAGATGCTGAAAGTCTGATGTCTTTATCAGTCTTAGTTCTTGAGAAAAGTGTACCAGAAGATCAAAAAATATAGTTTTGAGAAAAAACTGTACTAAAAGTTTTACATACGAGAAATTAACGTGCATTACAATACAGACACACTATTGCCACACATCACGAAAAAATTAACTCCGAATCTAATCGTCAAATTTGCATGAAACAAGCTGCATTTTGTAGCTAAATAATAGAAGCATTGAGCAAGTCGAAAAATAAAAAATCATTTTTTTGAGCCTGTTCGCGACCGTCCCCTTAAGTGTTTTTTTATTGTATACATATGCAAAGTTCCATCGAAATCGGATAAAACTGTCGGTATAAAGACTTGGCAAAAATTAAGGGGAAGTGAGGTAGAGTTTTAAACCACATGTATGCAGTATTTTTTTCTGTTTTATATGAAACATTCCATTGAAAGCAGACAAAACTAGATTTGTGCAAGGAATATTAGAAAAATTTAAAATTTAGAAAGCATTTCTAGCAGTGTCTGCTATTTGATTGTTTTAGTGTTGTGATGTCAAGTACTTGCAGAATGACCTTGTCCAAAAATCCTGGAATTTCCCTTCTGTAGTGTGAAGATAATTCTGTGGAGTTTGGCAGTATTGTTAACTTGAAATGATATAAGTGCCATTGGTTGTTTCAGTGTTAAAAAATGCACAGCGGCATAGAAATGCAGTGTGGTACCACTACAATACTATAAATACCTTCTGCCAATACCATCCTACCTATCAGCCTAAAATATGGTTTCTTCCTTGTGGTTAGGTTAGTAATGTTGAAATTGGGGACAAATTTTTTTCTTAATACCATAAAAATGCAGCATTTACGTACAGTGAAAACATTGGATTCCCCATCAGATATTTTGCTGTTGTAAATTTCTTGTGACCTTTTGTAATGTAGAGAATTGGAAACGTCAAACATGTTACAACAAAGGAATTAACAGAGATTTAAAGAGCTTTGTTTTAATTTTGCGGCAGTGCTGGCATAGCAGTATTGTGACCTAGAATTAAACCGAATGTGAAGCTAAATCTTGCAGCCACTAAAAGATTGGCATAAATACATCATGGCCAATAACTGTCAACAAATCACAACCAGCAATTTGCCACCACTAATTTTTTGCCAGTTAATTCCATCAAGAATTTGTGAAGTTGCTTTAATTTTTGGTCAGACTACTTGTTCCTGTTCCAGTGCATCAACTCTGTGTTGAACAGAAGTCTTGCGCAAGCCCAGCCACCTACCTCTAACTTAAAAAAGGGTTTTTCACCCAAAATATTGTTTTTTTGTTTGTTGCTGCTGCCCTCCACCCTTCAACTTTGATGAGAGTTGGGTGGTTTTTTTTTTTTTTCCACTTTCTTTTCCATGTAAATATTGCCTCACGGCATTTCTTTCCTTTCATTGTTACCTAGAATATACTTTACTAGGGGACCAGAGGCATCGCTAGTAAACTGGTCTGAACAAAAACTATATTGCCTATCATTGAAGAGATTTTCATCAAAATATTTTATTAACTGTTCTATAATATATTCAAGTAACTGCAACTGTTGAAATTATTGATATTGTTCTATAGTTAGTTTTTACATATTGGTGTGACTTCATATTTTTAATGTTTCTGGAAAGATTCAATTCTTTAAGCAGATATTAAAATTGTGGTTATAGCATACTATGTAATCCCTTTTTTAATGAAGGACTCTGACACTTAGAAGTAGTCCATTCATATGTGAGTGGAGGCTTTCCCGGCGTACTGGCGAAATGAAATCTTCACAGGAGTTCAGCCGGATAGTGTCGTAAATAATAGGGCTCTTGAGAGTGTTAACCTCAGACCCACCCATTATATTGATGGAACTTTTGCCATGTGGCCACACAGTATTGAATCATTGGATCTTAACAGGATCCATCCCAACTAGTGTTGCAAACTGAAGGGGGGAAAAATTCAGATTTATGAAAAAAACCTGAAAAAAAACTTAGCACCCTCGTTTTTTTTTTCTAAATTTGGTTTTTTTTCCAGAAAACAATATATTTGATAAATTATAGTTTTATTTACGGAACTTACATTTTACATGTGTGTTTTAAATCTTACTAAATCATGTAATGTCTTACATAATGATTCATAAATGTATCTCCATAGGTAACAAATGTTTTTTTCATCATCTATATCAGTACCACATTCACTAGTATCACTAATACCAACACTAGTTCTGTCGCAGTATGAATTTTCTGTTTCTTCTTCTGTCTCCTCTAGATCCATAACTTAAGAAATAGTTACATTTTCTTTTACTGGTTGTATTGTATTCAAAAGCTTTCGAGATTGCAATTTTAAATTGTGGGCAAAGTACACACTGTGCATAAAGACTGCACCGATTGTTCTGTATTAAGGTCTTTTAAGTTTGAATTTAAATCTATTTTCACACAAAATAGGAGCTTTATTTCTTTTCAATCGTTGGTTTATGCCAACGGTTGCAAGGAAATGATTCATCATTACTGACAATCTAGTGACTCAGTATCATTACACGTTGCGAGTTTAACAGGTATACGAATATAAAGAAAGCACAATAAGTAATAAAAAAAAAGGCAAAAAACTGTACATAAATATAAAATTCCTAATTTTTTTAAAAGATCCGTAGGTTTACAGATAAATTCGCAGTGCTGGCAGCACTAGTTCAAATGGCAAGTATCAATCCAAACAATGGGGAACGGGGATTCCTTCTCGCGCAACCTAGCCTTTTCGGGAAGTCCCCGTTCGTAAAAGAAAACTTCAGTCAATGTTGCCAATATTTTTGTGATTTTTTTATTCCTACTGAACCAGAAAAGTATAATAGATTTAAAACTTTAGATAAGTACTTAGTATAAACTCTAAAACAGTCATATTAAACAATAAATGCCTTAAAAATTTGAGCTTTAGTATTAAAAAAAAAAAACATGTCCCAGAAAAAAAACTTTTTTTCAGTTTTTTTCATGGGTTTTTTTTTTCCAAGTCAGAAAAAACCGTTTTTTTACAACACTAATCCCAACATAGAGTTTACGAAAGAAGTTGAGAAGGGTGGATGCCTCCCATTCCTGGACATCTTTATAAAGCGCAAACCTGATGGATCTCTGGCGCATAGTGTATACTGCAAACTCACCCAAATTATGCGCTACTTGGGTGCAGCAGTTACCATTACCTGGCACAACGCAACTCCGTATTGGCCTCACTGGTGCGCAGAACGAGAGCCATCTCCAATTGTGAGAGCCTACCGATGGAATTGAAACATCTTGGGGCTGTCTTTGAACAGAACGGCTACTCTCGGCGACAGATAGAGCTTGCCTTTATTCAGAAGCCACCTACTAAACCACAAAAACCATCGAAAACTCCTGCCTTTCTTCCATCTGCCGGGAACACATTGGGAAAAATTGGTAGACTGCTGGTGTTGTATGGTATAAAAAGCATTTTCCGGCAGCCTGCCAAGATACATGATATGTTACGCTCAGTTAAGGATGATTTAGGCTAAGAATTCCTGGAATTTATTCTATACCATGTGAATGCAGCTAAGTTTACATTGGTCAGACCATCAGAAAGATCTCTAGATGTCTTACCGAGCACAGATGACGCCTAAAGCTGATGCAAGTGGAGTAGCCGAGCATGTTTTTGACGAAGAGCACCGGATAGAGTTTGATAAAACTGTGGTGCTGGCCAGGGTCTCTTCCTTCTGGGACTCTGTTATTAGCGAGGCATTGGAAATACAGTTAAATGACAACATCAATAGGGACAGTGGTCTCTACCTGAGTGAAGCCTGGAGGCCAATTATAAGGGATCTCCAACTTGAACAAGGTAAATCTTCGCAACAGGGCATAATGGTTGCAAATGACGCCACGGATTAAGTTCGGCAGCATATTCGGCTACCTGGTATGGCTCCATACGCAGTCCGCATACCCTCAGTTGGTGGATCGCACATCAAATTCAACAGTGCGCTGGTTGAAAGGCCTAGCAACAGCCAGTAGGTGGTGTCATCTTTGCCAGGCTTCTAGGTGCTAGGTTTGGTCAGTTCTTCAGGCATCAGTAGATGGGGTCTAATTGTTGCCGAGCTGCTAAGCCGGTCTAGATGGTGATTTTCAGCTAGCTACATCAGAAGCTGTACACCTGATGAAGACAGCAGAGTCAGCTGTCAAAACATTGTCTTACGACACCCAGCTGAACTCCTGTGAAGATTTCATCTAGTCCTTTCATGTTTGGTACTAATTGAAAATTATAGTCTGAATTCTCATTGCATCGGTTGAATAGCTGTTGAGTAGTAGGATCTTTTTCTGTAGATCTTAATGGTTTTCAGCTTCAGTGACCAGTGGCTTTGCCGTTTTCCTGGAGCTTTCATACAGAATTATTGTTTGGAATTTGTTTCATTTGATTACTGTTTGAGGCTGGCTTCATTAGTACCACTGCTGCCTTGTATTTGGAATTTTCAATTGATGCTTTTGATATCTTATTGGTAGTAAATAGTGCTTTCCTATATTTTTTCTTGTATTAAATGTTCCTTCCTGTTTTCCTCTGTTTTGGTATTCTGAGAAGCAAACAAAGAACTGTGTAGTAGTTTTTAGTATGTCAGATTTTCTGAATACAATGTTTATTTTCTTTAAAATCTATTTAATTGAAAATGTAGTTCTCTTGAAGTTTAATACTAGTGGTACTATTTTCTTATGCCTACATGCTGACGTAATCAGTACGAAAGAGGTGCTGTTTGTCCAAGATTTGTTCTTCAAATTAAGTAAAAGAAATAAGTGGTATCACAAGTAAAATGAAACTCTAATATAGTTACTAAAAAAGTTTGGGCATCAAAAATGTGACATTTAGTATCTTAGTTTACTGCGGGGTGTCTTCAAATTTAATTTAAAAATCTCTTGACTCATTTACAGTTTTACCAAATGAAATGGCATTAGACATCACTGCACTATGATAAACTATCTGGACTTGTTAAATTCAGATAATTGGGAGGCTAACTTCGGACTCTACTTATTTACCATGTCTTGCAGAGAAAAGTCATTCACTTATATAGTGAGTCATTGTGGTTTTCTACTCTTGTATTTGCCAAACCGCTCCACTTCAATGTGAAGTCATACTGACCACCCCAAGGTCTGTGCTGCATACTAGAGTCTGTCCACCAACTAACCATGTCACCCACTGATTAGCTACCAGTCACTCTCTGCTGCCTCTAGTCTTCCCTGGCTGCTTGTGGCTCAGAACCACTTCTTACCTCCACCATGTTGACTAAACCAATGATATTCTGCTTCCAAAGATTGACATGCAATTTTCAGTCACTAACTTATTACCTCCAAATGAACATTTCATCAGCCCTCTTACAGCACTCCTCCTTTTTCACATTGTAAGAGGCTGAAGTGCGGGCTACAATTCTTAATTGTAAACCTAATACAATTTTTTAAGCATTTTAGTATTCTGTTGTCAGCTAAAATTGATCATTGTGACCTGATTGGCAAACTACGCAGAAGAACCAAAGAAACTGGTATAGGCATGGGTATGCAGACAGATATATGTAAACACTCGGAGTATGACGCTGCTGTCGGCAATGCCTATATAAGACAACAGGTGTCTGGCACAGGCGTTAGATCGGTTACTGCTGCTACAATGGCAGGTTATCATGATTTAAGTGAATGTGAACGTGGTGTTAGTCTGCGCATGAGAGATGGGACACAGCTTTTCTAAGGTAGCGAAGAGGTGGAGATTTTCCTGTATGACCATTTCACAAGTGCACTGTGAATATCGGGAATCCGGTAAAACATCAAAACTCTGACATCGTTGCAGCCTGAAAAAAATCCTGCAAGAATGGGACCAACGATGACTGAAAAGAATTTTTCAACTTGACAATAGTGCAACCCTTCTTACACCTGGCCTGGGCCCTTCAACACCGACATTGGACTGTTGATGATTGGAAACGTGTTGCCTGGTCTGACGATTCTCATTTCCAATTGTATCAATTGGATGGACGTGTAGAGGTATGGAGATAACCTCATGAATTCATGGACCCTGCATCTCAGCAAGGGTTCAAGCTGGTGGAGGCTCTGTAATGGTGTGGGACGTGTGCAGTTGGAGTAACATGCGATCCCAGATAAATCTAGATACGGCTCTGATAGGTGACACGTATGTATGCATCCTCGCTGATCATCTGCATCCATTCATGTGCTTTGTGCATTCCAACGAATTTAGACAATTCCAGCAGGACAATGCGACATCCCACACATCCAGAATTGCTACAGAGTGGCTCCAGGATCACTCTTCTGAGTTTAAACAACTCCGCTGGTTACCATACTCCCCAGACATGGACACTATTGAGCATATCGTGCCGTTCAGAAGAGATCTCCACCGCTCTCCTACTCTTTTTGACAGCCCTGCACGATGCATGGTGTCAATTCCCTCCAACACTACTTCAGACATGAGTCGAGTCAATGCTACGTTGTGTCGCGGCACTTCTGCATGCTCTTGGGGGCTCTACACGATTTAGGCAGGTGTACCAGTTTCTTTGGCTCTTCAGTGTAGATACAAAGGGAGATGAATTAATTGAAATCAAAACTTGTTACATAAAAGGCTGTTTTCCTGTCATTTCAAATTAATTTGTAATCTGGCGGAGCCTGAACTTAGCACTACGTAACTGAATGCCTTACCAATTCCACTGAGCAATGATGCTTGAAATGGGTATGAAGAAGTGAGAACTTACTTTTTTTTCCCTACAATATGGCATATCCAGTTATGTTTTTGCAGGGGTTTTAGTTTCGAAGGATGATTTTGGGCATAACAATTAAAAATTCTTTCAAAGCACATTTGGCACTTTTGTGAGCCTGGTGGATGAGGTAACTTTTGGGCCTAGTATTTGAGAGGACCTGTCCACTACAGTTCGACCATACGTATTTTGGTTATCTATTATTACCAGATGTTTGTCTGTTCTGTTCATCACAAAGTGTGCGGTATATTTCCTTCTCATTCCTTGTCAACCATAATGATGAGCCATGATTAAAAAGGAAAATTGCCTTTGTCTCATTTCATTTGTGAATTTAATAATTCCTTTCCAAATTTAATTAGCTTAATTGTGCAAGAAACCTTAATTGCTGTTATTCATAGTGCCACAAATCCAGATTTTTTTTTTGACAAAATTAGAAGTGGCAAAGAGTAACATTGTTACCCAATGGTACCACAAACTTGGAGGCCAATCAAAAAAATTAATAGCCTAAGATCTGGCTGCTTGATTTCTACATCTATTATTTGATTAAAATACAATTTTTGTGTTTAATTTTTAGAAGCAGAATACGATTCTGTCAGGTGGTGTACCCAAATGTTTTTTTAATTAAGTTTGTTCACTTGTTTTTCAAATAAATTATAATTCATTTCATAGAGAGGCGTGTAAATAACATAAAAAATTTGGGTTGCCTATGTAAAAGTGGTCGCAAGGGATAAAAGGGGTTGCCAGCTGCTAAAACTATGTAAGAGCGTGTTAGCACACCACACAGACTATCAAACCGTGTGGTGTGCTAACTTTAACAGCTGCAATCCCTATTTGCAGCCATTTATGTTCTTTACTTGACTCTTTAAAAAAATTATAATTTCAAACTAGTAAACAGATTTTTTGAAAATTTAGTTAAAATCCTTGTGGCCATATTTGGATAGTAAGCCTGGCAGAATCTTATTCTGCTACTAATAATTGTACATAAACATTGCATTTCAATCAAATAACAGATGGATGTAGAAATCATGCAGCCAGATCTTGGGCTATAACATTCTCATGTGTGTAGCAGTACTTTTCTCTCAGTCCACAGTTAAATAAATTGTTACATAACTCATTGTATGATGTAGGTTACTGTTTGTTTCCTAAATTGTTTGACAATATTTAACAAGTGTACCCATAACTGTGTTTTGTGAAAAAGTATAAATGATTTCTTTGCTTTATTTTGTTTCTAACCAATATCACTGTTTCAGGACTAGTTTTGGAGCCAGGGAAGAGGTATGCACAGACAGTTGACAAGGCATTCCATATATCAATGGCAAGCTTGGATACTGCTCATTCTGAAAATGATCTTATTGCTGTAAATGTTAATTTCAAGAATGCAGAATTTATACTTTGCAATTTGCAGAAGAACAGAGTTCTCCAGACACCATTAGATTTAAATTTTATGGCAGGTGATAAAGTTGCATTTTTCACCTCTGGCAAAGGTCGTGTTCATCTGACTGGTGAGCTAAAAACAAAAATTCAAATATAAGAATTGTCAAATATTCTCATAAATTCTTTTGTAAGTTGTTTCATAAATTTTGTTATGAAAATAACTTTAAATTGTTTCCGTTTTCAGGTTATCTCATAGATGAAGAAATGAGTGATGAACTTGAAGATGAATCTGATGCATCGGTGGAAGGTAAAATTACCATTTTAAAGTATTTACAACAGCAGCAAATATTAAATTTACTGTGAGGGACATAAATTTTTTTATTTTTTCCCGTTTCTATTAAAATATTAATAATTCTGGCACTACAGATTTGTCTGGTTTGTGATTTAATGTTTTTCCTGTCACTCAACCAGATTGTAGGGCTTTCTTGTTGATTGCATTGGGGAGGGGGTATAGATATGTTTACTTTGATCTCATGTGAGAAGTCTCAGGGTTGTGGAGCAGTACATACAATTATTAATATCAGTAATGTTACCAGCAACTGATAACCAGTAACTTAAAGAACCATTACTATAATCTATATCCATTGTAATCTGCAAATACAAATTATCCCATGTTAGTTACTACATATGTGGAACAGTGCATACACTTTGTCAACAGTTTCAATGGAATGAAAAACCATACTTCATTTTAGTAATTGTAGACAATTTTGTCACTTCCCTTCCATACACCAAATATTTAGTATTTTCTCTGTCATTATTAGTTCACATATGTAAATGCTATGGGTGTGAATGGAGCATTTCCTATTATCCAAGTTTTCAACTATTTTTATTGTTTGTTGTTGGTTATTTCTTGTTATTAATGAAAGTTCATTTGAAATACAAAATTAACAACACTTTGTAAAAACAGAAAAATATCAACAATAGATGCCTTATTTGTGATGCTAGCTATAGATACAACACCTAAGTTTTATTCTGTGGGGCTTAAAAATGTAAAAACTTCGATTTGAGAATCATTTATACCATTTCCTGTGAAGCACATTTCCACCGCGATTTCGTACAGTTAAATGTAATATGTTGATTAAGCAGAATGTCGCTAAGGTTAGGGTCCATAAGTTCAATCTTCGCTTCAGAATGTTTTTCATTTGTTTTCTGTTGCCATTTTCTTTGGATATTAATTGCTCTTGGTTGCATCACTCATTCATTTTCTTTTCGAAAATCCACCAAAACGTCTTTCTTTTTTATAAGGCTTCGTAACTTTTTGGATAAAGGAATTAGAACCATTTGAAACATAACCAAAGAAGACTTCAAAAAGGAAATTGGACAATACTGGCACTCCGAAATTTTTTTTTCCCAAAAGAATTAAAATTATTTACACATTAAAAGTAAATACTGCCTAAATAGACTCATTTATGTCAAGAGGGTGACCTGCATCACTATCGTGTAAAAATTCCAACAAAAGGGACACAGTGATCACACTTCTAAAATAAGTTCCATTTTTCACTGCTGAGCACATGATATTGTATCTCTGGTAAGTTTAAAAATTGTAAGAGGAAGGATATCTTTCCATAAAAGATATCCTTCGCTTGCATGACGTTTAGCAACCATTAAGAATTCTTCGAATAAAACATGATTTTGTAGTGCAAAAAATGGAAAAACTGCATGCAAAAAATATATTATCCCAACCAAGGTTCGAACTAAGGACGTTCTGAATCCCATTAGCACTGTCGCGCAGCTACACCCGGACACTACTTCTTAGTTTCTTCTCTTTATGTTAATAGTAAACACTTAAACATCACAGTTTCTTCGTGTGAGATGAATAAACAAACAAATTCAGTTTCGTTGACAAAAAATTATCAATTATCTAAAATCTTTTATCTGCAACTAAGAAAAATGGCTCACAACAGCTAGTTATTTAATTGTTGTGACCGAGTGTGGTGCACGAGTGGTTAAGGCTCTGGCCTCACATTAGGGAATATTTTCTAAAACTAGAGGGACAAAAGTCAGTTTTGACACTACGCAGGCAAAATAATTATTTATATTCAGAATAGATAAACCATATTACTAGGAACAAAGGTTTATTTTCCACGAATTTGCACCTAACAATAGAAAAAATAGTTTGAACAATAGGCTTCACGCCATTCCACTAAGTTTGGTCGATGAATTCACTGTTTGTGATTTGTGTTTTGCTATTGCTTTTGGCGAGTCTAAACATAAGTTTACGCATAATTTTTCTGTAATGCATTTGAAAACATAATCATTAGCATCATTAAAACAGATCAAGATTATTTTTCAATTAAAAAAAAACTACTGAACCAGTTTCATTTTGAGTTTTAGTTCATTATACCGATCTCTTACTATATTTATTTTAAAGAGCTACTTATTAGCTACAAGAAATACATTCATTTGTTTGCGCATGTTTGCAACACCAATACAACTTTTAGTTTCAGATTGATTGCACAAATTTCTCGTACAGAATTTTTTGATGTATCATTTGCTAACACAATACAATCAATCTCCAACTCTCAATTTAAATATAAATGATTCTCAAATTTAAGCCGTTACATTTTTTTAAGCTCCACAGAATAAAAGTCGGGGGTTGTTTCTATAGTTAGCCCCACAAATAAGGCGTCTATTTTCGATATTTTTCCACTGTAGGCTTTTACAAATTGTTCTCTATTTTGGACTAAAAATGAAATTTCATTAATAATGAGAAATAACTAGCAAGAAACAATAAAAACAGTTGAAAACTTGGATAATAGGAAACGATCCATTCTCAGCTGCAGTGTTTACAGAAATGTGACATCATTAAAGTGACCACCTAACCTAGTGTGTTTTCTGTCACATGACCAGAGGTAAGAAAAATCTAATTTTTATTTCACTTTTTTATTAAAAATAATTCACTTTTATTTCCAAAATTCAAAAAATTAGCTTCGTTAAGCATTAATCTACGAGAATGACTACAATTTATAATATTTTTTCAATACTGTCAAATAGCCAATTGACAGTTGCAATCCTTGTAAACGTTGTATTTATTCCTAGTATTATGGCTATGTATGTCAGCATTAAGATTGAAGTATTCAGGGCTTTCCTCTACAAATGATAGTAGGTAGTATACAAACTGTTCTGTCATTGTAAGTACTCCTAGATTTCTCCACGTCATCCATGATCTTGCTTCACAAATAACTCTTAGAGCACACAAGTGATTTAAATACCCTCTGTGCTTCTGAAGAGTTTCCCCAGAATGAGATGCCATAAGAGCAGGGAGTAAAAATATGCTAACTTTCTTCTTTCTGTATCAGCTATAGTTATTCTCAATGAAAATGTTGCAGAATCCAGTTTGTTGAATATTTAAGAGCATTGTTTGCGGTGTTTTCTAGGTTTTGTGTACTGATGGGTGTTTCAGTGATCTGCAAAGAGCACCATACATTCACTATCGCCTAGTATACGTGGGAGATAATTTATTTATATTAAGAATAGCAGAGGGACATGAATTGAACCCTGAAGTACACATTTAACTATTCCTCATTCTGAGTTTATAACCTCTCCTGTATTAACATCTTTCAATGATACACATTGCTTTCTATTTTCCAGGTACGATATAAACTAAAGTCCTGGCTTATCATTAATTCCATAGTATACTAATTTACCTAGAAGATTTCCATAATCTACAGGAAAAGGCTTTTTTTTTTTTTTAAGATTTCATATTGGTTTCAAGCTCTGTTTCCATGAGCATCCTGTCAGTGTCACAATGTGTTATAGACAAAATTATCAAACAATGTTATGCAGTAAAGTATTGTGCAAAACTGATCATAAGCATCTCAAACATCCACCAAATTATTCAGAGAGCCTACAGAAACTTTGCTCCCACCTATTCTCAAGTTTCCTGGTTGTTACAGTTGTTTAAAAATGGACTCTGCTCTTGATTGCCGTCTGCTAGCAAATGTGACAAGTGACATGTTTGTGGTCTTTTGAATAATGATAATCAAATTAGTGTTCAAATGATAGCAGGTTCTCAAGATTCCTAAAACCTCTGTTCATGACATTGTTGGTAAATAAAAAATAAATAAAAAATGCACATGCTTGGAAAGTGTGTTCTAAATTGGTCCCAAAATTGTTGGCTACTGACCACAAGCACAAGTGAGTGGTGGTCACGAGTGAACTTTTGAAATTTGTGCAAAACTAACCTGATATATTTTTTTTACTTGCAATGACGTTAGCTTTTCTGTATTGCCTCAAAGTCCTCTCATTACGAGAAGGCAGGAATGAGAAAATTGAATGTGAAAACCAAAGCTCATTGTTAGATATCAAAGGTGTGGTACACACAGAATTTGCATGGCTAGGGCAGATAGTCGGTATTACATACTATGAGGTATACTCAACAGATCAAGAGAAAGGGTCATCCACTCTTGAATGGAAATCACTGCCACCTAGTAGATGCATCGCGACAGTGCTCCCAACCATTCTGTTTATTGCATAGTAGAGGCAGGGCCACATTTAAACATAGGCTGTATGTAGCCTAGGGGCCCACACCTCAACCCTGGGTCCCCTGCCTAAGCGAGTACAGAGCCTAAATGTGACCCTGAGTAGAGGGTATTTGTATTTGACAGAAAATGTTGTTAGGTTGTTCAGGACTGATTTAAATCTTTGGAGGTATTGAGAGACATATTGGATGTTTAGAAAATATTACTAATCTAGTTAACTAACAATTTTTGCATCATATATTTCACAAAGAAGAAATAAAATAAATAGTAAGTTTAAGGATAACAAAGTTTTAGTTTTGAAAGTTGTGCAACTGTGGGGTGTACTTCTGTCTTGTTTTTCAACATTGTTGCTGAGAATAAGCAGCTCTTGCCATGCGTATGTTATTACTGCCTTCCACAATACCCCCCTCTACTGTCCAAACAATTTCAGACTCATTACGCCATAAGTGAACGTGTAATTTAAAAAGGCTAGTTTATATTTGGTCCACACTCGTAAATATTAAAGAATGTAAACCAACTTCAGGAATATCCGTGACATGCTCCGTGTGTCCTGGTGTAGCACAGCATGGCAACGTTGCTCCAGCCTCCTTACATTGCTAATCTGGTTTTGGAATACTTCTTTTTTTTCCCAAGTGTCAAGACCAGCCTAAAGGGAGCCAGTTTTAAAACCATTGTGAGGAAAGATCTAAATGGAGTACCCATCAATGGGTTACCACACATGGAAATGTCACTGGCAAAATGTATGGATGTCTAATGAAAGTTCTTCGAAGAATTTTTAACACTTGTGATGATATTGCACAGTTTTTATAACCTAATTCCATTAATTTCCAGCCAGACCCTGTGTTCTGTATACATATAGATCCATAATAGTGGCAGGTTATCACGATTTAAGTGAGTTTGAATGTGGTGTGATGGCCTGCATACGAGAGATGGGACACAGCATCTCCGAGGTAGTGATGAGGTTTTTCCCGTACGATTATTTCATGAGTCCACCATGAATATGGGTCATTTTGATTGTTGTAATTTGACAGGTAATTAATTGTGATAGATAGGAGACAGACAGGAGTTAGTAAACATGGAATGCTCCACAACAAAACACATCCTTAATTTTAAACTTTATTATCAAAATTGATCAAGTTTGTTTGCCACTATTTGTAAAGTGCAATCAGTTTTCAGTATAAATAATGTTCTGAATTCATCTACTGAAAAAAATAATCTTAAAATTCAAAAGTACTGGTTCAGTTTTTGATGTAAAACACGCACACGACATGTATGCCTAGTAATTATTCAGAAGTAAACATTGCAGCAGTTGGCAAGAGTGTGACCTAGAGTCCAGGGCCCTTGATTTGCCGTCGTGCGCAAGAATTGGACATTTCGACAGCAATTCTTCATTGGTTTGCATCTGTGTGCTTCAGAAGAGCTTATTCCAACTGACCATGCACAGCAAAGAGAGTTCATCAATTGAATCATTGAACAACAGGAAGTGAATGCTGATTTTGTGGACAAACAAGGTTCATTTGCACCTTGAGGGCTTGATTAATAGACAGAATTACCAAATTTGGGTCTCAGAAAATCCACGAATGATTCCTGGTAAATGCATCCCCAGCCTGTCACTGTTTGGTGTGCATTGTTAACTGGAGGAATAACTGGACCATTTTTTTTTTCTTTTTTTTTTTTTTCTTTTAAACCAGGCAGGTAATGCATTAATTGTAAATGCTGACATTATGGTAACATGATAAGTTCTTTGTGCCTTAATTGGAGAATATTTCCCTTGTAGACATATGGTTTCAATAGGACAGTTCTACATGCCATACCATGAATCATTGCGTCTAGCTAGATTCTTTTTCCTAGTATTGCCATCTTCCGTTTTGGTTACCAGAATTGGTCATCGCAGTCTTGCAATCTAAGACCTGTGGAATTTTCTCTGTGAGGGTTTCCTGAAGTCTCAGGTTTATAGCAACTAACCATTAAAGGCCAAAATGGAATGCTGTGTTAATGAAACACCGTGACATTTGTGCAAAACCATTACTAAAAATTTTGCTAGAATAGTATACGTGTGCCGTTAAAACCGCAGTGGCCATTTGTCAGATGTGTTGTTCCATACATAATTCCCAAATGTTTCCATTATATTTATCAATAAATACTTCAATACTTTGTTACAGAAAACCAAGTTTTGTTTAAAATTTGAATGTTGCACTCTTAATGTAACATCCTCTAATCAATTACCAACATTTTGCCTGGATTCACAGAGCAGATAATGTTGATTTTTTTTTATGTACTCTCTGAATGGTGTAATTAGTTTTGATATGGTAAAATCTTAAGCTTCGATTGTTTCATTTTATATAAATGTCCTTCTCTGAGTGGTTAATCCAAGAACCCATACATCTATTAATAAACATTTGATTGAATTTGTTTCTAAGTAACATTTGAAATGTACTATTATACAGCTGATTCGTTTGGTGGAGTTAAAGAGAAAAACATTTTACAATTTGTAAATAATTTGACAATAGTTCTTGTGTGCCTTGGTTTATTTGTTTAATTATGTGTGCTGTTTCAGAAGAGATCCAACAGAATGTTGAACAAAATAAACAAGGGAAAAGGAAACTTCCTTCACCTGCTGAAAAAACTGGAAAGAAACAAAAAATTCAAAATGAAAATGCTGAGAGTGAAGGTCAGTTAGTAAAATTTCTGAAATTTTTGTATTGCTCAAGTTAATTAGTTTCAGTTAACTGTGTATTCCTCTACCCCTCCCCTTTCCCAAAAGTGTATTGAATAGACTAAAATAAAAATATTTCCAATAGAAAGTAATTATACAACTTACTTGAAAGTAGACTTCTGCAAGAAGTTGGAAATAGCTTAATACACAGCGCACAATACACTGGCACATAGCTATTAAAAATCTTTGTTGTAGGTATCTTGTATGATTTTATACAAGTCCATACAATAAAATCACATTAAATATAAGTAGAAGATATTTGCTGCTAATATTAACACTCGATTACAAAAAATTTAATAATTGAAGTTAGGTAGAGCAACAAACTAATGTTGAGTTACTAATATGAGGAAGATAGAACGGTGAGAATGAAGGAGAGCTGTGGTGACAAACGCTGTACAAACATATTACGAGGGGGTACCCAAAAATAACCAGAATAACGTTGCCTAAGGCGGAGCTTTTGAGTACACATTACTACCACTAGGCGTTTATAGTGCAACTCATTACTAGTTCAGTGCCACCTGTGTTGTCGACCCGGCTTGTTCTGTTAATCTGCAGTGATTGTTTTTGGTAGCATTGTTTTGTTTTTGTTAAGTGAACAACGTGCAGCTGTTAAATCCCCCCCCCCCCTCAGTAAAAATGCTGCTGAAACTATTTTAATGTTGAAAACAGCTTACAAAGATAACACTATGGGAAAAACTCAAGTGTACGATTGGTCTCTCGGTTTAAAAATTGGGACATGTCAATTGATGGCAAACCACATTCTGGACATCCATCAACTGCTTGAATCAACGAAAATGTTGAAACAATTCAAAAGTCAACAGACAATTGATCAACTGTCAGAGAATAGTGGGTTATCTTGGAGCTCGGTTCATGGTTGCTTCCAAGTTTGTTCCTTGGGCTCTGACTTACAACCAAAAAGAACGCCAAGTTGAAACATGTCGTGCTTTGAAACAACAGCTTAAAATTGCTCCAGATTTTCTGTCAAACGTCATGTTTCTATGGTTACGACCCAGAAACAAAGCAACAGTCAAGCCAATAGGTCACTCCATCCAAAAAAAAGTCAAGTCAAATCAAACATCAAAACAATGCTCATTTGCTTTTTTGACGCCAAGGGCATAGTTCATTGAGAGTTTATTCCCCCACATCAGACCGTCAATCAAACCTTTTATTTGAAGACATCTAACCTGCACAGCACCTGCTCTGGCTACCTAGACCTTGCAGTAACCTCTGGGTCGCATCTCCTATCAGTATATTGTTGGCTTCAAGAGATTATTGTATTTGCTCGGTGGCCAGCCAGAGGCATTCTCCTTACATATAGGCATTGCATGATTCACCAAATGTGGTGTCTTGCTCACTGTGATTATAACCAGGAATAATGTCCTGTTCACTTATGTCATGGCTTAGTCTGGTGAGTAGGGTGCTGTGATGGCTGCTGTCTATAGGAGTGACATCTGCAACAGTACGTGTGGTTTTTTTTAGGTGTATATCGATCTGGGTTCTGTCTGATGAACAATAACACCTTCCCACACAGGGCTGTCCTGATTGACCGGTACCTAATCCATGGGGACATCACATATCTGCAGTGGCCACCTCACTCACCGGACTTAAATCAGATTGAACCTGGATGGGACACTCTAGCCAGAAGGATTGCAGACCGTTGGTGAACTCCAATAGGTGCTTATCCAGCAATGAAATGAGTTATCACAAGTCACGCTGGATGGTCTGATCCACAGTATGGGGAGCTGTTGTGCATTCTGTATTGTCTTGCAATGTCACCACATTCAAAACTGATATTCTGTATGCTGCTGGGGGAGAGAGAGTAAACATGGTCAGTGCCACAAACTGTCAATCCCTGGTTTTCCTGTAGCACTGTGTAATGAGACAAATTGTTGCCAGGATCCCTTTTAGTGCATATATCAACATTTTGGAGCTTGAAGATCCATTAACCTATGTAAACAAGAGTGCAATATGATTGAAAAAATAAATAATTGTGAGAGATGGATTTATTAAAGTAGGTGGATGGGAGAGGTAAGTGTCACCTGTGCTTGAGGTTTTAAGAATTGTTCAGACTGTGTTGGTAGGCCAATTCTCACCTAAGGATTTCAGATTGAGCCCTAGTTTCAGGAAGTACTCTGAAGGCTTTGACTGTAAAACAGTTATTAGGGTCACATGAATTTTGTGAGCTAGTATGGGCAGCAATCGGGTGGTCCGTTTGTCTGAGACCATTCTGATGGACAGCTGAACCGTGAAATTGAGGTAGGTGAATATATTGGATCTTGGTACCATTGGCTTGGCCTATGAGGGTGAAAGTTTCACCAGTGATAGGGTTGCACCATAGTTGTGGTAGATGGATGCATATTGGATATTTTGTGCAATAAGACATTTTATGTGGAAGGAGCTGTGGGGTGATACAGGAGTGTTAGTGGATTATATTATTTATATTGAGTGGTCTGCTAAAGATGATGTGGGGTGTTGTGATAATGATAGTAGGAAGAATGTGACACATTTCTGAGAAAGTTATTGCCAAGACAACTTGGTTGAGGGATTATAGGCCAGGAGAGTAATGGGTGGGAAACAGTAGAGTTGGTTTTGGGTTTTGCATAGTGCATGTTTTGGCGTGTTGGACATGTTGAGGGCTCTTAGTTGTACATCAACACTGTCACCAGCTTTCTTTGTTGATGCTGTAGTGTGGCATTTGACTTCCTGGCTATCCCGTGTAACATAGCAATTCATAAAGCAATAAATAAAATTGCATATTAGATAAAGGCCATAACATTAATGAATTAAAAGTTTTATGGGAAATGAAAAAGAATAGCAGGTTTAATAAAGATTATTTGCTCCAGTATGTTTAAAAATACAGGATCGCTGGAAAAAGAAGTTAGAGGGATTGTTGGTAGAAAAAGGCGAACTAGCAAGACAGCATAATCGAGCAGAAGATTAAGTTTGGAAATAATAATAGTTGCATTAGAAAATAACCTGCAAATCTTTAGGAACAAACTTGATTATTACAGACAAGGTCATTGTTGGTATGAGAGGAAAAAACCATTTATTTCATATCTAGTGTTGCAAATTGAAAAATAAAACTGTTTTTTTTTTTCAGATTTATGAAAAAAACCAAGCACCCTGGTTTTTTTCTATTTTTTTTTTTTTTTTTTTTTTTTTTTCAGAAAACAAATTTGATAAATTAGTTTTATTTACGGAACTTGCATTTTAGATGTGTGTTTTATATCTTACTGAATCCTATAATATCTTACATAATGATTCATAAATGTATCTATATAGGTAACATAATTTTATTCGTCCTCTATGTCAGTACCACATTCACTAGTATCAGCACCACCACACTAGTTCGGTTGGTGTCGGAATTTTCTGTTTCTTCTTCTCGCTCCTCTAGATCCATAACTTCAGAAATAGTTACATTTTCTTTTACTGACGCCAACGGTTGCAAGGAAACGATTCATAATTATGCTGAGAGTCTAACAAGTATATGAATATAAGGAAAGCACAATAAGTAATAAAAAGAGGCAAAAAAACGTAGATAAATTTAAAATTCCTAATTTCTTGAAAAGATCTGTAGATCTACAGATAAATTCGTAGGGTTGGCAGCACTAGTTCAAATAGCGAGTACCAATCTAAACGACGGGGATTCCTTCCTGCGCAACCAAGCCTGTTCGGGAAGTCCCCGTTCATAAAAGAAAACTTCAATGTTGCCAATATTTTTGTAATTTTCTTTTCTACTGAACCAGAAAAGTGTACTAGATTTAAAAATTTAGTTAAGTACTTAGTATAAACTATAAAACAGTTATATTAAACGATAAATGCCTTACAAAATTGAGATTTAGTAGTTATGAAAAAAAACTTGTCCCAAAAAAGTTTTTTTTTCTCAAGTTAGAAAAAAAAAACTTTTTTTACAACACTATTCATATCGCAACAAGCGTAATGAGACACCAGCACTGTCTGCCAGTTTCCTGTTATACTTGACAATCGTGTGCTCCACTATAACCCTTGGATTAATCTATTCTTATTAGTAGTTTCCTCCTGTAATCAGAGTAGGCTAATTCTAGATCCTGATGGTGCCTCTGATTTTGGGAGACCCTTATTAGCGACTTCCTGGTGAAACTCCAGTCTGTCGTTGGACAACGTTTGTAATTTCTTGTGCAAGTGTCCTTATTCCTCTTGAGTTTCTTCCTTTCCATTCCTGATGCTTGTTACCTGCTCCTTTAAACATATTTTACCTTCCCATTAAATAATGCTAAATTAGCAGCTTCATCTAGCAAGTGCCAGAGCAGTATCACTTGGTATTCGTATACTCATAAGTGTTGAAGTAGAATTTGAAGGTGTGGTCTTAATTGTTCTGCAGTCCGAAACCACATGCTCAGAAGTCACCATAGTCGCATCGTTTTTTCTTTGACGTAAATATTGTACAGAGCTCTGGAGATGGTTGCAGGTGTGTCATATAAATTTTTATTTTGCTTGTGAAGCATATCGAAGGTGGTTCTGCTCTTGTTGCTGTTGGTTCATGTTTGCTGCCATTGGTCATTCAACTAATTCGAAAAGGCCTTTTTTGATTTCAGCAGGCCTTCCATGTATTTCCATAGTCTTGTAATACCTTCCTGTTTTTATCTAGTAACCGGCACAGGTGAAATTATACAGATAGAATGGCTCCCATATTTCAGTGGAATGGTTTTACAGCTCACAAAGAAGAATTACAACTCTTAGCACATTCCAAAGCTCTGTGTTTGTCTCCAAGAGACAATTTAAATCAATACACCATACAGTGAAGACTAGATGACAAATATATTGAAATGACATTACCAAGGGTACCAAGCAGTAACAAATAATGGGATGGTATAACTGACTGTATGTTCGTTATATGTATGATTGGGTTTACCAGTTGATTAAGATCAACTGGCTGACATCTTGTGGCAAATTTCTTGGACAATTTTTTCTGTTTGAAGACTTTAATGCCCAGTGTAGTAAAGCTTTTGTATGATCATGGTTGGAATACAGATGTGTTGCGTATGGTTCAGAACATGACAGCTATCTCTGGATGTTGAACAGTGTCTACCAAGCAGGGATTTAGCTCTCAATGGGTGCGTATTGCACCAGTCCTATTTCCAGCATTTGTGCTGAATCCGGAAGGCCGCCTCTTGACAGCTGTCAGCATCTCGTGGTGCAACACTTCATGCACAATGTTTCAACATCTGATAGTCCTGTTTGACAGTTATGAATCCACCCTTTTGAATGACTCAACAGTATTTGTCGTAGAACCACCAGAACCTTCAGCTACCATACTAAACCTGTTTTGGAAGAATATGGTTATGAGTTACCTCCTTCTTATCACCAGGGTTAGAATAAATCTCCTCCCTTACTTTGAGGTGCCCAGAACAATTTTAAAACTCTCTCTGTACAACAAGCTATTTACTGCTGAAAAACGCTGACAGTTTTTAACGACATTTTAAACCAGCATCACGAATTTATCCCAGTATATACAGATGGGTATTAAGCAGGCTAACAGGGTAGGTTGCCCCCATAGTGTTCCCTCAAGCAACTTATAATTACTAGTTAAATAGCAGGTGCATGGAGTGTTATACTTCATTAAAGTCACATCAGTATATTAAAGTAAGATGTGATACATGCTTTGATTCCTTCAGATGCATTCAGGCACGGGAAAACTTACCCGGCAGACAGTTTGCTCCAACACATACTTGATGCCTTTAAACCTGATTGGTCTATATGCACCCAAAACCTGTTACAGCCAATATTTTTTTTTTTAATTTATTTTCTTTTACTGTCAGTATGGTGGACCTCTTTACAGTTGGCCATGCAGACAGTAATTTCGTATATATTTAAGTCTCATTGCTAAACTGGTTATTAGGGCACCACTGACTCCTTTGTTGATGTGCTGTAAAGCCTGAATAATTACTACTACTACTGCATAGCATGCTCCCTAAAACTTCAACATCTGAATGCTGTAGGTGGAATTTGCATACTAACAAATTCTGGCCAGCAAATAGCTGTCTCCCACCACCAAACCCCAACCAAGGCCTCAGTCGCAGATAATACTTCATTGTCCCAACCTAGTAATTCAATCGCTTGCAAATATAGTATATTCATTTATACTGTACATATTTTTGATAGACGTTCACCACTTCCATATTTCATATTATGTATGATTAATTTCTTTTTCGCACTTAAAATTTCCAGTGATGTTTTTTCCTCCACCCACCATCACTTTGAACCAGCTATCATAAACTTAGGTCTGATAACAAATGCCATGAAAATTGATTTGTGTGCTTAATTTTCTATATTCACTTGTTTCATTTTCATATCACCACCACCTCGTGGAATTTTTTTCCTGATCCATTGTGTCTGAAGTTGTCGAGTTTAACATTTCATTAAGATTATTAATTTTTTTTTTTTTTTTTTTTAAGAAGAGGATGAGGACTCTGATATAGACGCTCTTGAAAGTGGTGAAGATGAGTTGGATAGTGATGAAGATGAAGTAGATGATGAAGAAGAAGAAAGTGAAGATGATGGTGATTCAGATGAAAGTAAGAAAACGCTTTCTACTTAACAATAACTTTCACATAGCAAGTGAATAAACACTTGGTTTATCAATTTTTTTGTTTCAGCCATTTTTATATCTACTGAAAAATAGTTTTACTCTTGCCGTTTCACATTTTTTGTTGTTTTTTTTTCAATTGTGAGATAAATTTCATATTGTACATAACTGTTTACTGTGCATTAAGATTACATTTTTTTCACTGCAGTTACATAACAGAAATATCTGGATTTAATTAGCTTGTTTGTCACAGGTGAAGAAGAGGTACCACAGAAACAGCAACAAGCAGGTAAAAAGAATAAACAAATTGAAAAGGTGCAGCAAGGGAAGCAATCTAAAACTCCACCTACGATACAGAAAAAAAGACAAAGTTCAAGGTGCAGCCACTCCGAAAACACCAAATGCACAGCTGAATGTACGTTAAATCTCTTTATTTTGTAATTAAGATTTTTTTAGACAATGTTATTTGATTTTGGTTTATTTTTTAACCATTTATTTTATTTGCAAGTTAATGAAGTCCTGCAGAGCTGGTTTCCGAGATTCCAATGAATTTTGGCATAAGTATTCTGCTTGTTACATATATTTATAAAATCCAAGAAGACACTTCAGCAGGTCCCTAAACCCAGCCAACATGTCTGTTCATACCACATAAGTAACCATACTGCAGGATGTATGGGAAGCATACTTCTACCACTTTCACAAACACTATTACCAATAAAAGCTTTCCCCTTGTTAGGCATGCAACATGAGAAAAATACAGCTATTAATTTGCAACTGTCGTTGCTACATAGGTCTTACCCCAAACAAATTATTTATTAGAATGAGTGGCTATATGTAAACTTATTTTCATCCAGAATCCTTGCCATCTTGCAATACTAATTTTAATCCCTATCTCAGTGTTTGTTTCATCAAAGTTCTCTCCAACAGTAGCAGTTCCTCAGAGCAACTGGCTTATAAATACAAACTGGGCAGCAGACAACTCGAGATAATGTCCTGTGTTTGTTCTCTCAATATTTTTCCTACTCCATCCATACTTTCCATACCGTATTAAACAAAAAATTTCACCCATCCACTTTTTAACCACGAGTCACCAGTGGTGTCAAAATTAAGAACGTGTTATTCATTATTTAAATATTTCTTTCAAAAAATATTTTTAAGTTCTCTCTTTATTCATTGAATATACAATTTTTTTTATATTTTCTCTTCGGGTCCATACCTCACTCCCCATCCGTTGTCAATTTTTAATCCTCTTCCATCCATGACCACTGCAATCAACTACAAATTGTAGCAGTTTGCCTTGCACTCCCATTTTGTACACACCATGTTCTTCAGTTTAAGGGTATAAGCCCAGTAATAAGCATTTTCTTTTTGTACATTTTATATTTTTTGTCTACATAGTTCTGCTATCGACTGGTAAATGCTGGTTTCCTTCTCAAAATTTTACTTGTGTGTATAAGGAAAGAAATTGATAGAGAATCGTGCAGAAACACACAAACTTGCTCTTAGACACCCACTGCCATATTCTACAGCTGTAGAATGGTTTGAACAATAGTTGTGTGTTCAGTCGCTTAAGGTACGTCATTGGTTCCCTTCTTTCTTATTTGTATTTTCCATTTAACTCCAGTTTTTACCCATCAAATCCAACTTCTGTGGGTTTGACAGATGTTTGGGGTATAATCATTCTAGTACTGACAGTCTGATAAATTTAATTCATTAAGAATTTTTTTGGGAAGATTAAAACTGTGGTCATAAGTGATTTTACTTTTAGCAGGTTGAACACCCAAGTGTTGAATCACCCACATTCATGTCTTATTTTTGATAGTGCAATACATTTACAAATGTCATGAATGGGACAAAATTTACATGGTAACTTTGCAAGTTCTCTCATATGCTGCCAAGTGAATTGCAATGAGAAAATGGCCTGTTAATAGTTCATCACCTTTTACAAATTCAAGTCAGCTTAAATGCATTTTGAAAAAAGTTACATTTACGCATTCAAACTGCTACTATACATTAAGAACTTTTAGTTCACTAAACATGAATTTGGAAAGCTTTTGCCAATATTGTCTTTACTGAGCATTTTGAGTAGATGTAACACTTATGAGGAGATGGGTTCAATCCTAGGGCAGTTTGACATATAGGGATATTTATTTGGGATGTGCAGTATGTCGTGCTTTATACAGGGTGGTCAGAAATTCACTCATCGGCGGGTAAGAGCAGTGTTCGGGACGTTGCACTAACGAAATAAATACAAAAAAAATCTAGTAAAAATCGTACCGTTTTTGAGTTATACGCAGCTAAAGTTGGCCAATAAGAGCGCTGCCCGGGCGAATTCAAACAGCCTTCCACAGGCACTGTTGCCAAGCGTACTCTAGGCATGCGACGGCCAAAGAATACGAAAAGAAAAACTCTCTTCGGAAGTGGGGATCGAACCCGCAACGTTCAGATTGAGAGTTTGCCGTCTTACTGACTACGGTGCCAAGGCACTAGAATTTCCTTGTTGTTAGAAGCCACTAGAGCGGACTGTTTGTCCGTAATCGGAATTTATCGGTAATCCGCGTCATTTTTCGGGAAGTTGGTGGTGGGGCTAGAGGATTCTTTTTTATGGGAATTGTTTTTTAATTAGTTGATCTGCTTGCTAGATTAATCTTTAATTTTTGTACAAAAATCGTTTAGTTACTGGCACAAAAAAATAAATAAAATTCTGCAAACTTAATTTATTCGTTGCAAAGAAGCTTCTTTATTCCATGTTATCGTATTTCACTAGATTTCAATCACATTTTTATTGATTAACGTGAATATCCTTGCTACTATTTTGCAACAATAAAACAAAACAATAAACTTTTGGAAAAAAGAACATTAAACCCATTCTATCGTTTGTAACGTAACTTTCTCTGCTGCAAAAAGTGTTCTTATTCAAATAAGTTGTACATTTTGGTAACGTGTACCAACTCGCTAACGCGCGGCAAGTTGCAAAAGGTAAACAAGCTGTTACTCATTGAAAGCTCTTTTGTCACTGATACAAAACAAAATTACTGTACAGTAGTTTCATTCCAACTTGACGTTATCAGTCGCAACATTGAAAGCCAACAGGGATTTACTTACAATAAGCGTCAACCCGCAACAGTAACCGTAGTAAAAATGTATCCCAATAAACAACAATAACAAAGAAATACGGGTCCTTACATTTTACAGCAACTGCTCAAAATGTCCTCCCTCAACTGCAATATCGGCACGACAACGCTGAGTTACTGAATTTGCGAGTCTTCCAAAATTGTAACTTTTTCTAATTTCATCAAAAGCTAGAATTATCCTAGCCAAAAGTTCTTCCTCTGTTTCTACTTCAGTCTCATAATCAATGGCCTTGACAGCTCCCCAGAGATAAAAATCCAATGGGTTGTAGTCTGGTGACCGAGCTGGCCAGTGAATTGGGTCTCCTCGACCAATCCACCTATTAGGATACAATGCATCTAAGTGTTGACGTACCGGTACTGCAAAATGCGGCGGCGCGCCGTCATGTTGAAACCACATGTCATTACGAATTGCCAAAGGAACGTTTTCTAAGTACAACAGAAGGACGTTTTCATGAAATGCTAAATAAGAAGCGCCATTTAAATGTTGCGGAAGTAGAACAGGGCCTAGTATAAACTCGCCCACAATACCCGCCCAAATGTTAACACTAAATTTGTGTTGGTATGACTTGACAAAAATTGCATGCGGATTTTCGACATCCCAGATGTGGCTGTTACGGCTATTAAAACACTTCTCCCTGGTATAGCATGCCTCATCCGTCCACAGCACCTTCCTTTCAAAGTTTGGATAATCGTTACATTGCTGCAGGTACCACTGTGAAAGTTGAACTCGAAGTGGAAAATTGTCTTCCTCCAAATCTTCAACCTTTTGAAAGTGAAAGGGATGTAACCCTTCGTCGTGAAGGCCTGGTAATTAAAAAACAACAAAAATGGCCCTATTAAAAGCCTGCATTTAAATGGAGAATTTGAGGGATCACTTAGACTGGACGTATCTGCAATGCGTTGGTAATGACCCTAGAGCTTGTCCTCGGATTATCAGCAATCATTTCCAGGACATTGTCTTCAAATTCTACACTCCGCCTGAACCGATTTCGTCTGGCGTCGGGCCTGTGGACAACAATACTTACCGTCTCCCTCAACCTTCTGTCAACCAACACAAAAGTGTTGGCCGATGGAATCACACAGTTAGGAAATCGAGTCGTGTAAATCTTAACTGCTTCGGCCCTGTTTTGTCCAGCAGCGCCATACATCACATGCATATCGGCGTACTCTTCAAACGAAAATTGATGACGTTGCATGATGACAGTCTCTATCAGTAAGTTGCGTTCGACTGCGAGACTTCTTCTGGCATGGTCCTTTAGCCCCACCACCGACTTCCCGCGCTAGTGGCTTCTAAAAACAAGGAAATTCTAGTGCCTTGGCAGCGTAGTCGGTAAGACGGCAAACTCTCAATCTGAAGGTTGCGGGTTCGATCACCCCTTCCGAAGAGAATTTTTCTTTTCGTTTCTGTGGCGGTCGCATGCCTCGAGTACGCTTGGCAACACTGCCGATGGAAGGCTGTTTGAATTCGCCCGCGCAGCGCTCTTATTGGCAAACTTTAGCTGCGAATAACTCAAAAACGGTACGACTTTTACTAGATTTTTTTTTTGTATTTATTTCGTTAGTGCAACGTCCCGAACACTGCCCTTACCCGCCGATGAGTGAATTTCTGACCACCCTGTATGTATATGTACAAGGTGAATGACAATTATAATGGAAAAAGTATTGCTAAAAACAAACAAACAAAAAATAAAAGAAAAATAAACATTAATTTTTACAACTGAATTTTGCAAAAGGCATATTGAATAAAATTCTTTTTTACAAATTTTTGAATGAAGTAGGAGTTGCTAGTAAGATAATCCCTCACTTTTTCTTTAAATAAATTTTTAGTAAATAGGTATGTTCCAGAATATTAAACTTCTCTTTGTACTTATGACAGTGGTATTTGTATTTTGTACAAAGTTTTTTGTTTCCCCCTGTTGTATTGAAATTGTGTACCTGTGAGTTCATAGTAAACAAGTTAAAATGTTCTATGACCAAGCATAAGAGAGAACGTATAAACTGAGAAGCCATTGTAAGATTATTGAAATTTTGAGTTAGTCCGGGGAACGTGCTGGCCAGTCAATGCTCCCCCATCGCCCAATCGAATGCTGTGGGAATTCATCATCTAGGTACCTACAGACCGTCAAAAAAAAATGCGATGGGCCCCATCCTGTTGAGTTGGGACGTGCTTGCAGTTGTGGCACCACAGCTTCAATTGTCAAGTCCAGATATTCTGGGCCATCAACAGTTCCATCAAAAAAGACAGGACCCACGACACCATCGCAGGATATGCCTCCCTGCTCTGTGATGCCTGCCTTATTAAATTGCATAGTCATAATGACATGAGGGTTTTTATCGGTCCAGTAAAAATAGTTATGTCTGACGTGACCAGACAATTTAAAAGAGGCTTCATCAGTCCACGCGATTCTCGAAAGCAGGTCTGGTTGTTCAGTCAGTTGATTGTGGATTATCTCACAGAATTGTAGTCTGCGGGCTGGATCGTCCTCGTGCAACAGTCGAGAGCAGGTACGGCTGACGGTGCAACTGTTGCATCAGACATTGTAATGATGTCCTCGGGTTACCCAGCTCCCAAGATGCACGTCATGTGGAATTTTTTGGACTGTTTGCGAATGTAAGGTCTACCTTCATCTCATTTCCCTGTATCGACATTGTGCGTGATCGTCCAGACTTCAGGGCATTGGCAATGGAACTAGTGGCCTCAAACTTGTCTCTGATGTGAATTGTAAGATGTGTTGGCCTAGGCAATTGAAATTCCTCTTGCCACTACCTACACACTCTACATTTTCATACTTCCAGTAGGTCTTAAGGATCCACCATCGTTGCTCCTCGTTCAGAGATCCAAAAGAAAGGGCACAATCAATTATGTAATCTTAGTAAAATAGAAAAATAATCAGTATCTTTAATTGGAACATAAACATGTAGTTTCAAATTCTGGCTAAATTATTTTAACATGGAATTCATAAACCAAAGTGAAGGTTTGGGATTTTCCCTAAAACCCATCTTAAAACATTTGTATATGTAAGTGTGTACCAACTTTTTGGCCATGCTGTATATGTAAAGCTTTCTGGGGATTTTTTTGTTTTAAACCTCGTGTGCTTCGTCAAAATTTAATTTTTGTTAGTTTGCTACTTCAAGTACTTCATTTGCATTAAATTCTATATTACTGTTAGGTGTACTTTCTACAGTCAGGTTAGTGTCTTATGCAAATAAATCACTCTTAGCCTTGTCGTCTGATCATTGATGTATAATAAAAACCAAAGGTGTCTTCAGTCAGAGCCTTTTGAAATGCCATGTCATATTTTCTCCGAAAATCTTTACAGATTTTATAATAAAAATAGAAATTTTCTGCATTCAGCTTTCCATGTGTGAATGAAACCATTTACATGTGATTCCACCATATCTGCCATAATATTCTATTTTTGAAAATTATTTCATGATAAACACAATTGTTTTTTACAGGATCACAAAAAGTTCCTCAAATGTGTTGTTTAAAAGTTAATATACAGTAGAGCATCAATAATCCGAACTAGTTGGGACCATAGGTTGTGCGGATTATCGATTTGTTCGGTTTTTCTATTTGTATACTTTCTGTTAACAGTTTTTATTTTTCCTTTAAAATTACATTAGGTACATTATAATTTTCGATATCACTAGCAAAAGAAGTCTCTTACTTCTGCTGCTTCATTTTGGAGACACTTATGCTTCCTTTTAGAAGAGGAACATGATGCTATTATAGGCGTACAACGTTGGTACAAGATACTAGTCAACAGAGCTCACAAATACCGCAAATCAGTAACAGTTACTAAGTTGTAGGACGAACACGGTGGAATTCAGATTTCTAAAAGATACTCGAAACTACTGGCACATTGAAAGAATTGTAGTCGCATCACGGCTGCAACAAACGTTCTGTATCAAAGTGTGTCTGGTTGGTCACAAGGATATTGTGGTGATAATACAAAAACAAATGCAAGGTGTAAACTCATTGTACCTAGTTCTTTGTTCGTGGAATTTCTAACAAAATGTGTCCAAAGGTGTACTGTAAATAAAAACATAGTTGACGCTTCTGTAAAATTGTGCACAATTCGGTAAAAAAAAAAGAGTTCGGGTTATCGACGTTCAACTGTATAGCTTTTTCTGTTTGAAGTCCCTTTTTGGAATCCAAACTGTGCAGTACGTAAAATACTATAGTGTGCTACATGTTTTATTACCCTAAGGTGAATTACTTTTTTTAAAATCTTTGAGAATCCTGGAAGTAAAAAAATGGGACAGTAGTTATATTTCCATTTCACTTCTCCTTTTTTAAATAATGGTTTTTACGAATTAATATTATAGTCTATTTGGAAATACACGTTACATTCGAGATTAATTACAAATGTGGGCAAGTACGTGACTGATACAATCTGAACATCTTTTCAGTAATTTACTAGATGTGTTGTCATAGCTATAAGAATTTTTAGGTTTTATTTGCTTCACGGGGGTGTTTTTTTTTTTTTTTGTTTTCTGAGATTAGTGACAGTTGCATCCACACAAATAGATTTGCAAAAGCAATCTGAAGAAGCCTTAGGGCATTATCTAGGGGTTCTTTTTCTATGCCTAATTTCTCTACAACTGAAATAAAATTTTTGTTAAATATTTTGCATTCTCCTACTTTACTATGCACAGATCCACTTTGTACTATTTATATCTTTTAAGTGATTTACAAGTTTTCTTGTTTCATATTTTGTTATATTCAATATAATTTTCATTTTATTATATGAATTCTCTATCTTCTCTGATACATACATGTTCTTGGCTTTCCTGATTATATTTCCAAGTATTTAACAATAATGTTTATAGTGAGCTTTCAGAGTATAATTAAGATTTTCTTACATTTTATAAAAATACTCTAAAAGTACAGATAGCAATGCTACTACATAGCACGAAAGCATACTCTTATTGTGCAATTGCTACCTAGTGGCATGTGTGTCGAATGTGTTAATAATATATAGCATGCTCACAAATCAAATGACGGTTGATTATTCAGCATGCTACTTATGTTAGGGGTAGGATTGGGAATGCTCATAAGCAAGTGTGAACGTGTTTGCTAATGATCATACTAGTATCGATCAGCGAACAGTGGCAGGTACAAGTATTCGACTTCATGCCAAAATGTCTCACTTGGGAGATGAGAAAACATTAAAATTTATTTCCGTTTATGGGAGATACGAGTGCCTATAGAATCCACGGTCATCACTGTGCCAAAACAATATTCCAAGGAATTACGCATACCAAGATTTGCTAACTAACATGATCGACCTGACTAAAATTAAAAACTTGGTCTATCTGCCACTCTGAAGTAAAAAAAAAATAACAATTCAAAGCTAATAGCGATTCACTTTAGCCAGAATAGCAATTCACATATATGTATTTTGATTCTGTAGCACTTTTAACATTAGACAATAGCTCATAGCGGTAGCAGGTGTAAATGATTATGGCCTTCAATATCTTCATCACACATTTCTACTAACAATCCAGAACTTGCTTATAGATTTTCTCTTCTGCATCTTTCAATTTATTCTTTTTTCGTGTTGCCAGAAGTTTTTTGCTGCAAGCAATAAAATTATCTGTGTGGATTGCCACTTGATTTTCCATGATTTCCACTACACTGGCAGAGAGTGTGCTACTGCATGTCATGTGTATTGGGGTGTTTGCTTTGAGCATGCTTATCTCAAGCAAATGTATTCTGTTAAAAGGCATGCTCGTTTTCAGCATGCTCATTCCAGTGGTGAGGCTAGGTTAACAAGGGCTCCTGTGCAAAAAATAAATAATTGGGCCCTCGGGCCAAATGGGCGACTTTTTTTAGCTCTAACAAGTCTAGTAAGGTTTGCTGGCAAAGGCCCGCTGAGCTTGGGGATCTGGTGCACAGCCCTCCTATTCCTCTGGCTCATTGGCATGCTTTATTAGTAGCATGTGTATCTGTAACTTGTTCATTGTTTGGTATATTGACATCTTTCCTTTTTAAAAGAATCATTCTTTTAGAAATGTACCTAGAAAGATATTTTTTGATAAAACCCCTTTGGAGTGTACACTTCTAACCAGTATTTAAGGAATCTATTAAATGTTTTATCCATAATATATTACAAAATATGAGTTAGAAATTGGTTCATTACATGAAGTTTATCTGTGGTTTATAATTCCTCCTCCCTGCCCCCGTCACATACAATACGCATTGTGGTTTTAAGTAATTGTGTAAAGAAGCGTGTCTGATTTTGAACAGTTTTTAAATGATTGATGTATATTTGGCCAATTTCTTTATTGAACTATTGTTTCCAGGGCACTCCAGAAAAGCAATCGGGAAAGAAAAACAAAAAGAAAGGTGGGGAAACACCAGGTGAGAAGGATCAACAAACTCCCAAGACTCAAGTTCCTCAGACTCCTGGCCAGACACCACAGAAGAAAATACTGGAAGGTGGTGTGGCAATTGAAGATGTACAAGTTGGGTCTGGACCAGTTGCAAAGCCTGGAAGATTTGTAAGTTGGAAAGTATTGTATGCATTCAGTTGCATAAAATACGTAATTTAATCAGCAGATATACGCATTGGAAGTATTGAAATGTAGACTGAGATTTTTATTGTGCAAGACAATACCCGAATTGTGGATTTTACATCAAGTAAATGCTGAGATTTTACGTCCTCATAGTACCATTCTGCAAATTCTTGTAAGCCATGTGGAAGAGCTTGTAAAGTTTGTGTTTTTTGTATGTTGTGATTGAATGTGAATTCCTTACAACCTTACCTTTACCACTTATTTTTATTTTTAGAAATTAAACACACTAATATTTCCAGTGTCAAATCAGCTAAGTATGGTTTTTATTTAGTACTCTATATCAGTCCCTCATTGTTTGATACCACCGCTGAGATCAAATTACTATTAAAAATCATATCAAATATGCTTTAAGTATCAATTCTGTTTCTTCATTACAATTTCAATAAGAAAAAAAGATCATCCATTTATCTTTTCGTCTTCCAATTACAAAATACAACTTTCACAATTCACTAATTTTATCATACTCTTCTTCCACCCTCGGGCTTATGTTTTCCATGTTAAATCCAGCCATGATTTTGTAGTTAATTTCTTCACTAAGCTTTTTCAATCAAGCCGCCTCTTATTCCTTTTCTTCTCACTTCAGATCTTCTATACCTCTGACTTGATGTTCTGTGACTTTATAACTTAGAAACCCAAAGTTAATATCCAAATCATAATAAAAATAATTTTATAATATTAAAATTCACGAGTGGTGGGCTTGTGCATCTCACAGGCTGTAAGTGTAAAATTCTATTTTAGTTGCAGTAAACTAAAAGTCCAAAAAGAAAAAAAAATCTCTTGATATATCAATAATACAATCAATACACAGCATAACCATTACATAACCATTTCCCTTTTTGTTTTATGGATCGGGATGGGCTGTATTGGCCAGTAAGTGGTTTTATCTGCGAGAAAACATTTAATTGTTGACTGTGTGAAGACAGGGCTGGTGCTAAGATTCTCAGGCCTGGGGTAATCGAACTTGGCAGTCACGTAACTGGTTGGAGCCCGTGGCAAATTCATTGGGGGCCCTCCCTCAGGCCAGATAGGACGACGGATTCTTGGCAGAGGGATCTTACAGCCGGTGATTGGGGTTCCCCATCAGCCGGCGGGCCTCCTCCTCCCCAATGCTGGCCCTGTGTAAAGAGAATTACAATACTTGATTCAGAAAATGCAGTTGGTAAAAATAAAATGAAATGCAAAAAATTGCCAATAAAATGGTATGGAAATATAGTTCAGACTGTGTAAACTGAAAAATTTGTGAAAGGAATATTTTGAAGACTTTTCAAGAGTGGAACAGGTAGCAAAGATAGGCAAATGAACATCTATAGTGGAAAATAGCAGTTGTTGAGAGATTATAGAACACTTGTCATGACAGAAGACTAAACATGTTCGAATGCAAGCTTCACGAGTGTTCAACCGGATAGCGTCATAAAAACACAATGTTTCGACAGCTGGCACTGCTGTCTTCATCTAGTGTGGAAAGCTTCAGGTGATGTAAGCTAGAAGTCACCACCTAGATTGGATTAGTAGACGTCCATTGCTTACAAAAAGCAGCTCAGCCAAGATTGGACCCTGTGGCAATTGCTGGACTGCCCAATCAGAGCATGGCAGAACTGAAAGGCAACTGCATATGGAGCCATAACAAGGTAATCGTCTACTGGTGCTTGTAGAACTGACCAATCCATGCACAGCAGAAACCTGGCAAAAGATTGACTCCATCTGCTGGCAGTTGCTGGACCATCCAATCAGCAGGGCACTAATGTCCACGCCGTTGATGCCCTAATAACAACCATCTAATCAGTGAGTAGCAAAATTGGAAGGCACGATACACCCACTGGGTGTGTTAATGCTAAGGACTGCTTATGGAGCTGTACCAGGTAACCAGAAACAGTCTACTGCCACTTGCAAAGTCTGTGCACAGCAAAAGTCGGGATGATATGGCCAGATATGTTGGCAGTATGCGATGCTAGTCAGCCTGTCCTGAATGATCATAAGCATTGGCTGGCTTAATCCATGGCATCATTTGCATATAATATCCCATATTGTGAAGATTTGCTTCGCCCTTTTCAGAGGTCTCTAATAATTGGCATCCTTGCTTAGGTAGAGTCTGCTGTCCCTATTGATGTTATCACATAGCCTTATTTCCTTATGACCGAGTCCCAGAAGGAAGAGGCTCTGGCCAAAACCGTTAACTCTATTCTGTGCTCTTCATTGGAAGTGTACTCTGCAATTGCTGACTTTTCCAGTTGCATCAGCCTTAAGTGTCGTTTATGCTCGTTTAGATGCTCATTGATGGTATGACAGATATAGAGCTTTGTAGCTTCAATATGGCCACCAAAATGCGGTATACTCAACTTCCAGTTGTGCTCTAGCACCATGGTTACATGTACTATCACCGCTATAAGGCTTGTTAAAAACGGAATCACGCCGGTTAATCGTTGCATCTACGGATGATTGGAAATTTCAATGAAAAATATGGGTCTTAGTTATGTTTTTTCCAAAGATAAAGACCGGCGAAACTATTGGGTTACAAAACTGCAACATGGAAACACTCTGAGATGGACCCAAGTGCGTAGTTGTCATTTTGCTAAATTGGATTTTAATTCATCGTTTGACAGCTGTGGTAAGTGGTTGCTCGATTTTCACACTATGAATTAAGATTATGAAGTGATTGATGCGCCTTTGCTGGAAATCGATTATTAATGTTGTAGCTGTGCTTAGATTATGACAACATAGCCTTGATTTGCTCTGGGTTGTTTACTTTTTTCCTTCTACATTCTATGAAAAAATTAACTTTAAAAATACTTTAGATCGACTGAAAATATATTTAACTGACAAAAATATTAAATAGTTTGGTCAAGGTATATATTTTAAAGCGATTTCTTTTTTTTTAAAAAAATCTAGGATATGACAAAAATATGTTTCAGATTTATCTCGGAAGTTGAACAATCCCTAACAGGAACAGATTTTTACAGGAACGTTAAAAAAAAAAAAAAAAAACCAACAGTAGTTAAAACCTCAAGCGGTTCTAATACTAAATTTGCCATCAATCGACTCACATTTTGCGGATGACCAGCATCATGGTCTGATCTTTTAAACTTAACAAAAGGAATTTAAAAAAACTAATGGCTAATATTATGTGGAAGATCAAAAAATTATTTTCAGGGTCGGGACGAAACTCGTTTAACCTTTCTTTGGGAAATTAGCATACAGAAGAACAAGACCAACTTCAAACATTGTTTGACTGATGTTCAGGAGTTCTTCTCTCCTATATTATCTGTAAATATAATGCAAAAACTATTCTAAAAATGGCCTAAAATCAGATATTTATAGGACCTAATTTTAAAAGATTTCAAGGAGTGAAACGCCGCTAAGAAACCAAAATTAAACTGTAAAATAAAGGTTTGATTGGCTTTGATGGTTTGAATTCTTACCTGTGAATAAATTCTTGCTTAGTATACTTCTACAGATTACGTTCCTCGGCTTTAAAAAGTAATTACTTCAGCTTTTTAACCGTTAAATTGTTGTACACAGACTGAATCGCAAATGAAAACAAATGCACAGTGGTCAGCCAGAAGTTAACAATACCACTCTTCGCTTGGTGGCGTTGAAGGTGACAAAAAAAATAAACTAATAAGTTACAGAGCTCTATAGACTTTACCACATTCACACGGTATGGAATAAATTCCAGAAATTCTTAAACCTAAGTTATCTTTTACAGATCACAGCATGTCACATATCTTGGCAGGCGGCCGGAAGATACTTTCTATCCCATACCACGTCAGGAGTCTTCCAATTTTTGTAAACATTTTCTCGGCGTGTGGAAGGAAAGCAATAATTTTCAGAGGTTCATCTTGCTCAGTGGATGGTGTAGGTGGCTTCTATACAAAGCCACGCCCAATCTGCCGCCGAGAGTAACCGTTCTGTTCAAAGACGGTCTGAAGAGGTTTCATTTCTTTTGGCAGGCTCTCACGATCGGAGATGGCTCTCGCTCTGTGTACCATTGTGGCCAACACGGAGTTGCGTTGAGCCAGGTGATGGTAACTGTGTGCTCACAAGTAGCGCTCGGTGTGGATGGGTTTTCAGTATACACTATGCGATAGAGTTCAGTCAGGTTTGCACTTTACTAAGATGTCCAAAATAGGAAGGCTCCCATCCTTCTCTCCTCCTTTCGTAAAGTATATGTTAGGATGGGTTCCGTTAAGGTGGTTGAGAATTTTATCCAACGTTTGGATACTGTGTGATCACACAGTGAAAGTGTCGTCAATGTAACGGTAGGAGCAGGTGGGTTTGAGGGTAGCACTCTAGAGCCTTTCCTTCAGAATCCACCATGTAGAGGTTTGTTACTACTGTAGAGAGTGGAGACCGCATAGCCACTCTGTTGGATTGGGCAAGCACAAAAGGAGATGGGGAGGTCCACAGAAAGCTCATGTCAACATTTTAACATTTCATTCACAGATTGCCGCCCTTCAAGAACAGTATAGCTAAACCAGATCTCGCTCACCAATGCTCACCAAGGGGGGGGTGTCCAGATTTACAGAAAAACTGCTCACATAAATAATGGATGCCCCCAAAGGAGGGAAATTAGATTGTTCTGCAGAAATTGCTTCATTACAAGTAACTTATATGATAGAGGAACTGTATTGGGATTCACTGGAAAGGGGGGGGGGGGAGTGGTGTGAGTGTACAAGGCATATGGTGACGAGGTTTCGAAAAATATTTGTCAAAGAATTAAAAGTACTGCATGGAAAGGAAAAGATGACCATCCTTAGAAGCCAACACTCTATTTTGGGCATAAGGGAGTGGAGAATTTTGTTGCATATAAGATAGTATGTGATTGGAATAAATTGTTGAGTGAAGTGATGAATAATCTACCAAAAACTCTGTAAGAACTGAATATTTACAGAGGACAAAAGTAGATTTGTGGAGGAACTTGAAGGGTTTAAGTAAAAAAATATGGAAGGGGCTAAATAGTTAACCAGGGAAATTGTTACTGGATTATGCATTTCGTCACAGTTAATCAAAGAAATAACAACTTGAAACTAAGGCTTATTAAATAAATAAATTATTTTTTATGGTGCTAGAAAATAGTTTCTTCTTAAGATGCCAAGTCCACTTCTGGGTGTAGGTAGTTACTATGGAGAATGTACCCTTCAGTGGGAATTCTCTTGGGAAGATAAACTGGTTTTTTTCCTGTTGTGTGTTTGTATGTGTTATAGTAGGTGTGTTGTATATAGTGGTGGTTGTGTTGTATGAAATAGTGAAAGGGTGAAACACATTGCTGGCCAATTCAGGTCTGCTCTTCTGAAAGACATCCGTAGCACAGCCAGGCTTAATGTCTCCATATAGTGGATAAATCATCAACAGTGCCATGTGCCTGCTGAGAGCTTTGGGATTTAACTTGTAATATTGGTGCATAATCTGGTGATTAGGAATTGTGCACAACCACTTCTCCCCTGCTGGCCAAGTCCTAATGATGGAAATTTCTTCGACCACCAGTACTCGAACCAGTCAACTCGATCACAGTGTTGCAATCAAATGAGTCAAAGCAGAGGGCAGAAAACTAGTAATTAAATTGTGTTTTTTAGAATTAAGTGGGCATTTTATTCCCCCTAAAGAATAATGTTTGCTAAGTTTCTAGTTAAGTTTGTGTAGGATAAAAATAAAATATTCTGTGTTAAAGTACTGAAAAGAATCTAGCCTTAAACATTTGTTAATTCAAATCAATACTTTTAAAATTTTATTGTTATACCTATAGGTGACAGTCTACTATTCTGGTCGTCTAAAACAGAACAACAAGAAATTTGATGAAACCATGCAAGGTCCAGGATTTAAGTTTAGATTGGGTAAAGGTGAAGTAATTAAAGGTTGGGATATTGGTGTAGCTGGCATGAAAGTTGGAGGCAAGCGGAAATTGACAATTCCTCCTCATATGGGGTAAGTTGTTATCCCCATTGACTGTGAATGATTGAAAATTTAGTAGAAAAAATGTTTTATTTTTAATGTGCTTGTTTGTTGCAGGTATGGGGCTAAAGGATCACCTCCAGTCATTCCACCAAATAGTGCTTTAGTGTTTGAAGTCGAGTTGCGAAACGTGAACTGAGTACTTGTGTGTGGTCTATTGTATTGGTGATTTTTGTGACATTGGCATTACAGTATGTCTTAAAAACTTTATACACGGTGAGGCATGTGAAAATATTGTGAAGAGGACTTTGACATGTCTGTGTCTTCAAATTGTTTGAAGATATTGATGAATATTCCAGTGTGAGTAGCTGGTGCTTATTGGTGCATATGGATGGTACTGTGTTGTAAATAGTTAGCTGTCACCATTACTGTAACTGTTTCAGAATAAATAAGTTTTATATTATTTTTGTCATATACCTGGAAATATTAGTGCAAAGATATTTTTATAAAACTTTTACAATTAATCTGAATCAGTCATTGAAAAATACAATGACTTGGTGGAATGAACTGCCACATATCTTAACACGTTCGCTGTTGGTCGCTTGAGGTGGTGTTTATAATTAATGCCCTGCCGGAGAAATGGGTTTTCCCCATAACCCGTGTTACTTTTTATAGCAAATATGATTACGTTTATTGTACTAATTAATAAGTAATATTTAGTTCTACCTGATGGAATAATTTGACTACGTGCCAGCGCTTGATAGGCACTAGATGTAAAATTACTTCCTAAATGCCACATTACACATTGCCCGTGATATATAAAAATGAAACAAAATAATAAAAAATAAGTGACAAAATGCATTATTTTTGTATGATACTTTATTACTAATAAACATTTAACATAAAAAAACTTTTAAAATGTTGTTTGCAAACATTTTATTTGTGGATCATTGCCGTCATAATATTAATTGGGTATTCGTCTGAAAGCTCAGCTAACAAATCTTCAATTTCATCATGTCGGAGGCTTATTAGGTATCTACAACTCTTTATTACAAGGAATTTTTTATATATATAAAGTAAACAATGAAATCAAAGGTGCTAAGAAGCAAAAAGGAATTAGGATAGAGAAATGAGCCACCACTTACCTTTAGATGATTGATGTGGGTCTTTTCTGCGCATTCACGCCTCACATCCGTCATCTAAAGGTAAATGGTGGCTCATTTCACATCCTAATTTAATTTATATATATAAAGCTATGATTTCAAAATCACTTGCCTTTATAACTTGCTGATACCTTTTACTCCATGCCAATACCAGCAGACACACTTAAACATATGCCAACTGAAGGAGAGAATAAATGTTGAGGCACTGGCTACTGAGGCATCACTCCAATCCACGTGCTAGCGCGTGTTTGGAACTTCAATTTTGGCGCATGGTCAGCAGCGAGCGTGTTAAATATTTTCCTATTGTAGAAGATTTAATATGCAAATTGATTTCCTAGTCATTTAGTCCAGCATTGAATTTTTTGTTATATATTGTAAGTGTAAATGGGGAAGTATCTTCATTTCATGTTGCCCATACTGATTTTTTTAAAGAGTGTTTTCTGTGAATGTCATTTTCAGCTTCGGATTTTTTTATGAACATACAATCATTAGCAGGAAAAGTATTTTTTTTAAAAAAAAAAAAAAAGATAAACCAATATTTCTCTTGGGTACACGAAATCAGTCATGTCTTATTTCTATGTGTTTCATATTAAGAAGTTGCCTGGAATGTTCTGTCGGTCTTTTAGCTGTTGCTATGCTGCTTTCTGTTTTAGTGATACGATTTATTTTTTCCATCCTTCTCTCTTTGTACTTCCTTGAAAGATTTTGTTCTTCATTTTTAAACTCACTAGCATGAAACCGAAAAGCCTCATAAACTTGTACATTTACATAGTTATCTAAGATTAATCTGTCACACGCATGCTTTCATTACTAATCTTGTGGGACACTGTCTCTGGTGATACTTTTTGCTTGAGTGTAATGCTTAGTTGTCACCATACCTGGTGATTAAAGGTTGACTGGGGGTTAAAAGATCCCACATTTGAATTTCCCTCAGTGGGGAACTCTGAAAGTTCGTCATGTGTTATCCATCTTGCTGTGTAATGTGAAGCACGCCAGAACACTTCCATGGTTTGGATTCTGTTTAACTGTAGGTCCCCTATATCTGTTAGGATTAACAGCTTAGCCTAGTGGGGGGGGGGAGGGGTGTAGAGATAAAAGCGACATTGGGCTACAGAGGAAGAAGGGGGGGGGGGTTGCAGGAGACCAAAATGGAGCTATCTGGTTTATGGACGCTCCCATACAACACGAAGACCACTGTATACAATACACACTATAAGTCATCCATACCTACTGTAACACATACAACCACACAATGTGAATGCAACAGGAAAACATCCCAGTTCACCTTCCCGACAGAATTCCCATTGAGTTGTACATCCTCCACTGTAACCACCTACATCCAGAATTGAACATGGTATCAGATGAAATTTTTTTCTGGCACTATAGAAATAATTCATTTAATAAGCCACTGCACAATTATCCTCAGTTTTAAGCTGTTGTTTCTATAATTAATTGCAAGTAATTGCTAGTCTCCCATTTAGCCCCTTTTTCTATTGCCACTAATATACTTTTGTCCTTCACTAATATCCAGTTTTTGATAAATTATTCATCACTTCACATGAAGATTTATTCCAATCCGATACTACCATATTCTACAAAACAGAATTTCCTGGTCCCTTATGCCCGAAAAATAGTGCTGGCTTATGATCATAGTCATCTTTTCCCTTCCGTGTACTAAACTTAATTCTTCGACCAATATCTTTCAAAGTCTCATCACCATATGCCTAATACACTCTTGATTCCCCTCATCCAACTCCAGCTCCTCTATCATATCATTCTGATTGTATTCTGCAGTAATTTCCACAGACAAATTAAAGATTTAATTGCCTTTCAAACCATCAAAATCCCATATGATGCCCAAAATGTGAATCCTGGCACTACTCCATTATATGCAAGCAATTGTCTGAGCAAAGTTTTGTAATCCAATTCTCTTGCATTTCTGGTGCATCCCCTCATAACTCTCAAATAAATAAAAGGATTTTGAAACCTTTTCCCATTACCTGTCCAATGTTAGCTGCCAAATTACTATCAAATATTGAGCAAAGATATTTACAAATCACTTCAACTAGCAATTCCTTCCTCACCCAATAATCACAAACCATGGAGGAAGGAATATATGGAGACACAAGGGACTTTCACGTGAAACCGGGTAGGGATAAATGGGGTGGGGAGGTCGCCATATTGGTTGGCCGTAGGGAATAGGCACAACAGCCTCAATGGAATCATACGTCAATGGTGGCACTGCAATTTGTCGATGAGACAGACCAAAAATGGAGAATCTTTTTTATATATATATCCTGCTTAGTTTTTGAGATATATTGTCTCAAAAGTGGGGTGTTTTGGGTTGAAATTCAGAAGAAACATTTCCCCCAGGTCAAATTTGGTGTTAGATTCTTACGTAACATGACGAGAGAAATTGAAAGTAAACAATAAAAATTTCCGGTATCTCTAGTTCTCGAGATACACAGTCTCCAAAAGCCAGAAGCTTAAATGGGAGTAGTATAAATTGTGGTACGCGATACATGTCATGTCACTACATGGTGGTTATGAAATTCCGAAGGTGTGGCGGAACACGAGAGTCATTGTGCTGCTGACACCTGGGAAAGAAGGAAACAATCCTAAAGATTTTAGACCTATAGCGCTCTTGTGTCATCTCTACAAAATATCTGAACGATTAATTCTGAATCGTATCCAGTCTGTGGTTGATCCAAAACTTATTCCACAACAAGCTGGCTTTCGTCCAGGCAAAAGTTGTACTGGGCAACTGCTGAACCTAACACAGTTTATAGAGGATGGATTTGAGACCCGTAAAGCCACGGGCGTGGTCTTTGTGGACCTGTCAGCAGCATACGATGCTGTTAACCACCAACTATTACTTGACAAGGTCTACAGTCTGACAAAGGCCACCGGATTAACCAAGCTCATCGCTACTCTTCTTCAGAATCGTAGGTTTTTCGTTGACTTTCAAGGAAAGTGCAGTCGATGGAGGGTACAAAAGAATGGTCTACCTCAAGGTAGTGTACTGGCCCCAATACTTTTCAACATTTATACAAACGATCAGCCATTACATCCAGCTACCAGGAGCTTCGTCTACGCTGATGACCTAGCTCTAGCCTCACAGAGCACAGAACTTGAAGTTGTAGAAAGAAATTTGTCTGCTGCTCTTGAAGGCCTATCAAGCTATTATAGGGAAAATCACTTAAGACCTAACCCTTCAAAAACTGAAGTGTGTGCCTTTCACCAGGGTGGCCACAGACCTGGAAAATCTGGAATTATCAGGGAATTTAAAGCAACCTTGAAATTTCATGAAAATATCAGGGAATCCAAATAATTTCAAAAATTATCAGGGAATTTTAATTGCAACAATCCAAAATTTGGAAATTTTTTTTTTGTTAATTTATTTTAATATTGAGCTTTTGCATTAAATAATTCAGCCAACAAATGCTGCATTTACACTATCAACTTGCATCTCGTCTTGTGCCTCATCGAGATACGACGACGAGATGTTCGTGCGCAAATGCTGAAATGAACTGTCTCTGGAAATCAGCATTCGAAATTATATTAAAAGAAAAGGTGGATGACATCTAAATCAGAATTATAGTATTACATGTAACCTCAAAAGTTATATTTTTTACTGAATAAAACAGCAATCATATAGTAGTAAGTTTATAAAGGTGTTTTTATGTTTCACTAAACATTTTTACAATTTCAAGCAAAGTGTGAAACAAACGTACCAAAAAAATTGAATTTGTGGAGGGTCTTCGAAGTCCTGTATAATGTCACAAGCTGGTTTTGAGAAAAATTGAACCTTTAATATCAAAACAAAAGCTTAGATCCAAGATACCAATGCCAATAAAAATGTGAATAGCAATAATTATATGGCCTTATAACTTTTTTGTATTAATGATATAAGGAGAATTAAAGCAGGAACAAAATAATACGTAAGATCGTGTAAATACTAACCATGAGTCTAAATAGGTAGATTTTATAAAGTTTTGCGTCATTCAGAGCTCTTTCAAATGCTGAATCGATACGACGACAGTATAAACATCGTGATCGTGCCTTTGACTTGCACCAAATAAACTGCTGCCAAGGCGAGTGGCACACCCAAACAACCACGCAAGATGAGCCTACACGATTGCATGGTTTATACAAACTCGTGTTCATGCTATCTTGCGTAGACTCGCGGAAACTTACGCGAAAGTGTTATCTCGACAACAGAAGAAATTGAAGATGGAACAAAAGAAGCTACAATAACTGAACCAGAAAATTTGAAAAGAAATGTGTAGCAAATGAAAAAAAGCTAAGCTTTTGACTGAGTCAAGTTACTGATGAACAATTTAAAATTCTTCAATTATTTTATCTACCAAATATTGAAAGATTGCTAATTTGTTCTAGTTCATATTAGTCATCTTATTTTTGTGCTACTCATTTTTAATTATGCTTCATAAGATTACTAAATTAGTTATAAAATTTTCAAATAAACATTCTTAAACATGTTTCTTTTTTGAGTTTTATACCAGATTTAATTATTTACAATCAAAATCTAACTAAAACTTTAAATATCTTAATCATGCAAATATACTTTCTAAATCAGGGAAAAATATGGCAAATTTTTCTGGAAAACCTGGAAATATCAGGGAATTTTTAAATCATTACCTTGTGGCCACCCTGTTCACCTAAAAAATAGGAAAGCTCAGTGTAAGGTAAAAGTAATGTGGTCAGGTATAGAACTGCAGACATGTAACACCCCAAAATATCTGGGAGTGACACTCGACAGAACCCTCACATATAAGAAGCACTGCATGAATTGCAAAATGAAGATCTCTACAAGAAACAACTTACTGTGCAAATTAGTTGGATCACAGTGGGGCAGTCAACCACAAACTATACGTACATCGGCAATGGCCCTTTGTTACTCTGTTGCAGAATATGCATACCCAGTTTGGTACTCATCATCTCATACCAAACAGGTGGATGTAGCCCTCAATAACACCTGTAGGCTAGTGACAGGTTGTTTAAAATCTACCCCAGTTGATAGGCTTTACCAGCTTTTGGGCATTGCACCATCCAGTATCCGGAGAGAAGTGGCTGCGAACAAGGAGAGGACCAAAGTAGAACGAGAAAGCGCTCGTCCACTGCACGGCCATATACCACCAGCCCAGAGACTCAAATCCAGGAAAAGCTTTCTCAGAACATCACGGGAACTAATTGGGTCACCTGAAAAGGCAAGAGTACAGTTATGGAAAATGAGGGTTCCCAACATCTCGGGACCACTGACAGTTGCAGAGTGCTTGCCACCTGGCCATGAAGAAGACTGGAACGTCTGGCGGTCCTTAAATCGATTGCGAACAGGAGTGGGCAGGTCCAAGGAAAACCTAATGAGATGGGGTTATACTGATACTACCAGTATTAAATGTGAATGTGGTGAAGACCAAACTATGAATCATATGCTCGAGTGCCCTATGTGCCCATCAACCTGCAACAAGGAAGACCTGTTTCAAGCAACACACAATGCTATCGAGGTTGCGAAGTACTGGGCTAAGTGTGTTTAAAGTTGTTGATTTGCACAATGTATTTAACTGTGTATTTTGACGTTTTTGATACGAGAATAATAATAATAATGAAATTACTAACAACTAATAATAAATTGTTTGTCCCTTCTGGTACAGGCTGCATTGCAACCTACCCAGATTTTCATTAATATTGTTGCTACAAAATCAAACTATGTAGACACACCTAAACACATGAAATGCATCGCTAACTAAATTATCGCAATTAATTTCATCGTACTTTCAGTGTAAACTGAATTGGACTAAAGCATGCAGAATACCATATTCATTGTACCGCAGTGTAAACTGGACCTGCATAAATTAGACTTCTAACACTTGTTTACAATAAGGCTAGCCTTTTATGTGCAAAGTAGAAACATATGCTCATTGTCTACACTACACCAACAAATATTTGAGAACATTATCCTATTGAGAGCAATAAATAAATTTATAACGATAGGCCCTAATTTTTCAGTTACCTATCACATTTCGAGAACAATAATTACAATGTAACTTAATTATGAAACTTCGAAACTGTGAGGTCGTTTCCTATCTTGTCTGTTTATGCAACACAACTTGGCAGTATAGAAAACTTTAGATATTAGAAAATGAAATATTCTCTGCAGGAGACACTGTGCAAATGGCCCAATGTTTTAAGGTTATTCCTATGGCCGCCACGTATGGGCAATAAGAGACGGGTTTTTATGAGATTGCACAGATTTAGCATTATTTCATCTCCTCTACCTTCCTTCCTCCATGTCACAAACAATATATAGTTTTTCTCTGTGAATTAACTTCCTCACATTTATCTTTATTCCATATTGACCTACCCATTTACATATCATGTCTTCGTTTCTGCAAAACATCTAACTGTAAACAATCAACGCAACCATTCATTAGAATAATTAATAGGTTATTTTCCAGCAAGTTACCTTGTGGCATTTCTAGTTTTGGTTCCACTTCTCTTGATACTGCATTCCATACCCTCATTCTTTGCTTTTATCTATTTAAGAATTCCTCTACTCCTAGTGCTACACTATCAAGTTGACCACCCTTGTTCATTTCATCTGAAATATCTTGCAGATTTGTGCTTAAAGCCATGTTATCAATTTTCAAAACACTTTATTTCCTGAGATATTCTGATGAAGTTTTATATCATATGTCCCTCATTCTATCTACAACTTATGCCAAAGCTTATCAGCCTATAATTTTCAACCCTATATGTAACCCCACTTTTGGGACTGGTACTACTATACCTTTCTAGTCCTCTCGTAAGCAGCACATCTCCAGACTCTAACTGAAATAAAATTTCAAGGTAAGATACAATGTGGTACCCCACTTCCTTTAATAATATATTAATATTTACTGCTGTCTCCTTTACTTTTTTTAAGTTTCTTAGTTTATAAAATCCTCAGGATTAATCTAATCTTTTAATCTGTTCATTCTTATTAGCATGGACAAGCTGCACCTCTGAATTACACGGTCACATTTCAGAATCATAGCCCCTAATATTCTCATGAAACCTGTTAATATCTACCTATTTAAAGCGCTCAGTAACATCTCCATTTGCTGTTTCATCCTCGACTTTCTTTGGGATCGGACTAGCTTGAAAATAGGATCTATACCAGTCAGAGAAGAAATTTATCTAGCTGTTAAAATATAAACTCAAATTGCTCCATGATATGGCTTAGGGACAAGGCCTCTGTTGATGCAAGTGAGTCATTCGTTTCTTCATAAACATCCAGAAGGGCATCACAAACTGAAGAGTAGCAAGAGTAACAACTGCAGTGAGACAAACTACTCGCAAACTTTTTGTGCTTGGATAGCACTTCCCATCGCTTTCGATCCAGTGAATACAAGAAACATTCTTTAAGGAAATCCAAACAAGGAAACTGATGCATTAATGGCATCTGCTGTTACCAAATTTAAACTGACAGTCACATAGCCAAATCTAACTTTTACACAATATCATTAAAAAAAAAAGCCACTATATACAGCTTCCAAAGAATCACTTAGCAACAATGCATCCACTTCATTATTGTCGGCAAAATACACTGAAGAGCCAAAGAAACTGGTACGTTGCAATGCATCCCAGATATGTTCATGTCTGCGGAGTTTGGTGGCCAGCGGAGCTGTTTAAACTCGGAACAGTATTCTTGGAGCCACTCTGTAGCAATTCTGGATGTATGGGGTGTCACATTGTCCTGCTGAAATTGCCCAAGTCCGTCGGAATGGACATGAATGGATGCAGGTGATCAGCCAGAATGCGTACGTAAGTGTGACCTGTCAGAGTAGTATCTAGATGTATCAGGGGTCCCATATCACTCCAACTGCACATGCCCCACACCATTACAGAGCCTCCACCAGCTTTAACAGTCCCCTGCTGACATGAAGGATCCGTGAATTTGTGAGGTCTCCATATCCGCTCGATACAACTGGAAACTATTCGTCAGACCAGGCAACACTATTCCAATCAACAGTCCAATGTCGGTGTTGACGAGCCCAGGCGAGGTGTATAGCTTTGTGTCATGCACTCAACATTTTATCACGAATCTTGGCAGCCGGTGAATAATAATAAAGTGTGTACATGAGTGGGCCTTTGGATCCAAAAGCCCATATCGATGATGTTTCGTTGAATGGTTCGCACACTGTTGATGGCCCAGCAATTTGTGGAAGGGTTACATTTCTGTCATATTGAAAGATTCTCTTTAGTCATCGTCCCGTTCTTGCGGGATCTTTTTCCAGCCACAGCGATAGTACAGGAAATTCCCCACCTCATCGTTATCTCGGAGATGCTGTGTCCCATCTCTCATGCGCCGACTGTAACACACGTTCAAACTCACTTAAATCATTATAACCTGCCATTGTAGCGGCAGTAACCAATCTAATGCCTGTGTCAGACACTTTATATACGTATGCCTATACCAGTTTATTTGACTCTTCAGTGTACAACGTTACAGGTAACTGTTCAATGTAACTGACAACATTACTGCAGTCCTATATGATGTAAAAGTATTTGGATGACTTTATCATTGACAAAATTGCATTGCGAATTTAATTTCCAAGTAAGCCAAAAATTATAGAAATTATCAATTAAAAAATTACTGTGGACATAATTTGTTCAAGAATAGCAACCCGCCATAAATTCTCATCTTCAGTTTTTGCAAAAGCTGCTCTAATCCACTGGTTGAACTGTGCATGGTGTGCTGGTGGTTTGAGGAAGTTTCAAGAGTTTTGAGACTTGCAGATAAGTTCCTCGAGTCAACAAATCCTTCTTTTCCCAGATGACTTTCCATTCAATAAACAACAAAAATAATATACTTTATCTGCAGATTTAGAGAAAATGCCATCACCGTTTAAAAGTTTCTCCACTTTGCATTATGAAAATGAGTATCTTAAATCTAATGTCCATATTGGATTTTGTCATTTCTGGGACGACATTCCAGCCATAGATAAATCTTCTCGTGAATGCTGCTCTTTATCATCCTGAGCATCAGTCATGTGTTGAACTATTCTGATGATAGCAATTACATGACTTTTCAAGTCTAAGAAATTTTGCAAGTGGTTTTGAAGCCTTCTGAGTTTTGCCATACTTTTTCATTTTTAAGTTTTGTGCACCTGATTTTGAAGATTTTGTCTCATCTGTAAAAGAAAGACACATCATGCTTTCTAAATATTTATGATACCAATGTTAACTGCAGTCATGTAAGACTAGCATAGTAGAAATAGCAGTTTGACCTATAATTAGATATAGGTTGACTCATTCTGTGCACATGCGATTGAACGCCAAGACTACAGCTAAAAAGGTACGAAACAGATGTGGCAGGGTAATGAAAATTACTGCGGGGGCATCCATTAATGAAGTGGTGTTTTTCGGGAGATTTCCCCATTTCACATCACGTCATTAATAGAAGCCCCCTTACCAATGAACAATTTGTGATTTTCTTGTTTTGAGTCTCAAGTCTAGCTGACTTGATTCTATGGAGGAAAACAACTATGCATAAAGCTGAAACTCTTACCTTTATAAACTTTTCTTGATTAATGTATTTTAAAAAATTCTATAAAGATTCTTGTTTTAATTTTTGCATAGGTGATTTATAGCTGCATTTTCAGCACCACTCTGACTGCACCTGAGGCGGTCACATCATCCTAGGGCTGCCCTTGGTCAGCTTATTAGTCACACAGATAAAAAAAAAAGTTGATTATGATTGTAGTGTGCGACGGGATTGTTTGTTGAACTGTAAATAGCTTGGCATTACTGCTAATAATAAACTCAATTCGTTACATGGCAGAAAAAGTTACGGAAGCATTCATTTACTGGAGAGGATGTACCAAAGAAGTGAGGGAAATGGTCAAATCATTGCTTGTATATAGTGTGTACTTTGGGACCCATATTTTACGTATCAAATACAGGAAGGAGTTGGAGGGCATGTGAAGAAGAGCAACTACATTTGTTTGTGGAAATTACCGCAGTACCCAGTCAGTAACTGATGTGATAAAGGAGCTGGATTCGAAATCATTGGAAGATGGGGGAAGGGTAAAGAAAGTGTTGACTTCATACAAGGGATATGTTGATGACACTTGGCATGACGTAAGAATTTAGGGGTAGACTATGGAAGGGAAAAGATGACCATGAGCACAAATTCTCTTTTGTGGGTAAAGGAGTCAGATATTGGAATAAATTACCAATGGAATGGATGAACAGTTTGTCAAAAGTGCTGAAGGAATTTAAAATTCAAAAAAGTATGTGGGTGGTGGAATATTATCATATATACATTGGGTACTATAAGAAAGGGATAAATAAATGACTAGAGAAATTGGAACCATCACAGTTAAATTCAATTCAAAACCTGACAAGTTTTTGGGATGTGATGGATGTTGGTGCAGTGGTTCTTTATTTTTTAGTCAAGGATGAGAAACATAGAAGTTTGTAATGGCAACCTTATTTGAGAAAAGGACATATTACCATGAATTATTTTTAACACCCCTAAAACTGGCAAATAAGTTGATAGATCAACCACAATTATGACAGAGACAATGTGAGGAGCTATAAAATAATATTTTTTTTAAAAAAAAAAAAAAGAGCCTTCAAAAAGTCTCACTAAAATTTTAAAATAACTCTATACCTTGCTTACAAGAAAGTAAATCTAAATGTATAATATTTGACATTATTATTATTGAAATTTTTAATTAATTAGTTATTTCTGGAGTTGGTGCCAGCTGTCACATCGCGATGATCAAACTACTGAATTTGCAGTCATTTGGTGTTGTACGATCAAAAATTCCGAACACTTTACATCATGTAGTGAGGCAGATAGTTATTTTGGAAGACTGTTTAGGGTAACAAATTAGACAGTATTTTAATCTGTGGCTCGGCCTCAGTTGGTAGACTGCATCATGCAGTAAACGCTTTACAGTTAGTATATCATCTATATGTTTCAGTCTTGAAGAAACATGTTTCTAGCATTAATCGTAGGTAAGTAGTAACATGATTTTTTATGTATTATTGTTATTCATTATTGTTTTTATCTTTTTATTTTTCTTGGTTTGGCTAGCACAGACTCCAAAAATAACTAATTACTGTAAAAATTTCAATAACAGTAATGTCAAATATTGTCCATTTAGATTTACTGTCTTCTAATACAAGGTATAAAGTTAATTTAAAATTTTTAGTGTGCTATTTTTTAAGTCTGTTTATATTATTTTTTTAAAAAATACTATTTTATTTTTAAATTCTTAGTGATATTATAGTTTGTTTTGTATTTTAAATACGCCGCAGCATATTTTGTGAACTTCCTGGTAGCTCGGTGGTTAAAGCACTTGCTTTCCAAAAAATTCTGTCTTTATATACCCCAACAACTTCCAGAACAGGGTGAATTGGATGCTGTTTTAAGGATTGTCATTTTACATTTTGGTCCAGGCTGTGTTTTGACCTAATAATATCTGTTAAAGCTGCTGTTCAATAATTGAAACATGTAACATTTGGGCATTAATACATACCACATACACAAATCTGTCTGTGGAATATATCTGTTTGATCTGGTATCACAGATTTTGAAAGGATTTAAAACTGTGGATTTTTGTAAAGAACATTGGAAATTAAAAGGGGAAGAGGGTTTGGGTTTTTGCATACCAAATGTAGACTGTCTTTTTTGATTGATTTAAATTATACATGTGTCAATTTCTATTGATATCGGATAAAAACTATAGGTACAATAGAACTCCAATTATCCGAATCAATTGTGACCGGACCCCATTAGGATAATCAAAAATTTGGATATTCGGATTTTTTTCTGAAAATGGTCTATTTTAATTAATTATTGAGTGTATGTTGAAAATTCCTTCTTTTCCAAGAGATTTTTGGTGCTTTTCCATTTCAGGGATAAAAATTTCGGTGTACCACTCGGTAAACATAGCTGCAGTCATACGAATTTTGGGTTGATTTTTTCTGTCTTAATTTAAAAAATCGATTCGGATAATCAGAGTTCTACTGTATGTATAAAAAAACAATTAGGGGGTGTAGAGGCAAAGAGTAGTTTGGTTTTTGTAAAGCTAGTGTGGACAGTATTTTTCTCTTTGTATTAAAGTATACATGTGCAAAGTTCCATCGAAACCAGATAAAAATGGTAGCATTGTGTAAAGAAAATTTGCGAAAATTAAATGGGGTAAGGGAGTGTGCGGTTGTGTTTTGTAAACAGAATGTAGACACTGTTTCTCTTTGTTTTTAAGTATACATGTGCAGTGTTGCATCGAAATATGATAAAAGCTGTGAGTATTTATAAAGAACATTGGAAATTAGGAGGAGTAGGGGTAGAAGGGAAGAGGCGTTGGGCTTCTGCAACCAAATTTAAACAAAATTGTTCTGTATATTTTAAAGTACACGTGTGCAAATTTCCTTCAGAATCGGATAGAAACTGTAAGTTTGTGTAGATTAAGTAGATGGAAATGAGGAGAGAGGTTTGGCTTCTCTAAACCAAATGTAGACAGTATTTTTCTGTTAGTGTACATGTGCATACGTCATTCAGAATCGGATAGAAACTGTAGCTTTATATAAATAACATTGACAGTAATCAAGGAGTAAAAAGGGGGATAGGGTTTGTGTTTTTGTGAAAGTAATGTGGATAGTATTTTTCTTTTTCTCTTTGTTTTAAAGTATATGCATGCGAAGTTCCACCAAAATCAGATTAAAATGTGGGTTTGTACAAAAATTAAAGGTAGCTAGGGAAATTTTTGGATTTTTTGTCAGAAATCTTCTCTGTAAAACAATACACATATGTGCCAACTTTCATAGAGATCGGTCAAATGGTGTCGACTGTAGCTTTTTAAAAAGAAAATTGACAAAAATCAAGGGGTTGGAAATAGGGTGAGGGGTTCAGTTTTAGTAAACCAAAAGTTAACATTATTTTTCTTTGTTTTATAGTAAAAGTGTGTTAATTTCTATCTAAACTGGATAGAAACTGTGGGTTTGTATAAAAATTAAGTGGTTTAATGGGGAGAGGGGGTGGATTTTTTTTTTTTTTTTGGTCAGAAACCTTCTTTGTGAAAATATACATATAAGCACCAACTTTCATGGTAATTGTTCAAACGGTATCGACTGTAGATTTTTATAAAAAAAAAAAATTAAAAAAAAAATTGACAAAAATGAAGAATGGATAGGGGTTGTGCTTTGGCAGACCAAATGTTGACAGGATTTTTCTCTTTATTTTGAAGTATACATGTGCAAAGTTCAATCAAAATCAGATAAGAAATGTAGGTTTGTATAAAATTAAGGGGTGTAAAGGGGGAGAGGGGTGATTTTTTTTTATTTTATCAGAAACCTTCTCCATGGAAAATTAAACGTCAAATTAGACGTGCAAAGTTCAATCAAAATCTGATAAGAAATGTAGATTTGTGTAAAATTAAGGGATGTAATACCTTCTCCATGAAAAATTACATATATATATATGCCAACTTTAATGGAGATCAGTTAAATGGTGTCGACTGTAGCTTTGTGTAAAGAACATTGACAAAAGTTAAGGGGGGTTCAGTTTTTTCAAACCAAAAGTTGACTATACATGTCAAAAGTTCCATCGAAATCGGATGTGGGTTTGTATAAAAATTAAGGGGTAGAAGGGATGGTTTCTCAATGAAATTCCTTTGGGATGACACTGGAGGTATACATTATCCACTAAAAAAAATTAATTTAAATTGGTTCAAAATTGGTGAAGATATCGCTGAATATACATTAAAAAAAATACAAATGAATTGAGAACCACCACCTTTTTTTGAAGTCGTTAAAAAATAGAATCAAAACTTTTGCCATTTCTACCCTCCAATACCTACACACACAAAAACCATCATCATCTTCCTGAAACAGAATGGCATGAAAATATTAAGTAAGAACTCCAGGATGGCCTATCCATGTTTTTAATATTATGCTGGATTTAGCTGGAATAAATTAACAAATTATCTACTGTAAAATCACTTAAAAAATTAACAATTTTATTCTTCAAATTGTCAGCAAATTTCTCGTGTTTGTGAAAAAAGAAAACCTGTGTATTTCACATATAACTAACTTTTTAAGAAGACTATTGTTTAAAATATAAATAAACTAATGTAAAATTGCATGTATATTTCATTTATTATCATGCCATTAGTGTTCTACTCGTTGGACTGCTTAGCATTAAATTGATAGCAAAGGCCCTCTGCTAGTGTTGACAAAACTGTTGCATTAAAAAACATAAATGCAGTTGAGAATTTATACAGAATAGTAAAAATATTTCAATGCATTTTCTTTATTTTACAACTGCATAAATAATACAATAAAATTACATATTAAGACTGGAATGCGTATCTTAGCAATATTTACATGCTTTCAAGTTTGTAAAAATGTAAATAAATTAAAGAGATTTTTCCTTCGGAACTGCTTCTTGCTCTGGTTCCGAACATGGTTGACATGTCTGACTTCTAGCTTGTGAATTCACTCCATTGGCTTGAGGTGAAAGTGATAATCCTGGTTTATGTTTTTGGCTATTCTCAATTTTTTGCCATGGGTTCCAGTATCTCAGCACTATTGGCTGGATGAAGCGATACCATATAAATAAAAAGAATGGTACTACAATACAAGGGATGCACACCATTTCTGAAACATTTGAACAATATTGCTTTAATGTACCAAAAAAAAAAAAAGTATGAAAATGCAGATTTTTCCAATATTCTTCATGAATTTGAGACTTATTGGATCACAATATACACAAGATGTATCAAGAATTCTATACTAAATGTCAATTTTTGTACATTTTAATAATACAGCAATATCGCATATCAGGACATTACTTATTTGTACTGTGATCATTTGAAAATGTTTGTATAGGAAATCTAGATACATTTTATATAATTATCATTGCCTAATATAGTTGACGACTTACCTGTATACTAGTTTTATTTACCCAACGAGAAACATGTACCAAGTTTCATTACTTTCCTGTCAGTCAATTCCAGAATTAAATAAACTTATATTTGAATGCATGCTGCATTTCAACCTAGTTACATCTGCTAATGTTGATGCTCGAAAATTGAAACGTGTACCATACGTGCATTAATACACGCGACCTACATATAATTAAATGTGTCTGGACTATGTCTGTTCTGGCATCGTGCAGAAAATAGACTTTGAATGGATTTTAAAAATTTTAAAGCTTGGAGTCAAAGTTAAGATTTAACATATTTCTTAACACATTACGACATTTATTTTATAACTAATCAAGCATTATCTAATAATAGATTGTAGTATGCAACTGTATTAGTGTGTTACATTCTTATTCATTCTATTTGATTTGAGTGTATGGAGTATGACTGGGACGCCAATGCAGTATAATTAGCAGGTTGAGATAGTTATACGTGGTTATACTTTGTTATATGTACCAAACAACACTGAGTGTGGAGGGATGTGCGCTCTTTTGGCAACATTGTTGGTGGTCACTGGAGGGAGAATTTTCATGGCATGCATTCCGTCTGCTTACCTGCAGGGGACTCATTATAGACACGTGGAGAAAGAAGGGCAGCCAGACAAAAGCGGTATGCGTGTTCAGGGAAAGTGCTTTTTGTACTCCAGAGGAGTACCAGTGTTGTCAGTGAGGCTGTTTGTGGTTCCGGCTGGAGTGTGGAACCAGCCATCAAAACAAAAAACGTTATTGCTCTGAACATTTTGTTTTTGACTTCGTGCATGCTGCATACTGTTCGTATCCATAAGCGCCCTATAGCCAACATTATGGGAACTCTGCTCAAATGACTGAGAATAGTCTATGTGACAGGAAATACTTAATGCTCTGAACATTTTGTTTTTACTTCGTGCACGCTGCATACTGTTCTTATCCATAAGCACCCCTTAGCCAACGCTACGGGAACTATGCTCATATGAATATATTTTTCCTTTTTGGGGGGCTCATGGTCAATTTTTTTTTTTTTTTATTTAATTTATCTCTTCTTTTTTACGGAGTGTAGAGTTCACATTTATAAACTAAATATCAATTCAGTATTCTACAATCTCTAATTCATGAAATCGCTTGTATGAAAGATAAGAATAATCTGTGTAAGACCGGTAGGGAATTCAAGGTGAATCGATTTTGACTGAGATTTCACAATATCAAATATTAGGTATGTCTCATAATGCTGCCTCATCTGCCACTGGAGCTCAAAAATTAAAATTTGTTATGTACCAGTACAGCTGAATATCAAGTATTCAGAATTATTAATTTCCAAAATTGCTTTTCCTGATATCACAAAAGGCTCACTTTCACCTAAAAAGCAGTAATTATGGATAGGTTCTGTTAGTAATCAGAGAGTGTAGTTTCGTTGCCTGAGATAACATCAACAATGATCTCTGGCATTTATTTTGTAGTTATTAACTTACATTTTTTTTCTCTCTTTAAATAGTTTGCATTTCACATTCAGTATTCAAATCTATGTGGCTTAAAGAACGCAAAACTTAAATTTAAGGAAGGAACCGAGAGATGCGGTTATGTGGTTGTTATTTTTTACGAAGTATGACGTATGCAACATCTAGTTGGTACTGGATCTTAGGTGTTTTACATTATACCTTCAGAATTTATTTACTGTTCCAGCATTATTTAACATTGAAACGGTGAAAACCACATTGAAATCTGCTCAGTAGTTTTTTAGTTTTTCTGGCACAGGTATATGCAGTTACATATATCCATACAATTATGATTATATGGTTCCTTCCAAAAGATGAAAATTTTAACAGCTTTCTGTTAGAATAGTCTTAATAAAGAATATAAGTAGACTTTGTTAAAAAAAAATAATTTATTGAAATAGAGCCTGTGCCCAGGTAGCAATTTCCCTAAACACCTATTTTGCCATTTCATTAATTCTTCACTCGGCATTTTTCGATTTCTGTTCAGTATGCAAGATTTCATCAAAATCTTTAGAGACGTTAGTGACAAATTAATTGAGAGCTGCTCGTATAATTGTATTAAATTAGATTTTTATAATATATATAATCTATCCAACTTAGTCCATGACATTAGAGCCATTTTTGAGATACCAAATACAAGAATTGATCAGTATTTTTTATTTTTTTCCCCCTTCATGTGAAATTTCATCCAAATCGCTAGAACATCTCATAAATTGCTTTAGAAGAGAAATGCTATTATTATGTTAAATAGAAATCTTAATGCTAATCAGGGTAAAATTAATGGTGTAAGATTAGTAGTAATTCACTTAGATGAGTACATCATCAGTGGTAAATTTGTTCATTCTGATCCAACCGTATCTTTCCAAATGGTAAGAAAATAATTCCTAATAAAAGTAACTTTTGTTATGACCACTCAAAATAAAATACCTAGTAGTAATTAATGATAACTACCAACAAAAGTGGTATTTATTAGCTTGTTTTGTGTAAAATCGCATTTTTGCAGGGAACTTGAAATGCAAAACATTATCTAAATATGAATTTCCATTAGAATCGTTAGAGCTATTTCCGAGATAGTGAATATATACAAGAATTGCCCATTTAAAGATTTAAACTTTAATTCCTCGAGTGCAATATCACCAACCACCTATTTTTGCCCCTTCTAAATTTAATTTTTCCAGGTTTTCTGGTAAAATGTTCATTTTCATTTGTAATTTATTCCAATCCCCAAGATCCGCACCAGTAAAAGAAAATTTTCCTACTCTCTTATGCCCAGGGCTGACGTTAGGTGGGGGGCCCCTCCGACCCAAGAATCTGCCTATTGTCTCCCGCCATTAAAAAAAAAAAAGTCGCCCATCTGGCGTGACTGAGGGCCCAATTGATGAATTGGCCACAGGCCCCAACTAGTTACGTCACTGCTAAGAATGCTGAGAATCCTAGTGCTGGCCCTGCTTATGCCTGAAAACAATTAGTCATGATGATCTTTTCCTTTCCAAGTACAATTCCTAATATTGCTACCAATATCCACCCAAGCCTCATTGCCAAAGCACCATATTCGCAAGGAATATGTTCGATAAATGTCACAAATACAGAAACCATGTTAAGGAATAGTAATTTGTATACAACTATATGGAATACATTCCAAGTTTGCAGAACAATTATGATGCCATGGAGCAATTGTACAATTTTGAATATTTACTGTACGCTTTTTAAAATGTGCATAAAGATCATTATCTTTCTCACGAATTACGGCACTGTTTTCTGATTGTGGTCTTCGATGCATATGGTAATACAGCTTCCAGTCCCCTCCCCTCCCCCTTTTCAATCACTGGCTCACAAAGAGTTTTTGCTGAGGTTCAAGCCATAGAATTCCCTATTTTGCCACCTGATTTCTTAATTGATTGTTGAGTTGATTCACTGATATTAAAAGAAACCACGGCCAAGGATTTCTACTTTAAGTGGCAAAATAACTTTTTTCCAAGTGGGAATTAACATTTATGTTAATTGATATAAAAATAGTGAGCAACACAAGGAGTTGAAAGGATTCATTTTATTAACTCAAAAATGCCATATTGTGACAAATAACCAAGATGTAGTAATAAGACAAAAGATCATTGTGAGCAGCAAATGTAACCCTGTGGCTTTCATGAAAGAATAAGTGTTTCAAACGCACTGGATTAGTAGTAACTCAAAAGATAAGCTATTGCATTTTGATAGCTAGTAAATAAAAAGGCATGCAGTTGTTAAAATTACAATAATTGTTAATTTCTGATTGTCAAGTAATTAAATTTTTAGCCACGAATACAGACGACTTCAGAATTATCATATCCACAAATACTGAAACCACTAATAACGAACTTAACACACTCTCAACACTTTCTTCACCCATCTTTTGTCTTCCAAATACTTCCCACCCAGCTGATAAGAATGTGTTCTGTGGTACTTTACACAACAAATCTAGGTGCCTTCCTTGCATCCCTTCCAACTCTAGTATTTCTCACATCACCAATTTAAACCAATTATTTCATTTCTCTGGTACATCCCATCACCCTATCCAATAAATGAAGTATTTTGAGACCTCTCCCTACCACTTCCAAATTTGAGTTTACTATCAAATTTTATGCTAAGATATCTACACTTGAGGTCTTAAACAAGCAATCCTCTATGACATATCACATTTTTTTTGTCTGTGTATCTAATCAGTCGATTCTTCTTGGCACTTATCTTCATTCCATGTTGACCTATCCATCTAGATATCCTGTCCAGTTGCCCCTGCAGCCAGGGGCAGCCCTAGGGCGGTGCAAGCAGTGCAACCGCACCGGGCGCAGTCATATGGGGAGCACGAGAGATTGTCTGCACAAAAATAAATTCTATAGTATCTCAACTTGCTGTTCACATGTAATTTTAATTCACTAATCATCCAGACAAGTTTATAAACGTAGTGCATAGTCGTATGTCGACATGGAAACCAGTCAACTCGAGTTGCAACTAGAATAAGCGGTGGAAGAAAACTCATTTAATATAAATTCTTCAGACGTGGCTCGTGATGGTAAAGAGCAGCACGTATGAGAAGATTTAGCTGTCTCGAACGTCGTCTGCAGTTCAAAAAATTACAGAATGAGGTACACCGGGTATACCACCACCGTCGCCTTCTCAAATATGATGATATTTCAAAATGGTCGCTCATTGACTCTGAAATAATGATTCAAACAACGAAAAAATCCAAGAAAAAAAAATCATGGATACCATTTTTCAAATACACATTTTCAAAGGGTAATATGCCAAATGGAGAAACTAATAAAAGAAAATAGCTTGTTTATTCTAAACCTTCAGTTAAAGTATATTGTTTTTACTGAGCTGTTTATTTAACAGAAGGTCCCACTCTTATTTGGGAAATGAAGGATTTGACGGCTGGAGCTACTTATCAGAGCGTCTCTAAACTCACAAAACTCCCTCAAATCACCAGAACACCATGTTCAGTTGGATAGATGCATTGATTCGATTAAAGAATTTCAGTGTAGTAGGCATGTATTTGTAAGAGCAGATTGAAAACTCACCATGAATGATGTCCAAAGTATTCTTTTTAACATGAAAAAATTTCTTGTTCAGTGGAGCTTTGAATCTGAAACACTAAATACTTCTAATAATGGTAACTACCTGGGTATATTGCGACTGCTCAGAAAATATTACCCTGAAATGATGGATCATCTCTGTCATTTTGGCAATTAAGAGATTAATGACTGTTATTTTGCACATATATTCAAAACGAACGAAGTTCATGATAAAATTTTGACTTGATAAGTGATCTAAATACTTTTCCATCACACTGAATTGAACTCCTGATGTAGGTCATGCCGAACAATTATATTTAGCATTGCTGTGGTTAACACTAACGAAGACAAAGTCCAAGTATGTGAGTGTTTCGTTCCTTACAAGCCGGTAAGTGACTCTTCGGGACCTGGGAGGTGGACTCACTGGCCTGTTTGCAAAAGTTCGATTCCGTTATGAACAACTGTTGAAGCCAAAGATATGACATGGGTCCTATATAATAGGATGAAACAAAGGTATACAAAGCAGAATTCTAATTCTGTATCTATAATTAAATTTGGTAAAGCAAGTGCCTCCAAAACATCAGTTAAATCGGTTTCCTTGTTTAAAGAATTTTTGTTCTAGTCTTTTGATCAACAAAGCAAAGTTATCGAAACACTTAGAAGAACTATCACAAAAAACAATTGCCAGACTTGTTTGGAGAATTAGAGTTCCTGACCTCGCTGCAGTTTGTTATTACTACTCTTCAGTTCACGACTTCTTTCTGGAAACGAATCATTCAGTTGCAGCAACAGAGGCCTTGTCCCTGAGCCAGATTATAGATCAATTTGAAATAGTTACAATGGTGACAGTATAATACATTGTTTCAAGTAGAAAATACAAGCAAGGCTATGCAGGATGAAAGTGGAGTTATGAAACCATTCACAATTGCTGCTGGAAAACAGCTAGAAATTTGAAAAAGAGTACCAGGGTTATTCATCTGCTCTAATAACAGCTAGAGAAATTGCTTCTCGGAATGGGACATATGATTTTACTAAATCAATCAGATCCCGAAGAAAGTAGAGTTTAATGAGTGCGAGGCCGTAGATGAGATAGCAACAGATCCAGAAGAATTCTTTACAATCAACGTTTTTTAGCATATGATCGATACAATTAAGAATGAGTTGGTCACTCAATTTACACAACTATCCAAATTTAATGGCACAGTGGCATATTATCAAAACGATTCCTGAAAAGTAAAAATTGGAAAATCTTGTGCAGATTTAGAAATAAGTTCAACTGATGGAGAAAAATTTGACATGTCTGGTTGAGTATTGGTTGCGGAACTTTCTAACTGTTGTTGATGCGACTTGATCAGCAAAAACAATAAAAAGTTCAAGTTATGAAACAAAATGGTTGGCAGGATATATTTCCAAAAGTGTGGGAGGAGAACGAAGTTTCAGTTAAATTAAACTTATTTACAGTAAACACAGACTATAGATAGAGCATGTGATCTTGCAATTTTATCTATAGAAAATAATATTGTCAAGGCAAAAAGTGAGGAACATGGCAATCTAGGGCTTTTAGTTATTTTATTTCCTCATTTGTTTTTTTAAAACTATGAGAATTTTACATAAACATGATGTGTGCACTGTGTACACCATAGTAGCTTAAATAAACCTTTCTAGTCATATAGTGTTCCTTTTTAAAGTTGTTGATTGTCATTCACACCGCTGTTATCCTGTATAATCTTCCTGATGTTTGACTTATTATTAATACGTAAAGACTATATTCTGCGCGCGTCTTTGCTTGAATGCAATTCATAACACGTATTCGTATTTCGGTCCCACGGGAACTACTTTTTCGGTCGGGATAAAATAATGTAGCCAATATACAGGGCGAGTCAAAAGTCCATGGACACCTTCACAAGTTGGAAGAGTGAAGGGAAACCTGAAAAGTGATGATGGGAACAGAGGTTTGATGTGGGGCCGCAACTTTTGGAGTGAATGTCATTCATGGCCGCCATCTTGATATCCGCCATTTTGGATTCAAGCCATTTTTTTAAATGGGAAGGGGGGTGTATGACACATCAAATAACACTCACTTGAGCTCTGAAAATTAGTGGTGTAATTTGTTTCTGTCTATCTTGTACCGTTTAGAAGTCATTAATGTTCAAAGTTACCTTGACACTGACTCATGTCTCTCTTTTTTCCAGGTGATCTAAAATGGATAGACAAAAACAAATTACACTACTAAATTCCTGAGCTCAAGCGAGTGTTATTTGATCACTTTTCAGTTTTCCCTTCACTCTTCCAACTTATGAAGGTGTCCAATGACTTTTGACTCGCACTGTAGTATTCCAAATTTTATCTTAAGCCGTTTCGACGTGAAACAGCAAAAACATCCAAACAAATAAACTTTTACATTTATAATATTAGTAGGATGTAAAAAAATATACGTTATCTTCAATCTGTCTATAGGGACAGTTTAATCCATGAATAAGCGATTGCACAATTTGGGTGCCACAATGAAATCTCACACCGCCTGAAAAATTTGCTAGGTCCGCCCCTGCCTGCAGCTGTTCAGTCATCTATAATTCTTATCCTATTATATATCATTATGTCATTAACAGACAACCTAATTTTTGCCGATAAACCACCAACTAAGCCATTCAATAGTATAACAAACAGCAATGGCCCCAACATACTATACTGTGGCACTCCCATTTTTACTTAGACCTCTTTTTATATTGCATTTTTAACCCTAATTCTTTGCTTTCTACCTTTTAAAAATTCCTCTACCCAGCAAGTAACTTTTTAATCCACTCCAATGGTTTCTTACATTAGCACCATTTCATGGCTTAAACCGTCCAGTACTATCAACGTGGCCTCTCATTCAGGAGAACGCAGGTTCGAATCCCTGTTTGAGCATCCGGATTTGTGTTTTTCATGATTTCAAGAAATTCTCCAGACAAATGTGGAATGCTTCCTTCAAAAAGCCATGGCTGAATTCCTTCCCATTCCTTGGCACCCAGTCCTTTCCCCACCTCTAATGACTTAGATTAAGCATAAAGCCATAATAAAAATTAGAAAGCAAAATATCTCACGTATAGCCCACTATTATACAAAAACAATTCTCATAAAAACAGGATGACTATCATGGTTGTTTTGGGACAAAATCTTATGAGGTTTTGTTATGAACCTACACTCTATAGTGTGTATTCACTTCACTTTCTAAAACAGAATGGTCTCTCTCAGTGTTATAGATTATTGATTAAAAAAAAAAAAGTCTATTGACGGGGCCATTTTGCATGCCATTTTTTGTAAACTAGGTAGTAAAAAATACTAGCTATAGAAATATCTTTATTGTATTTAACAACCTTACAAATACAAAGAAGCCAAGATTTACCCCACGGCTCTTTCGGGTTTGACAAGTCTTACAATAAATCACACACATTTCAGAATAAATTATTAGATGATAATGAAACTGCCATTAGGCAGTGAAAATAGGATAGGATGGGGAAAATAACCTGTCACCACAAATGAAGACAGGAGGGCGAGACCGAGCTTGGTGATATAACGGATAGCGTTCTGGCCTCGCATTCGGGAGGACGGCGGTTCGAATCCCCGTCCGGGCGTCCAGATTTGGGTTTCCCATCGTTTCCCAAATCACTCCAGGCAAACGCCGGGATGCTTCCTTAAAAAGGCCATGGCCGAATTCCTTCCCATTCCTTGCCCCCATCCTTTCCCGTCTCTAAAGACCTCGCTGTTGAGAGACGTAAAGCAGTTAAAAAAAAAAAAGGAGGGTGAGAGGGAATACTAAAAACACAAGCTTCGTGGCCAAGTAAAGTTATTTTTTTTTTTAATCAATGATCTGTAACACCGAGTAAAAAAAAATCTGTTACAGAAAGTGAACTGAATACACACTGTAGAATCTAGAATTAGCTCAAAACAAGATCTCCCAAGTTTTCATCACTAACCAACCATGAGATTTGACCTATTTTTATAAGAATTTTTTTGTGCGATAGTGGGCTATACACAATAGATTTCTTATAAAATGGAGAGGCCAAGTTGATACTGTGGCATTAGATCTTTCTTTCTAAGGTGTTCTGGTAGGTGTAAGATGGTTATTATTGACAGAGACTTAAATTTTCCAGGTTGGGACTGGCAAGGAAAATAATATTAGTAGTGCAAGAGAGCAGAGATTTGCAAATATCTTAGAGAGGAAAGGGTGGTTTAAACAGTCGGTAGTGCAGGATGGTGACTTTCACAAACATTACTGCCTTTAAAAACTTGTTTTATCACATCAAATTCTGAACACAGCATCCTTATGCATTTGTGTATTGCACAAATTGTCCAGAATCCAAAAAGCAAACTAATAATTATTTAACACAAAGTGCAGCAATATTAAATTATTTGTATATGCAGTTGCATTGGTACCCATGGCAGATGAATATGACATCATACAATCCACTAAATAGCAATGAAAAAATCAGTAAAGTAATCAAATGCGAAAAACAGTGTGTAATCCATCACTGTAGTCATGTGTGTTAAGGCATCACCATACTGAATCCTAGACCCTGTGAACCTGCCGTCCATTTTGTGGTTTTGAGATGGATTCTCACAATCAACTACATGAATGCTCAATATTCTTCTCATAAACTACTATTTTTTTTTACTTATGGCTTTATGCCTTGTTGACATCGAGGTCATTATGAGGTGGGATAGGACTGGGGAGAAGGAACGGGAAGGAATTCAGCCATGGCCATTCTGAAGGAAGCATCCCGGCACTCCCCTGGAGTGATTTGGGGAAACCATGGAAAAGCCAAATCTGGATGCTCGGTCAGGGATTCGAACCGGCGTCCTCCCGAAAGCGAGACCGGAGCGTTCTCATAAACTACAAATTTTACAAACAAACAAAAACACGTATTGTACTGAAACGAAGTAACACATTTTTACAGACAGATGGCAACACAAAACACTTCACTCTTAAGATTAAATGCTCCATATCTAAGAAATCTGGTTCTTGATTCATACTACCTATTTATGCAAACAGGAAGTTGATGTATATGTAATCCATACTGGCTGTAACTAGAAGAAAAAAAATGCATTGTGGTGGTACTACTATTCTTTTTCTCACCCACTTTTCACATTTTTTGGGATTGGCTGCCTTCAAAGAGTTTTACTCATCATTGATATGGTCAAATTTGGAGTTATGGTTTTACGGCCGCATGCCCTTACATATGCCAAGCATTTTATACATCCTGTCAGGTCGTACTAACAGGGGAAGCGAAGTATTGTCATCTGTCTATGAAGTTTGTAATTATGTTCGGCATGTGATAAGTGTTTTTTGTTAGTGAAATGTGTAGCACGTGAAGCAGAAAATAGGGATCATCCCGTCATTTGCCTTGATGGCTGTGGAAAACCACCTAAAAACTGCAGTCAGTTCTGTTGGTGCGTGCAAGCCTGGGCTCATGACCACTACATTGTACCACCCTACTCTGGTGTGTGATGTATCAGCGCACTGAACTACACTGGCAGGTTATTGTGATAGTACTACAGCTAAACAAAAACCGAAATTGTGTGACTGTTTGACAAAGTATTTTTCTTTGGCACATGCAGTATCCCTACCACTCATGTCTGAAACATAGAAATAAGCACAAATTTCAAGACTTTGGTACTTTTATTATGACATAGTGGTGCAAGTAAATTTTCTTCTTTGGTGCAGGCAGTATCTGAACCTAGAAATAACCACTTTCATTACGGAGTGAATTTATATCAATATGACCCCTCTACTAGTAGTAATTAGTAGCCATACTTATATAAAATGTTTATCCAGTTGTAAGTCTCAAGATAATGTGGGGTCTACTGGAGATCACAATACTGCTACAACAACGTTCACTAATGACGTCATAATAATGCTATAGTCAATCGCAAGATATGTTATTTTCAAGCAGTAATTCCATTGTAATACAGGCTGGACCATTATTTAAAAGCAGAAATTAGGTTGTAATACGTCCTAGACCAGCATCACAATTACAAAACTACTTCGGGAAGTATTTCTAGTGGTGTCGTGCATTCGACTACTGCAGTATTATGATGCCAATTCCTTGTGGAATCGTGTGATCTCCAGTAACTTCATAATGTATACTTACAATAATATCTTTCAGGTATTTTTTAAATAATCAACAGGGAGGGCTAATCACCGTTTCTTATAAAATATTTTCAGTCCTGCTCAACTTACATAAATGTGTCTTTTACTTTCTATTTAATATGTTTCATTCAAGCCAATGGATAGATATGAGAATGATTCCTTGCAGGCAGTATGGTACCCAAAGCATCTCATATAATCTTATCTTTAAACGAGCAATTCTTGTATATAATATAAATATATATATATATATTTTTGATCTCGGAAATGGCTCTAACAATTTGGATGAAATATCATATTTAGATATTTTGATTTTTAAGTTTATATAAATAGTTATCTTCCCTGCAAAAACCCAATTTTACAAAATACAAACAATTTTTGCTCTTGGTATCTCGAAAACAGCTCTAACGCCATCTCGGAGACGATTCAGGTACCAGGATTCTCTTTGGTTTCAAGGAACTCATATATTTAAATGAACATTTCTTGCATACATTTCTTCGGAGGAATTCTAGCACTACCAGTTTAATTGTAAAACATTTAAAAAATAGATACTGGCTTTGACAAATGCTATTTTTTTTTCCAAATTTAACACCATGTTGTGTCTACTGTTTTATTTTTGATTGTTGTAAACAACTATTAGCTTCCTTGTATACTAGCTGACCTGTCTAAAACATTTAAAAATAAGATATTTAAAAATTGGCTTTGTCAAAAGTGATTCTTTACTCTACCAAACTTCCTTTAAAATAATATTAACAGTTGTAATGAAATCATCGTTTACTTTTGGTCGCACGTGTATTTAACACAAACATCAATATTAATTAATTGTAAAAAGTGGTTATCAGAGTGCTGTGCAAAGTACAGCCAGTAAAAAAAAAAATTGTTATTTTGGGATTAAAATGTGATTAACACAGTCCTTAGCCATTAGTATACAAGAAAAAGTGTACGCGAAGTCGACAAAATAGGTAAGACAAGAGTAATACAATGCAAATCGTCGGGTTACAAGCGGTATTAGCCAATATGTAGTAGCCATCTTTATCGTGAATGTGTTAATTTTCAAGGAACTATATTAGCGGAGGGTGTGATTAGGTTTAAATGCAGCCTGGACCTGCATGAAGACTAATATTCCATGGTGTATCATGGTTTTTGAGTGAATACGGTGGCTGCAGTACCGAATTCTAACTATAATAACGTCACAGGCGGCTCGAGACATCTATTGCTGCTAAGTCAGCAATGTGCATAATCTTGTTGTGTTTAGGTTGAATGGCAACCTCGACCAGAATGACTACTAACATTCCATGATGCTTAGTGGATTCTGAATAAAGAAAACAGCTGCCACACCAAATTCTGACTACAAAAACGTCACAGACGACTCAAGGTGTCTAATAATGCATAGGCAGTAATCTGTGTAATGGTATCTTTTGGCACTAATTACAACTGTGTTACATATTTTACGGCTTTTGGGTACACTTTTCCTTAAAGTGCAAGGAAGCAGTTAGCCATATTTCCAACCCGGTTTAACAGTTTTTTCTACTAGCCGTACTTTGCACAGTAACCTATCATTAAATACTACCAGTTTAATTGTAAAACATTTTATGTAAGTAGGAAAGAAATATATTGAATGTATAGCAAATATAGGGCGGTCTGACAGCTCAAATGTAATTAGTGGGGAAAAAAGTGGTTTTTGGGCTAGCTCTCAAAAAAAGACTGGCTACGATCCCATATTCAAATCCCAGTGGGGGTAAGAATTTTTAAGATTTGTATTTGATCATATGAACTGCCCTGAGGCGTCCTGTGGTTCAGAATCTACATAGGTCCCAGAGGAAAGCAACTGGCCGTCCTACCTCTGATACAATGACTTAGTATGCCTCTTTCTGGAGGATCCAACCAACCTTCAAGTTAGGTTTTTATACTGTTTATATATTTAATCTGTCCAATCTAATACTAATATATGAACAACTCTTGTAAATAGATAAAATTAATTTCTCACAAACTTCTCCAAGGATTTTGATGAAATCTTGCATACTGAACAAAAATCGAAAGATACCGAGCGAAGATCGGTCACCCAGGTACTATATCATTTATCTTACATAACAAAGGAATCTCTCCGCTTACTATAACAGATAGCAAGACTGCACAGAAACACATCCATCAACAAAAACAAGAAAAATAAACCTTCAGCTACAACCATACTAAACTGCACTCCAGAATGTTCATGTGCTGTCAATCTGGCAACTATTGTAAGTGATAGTTCCTATCTTTATTTATTTTTTATATTTACTGCACCAGATTGAAAATGTTAAAGAAAATTATTACTTGCGCAATTAATAATATTATTAAAATCTCAACAACATTCCATACTTATAATTGATATTATCCATTAGTAACATTACGTAATGTCATTAGTAACATTTCCGTAATTATTAGTCACAATTCCACTGATTTGTATTTGATTCTATTATTGTATATTTCCTCGCGTTGCTGCAAATGCTATTATAATCATTCATATGACAGAAAATATTTATTTAAAAAAATATTTCATCAATAACCATTTGCGTTTAGGTTGTAACGCAGCCTGGACCATATTAACAGAGATAGATGCGATTTGGAAATTGCATATCAGCAATATCGTGTGCGACGGTTACGTTTCACTATGGTCCAGGCTGCATTAAGACAAACAGCGATAGACACGACATAGAAATTAGGTATCCGAAATAAAGTGTTCGACAGTTACATTTCAATGTGGTTTGGGCTGCATCAAAACCTCATCGTTAATGAATTTATTCCTGTACTACTGGTGCAAAATTAACTATTTCATAACATGAGACGTATTAGTGATGGACTAGTTTCTGTGGAAGGCCCCGTTACTGACATTTAAAGCTGCGCGTGGAACGTGTATGTCACATTGAGCATCATAGTGACATCATACTCTCTCCATCCAGAAGTGTTTACATCGCGAGGCGGTAAGTGAATGCAGCGGTACTGCAATCTAGATATTACCCAAAAATCCTTTTACCTTGATATTGAAGAGGCTGAAACAACTTGTCAAAAAGAACTGTTAGAAATTAGATACGAAAACCTGTGGTAAAAAAAAAAAATGCCTGTCTTATATCTAAACATATGGAAAATAATATTCAGATTATGAATACCTTTCCGTATCTCATATCTTGTGTAATGAGGCTTTTGTTTTGTCAAGCACATCATGACGTAAGAAAGAAACCGCCTAAATATTTCGGAACGAAGAGGTAGTCATTTGACTCTTACAAAAACTGAGGCAGATACCCAGTATTTAGTTTTGCAGCATCAGCCTCAGGGATCTGATTAGGGGGCGTCCATTAATAACGTGAGGTGTTTTTCCGGATTTCAGTTGCCCCCCCTCCTCATCGGTGAGATATCCCCCCCCCCCTATTTCACCTCAAGTAATTAATGTACACCCTCTTAATAAATTAAATAATTAGGACCATATGTACCAGACTTCTCATTAATTGTGTCACATGTAAGTAGTTCCAATTATATGAGGGGTGGGAAGGGATATTCTCCACCATCCAAAACTGGTACTGGCCTGTTGAAATTTATATTAACTGCTTCCTTATAATGTCCTCTTCACGTTTTGCACCTCCCACCCTATATAAGAATGCAAACTACTATCCACATCCCTAAAGTATAATACAACAACCAGCTGTTATTTTAAATTACACAATAGTATTTCAATGCATTTAGGCCTACTTATTGGCTCCGAACACACTAAGATATTTCATAAAAGATACTTTCAAGGCACTCTACTGCATACAAATTTAAGAAAATAATGTCAATGTATGGAACAGTAAATATATCATAAAATAAATAGTTCCTTGTTTACATGTAAATCAAACAACGAAGTAGTAAAACTGCCCCTAAAGAAAAACTTGTAAAGGAAACAATATAACAAAGTAAACCGAACATGTAATAGATGAAAGCAAAACCCACCTGGTAAATTTACAAACTAATCGGTATTTTTTCTAATAAGGAGTAAGATTACTCTTTTCATAACCCTCCAACTTCACAATTTAACAAAATTCAATCATCATAATTACTGTGTTTCTATCATCTCTGCAAACAAAGTACAAACCATGAACTATAACATTCATCAAAGATGATAACTCTCTTGAGTTTCTTTGTGCGAGTTTTAATAAATAGCTTTCGGTCTTGGAAGATTTAACCAATTTAGAACCGTAGAGTCTAACGGGGAAGAGTTCTAACAGATTGTAAAACATGGTAAAAAATATTTATTGAAAATAAAGAGAAGTATACATGTAACATACATGCTGTAATCATGGAGGAAGGAATAATATGGAGACGACGCAAGAGACCTTTACCACGCATGGGAGTGAAGCAGGCCGGCGGAGGAGTGGGGGGGCATGGCCGGAGTGGTGGGGGCTTGACCGCTTCCCAACAAACACGGGGAATATGTACAAACACCTCAAGGGGACTCTAGGATAAACGTGACGCCGCAATCTGGTGATGGATTATTATGTAACTCGATGAGACAAATAAAAAATGAAGAATAAAATTTTTTGATATCCTGCTTAGTTTTCGAGATATTCTGTCTCAAATGTGAAATGGTTTTGGTTGAAATTCAGAAGAAAAAATTATTCAAAGTCAAATTTTATGATGAATTTTTATTTAAAAAGACGATACAAATAAAAAATAAAGAGTAAAATTTTTCGATATTTCACCTAGTTCTCGAGATATACTGTCTCAAAAGTGAGGTGTCTTGAGTTGAAATGCAGAAGAAAAATTTCGCAAAAGTCAAATTTAATGATGGATTCTTATGTAACACGACGAAAAAACTCGAAAATAAGGAATAAATGTTTTCGATATCTTGCTTAGTTTGGGGGATATACAACATCCAAATTGAGGGGTTTAGGTTTGGATGCAGGCTGGACCAAAAATTAATTCTGTCAAAGCCACAATGATTACATGGTTGACATGCAGAATGGATATTTCAGTTTTATTACTACCACTTGTGGTTAGTCTGAAACGTGACCTAGACCAGAAAAAAAGTAAGAGGACCCACTCTAGGGATGAGCAACCCAGACATTTTGTAGGCTGGTACCAGAAATAAAATTTTTATTCAGTCACCTTAATGAATATTCTCTTGATCAAGATGTGTTGTCTAATTTCACAGCCCTACTTATTAGGACAATTGTAAAAAAAATTATCTCTCAGTTAGATTTAGATACGGGGGGGGGGGGGGAGAATGTTGTACAAAAAAAAAAAAGAGACTAAATTAGAAACACATTCCCCAAATTGATTTTGTTCAAAGGCCAATAACTTCTTTATTTATGAAGCCCATTTTTATTTCTGCATGAACCTGTTTCGACATAAATAGATGAGAAAGATTTCAAAATCGGTAAAAATAGGTATAGACGTATTTACAAACAGAAACAAGTCTTATATGAACCTTTAAAAATAACCTGTCAATGGCCGGAAATAGCTATTTAAAAAATTAATAAAACTCACAGCTTCTCACATAAAAGTTAATTTCATCATCCATTGTCAGTATAATCAGCAACGTGACGAAAGAAATCGTAATAGTAAATTCACTGAATCGCGAAGTAAAACACGCCCCTTTAAATCTCATTTTAAACACTCGTTAAAAAATAATGCTAGTCTATTATGTGCAAAATAGCAAGTTTGCTGATTTTCTACACTACACCAAGAAAAATTTGAGAACAAAGTCATCCCATTGAGAGCAATGACTAAATATTTATAGACGTGCTGCAAAGTTTGCGGTGTCTACCGCTCACTTCAACAACGATAATTACAATTCAACTTACTTATGAAATGATATCCAGGTTCTTTCCTGTCTGGCCTATTTGTGCAACCGTACGCAACACAAGCTGGCATTTTTAAACACTTATACACAATACTAAATGAAATAATCACTGCATCTACCACAATGTGAACACCTTAATTGTTGGGAAGCGCCATATGGTCGCTGCCGGTGCTGCCACCATGCGGGAGAGTTTAGTGCTTGCTTCACCGATTTAACGTCACTTCTCCTCCATTTAATTCCTTCCTCCATGGCTGTAGGGAGGTGAGAAGATTAATGATGTTGGCAAGGAGAAAACACAGCTAAGAAACAGCCATGGAGGAAGGAATTATATGGAGGAGAAGTGACGTTAAATCGGTGAAGCAAGCACTAAACTCTCCCGCATGGTGGCAGCACCGGCAGCGACCATATGGCGCTTCCCAACAATTAAGGTGTTCACATTGTGGTAGATGCAGTGATTATTTCATTTAGTATTGTGTATAAGTGTTTAAAAATGCCAGCTTGTGTTGCGTACGGTTGCACAAATAGGCCAGACAGGAAAGAACCTGGAATATCATTTCATAAGTAAGTTGAATTGTAATTATCGTTGTTGAAGTGAGCGGTAGACACCGCAAACTTTGCAGTACGTCTATAAATATTTAGTCATAGCTCTCAATGGGATGACTTTGTTCTCAATTTTTCTTGGTGTAGTGTATAAAATCAGCAAACTTGCTATTTTGCACATAATAGACTAGCATTATTTTTTAACGAGTGTTTAAAATGAGATTTAAAGGGGCGTGTTTACTTCGCGATTAAGTGAATTTACTACTACGATTTCTTTCGTCACGTTGCTGATTATACTGACAATGGATGATGAAATTAACTGTTATGTGAGAAGCTGTGAGTTTTATTAATTTTTTAAATAGCTATTTCAGGCCATTGACTTAGGTTATTTTTAAAGCTTCATATAAGACTTGTTTCTGTTTGTAAATACGTCTATACCTATTTTTACCGATTTTGAAATCTTTCTCATCTATTTATGTCGAAACAGGTTCATGCAGAAATAAAAATGGGCTTCATAAATAAAGAAGTTATTGGCCTTTGAACAAAATCAATTTGGGGAATGTGTTTCTAATTTAGTCTCTCTTTTTTTTTTTTTTTTTTTTTTTTTTTTTTTTTTTTTACAACATTCTCCCCCCCCCCGTATCTAAATCTAACTGAGAGATAATTTTTTTACAATTGTCCTAATAAGTAGGGCTGTGAAATTAGACAACACATCTTGATCAAGAGAATGTTCATTAAGGTGACTGAATAAACATTTTATTTCTGGTACCAGCCTACAAAATGTCTGGGTTGCTCATCTCTAGAGTGGGTCCTCTTACTTTTTTTCTGGTCTAGGACACATTTCAGACTAACCACAAGTGGTAGTAATAAAACTGAAATATCCATTCTGCATGTCAACCATGTAATCATTGTGGCTTTGACAGAATTAATTTTTGGTCCAGCCTGCATCCAAACCTAAACCCCTCAATTTGGATGTTGTATATCCCCCAAACTAAGCAAGATATCGAAAACATTTATTCCTTATTATCGAGTTTTTTCGTCGTGTTACATAAGAATCCATCATTAAATTTGACTTTTGCGAAATTTTTCTTCTGCATTTCAACTCAAGACACCTCACTTTTGAGACAGTATATCTCGAGAACTAGGTGAAATATCGAAAAATTTTACTCTTTATTTTTTATTTGTCTCGTCTTTTTAAATAAAAATTCATCATAAAATTTGACTTTGAATAATTTTTTCTTCTGAATTTCAACCAAAACCATTTCACATTTGAGACAGAATATCTCGAAAACTAAGCAGGATATCAAAAAATTTTATTCTTCATTTTTTATTTGTCTCATCGAGTTACATAATAATCCATCACCAGATTGAGGCGTCACGTTTATCCTAGAGTCCCCTTGAGGTGTTTGTACATATTCCCCGTGTTTGTTGGGAAGCGGTCAAGCCCCCACCACTCCGGCCATGCCCCCCCACTCCTCCGCCGGCGTGCTTCACTCCCATGCGTGGTAAAGGTCTCTTGCGTCGTCTCCATATTATTCCTTCCTCCATGGAAACAGCAAGGAAGAAGGAAACACTCTAAACAAGGAATAATTAATAGCAAAATAAGCTTAAAGAATAAATTCACTGATTACAAAATTAACTTTAATGTAAAAAAAGCATGGGGTGCTATATAAGTTGTCTTATATATTTTGTCGTTCGCTGTTTGTAAAGGTAGAGTCATTGTCAAAAGTTGTGTAGAGAGCACCCCACGCTTTTTTTACATTAAAGTTAATTTTGTAATCAGTGACTTTATTCTTTAAGCTTATTCAAAAAAAAAAATTATCCTGTATTGTGGGACGTCCCATCACTGTTAAACAAAATCTTTATATTTAAAGATTATTTTTAACCTTTTAGTTCACATTACTACGAAAGCGTGTTTTTAGTTTTTTAAACTACAATTTTATTTTTAACTTTTTAGTTCAGATACTTTTTAGTTCAGATAGTTTCAAAATTATGTTTCCTACTGTTGGCTTTTCTTCGCCAATCTCTCTTTATCTTTGTGTTGTAGTTTCATTTTCAATTATTACTTCCACGAGTTAAATACAATTAAATGGCAGCTCAGCCAGAGGTCCAATAGCAGGGTAAATGTGGGAGACTACTCTTCTATAATAGTACGAAGTAATGTTTCGAATACTCACTATTCAACATCACGTTAAGTGACTGCAGACAGAGAAACCTTTCTCGATAGGAGACAGTGGAAGACGATCGTCGTCAGCAACCAAGGCTCGTACATCACACCCGGGAAACTGGAGATGGTCAAAGTAACGAGAATAGCAGGACGTTGCTAAGAGACTGCTGTATTGTTAACGGTTCTTAAAACGTGTGCAAATTTTTTCTGTTTTTACTGTCAAAGTAATGATAATATCAAGATATAGCTATGAAATTATTGTATTGTAATCAGTTATCTATACATCAGCAAAATTTCAAACAATTCGGACATCTGGAATTGGGTTAAAATTTAATTGCAAAATTTCACGACATTCAACCATTTTTCTTTTCTTACTGTCAAAGTAATGAGAATCGCAGGATATAGCTATGAAATTCTTGTATTGTCACCGGTTCTTAATGTGTGTGCCAAATTTCAACCAGCTCGGACATCTGGAAGTGGGTCAAAATGGAGTTGTAAAATTCCGTTACATTCATACATACATACATACATACAAGTCAAGCTAATATAAAGCGTGTAAAAGTTGCTCAAGATTAGCTTATGAAGAATATTATTTGTGTAGCGAGACCGCTGACGGATACATCTAGAATTTTTTTTAGCTGTATTAGAAAACTGAAGGTAAGGAAAGGTGTAGAAACAATTACATATAAGCATAGGTAAGAAATTACTGAGGATTTCTGGCAAGCGTCTGCGACTACACTCGATGCTGTGCAAAAATCTTCCTACCACCCCGACACGCGGAAATGACGTCGCAATGACGATAACAAAAACGCAATTTCCGTGATGGGAGCTTGTAAATATGCGAGGATGCGCTACTGCGAAATGCTATCAGCATTACAAAAATAACATAAAAATTATTATGACAGAAATCCATGGTTTTCCCTCATCACTCCATGAGAATGCCGGGATGGTTTCTTACAATAGCCCATGGGCGCATCCTTCCATATCCCGTACATCCATTCCAAACTATTACCCTTTTGGATAGTTTCAATGCACCTTCTGCCACACACTTTTTGTGAATCGCGGAGTAATAATAATAACAAACAGTTTCGTTTTCTCGTAGAGTTCGTGGTTAGGTGGAAATACGGCCTTGACAAAGAGAAAAAAATTTACGAAATTTTCGTTCTGCGGCATTCATCACAGAAATGGTGTATTTGCTTATCATCATTGCGTTGTCATTTCCACGTGCCGGCATCGAGTGTTCACAAAGACGCTTGTGATTTTTGAAGCGGTTTGGTGGTTCATTAGTCAAGGTGGCTGTCTCGGGATCACGATGGTCCCCAGTTCGAATCCCTCTCTCAGCAGGAATTTTTACAGGCCCTTCACCGGACATTCACCTCTGGCATAGCTTGATTTGTAATATGGAGTACGCCAGAACGCTTCCGTGCTTTGGTTTCCACGTTAAGCACTAGGTCTCCTGTACCCGGTCGAACTCTACGTTAGAACAAGGCGATTACGACAGGACGTAAAGTATAGCCAACAGAAAAAAATGTCATCAGGCCACTACGACCACACGGAATTATTATTTATACTCGTATGGTCAATAAAAATAAATAAAAAATACTACTGGGGGAAATTTATGATAATTAATTTTTCTTTCATGGGATAACTTTCATGGGATAACTTTCATTTTCACATCAAAATGAGTATAATTTTCAGATTTCACAATTGAACATTGTATAACTTTTTAATATTAAAATCACAAATCAAAATAAAATACAAAATCTTCTTATCTCAAATCATGAGGTAGAGCCACTGAAAATAGTTCTTATCAGCACAGCGTGGCCTGCCAAAGCGTGTTCAATTCGATCGAAATTGAAGTAATGCAATCGAAATATTACACGTCGTATATTTATGATTGATCTCCTCAATGGTGCTAGCATAGCGACCAACGTCACCAATGGTCCACAATGGCACCTCACACAGTAGACCGATCAGGACGCTGCACTATTAATGTGCGAAGTAGAAACATAGAAGCAAACAAAGCACTTCAAGCCATCAACGCTTTGACACGACAACGCACTGTACGTGCCGGCACCATAGGCAAGAAACCCCAGGCATTCTGGAGTCGTGGCCAACACATTCATTACGGTCACAAGTACTCTACACTACTTTTATTACCTGGGGAAGGCGCCAATACCTCATCGGCACCTGAGTTTCAACTTCCCGCCGTTCCAGCCACCGCCGGACTCCCTCATCGCTCCTCTCCAGCTTCCGCCGAAACCAAAAATCAGAGAGAAAGAAAAAAAATGTCATTATATCAGTTATTTGGAGCCTGGTCCTTATTATTTTGTGCATTCACATTGCCGCCAAGCTCATGTTCTCCAATCGTTTGTTATACGCGCCAAAACTTGGCTTTTCTCGCCCCTCTCTCCACTTTCTAAAGTCACTAACCCTAGATCAGTGGTCCGCAACCGGTGTACCGCGGCACACTGGTGTGGCGCGAAATTTTACCATTAATTGTCAGATTTTTAATTAATTACATTTTGGTTTCATGTGCCGCGTATTGTTACGTATAGTCGTGTTTTAAGAAATTAAATGTTATTTATTTACTTACACTTGCTATTAGTTTTGTTTATTCATTTTTTAAATATTTTTATTCCTCGCCTCTGCTGCTGCGCTTTGAGGTTCCGTTATATTTACCGCATGTTCTGTGTATGTGCTTTTACCTCAGTCTAAACTGCTGGGATTAGCAGAACTTTCCAAGCCTTATATTATTTTGTAAAGTTGTCGGTGTTGGTGCTTCTCCAACAATACTACTTTGTTCCTGTACCATTGCACCGGCGCATTGTTAGATAGCACTGTAAAAACAATCGGCACCCCATATGTGACTTGTTTAAAGTATATAAATCTCGCTTCTTACAATTACTTCAGTTCTATCATACTTGTGCTCTGAAGTGATCCGAAAATTGTGTTAGTAGTTTGTCTTGATATTTTCTATTACAATAAGCAGACTTTTATTTCATCGTGATGGACAAATTCCTTGAACGGAGTGTTCCGTCTATGAGTGCAACTGATGAAAGCGTTGAGTTAGAAAGAAAGAAACAAAAGATAATGCAGCGAAAATATAGTGATAATTACTTAGCCTATGGGTTTTTTTTGGTGTATTGAAAAAACGTGCCCAATCCGCGAGTGTATCGTTTGTGATGAAAAACTCAGCAACACTGCAATGGTTCCCAGTAAATTGAGACGACATTTCTAAAAAAAAAAAAAAAAAAAAAAAAAAAATTCTTCTCTGTCAAAGAAAGATGGCAATTATTTTCGTAGGTTGGAAAATAAGAAACAAAAAAGAACTTTCATGACCGCTACAGTACGTGTTTCGGAAAAAGTACAGAAAGCTAGTTATAAGGCAGCCGAACTTATCGTAAAGGCCAAGATACCACATACAATAGGTGAAACGCTGTTAAAGCCTGTTTGTAAAGAGATGGTGAGAATAGTTCTAGGATTAGAATCAGCTAGTGAAATTTCAAAAATACCTCTTTCTGCTGACACAATCAGTCGCCGAGTTATTGATATTTCTCATGGTATTGAAGACATTATGAGGGAGAAAATTAACAACAGTCAAAAGTTATCACTTCAGATCGACGAGTCCACAGATATTAGTCGCCATGCACAACTTCTGGGTTACATTCCCTACATTGATGGAGATGTAATTGTAAGTAATTTCTTCTTTTGCAAAGAACTTCCAGAGATACTAACGGTGAAGAAATATTTCGTTTGACCGATGAATATTTGCGCCCTAATAAATTAACATGGAAGGAATGTGTTAGTGTTTGTGCAGACGGAACAGCTGCTATGACAGGCCCAATGAAAGTATTTGCAGCTAAAGCACGCGAAGTAAATACCAACATATGATGTGATCATTGTCTCATTCATCGCGAAGCCATTGTTGCTAATTCTCTGACACCTTCTCTGAAAGATGTGCTGGACGAAGTAGTAAAAGTCGTGAACTTCAAAAAATCGCGGCCCCTAAATTCAAGACTGTTTTCCGTTTTATGTCAAGAAATTGGTTCGGAACACACTACACTCCTGCTGCATACAGAAGTACGTTGGCTGTCACGAGAAAAGGAGTTAATGAGAATATTTGAACTTAGAGAAGAGGTCCAGGCATTTTTGGCTGTTCAAAGACACAAGTACGCGGATTTATTCGCAGATGGCGAATGGGTATGTAAGATGGCATATTTTTCCGCATTTTCGTACTCTTGAATGAGCTGAACATCAAAATGCAAGGTAGGAACGAAAATATTCTTGTTAGTATGGATAAGATTAAAGGATTTGAGAACAAGCTGGATTTGTGGTTACAGAGGATTGAAAATGGGTCGCGTGAGATGTTCCCAACTGTTTGGGCACTTGAAGACGGTAATAAAACGGTGATGGACTTAATTAAAGAACATTTAGAAGTCCTGCAGCAGAGATTCAAAAAGTACTTTGGAGAAAGTGTTGACGATTTCTACTGGGATTGTGATCCATTCGTTGTAAATTCGGTACATCTTCGTATTAATATCCAAGAGGAACTCGTGGATTTAAAAGCTGACAGAACTTTGAAATTAAAGCTTCTCGAAGTTCCTTTAAATACGTTTTGGCTAACAATAAGGAACGAATATCCAGCTATCTCCGACATAGCAGTTAATGTTTTATTGCCATTTTCAACTACATTTTTATTGAATTGGGCTTCTCGACGTTGACTGAGATTAAAACATCCAAGAGGCAAAGACTCAAATCCGCCGATGAACAAATGACGATTTCTCGACGCAGCCACCTTTGTGCAGTTAAGCAGGCACAAGTGTCACATTGAAGGTAAGTGTACAATTATTTACTTTAATATTAATATAAAATTGCCTGATTATTCATTTTATGTAACCGCTGTTTGTAGCTATATTTTTTTACGTTTTAGGAGGCTGTATACGCAAGACAATTCGTGTTGTGAGGACACTTTTTCTTTTTTTTTTTGCTCAACCATCCATCCGTTAAAGTGTACCGCGAGATTTATGGATAACCTTACGGTGTGCCGCGAGAAGGAAAAGGTTGCAGACCACTGCCCTAGACGACTGACTCCGAACACAGCCAACCTCCTCGCTGTTATGCTTTTAGCGTGGACGACACTGAATGAATGGGAAGGTCCGATATACTGTGTGAGACTTCCATTAACCACTGTCGAAATTATTTATGGTAGGTTTCATATGAATAGACGAGACACGCTGGAATCTGCCAGTCCACCAGCCAAAGATTTCTGCTTCCGCGTCGAATTTACTTACAAATGTAATGAGTCGATAATTTTTCTCGTTACAATATTGAGGATTTAAAACAGCCAGGGATATTAAATAGCTGGTTTAAGAAGACTATTAGATACGATTACTCAGGAACGGGAGGTTGTAAATCAGGGAACAGGCTTATTCGCACAATTAGAAATGAACAGGTAAAAAATTTTGAAATTCATACCGATAAAATCACGAAAGAACTAAGAAACTCAATATAATAGTATCACATCATTATATCTATTTTATTTCTAATTTCTATAAGGTATTTTTTTTTTTGTCACAAGCCTGTATCTTCCTTCATACTTAACCAAAATCAATGAATGAGGTGTAATTTAGAGCTTATGGTCTCCACTTTGATCGCATCAAATTATAAGAAAGGAATTATTCAAAATTCGACTCTTAAAGGGCTAAAATGTCAATATTTTTAAAACGCTGTTTTTTGTGTTACGTGTCATTTATCTCGCTTGGATATCTAACAAAAATCGATTAATGAGGTAGGATTAATAGGAGTAATGTCTCAGCTTTGTTACATCATATTTTAAGGAAGAATGTTTTTGGAATTGAACCCTTCAATGGAAAAAGTATAAATTTTTCTATAACGCATTTTTGTGTCACGAGTGATTTATCTCTCTTAATATCTAACCGATATAGATAAATGAGGTATCATATTAAAGACTGAGGTCTCCGCCGTGGTAACAATATATTTCAAGAAAGCAATTTTTCGTAATTCGACACTTAAAGAGCAAAAATGTCAATTTTCCTAAAATGCGTTTTTTGTATCTCGAGCCATTTATCTACCTTGACAATTAAACAAAATTGATAAACGAGGTATCACTTAAAAGATTGAGGTCTTCGTAATGTGATCGGTTCCGTTATCGAATTTTAAGAAATTAATTTTTCAAAATTCTAACCTTAAAGGGCAATAGTGTGCATTTTTCTGTCACGAGCTATTTATTTCCCTTGATCCCTAACCGAAATCAATAAATGAGGTATTGATTTAAATATTAAATTATCAGCTATGGTCACATCATATTTTAAGAAAAAACTTTCTCCAAATTCAACTCTTAAGGGGCAAAAATATCATCATTTTAAAGACCAAGGTGGCTGCTTTGGTTACACCTTATTTTATAAAAGGATTTTTTTGGAATTCAACCCGTAAAGGCAAAAAGTATCAATATTATTTATACAATGTGTTTTAAAAAAAAAATACCATCCATTTATCTTCTTTGAGACCTAGCTGAAATCGATAAATGACATATCGTTTAAGCTACGTAAAGTCATAAATTAAAAAAGAATTTTTCGGAATTTGATGCTTAAAATGGTAGCGCGTATGAGACTGTTCAGAGCCAAGGCCCTAGATTGCAGCAACGGATACCACAGAGATGTCAATAAACTTTTTTTTATTCAGTACGAAGTTTTTCAGATTTTTTTTCTGTTATGGAAACACTGACGTTTTGCTATATAATTCCAATGTAAACATTTTATTCGCACAGCTACATATATTTCAGAGATGTTATGTGCATTTTGTTCAGGTTGGTTTTATACTGTTAAGGTCAGTGACAGTTTGTCATAAATACAGTGTGTTTTAAATTTTCCTAACTGTTTCGTAATATGTTGTGAGTATTTTGATGTGTACCTATTAAGCTAAAAAAAAAAATTGCTACAAAAGTACGGTTCTACTTTTCATTATATTACAAGCATTCAACCTCACTATTCATCGCATTTTGCCCTTTAAGGGCAAAAGTATCAATATTTTTGCAAGGCGTTTTTGTGTCACGAGCCATTTATCTCCGTTCATATCTAACCGATATACACAAATGAGGTATCATATTAAAGACTAAGGTCTCCGCCGTGGTAACATTATATTTTAAGAAAGTAATTTTTCGTAATTCGACCCTTAAAGAGCAAAAATGTTAATTTTTCTAAAATGCGTTTATTGTGTCTCGATTCATTTATCTCCCTCGATAATTATACAAAATTGATAAACGAGGTATAATTTTAAAGGTTTTGGTCTTCGTAAGGTCTTTGGTTCTGTTAAACTACATTTTAAGAAAGAAAATTTTCAAAATTCTACCCTTAGACGGCAAAAGTATTAATATTTCTACAACGCATTTTTCTGTCGCGAGCTACTTATTTCTCTTGATACCTAACCGAAATTAATACATGAGGTATCATATTAAATATTAAAATATCCGCTTTGGTCACATCATATTTCAGGAAAGAACTTTCTCCAAATTCAAGCCTTAACGGGTAAGAATATCATCATTTCTAAAAATTATTATTATTTTTTTTAACCTCGCTTGATGCCGAACCGAAATCGATAAATGAGGTATCATTTTAAAGATCAAGCTGTTCCGTATTTTAAGAAAGGATTTTTTTTTGAATTCGACCCTTAAAGGGCAAAAGTATGAATATTATTTCTACAATGTGTGTGTTTTTTTTAATTTTGTTAGCACAGCAACACATATAACAGAGATGGTGATATGCTGTGTGCATTTTGTTCAGGTTGGTTGTATTTTTGTAAGGTCAGAGACAGTTTCTCAAACATACAGTGTGTTTTAAATTTTCCTGTTTCGTAATATGTTGTAAGTATTTTGATGCGTATCTATTACACTAAACAAATAAATATTTACTACAAAAGTGCGTTCTACTTTTCATTATATTACAAGTATTCAACCTCACTATTCGTCGTATTTAATTCGCGAAATTTTCGCACGTGTCGTCTAGTATGTTTTAAAGATAGCAGGATGTGACATTTTACCTTATCTTTAAACATTATTGAGTCTGGATACTTCCCGCTTACCAGAAGCCTAAAAACGTGCGACAGTAGTAGAGTTCCACAAATGAGGGATGATAAATAGGGTAGAAAGTAACAGGACAAACAGTCTGATATCATCTGTAGGTAAATTAATGGAAATATTTATGTACAACCATATCGGGAAGGTCTGTGAGGAAGCTGTGTGGTTTTCAAATCTCGGTTAGTCAATTAGAGCAATTTACAAGGGAGGACAAAATAATGGTGTAGCACAAAATCTTTCAAACGCTTTTCACAAGGTAAACCATAAATTGGTGTTAAAAAATAAAAATAAAAAAAACTTTTGGTGTCAATGACAAAGTGATTTACTGGGTAGAGGACTTAGTAATAGGGGCAGAAATCAAAAAGTTAGAGTAGCAATTTCAGTATCAAAAGAACGGAAGAAAAAATGGGATCGTCACAGGATAGTGTATTGGGACCATTGCTATTCGTTCTTCTAATGAATCATTGTGTTTATGGTTTTCTGTCTGAAGTTACGGTGATTACAGGTAGCATAACGATATTTATTAGGATCAAAATGATACGAGAGCGAATCAAAAAGTAAGTTACTTTTCCAAGTTATGGCCATTTATGAAACCACCTACAAATAGGCAACACACAATGTTAAGTTCACCTACCCACATAGTCCCCAAGAGACTGTAAATGTTAAAGTATCGTTTGTTTGTATTCATTAGAATTACCGTCTTCAATATTTATTAATATCTTTGATGTAGCATAGTTTGAACTCTGACCAGCGTATAAAAAGCTTCAATCGTTATTCTGTGCTAGCTGCTCTCAGCCATGGAAGATGGAAGATAGTGGAGGTGACGCAAGGGACCTTCATCGCGCACTGGAGTGAAGCCGGGTAGAGAGAAGTGGGGTGGGGAGCTAGCCATATTGGATGGACGTAAAACACGGGGAATAGGCACAAACACCTCAAGGGAATCGTACGACAACCGTGCCACCGCAATTTGATGATAGATTATTATGTAATTCGACGAGGCAAATCAAAAATTAAAACTAATTTTTTTGATATCCTGAGTAATTCTCGAGATATACTGTCTCAAAAGTGAGGTGTTTTGGGTTGAAATTCAAAAGAAAAATTTCCCCAAGGTCAAATTTGATGATAGATTCTTACATAACACGACGAGACAAATTGTAAAGTAAAGAATAAAAAATTTCTATATCGCGCTTACTTCTCGAGATATACTGTATCAAAAGTAAGGTGTTTTGGGTAGAAATTCCGAAGAAAAATATCCCCAAAGTCAAATTTGATAATAGATTCTTATATAACACGACGAGACAAATTGAAAGTAAAGAATAAAAATTTTCGCTTAGTTCTCGAGATATGCTGTATCCAAAAGTCAAAAGCTTAAATTAGACTTCGAACACTTGTTTATACTAAGGCTAGCATTTTATGTGCAAAGTAGTAGACTCTATTGCAACGCCAGGGTCCCAAGAAGGAAATGTGCTATCAGTCTTAAATTTGTTACAAGACATATTTAGTGATAAAACGTTGTATGTGAAGCCATCAGATTTATGAAATATGTATAAATTTTTTTGATGTGTGGGTAGATATTACAAGTTATTACGGAATAAATATGTGTCATTACCTGTTTCTGTTCATTGCAGATGTATCATAAGATTTATTCTTATTCCACATCCATATTTAACGTCCAGAACAAGTAGCAACACACTTAATGATACGAAACAATCAGTTAGCAGACCAAGTAGTAACATATGCTGATTGTCCACACTACACCAACAAATATTTGAAAGCAACATCATCCTATTGAGAGCAATGAATAAATTCATAGCGATAGGGCCTACTCTTGCAGTTACCTATCAAACACTTTAAGAACAATAATTACAATGTGGCTTATCTTATGAAATATAATTCCAGTTTGTATCCTATATGATCTGGTTGAGCAACCATATGCAACACAAGCTAGCATCATACAAAAATTTAAATATTAGAAAATGTAATATTCACAGGAACAAAAAGCACAATGTTTTGCGGTTTCTATAATGGCCTCCGCGCGTGCGCAGTAAGAGACGAGTGTTTAAATGAGGCTTCACAGATTTAGCATTATTTCGCCTCCACTATCTTCCTTCCTCCATGCTCTCAGCTACATCTCTATTATGTAGTTACGTGTATTTTTCATACAAATAAATACTTCTCGTGCTAAATAATTGGTTTTGCCATATTTAAAACTCAACAGGTTATGGAACCAAGAATCAGGTGTATTTAAAAGTGATAAGTATCTCACGAAAGTAAAAAATAACAAAGGAAACACGCGACATTCTAAAAAGCGGAAAATATTGGTTCAAACAATCAGTTGGGTTTGATTGGAAACTCACTGGTCATGAAAACTAGTCGACACGGAGAATTGCGGTAAAAACCTATCTGGAACACGAAGAATTATGGCACTGTATTGAAAATGCGGGTGATGATCACGTCAATCCCAAACGCGATTTAAAAGCCAAATCAAAAATTATTCTGCTAGTGGATTCCATCAACTACGTCCACATTGAAGAAGCCAAGACTGAGAAAGAAGTTTGGGACAACTTATCAAATGCCTTCGTTGATTCTGCATTAACACGTCGAGTGGGCTTACTTCGTGATCCGTGCACAACAATTCTAGTCGTATGTCAAAATGCAGAAGAGAATGTTAGCAAAATAATGACCATAGCACACAAGTTGCGAAATATTGGACTTAAAGTAGGCGACGAGTGGCTTGGAACTGTGCTTCTCTCCGGTCTACCAAATGCATACAATCCGATGATAATTGCCATCAAAACTTCCGGTATGAAAATAAATGCTGACTCCGTAAAAGCTAAAATTATACAAGATGTAAAACAAGTGATAGTGACACATCAGCTTTTGACGTAAATTGTAAGAACAACAAAGGCTTCAAGAAACAATTTCATAAGGAACTCGCTGCTACACTTGTAATTGGCATGGTCATATGAGTGTACAGTGCAAGTCTGAAGCAAAGAAGAAACCCAAAGTTGAAAATCAAGAAAGCTCAAGCTATGCCACTGCATTCATAACTTCCATGAGTAACAGTGATTCCTGGTATATAGAATCCAGTGCTTCTATGCACATGACCATGCACAGAAATATATTACAAGAAGAAACAGTACCACTCATCAACTCAGTTAAGGTAGCAAATAAAGGGTTTTCAGTAAAAAGCTCAGGTAAGCTGATTTTGGATGTGTGTGATGCTAATCATCAATGTAAGAAAATTATGTTTCAAAATGTCCTTTATGTGCCAGATCTGTCAGCCAGCTAATTAGAAATGGTTCCCAAGTAAAGTTCAACAGTAAAGGCTGCATATTAACGAACAGTAATAACGAAATAGTAGGGACAGCCAGTTTAATCAACAATATGTACACATTAAATGTATATAATCATCATGCATACATATCTGATGTTGATGAGCAAGACATTTTCCTATGGCACCAACCATTCAGTTTGACATCTGTGGCAGATAAATTAATAGAAATATTGATATGCAACCACACAGAAACATATGTGAGGAACGTAAGTGGTTTTCAAGTAGGCAACATGGGTTCAGGCAAGGATATTCATGCGAATCTTAGTTGGTGCGATATATGCAAGATATTTCTGATAAAATGGCCAAAGGTGGCCAAATTGATAGGGTAGCAGCACTAGATATTTCATAGGATTTTGACATAATGAGCCAAAAAATTGCAGTAAATAAGGTAAAAACTATTGGAGTGGGTTAGAAAGTGATTTGCTGGGTAGAAGAATTTTGAAAAGATAGAAAACAGAATGTTAGGGTAGGAAATGCAGTATCAAAAGAAGTGGAAGTAAAAATGGGAATGCCGCAGGGTAGCGTATTGGGACCATTGCTATTCATTATGCTAGTGAATAATTGTGTTGATTGTTTACTATCAGAAATTAGATAGTTTGCAGATGACATAATGCTATATAAAAGGATCAAAACGATAGAGGACTGCAAACAGTTTCAGGGTGATCTCGACAGGATATCTAGTTGGGTTGGTAAACATGGGATGAAGATAAATGCAAAGAATAGTCAGCTTATTAGATACACAAATAAAAAACAAAGGGTTAATTATGAATATAAGGTGGGGAAATAATTGCTTGCTGAAAACTTGAAATGTAAATATCTTGGCATTACATTTGATAACAAGCTTAGCTGGGCGGGACACATTGGACAGGTGGTAGGAAAAGGATTCAAAATTCTTTACTTGTTGGAGAGAGTGATTAGGGGATATACGAGAGAAGTAAAGGAATTGGGTTACAAAACTTTGGTCAGACCATTGCTCGAATATGGTAGTGTAATATGGGACCCACATTTTGCGTATCAAATACAAGAATTCTGGAGGGTGCAAAAAAAAGGTTGCTAGATTTGTTTCTGGAAATTATCGCAGAATTCAATCATTAACAGATATGATAAAGGAGCTGGAATGGCATTCATTGCAAGATAGGAGGATGATGAAGAGGGTCATGGGGGTGTACAAGGCGTATACAGGTGATGAGGCATGGAAAGATATTGTTGTAGGTATAAAAAGTAGAGCATGGAAGGGAAAAGATGACCATGACCATAAGCTGGCACTCAATTTCAGGCACAAGGGTGTAGGAAGATTCTCTTTTTTAGGTAAGGGTGTCAGGTATTGGAATAAGTTAGCAAGGGAAATGATGAATAATTTACCGAAAACGTTAAAAGAAATTAAAGTTAAAATTTGTAGAGGGCAAATGAAGGTGGGTGCAGGATAGGGGGAAGATGGGTGTGTAGGGAAATTGCCACCGGAGCGTGTGCTCCATTGCAATTAAATGAAATATTTCCATTAATATTTCCGCTACAAAATCAAACTATGCAGACACACCTAAAAACATGAAATGCATCGCGAACTACATTTCGGGCAACAACGTTTATTTAATCACGTTTAGTAGTTCGCACAACACAAATTATCAGTATTAATTTCATAGTACACTTTTAGTGTAAACTAAAACTTGAGTAAAGCCTGCAGAATACCATATTCATTGTGTCGCGATGTAAACTTGACCTACTTAAATTAAATTTTCAACACTTGTCTACAATAAGGCTAGCTTTTCAGGTGCAAAGTAGTAACATATGCTAATTGTCTACACAAAAATTTGAGAACGATATGATCCTGTTGAGAGCAATGAATAAATTTATAGCGATAGGTTGCAGTTACCTATCAGATACTTCAAGAACGATGATTACAATGTGATTTACTTATGAAACGCTATTTCAGGTTGTTTCCTCTCTTGTCTATTTGTGCAACCATATGCAACTAAGCATTATAGAAAACTTTAGAATATTAGAAAATGAAATATTCTCAGCAGCTGATACTGTGCAAACAGCCCAATGTTTTTTTTTTTTTTTTTGGGGGGGGGGGGATCCATATGGCCACCGCGCATGTGCAGTAGGATAGCAGTTTTTTATGAGGTTTCAGGGATTTAGCGTTATTTCGTCTACATATATTCCTTCCTCCATGGTTATTCTGTCCTAGCTGCTCTCAGCTACATTTCTGTTATCTATTTACATGTATTTTTCGTACAAATAAATACTTCTCGTGTTAAATAATTGCTTATACCATATTTAAAACTCGACAGTAAACATTTCTCGCAACGGTCAACCAACTTTTCGATTCCAAATGAGTCGAAATCACCTCCAGCGGTAGTAACCAACTGGAGACAGTTTTTTCAACCCCTCATCGTTTCGGAATCGTCTTCCACCGAGATCCTTTTTCAACTTACTAAACACATTACAGTCGCATGGCGCTAAGTCTAGACTATATGGACGATGTTGTTATACCTCCCATTTGAATCACTGCAGTAGTTCCGACGTTGGGCAGGCCTTGTGAGGTGTTGCGTTATCGTGCAACAAAAACACACCGGCGCTCAATTTTCCCCTCCACTTTTCTTTAATTGACGTACGCAACGATGAGGAGGTGAAAGCAGCTGTCTCCAGGTGTTTACATAGCGCTAGAGGTGATTTTTATGCATCTGGAATCGAATAGTTGGTTGACCGTTCCGAGAAATGTTTAGTCTCTTGGGGACTACGTGGAAAAGTGAACGTACATTGTATGTTTCCTACGTTTAGGTGGTTTCATAAATGGCCACAACTTGGAGGTTTAACTTGCTTTTTAATTCGCCCTCGTAGAAGACTGTGGATAGCTGCAGGATGATTTTGACAGAATGTCTAGTAGAAGAATGATGTTAAACATGTGGATTTTGGGGAGAAACTAAATTTCTACTCAGAGTTCAGAAAAGAGGGTAGAATGGTGATTCCTGGTGCGGATTTAAATTTACCAGTTGTCAACTGTGTAGGAAACAAGATTAATAACACAGTGGAACAGAGATTTATAAATCTTATATCTTTAAATGGGCAATTCTTGTATATATATAAATATACATATATTTTAGATCTCGGAAATGGCTGCGACGATTTGGATGAAATTTCATATTAAGATAAAGTTTTATTTTTTAGGATTACCTAAATAGTTGTCTTCCCTGCAAAAAAAAAAAAAAAAAAAAAAAAAAAAAAAAAAAAAAAAAAAAAAAAAAAAAAAAACAATTTTTACAAAATATGAACCATTTTTGCTCTTTTTATCTCTAAAACAGCTCTAGCGTCATCTCGTAGACGATTCAGGTACCAGGTACTAATATTTTCTATTTGGTCTCAGGAAACTCTTAAAACGAACAATTCATGTATACTGACCCATGCGAATATTTCGCACAATATCATGATCAATCACAGAATTGTAATATAATAATGAGGAAATAAGTAAATACAAGTATTGAGGGACCGTGAAAAAACTACGTGGCTCGATCCAGGGGGGGGGGGGGGGTGGAGGGGTTGACTGGAAGTCTACACTGGGCTACGTGAGGGGAGGGGGGTTTTCAAGACATACCACGTATCTTTTCTTTGATAACATTTTTCACAGTTAAAATGAGGAACAGCAGCATGTGAATATTTATTTCCTTCAGTTGATTATCTCCGTATGTAATTTACAATAGTCTGACAAGAGAAAATAGTACAAAATGTCTTCTGAAATCAAAAGAGAAAAAAGCTACGTGCTACGTTGGGTGGGGGGGGGGGAGGTACAAGCAAAAGCCACGTGGGGGGGAGGTTCACAGGAGGCCAAAATGGAGCTACATGGTTTATGCACTCCCCTTTATTAATGAAAGGTATTTTATTTTGAAGAGTAGTAATAAATATCAATTTCACCGTAAGAAGTCGTTAACATTAAATACTACATAACTGTGAAATGCCATTACCATTAGATACTACATATTTAATAGTAAAAATCTCAAAAGTAAATATTTTTTAAAAAATATTGGCTTTGTCCGAAGTCATTTTTTCAATCTTCTTTACATATCTTCTCTGAAAACAATATTAGCAGTTTTAATGTGATCATCGTTGATTTTATGATCGTAATGAATCTACAAACTCGTAAAAACGTGTAACTATACGAAAAAACAGGTTTTGATAAATATAATGCTGCGTTTTGAAACGTCTGACTTGTTCTTTTTTTAATGTTAAAACTGTTTTCTTATCATTTAGAAAGGCAGGGTTGCAGGTGTGAGGTTAATGCAAGGTAATAGCATAGTTTTATCAGAGTGAATTAATTTAGCACTGATGATGTACTCATCTAAGAGAATTACCACTAATCTTGCACCGTTAATTAATCTCTGATTAGCATTAATATTTATATTTAACATAATAATAGCATTTTTCTTTAAAAGAAATTTATGAGGTGGTAAACCAGACGATCTCAGAAATTGCTCAAACGTTTTGGATGAAATTTCATATGTAGATAACGATTTGCTTTTGAAGTTTGTAAAAGGATTTGACAAAAAAATCAGTTCTTGGATTTGGTATCTCGGAAACGGTTCTAACCTCATCTCGTAGGATTCACGTACCAATAAGCCTACTGAGTTTAGTTAAACTTCTCTTTGCAGGGAACTGTGAACTTAAAAATGCGTATGAACTATGAAGCCTTAAAAAAAAACCTTTCACTATAATCAAACTTTACTCGAAATCTTGTATATTGAACTTAAATCGAAAGATGCCGAATGAAGATGGGTCACCCAGTTACTAAATTACTAATGGAAAGAGGTGTAGTGGACAGATAAGGAATTTTAGGCTACACTTCTATATAAAAAAAAAAGGTAATACTGTTAGGTGAGAGTGATTGCATGTAGCAGGGTTGAAATCATGGCGCGTTGCAACACAAAATCAAACAGTTAGAGGCTATGGAATATAAACAAAAGGAGTATCAACGCTTCCAAAGTGGAACAGATCGTCAGCAAAATTAGGAGTTAGCAAGACGTCTCTTGGAGAGAGCTGGTAGGATTCTGATTGGCCCGGAGTACTCCCTCCTACGAATGTTAGGGAGGGGAGAACGTGACAGAACTGGACTGCAGGAGCTTAGGAGAGATCTTTTTGGTCATCGAGCTAGTCGTCATCGGCGAAGGCAGCTAAAGACTACGAGTGATGTAGCAAGGAGCCTTCACAGTCAGAACACAGGTGGGAGCAACCCAATGATCTATAGGCAATGTAGTCGGCAGGGATTAAAGTCATAGGAAGGAATGAAAGTCAGGAGGGTGATAGAAGGAGCTAGGAGAAGCCTTGATGTACATAACTAATGTAATTAAGTGTAAATATGTAATTACCTCAACTGAGAGTTTTATTCATAGTGCTACGGATCACATAACAGAGTGGTTACCCAGGAATATATGTCCTTCTCGGGAGGTGCAAGGCGAACAGAAAGAAAAAAGGTTCGCTCGTCCATCACAGAGGCTTTACACAAGTGGAAGAGCGGAACACAAGAAGACGAAACATACTGGATATCTTCCTAATAATCCCACGATAACTTTGTGAGATCTCAAGTAACTGAAGAAATAAGTGATCATGAAGAAATTCTGATGGATATTAAAGTATTCAGTAAAACAATGGCCAAAGTTGAGGGATAAAATAGTTACAATTATAAAAAGACACAAATTTAGAAACAGAAGAAATGTTTCAGGGAAAGCCTTTTTTAGGTTAGGGGCTGCTGGTTTGGGGATGGAAACAGATACACGATGCGAAAAATCATAAATGCTAAAGAAATCGATGAAACTGAAACAATAACTGACTGGGGTAGAACTGGGAAGGAGGAGGACAATACTAAAAATTTAACATACCCAGTAATAAGGATGTTACCGGTGAACAAAGCAATATGATTTCCAAACCCAATAGTGTAATTACAAGTGTAGTAGTCATGGTTAAAAAAGAAATACTATACAATGAGGTTTTCCCTGACGGTTACAGTGTGTACCGCAGAGGAAGAAGATCGAGCAACAAAAACACACCGGCGCTCAATATTCCCCGCCGCTTTTATTTAATTGACATTCGCAACGACGAGGAGTTGAAAGCAACTGTCTCCTGGTGATTTCCGGGGCAGTAAAATAGAAAAGGAAAAACAGGGTGTTGGCTGCTTATCGCAGTGGAAGAATGGGTGATGAAGATGACGATCTTAGGGATAAATTAAATTAATACGCAGATTTCACAGGTAGGAATAGAATCGACATTATTAGTAGGAATTTAAATTTACCAGGTGAAAATTGGGTAGGAAATAAGATTAATAACACAAGAGATCAGAGATACGCAAATACCTTAATAAGGGAAGGAGGGTTTAAACAAGTCTTAGAGCCGAACATGTTGGATATCTTCCTAATAAACCCGGATGATAACCTTGTGGAATGTCAAGTAACTGAAGGAATAAGTGATCATGAAGCAGTACTGATGGACAGTGGCGTAGCTAGCGGGAGTGACACCCGGGGCGGATATCGATGGTGTCACCCCTTGAAAACTTAAATTCAACGTTATGTAAAATATAATATCTTGTAAGTATAAAATATGATATTAATAAAAACATAATTACATAAAAATTTATTATTATTAAAAAATAATAGACACTCGATCGAAGTTTGTCCAAAGGACACGGCGTGTCGTCCAACACTCGGCCGCATTGGATTGGTTTATGCTTTGACGGTGCGGAACAGTGTCAACTTGCTGGATGTGGATAAGCGCGTAGAGAGTGTTCGGAAAATTCCCTTCCCTTACGACGAAATGTTGTTTTGATGTTATTGTTTGCCTGTCTTGTTTTCATCAACCTCTTTTCCATTGTTAACAGATGTAGAAAGAGTCCTAGCATCTTCGCAATAAAAAAATCAAAGCTTTGCCAAAGTTGAAGATCAATTTTAAGATCCACCAAAATTGCCCGTATTTATAACGGAGACCTCCCACACCCGAATCGCACGCTGTAACCATCTCAGTCACCAGACTAATCTACAAATACCGAAAAATATATATTCAAACACATAAAAGTATATTCGTGTTTTTGGATAGCAAAAATAGATCGTATAGAAAAAGACTATCTACATTTTATCATCTTTGAAAACTTATTTTTCATTACACCTACATTCGGTCTGGTGACTCAAATGGTTGCTGCATGCGATTTGGGTACTGAAGACCCCGGTTCAAATCCCAGTATCAACTGTAATTCGGGCGTTAATATTGACTTTTATCTCTGGCACAGCTTTTATCTGTTAGTGCGAAGATTCTAGGACGCTCCGTGGCTCGAATTCCACGTTAATCTGTAGGTTTCTTTTCATGTTCATAGGTGACTACGAAATAGGTGAACAGAGAGTTACCATGGAGGAAAGAAATATATGAAGATGACGCAAGAGACCTTCACCACGCATTGAAGTGACGCCGGGCGGAGGAGGAGTGGGAGGCTAGGCCGTACCCATACAGACACGAGGTATATGTACAAAAACCTCAAGGGGACTCTAGAATAAACGTAACGCCGCAATCTGGTGATGGATTATTATGTAACTCGATGAGGCAAATAAAATGAAGCATATTTTTTTTTGATATTCTGCTTAGTTTTCGAGATATTCTGTCTCAAACGTGAAATGTTTTTGGTTGAAATTCAGAAGAAAAAATTTGTCAAAGTGAAATTTGATGATGGATTCTTATTTGAAAAGACGAGGCAAATAAAAAATAAATCATAAAAATTTTCGATATCTCGTCTAGTTCTCGAGATATACTGTATCAAAAGTGAGGTGTCTTGAGTTGAAATGCAGAAGAAAAAATTTCGCAAAAGTCAAATTTAATGATCGATTCTTATGTAACACGACGAGACAAATCGAAAATAAAGAATAAAATTTTTCGATATCTTCCTTAGTTTCGGGATATACTGGGATTGGGTTGATATGCGGCCTGGACTAAAAATTAATTCTGCAAAAGCAACAATGAATTACATGGCTGACATGCAGAATGGATATTTCAGTTTTTTACTACCACTTGTGGTTAGGTTGAAATTCGGCCTAGACAAGAATAAAAATAGTTATCTTGTTACCATACATCGTAACCTTAATTGGGAATAGCTGGAAGTAGTTTCCATCGCGATACACGTTTTGTCACTAACTTGGTTCTCATTAAATTACTAACAGTAATAATTAAATTCTTTGTCCCTTATGAAACAACAAAACCATTCTGGTACAGACTGGATTTAGACCTAATCACAATCTACATTAAATTGCCGCTACAGAATCAAACTATATAGACACACCCACACACGCGTATTTGAATCGCAAACTGTATTTGCGGTAACAACATCGTTTGCTTCATCAAGATTCCTAGATTGCATAGCATAATTTAACACATTTAATTTCATCATACACTGTCAGTATAAACTGCAACGTGACGAAAGAAAGCGCAATACTAAATTCACTGAATCGCGATGTAAAACACACCCCTTTAAATCTCATTTTCAACACTCGTTAAAAAGTAATGCTAGTCTATTATGTGCAAAATAGCAAAGTATGCTGATTTTCTACACTGCACCAACAAAAATTTGAGAACAAAGTCATCCCATTGAGTGCTATGACTAAATATTTATAGACAGGCATCAAAGTTTTGCAATTCTTACTGCCCACTTCAACAACGATAATTAGAATTCAACTTACTTATGAAATGATATTCCAGGTTCTTTCCTCTCTTGCCTATTTGTGCAACCGGCAACACAAGATGGCATTATAAAACACTTATACACATTACAAAATAAATAATCACAGCATCTAACACAATGTAGCTCATGTCGGCACCAATGATGCTTGCCGCCTTGGGTCGGAGGGTATCCTCTCTTCCTTCCGGCGGCTTGCTCATACGGTGAGCTCTGTGGTTGATGACCGCAACATTTCGGCTGAGCTAACCATCTGCAGTATTGTCGATAGAACTGACTGTGGACCTCTGCTTCAGAGCCGAGTCGAGGGTCTAAACCAGAGACTGCGTCGTTTCTGCGATAATCATGGCTGCAGATTCCTTGATCTTCGCCCTGGGGTCGAATCGTGTAGGGTTCCCTTGGATAGATCAGGTGTGCACTACACACGTGAATCGGCTACACGGGTGACAGGGGCCGTGTGGAGTGCATTGGGGGATTTTTTAGGCTGAGGGAGGAAGACCCGAAACTGGGATTACAGTCACGGGCAGCCCAAATAAATTCGGCACCATATGTTAGGAGTAACGAAAATCAATCTCGACCGTTAAAAGTACTCGTTATAAACTGTAGAAGTGTTTGTAATAAGCAGCCTGAGCTTGAAAGCGTTATTAGTAGCACAGAAGCTGATATAGTATTAGGTACTGAAAGCTGGTTAAAACCGGATACAAGTTCAGCAGAAATTTTTAACCATAGCATGAATGTTTTCCGTAAGGATAGGTTACATTCTAATGGAGGTGGTGTATTTATAGCTGTTCGTAAACACCTGTCGTGTAACGAAATAAATATTGATACGGTCTGTGAAATCCTATGGATTAGACTAATAGTAGCTAGGAAAAAACTTGTAATAGGGTCTTTCTATCGTCCACCAGATGCAGATGTAGGTGTTACTGAGGCCTTAAGAAATAACGTAAGTAATATAGCTCGTCAATTTCCGGATCATGGAATAATACTAGGAGGCGACTTCAACTTGCCGTATATTGACTGGAGTAATTACGCCCACGTTACTGGTGGCAGGGATAAAATATCCTGTGAGATTATTCTCGACCTTTTCTCAGATCTTAATCTTGAGCAGCTCGTCACTGAACCAACGCGGTGCGACAACGAAAACGAAAACATTTTAGATATTCTCGTTACAAATAGGCCTGAATTATTTACGGACATTTCTACCACCACGGGAATAAGTGATCATAAAGCTGTAATTGCTACAGTAAAATTAACAGTCGAGCGCAAAAAGAAAGGGACGTTTACAGGTTCGAAAAGGCCCCAAAGGAGAGTTTAAGAACGTTTTTGAGGGATAAATACATTATCTTTGTAGAAGGAAGAGGCTCGGTTGAAGAGATGTGGCTTCAATTCATAAATATAGTCTGGGAAGGTATGGACTTACATATACCGAAAAGGACAATCAGGGACGGGAACGATCTCCCGTGGTATACGCGTGAAGTCAAAAGGTTACTTAAAAAGCAAAGGAAGATTCATGTACGCTCAAGAAGGATGATGTATAGGAGTGATTTAGAAAAACTAGCTGAGACAAGAGGACAGGTCAAGAATGCGATGCGCGAAGCCTTCAATGACTTTCGATGCAACTCACTTTCCAAGAGCCTCATTGAAAATCCAAAGAAATTTTGGTCGTATGTAAAAAAAAATAGGTGTTTGTGACAGTTCTACTAAAAGACGGTCGGGAAGTTGATGACAGCCGCGACAAGGCTACCGTATTTAACGCCGAATTTAAAAATTCCTTCACTGACGAAAACATGGAAAACATTCCCGTTTTTCCACAGCGTGTTGAATTTGAAATGGATCCAGTACAAATTGATAGTGTAGGTATCATAAAGCAATTAAAGCTCCTGAAGTGGGGGAAAGCGCCGGGTCCCGATGGTGTACCAGTAAAAGTATTTTCGGAAAACGCGGAAGAAATAGAACCATTTCTGTTAGATATATTTCGTAAATCTTTAGAGGAAAGAAAAGTAACTTCTGACTGGAAAATTGCGCAGGTGATTCCCGTTTTCAAGAAAGGAGATCGGAGAGATCCTAGGAATTATCGTCCGATATCGCTAACATCTGTTTGCAGTAGAATTCTGGAGCATGTCATATGCTCTAACGTTATGAAGTTTCTAGATGAAAACGAGCTACTTACAGCATACCAACACGGATTTCGGAAGAACCGATCATGTGAAACGCAACTGGCTCTATTTTCGCATGATGTAATGAAAGTTATTGATTCGGGATCACAAGTTGATGCTATTTTCTTGGATTTTCAGAAAGCTTTTGACTCTGTACCACACAACCGACTCTTAGCGAAGATCCGAGCGTACGGTATATCTGATCAGATTTGCGAATGGATACGCGATTTTCTAACTGGTCGGTCACAGTATGTCGTTGTAGACGGGGAAGCCTCTTCTAAACTAGATGTTACTTCGGGCGTTCCTCAAGAAAGTGTAATAGGACCACTTCTTTTCTTAATTTTTATAAACGATCTCGGTGACAACGTTAATTGCAGGATGCGATTTTTTGCTGATGATGCACTTATTTATAGGGAATTGAAGTGCTCCGACGATTGCTTAGAAATTCAGCGCGATCTGGATGTTATTTCGGAATGGTGCCGTGAATGGCAGCTTACACTTAACTGCAAAAAGTGCAAGGCAATGCACATAAGTAATAAAAAGACCCCGCTTGCTCTGGAGTACAAAGTTAACAATTCAGTTGTTGACACTGTAGATTCCCTGAAGTATCTAGGCGTAACAGTACAAAGCAACATGAAATGGGACTTGCACATAACTTCCGTTGTAGGAAAAGCTAATTCCAAACTACGAGTCATAGGACGTATTTTGAGAAGTTGTAATGCTCTTACAAAAGAAATAGCGTACAAAACACTAGTGCGTCCGCATTTGGAATACTGTTGTGGAATTTGGTATCCGTATCGCAATGGATTGATTGACATATTAGAGAAAGTACAGAGAAGAGCCGCTCGATTCGTGACTGCTAGTTACAGTCCTTATGTAAGTGTCACAGAGCTAATTCGTGGGTTTGGCTGGGATTGTTTGGCGGACAGACGACGTCGTTTTCGTTTGAATTTGCTGGAGAATATGCGAAAATTTTTAAGTTACGAGTGCAACGAAATACTTCTTCCGCCAACCTATTTAGGTCGCAATGAAAGGAGGGATAAGATTAGAGAAATAAGATGCCGTACTGATTCATTTATGTATTCCTTCTTTCCTCGATCTGTTCGAGATTGGAATGCGCAGAATTAGGATTGGTGTTTAGCACCCTCTGCCACCCACAGTATTTGTGATTTGCAGAGTATAGATGTAGATGTAGAATGTGAACTTCACATTTGTTTGGGATCGCAATATCACCGCTGCCGCCACTGCGCATGCGCGAGAGTTTAGAGCCGGCTTCACAGATTCTCCTCCTCCATATATTTCCTTCCTCCATGAGTGTTACCCATTAAGAAACTCTGTGACTAGAACTTTGAAACGTGAAATTATTATTTTTATTATACAAAATCTTTACGATACATATTTCAATTAAAATATGTTATAATCTCGTTTTTTACTAACAAAAAATATTGAGTGAATCTAAAAGAACCTCAGACAAAACAAACACGTCAATTGCGAAGTGATCGAAATTTCATTGTGATTGCGTTGAAACATGCTAGAATCTTTAATTCCGGTACAGTGTGGTGATGGTTTGTTAAAGGTACGCGCTCACTAGGGCGGGCCTCATCGCAGCGGGTCGCATCGCATTGAGCGAAAATGCTGCAACGCACATCTGGACGCAGCAAGTCGCTTTTCTTTTGTCACCGCCTTCGGTTTTTTTTATTATTATTTTTTATTTATTTGACCTTAGGTCTTGAATAGACCATACAGTCAGCCTGGTAAAGTAACAAGGTAATAATATTAATAGTATGTAAAAATATGCAGATATATAGATACATTAAATATGTAGGTCACTGTCTTTGATATAATCCTTGATGATACAATAGATTCTGTTGTTATTTGTAGCGAGTAGTACTGCAATGTTAGTTGGAAATGGCTGCTGTGCTCGCACAAGAGACTTGATGAATGTTGATTGCTGTTGTTGAAAATTGGAACAGTTGAAAAATAAGTGATTAAGGTCCTGTATTTCCTGTCCGTTGAATGTGCAGTAAGGTGTGTTTACCGCCTTGATGCGAAAAAGATGATTACGGAAGGCGCCGTGGTGGAATCTCATACGAATAATAGAAGTAATGTACCGTCGTTGAGTATTCTATCGTGAAAACCAAGGTTTTCGTGGAGGGTAGGTCTGAACTAGAGCGTACTGTCGGCCTCTGTATTGTTTAGATTCATTCCAGCTCCTCGTCCATTGGTGGTATGCGTTGCTGACCATTGTTGCATGATAATCAGTTGTATTGCTGGGTGTTATTAAGCTTCGGCCCGAGCTACATGCCTCCTTGGCTAACATATCTACGTACTGTTTATGCCTAATTCCAGAGTGCGCGGGTATCCAGATATAATTAACAGTGCAACCGCGTTGATTAAGTTCTACAGTCTGTTGAACTATGCTGATGTTGTGTGTATTAGTTCGCTGGAGTATAAGGGGTATGGCCAAGGAGCGAAGAACACTAAGTGAATCAGTGAGTATTAGTACACTTCGCCGTAAAAATCTTCTGGCGTATATAAGAGCCTGATTGATGGCAATGGCTTCCGTCGAGTAAATTGGTAGGTGACCTGGTAGGCGGAACCTCTGAGCGTGTTGTGTCTCGGGGCAGTAGAATGCACAGCCTACCCTATCTGTCAAATGTATCTTTGACCCATCGGTGTATATCTGAACTGAAGATGGCCATCTAACAGATAAATATTCCTGACAAAGTTGTTGAACTGGTTGACAAGGTTGTGTATACACCGGTAGGCAGCTTACTGCCAAAGGGGTCACACATTGTTGGTAAGGAATGACGTATATAGTCGTCATTTCCTGTTGCTGGAGGTCAGGGAGGAGTGTTGATAGGTACTCAAGACTTTGCAACAGTGGATACCTTTGGACAAATAGACACCGACCTCTCTTTTTCACTCGCTGTTGTAGGTTGATAAGATGCCGGAGAACTGGTGAATTTATGGAATAAGCACGTGTCAATAAAAATTTATTTGACAGGAGTTGTGAGCGAACATTAAAGGGCATTTCTGCTGCTTCCAAAAGAAGCGCTTTCGTAGGTGTGGATGTCATAGCTCCCAAGCAAATACGAATGCTCTGATACTGAATGCGATCCAGTTGAGTAGACGTTTACTGCCACTGAAATAGAATGTGCTTCCATAATCCAGTTTTGATCTGAGAAGGGTGCGATAGAGTATCAACAATGTAGATGGATGAGCTCCCCACCAAACTCGAGTCAGCGTACGTAAAATATTAAGAACTTGTTCCAATTTTGGGACAAGTTGCTGTATGTGAGCTGACCAGGTGAGACGAGAATCATATACCAGTCCAAGGAATTTCACGTGAGATTTAACAAGCATGTTAAGGGGACCCAAAATGAAGTTGTAGATGGGGGGGGGGTGGATTCTCTTTCTGGTAAATATCACTGCTGAGGATTTACTTGTAGAGAAGTCCAGGCCATGTTCGAAGAGCCACTGGATTAAGCTAAGTATAGCTTGTAGAAGAAGACACTTAGTTGCCGTAACTGATGTCGCTGAGGTGAATATGCAAACGTCGTCAGCGTACTGAATAATGCTCACGGCAAGCGGCAGAATGCTCTCCAGTTCCCGCACGTAAATTGTATACAGGAGGGGACTGAGCACTGCGCCTTGAGGAACACCTTGGTGGGTGCATCGAGGTCCAATCAGGACGTGTTTGAACCGAAAATATAAGCCTTTTTTGCAGAAGTTGATAGATGCGAGACACAAGATATTGAGGAAGACCTAGTGCGATGAGTTTGTCCATCAGGATCGGTATTCGTACATTATCATAAGCCGCAGATATGTCCAAAAACAATGCAGTGAGATACTTATTTTCCAGATAGGATGCTTGGATCGCCGTGACTAAGGTAGCGTGGTTGTCGTAGGTACCTCGGCCCTTGCGGAATCCATTTTGTAAGTTGGGTAACAAGGATCGTGATTCTAGCCACCATTCTAGTCGATGTTTAATCATTCTTTCGACCGTCTTACCAATGCATGTAGAAAGGGCGATAGCGCGGTAGGATGCGGCATCACCTGGTTCTTTTCCAGACTTCAGAAGAGGAACTATTATTTGTGTCGTCCAGGCTTCAGGAATGCATTTCTTAGACCACAGCTCATTGACGATACTAAGGAGAAGTTTGAGGGCTTCATCTGGAAGGTGCTGTAGCATAGGGTAGCGAACATCATCTATGCCTGGTGATGTATTGGCATAGTTCTTGAGTGCCGTTCGGAGTTCATTGAAGGTGAAAAATGTGCACAGAAAATGGTTAGAATCTTCTTCCCCATTAGAGGCTCGCGCTCACTAGAGCGGGCCGCAGCGCAACGCATCGCATCGCAAAAATGCGTCAGCAATCGCTTACACTGGTTCTAATGGAACAACGCACACCACAGGCGGGTCGAGTCGGGGTGGGGCGGGCCGCATCGCGTCGCACTGCCGGATCGCTTGGCCAGGCGTATTTTTCCGCCTGTGCGCCTCGATGCGCTCAGTCGCGACCATGTTTGCGATAGCAGCTCCATCAGCAGTGGCTGACTTTTGTAACTTGTGTGTTCCTAATTCTGTTAATTAACTACATTTCTTCAAGAAAATTAGCTTAAAATTTGCACGCAGGATGGTGAATGATTTCTGAAAAAATATAAGTAATTACAATCTGAAAATTTAATTACTTTATGAAATTTAATAAAGATTAAAAAATTATAAAATTTCTAGCTCATGCTCGCTTGTTCTTTGTTTGTATGTTTTAACATAAACTATTCAAACATAATGGATGAAGAGTACTGCATCTCATTAGTAATGACTTTCACAGAGTTTTATGATTTACAAGACGCAAAATATAATAACAAAAAATAAAATTTGTGAGGAAATAGGAAACTAGTTAAAACAACCAGGTATAATGTCATGTTTCGTATTTTTTGTTTATTTTACGTGTGTATTATAATTTTCTATCACTTTCTTTGAATGCCGCTTCTAAAGCTTCGTGTTACCAACTACCCTAATTGTTTACAAATATTTTGTGAAATTATTCCAAATCTTAATGATTTCTGATGTAACCTAGAAACCTGTGTAAGTCAAATATTGAAATTTCTTTGTTGTCGCTATCGTTCTTATCTTCTGCAACCCAATTCAGATATCGTTAATCAAAAGGTTATGAATGCAGCACGTGGCCAGTATTACTTTATTTATCAATTAGGTAACACCGACATTCTTCTTTATAGATTTTGAAACCTTCTACCTATAACACCAAAGCAGTTACCGATCACCCTCCATAGATTATTGAGCCTGTAATTGAAGGTTTGTTTCTCTTCATTTCATTTTATCTGATATTCTGAAATAGGCCTCATCTCGAAAGTGGAAAAGCCTCATCCACTACTATTACTTAGGCCTACTGCATTTTATCTCAGTTGTTAACGTGCAAATTCAGTTTTCCTGCAGCCATTACCTCACATAAATTGTTGTGGCTAAATGTTATGCCATCTTAATTTTTTCCCCAATCCTCCGACGACCAAAATACCAAAACGGTATTCAGCAACTGAAAGGGCTGATAAAACCATGGAAAACATTCCTTTTTCTGATTTAAAAATAAAGAGAACCGCAATTCGGTAGGACTGTTATAACATGTTTGCCATCTAATGTGCCTAAGAAATGCGGAAAATTCCTTTTGAATTAAACCCATTGCCTTTTCTGCTTAATTTTCTTCTTCTTCAATGAATATATAAAAATAATAGCCCTCTGTCTGATGTGCCAATTTGCAGTGCAGAAGCGGCTGAATAAACGTCGAGAATCGAAGGCGGCGACAATAAAAGAAATGCGACTCGCTGCGTCCAGATGTGCGTTGCAGCATCTTCGCTCAATGTGATGCGATGCGGTGCGGCCTGCTGTAGTGCGCGCGTACCTTAAAAATTGAAAGTTTTAAATGTAATAGTATGAGAATTACGGAGCTATTTATTATGTAAATTGCTATGTGCGTTTTTTTTGGCGTATAAGTGGCGAACAGTGTGGTGTAACATGACACTTTGTTGTCCACAAGTTCTTGTTGGCCAAGTATGCCAAGGCGAAGAGTGACAACCGTTTACACCCAAATGTCTAACTGTGAGAGAGATCGGAGAATTGGCGTGTTTTAAAAGGGTGCTACATATCGTGAAATCTCCAGGATTGACGGTAGTGCAATGTCATATACAGACTTGTTATACAGTCATAATCGACTATATGTTCGCAGGCATGGCAGAGAAACGGCTTACCTGATATTATTTCAGAACGTCACACAAGTGTAGCCACTGGTGTCATGTTTTGGCGGCAATCAGTTTCAACAGCATGACTGAGTTGGCTGCTATTGAAGGCACGACAGCCCGCCACTTTGTGGACCTGGTGCTGCATCTTATTGTGATACCCTACATGTTCACCATCCAAATCGCATCTTCTAACAAGATAATTCCCGTCCTCATACTGTGGCCATTACAACACAAGCCTTTCAAGGGTTTAAGATCACAATTTTGACAGCACGGTCCCCGTCTGGGCTGCCAGGAGTACACACATTAGATCACGTGATCACCCAGCACGAACTGTGCAACAACTGACTGCAAAGGACATGCAGGCGGAGAGAGAGAGAGAGATCCCAAGAAGATATCCGAACATTTATTGATTCAATGCCGGCAAGGATCCACGAATGTATTGGTCCATTTCTCACTGACAACTGTATCTAAAGGTAATAAACCCCTGATCCATTTCAATTTGCTATCATTTCTTCTGGGCATGCCCCTGGATACATCTTCCAAGTTTCCTAAAATTCTACCATTCCTGTATGCCTGTTAAGTTTCCTCTATTGTAACTATGGGATGACCATAAGATTCCACTATAATTTTTTTTAAAATGTCATTACAGTATAACACCCATCTTCCCCCTTTTCTGCATCCACCTATATTTACCGTTTACAAATTTTTACTTTAAATTCTTTCAACGTTTTTGGCAAATTATTCACCATTTATCTTGGTAACTTATTCCAATCCCTGACACCCTTACCTAAAAAGGAGAATCTTCATACAACCTTGTGCCTGAAAACAAGTGTCAGCTTGTGGTCATGGTCATCTTTTCCCTTCCATGAACTACTTTTCATACCTACTGCAATATCTTTCCACGCCTCATCAGTTATGTTTGCCTTGTACACTCCCATGACCTCCACCCTCCTTCTGTATTCCAATGAGTCCCATTCCAGCTCTTTTATCATGTCTGTTACTGATTGCATTCTGCGATAATGTCCAGAAACAATTCTAGCAGCCCTTCTCCAACTCCTGTATTTAATACTCAAAAAGTGGGTCCCATACTACATTACCATATTCAAGCAATGGTCTGACCAAAATTTTGTAACTCAATTCCTTTACTTCTCTCGTACATCTCACCAACAATGCAGAAGTTTGAAACCTTTCTTACCAACTGTCCAATGTGTTCTGCCCAGTTAAACTTGCTATCAAATGTAATGCCAAGATATTTACATTTCAAGTCTTCAATAAGTAATTCTTTCCCCACCTTATAATCATAATAAACCTTTAGCTTTTATTTGTGTATCTAATAAGATAACTCTTCTTTGTATTTATCTTCATCCCATGTTTACCAACCCAACTAGATATCCTGTCCAGATCGCCCTGCAACTGTTTACAATCCTCAAACGTTTTGATCCTTTCATATAGCATTATATCTGTATCATCTGCAAACAATCTAATTTCTGAAATATAGTCTTCGCGGGTTTTCCGCCGTATATTGTTGAAGAGAGACAACAATATATGGCGGAAAACCCGCGAAGACTATATTTCATCGATACGCCGTGAAAGCCTTCGTTCTCACATCAATCTAATTTCTGATAGTAAACAATCAACACAATTATTCATTAGAAAAAAAATAGCAATTGTCCCAATACGCTACCCTGTGGCACTCCCATTTTTACTTCCACTTCTTTTGATACCGCATTTCCTACCCTAACTTTCCGTTTTCTACCTTTCAAAAATTCTTCTATCCAGAAAATCACTTTCTGATCCACTCCAAAAGTTTTACTTTATTTACTACCATTTTATGGCTCACTCTGTCAAAAGGCATTGAATGATCTAGTGCTACACTATTAATTTGACCTCCCTTGTCCATTTCATTCGAAGTATCTTGCATATATCCCACCAACTGAGATTCACATGAATATCCTTGCCTAAAGCCATGATGCCTACTTGAAAACCACTTATGCTCCTCATATATTTCTGATGTGGTTGCATATCAATCTCTCCATTAATCTACCTTCTACTGACATCAAGCTAATTGGCCTATAATTTTCAACTCTATTTCTCACCCCCTCCTTTATGTAATGGCACTACTATTGCACCTTTTCAATCCTCTGGTAAGCAGAAAGTATCAAGACTCAATTTAAATAATATTTCAACATAAGATACAATGTCACATCCTGCTATTTTTAAGACATCTGTAGTAATATTATCTACACCAGCCCCTTTGTTTTTTTAGCTTTCCTAGTTCCTTCATGATATCCTCAGGATGAATTTCAAATTTTATGATCCGCTCATTTCTAAGTGTTTTGTTAAGCTCGTTATCAGAGTCAGAACCACCTGTTTCTGATTCATTGTCCCTAATGCTCTCACTAAACCAGTTACTTAAAATCTCTGCCTTTTTCAAATCCTCCGTAACTTCTTGTCCATCCTTATCTAAAAGTGTCTCAACACCCTCCCTTCCTCTCAGTTTTCTAACATAGTTATAGAAATTTCTAAATGAATCGGTCAATGGTCCCCCTGTACTGACACTACTCTTCATAAATTCATTTTTAGCCACCTTCTTAGATATTATTAGTTCCTTGTTCAATTGTTTTAAATATTCCCGACTATCCTGCTGTCTCTTAACTCTGTTATGTTCTCTCCTTACCAACCTCTTTAACCGTCTCACTCTGCTGTTATAGTACACAGGTTCTCTACTTTTTATTTCCCGTTTTGGAATAAATTTTTGTTCCCCCTTTCTTACTATCTCCTTGAACTCTTCCCACCTTGACTTTATTGTACTTGTGCATTCATCCCATTTGCTGAAACGTTCTCTGAAATATCTTTTGAAATTCGAAATCTGTGCCTTTTTTTATAATTGTACCTATTTCTCCCTTCAATTTTAGCTGCTCGTTCACTGAATCCTCTAATATCCATCAGAACTGCTTCATGATCACTTATTCCTTCGGTTACTTGACCAACTATTACACTAAACAAATACACATTTGCTACAAAAGTGCGGTTCTAATTTTCATTATATTACAAACATTCATCTTCACTATTCATTGTATTTTATTAGTGAAATTTTCGCATTGGTTGTCTATGTATCATACTAGTATACTACTTTCACATGGAAAAGAAAGGGAAAATACACCCAACACTCACCAAAGTTGAAGGGAGGAGGGCAGCAGCAACACAGCACAACACACAAACAAAGAAAAAACAATATTTCGGGTGAAAATCCCCTTTTTCAAGTTAACAGAGAGGTGGCTGGTCTTGCGCTACGCAAGTCTTGCGCAAGACCAGCATCCTCTATAGACATTGGGATAGGAGAAAAACCACCGCTTACCAAAGATGAGGGCTCCAGCGGCGTCAAACAAGAAAAAACACACAAACACAAACATAATACAAATTTTCGAGCTTAGCTCTTCATCAGGTTGTAGGATGAGGTGGCTGCCCCGCGGAAGCTAGCAACCAACTGAGGAGACCACACGGGGTGCACATGGTCGGCTGGCCGGGGTGGAGAGGGAGGGGGGAGAAACAACATGGCGGGAGGCGGGGGTGGAAGGACCTAAGCCCGAAAATGATAATTAGACTGCACAGTGGAAACGCGGTTGCGGTCATAAGGTCACTGGCATAAAACAAACCAAGGAAACCCGGGGGGGGGGGGGGGGGGAATCTACTGAAAACGATCTATAGGTGCCCCCATAAAAAATTATTCCACACGCAAAATTATTGAAAATATTACACACGAAAAAATACTACACACGGAAAAAATATAATAATATAAAACCCACGAGAGAAAAAAAAATTTATTGCCATAGATCTAAGTACAAAAAGAGAAAGCTCTGGTGAGCGATGGTTTTGTGGGAAATGATGGCAGGTAAGGGGCAAAGGTCGGAGGAGAGAGGAAAATTGGAGCTATCTTATATTTAGTCCAGGTGGTTGTCTGGTCCCCAGTTGGTACTGAAAGGCCAGTTCCCACCTTCTCAGTTCTGAGATGCTGCTTTTGTCTGGGAGTACTTTGATGGCGCGGACTGTGAAGCAGGTGTTGAAATTGTTGGTGTTATGAGTGGTGGCATGAAAAGAAACAGGGTGGTCAGGGTTCTCAGTCCAGACCGATTGTCTGTGTCCATTCATCCGGATGGCCAGTGGATTTGTGGTCAGACCTATGTAGGAGGCTGGGCAGTGGTTGCAGGTAAGTTGATAGATCAGGTGAGAAGTTACGCAGGTAGCCGATCCAGTGATATAGAAGCTTTCCCCTGTTACGGGATTGGTGAAGGTGGTCGAGGGCGGGTGCATCATGCAAAGTTTGCAACGGGGCGTTACACTGAAAGGATCCTTGGGTCTGTCTTGTGGGCTGAGGGGTTCCATGTTTATGGACCAAGAGTTGGTTCAAGTTGGGAGGTCTACTGAAACAGGTTCTGGGGGGCTGGGGAAGGATTTGTGGTAGGAGTGTTTTCATTTCCGGGCAGGCTCTGAGGAGATCATATCCTTGTCTTAGGATCCTGTTGATGGATTCTAAGCCAGGGAAGTAGCCGGTGACCAAAACTGGGCTTTGGTTGGTTCTTGATGGTTGTGGGGTGTTGATGGATTGTGTCGGTACTGATGTGGCTCGTGTAACTTGTTTATGAACTAAATCTGGGGGGTAATTGCGGGATATTAGGGCTTCAGAAATGTTATTAGTGTACTGCTTAAGGGACTGTTCGTTGGAGCAAATGTGCCTGCCCCGGATTCCCAGGCTGTATGGGAGGGCGCGTTTGATGTGATTAGGATGGCAACTGACGTAGTGGAGGTATTGTTGTAGATTGGTGGGTTTAAAACAATACCTCCACTACGACAGGAAATGAAAACACTCCTACCACAAATCCTTCCCCAGCCCCCCAGAACCTGTTTCAGTAGACCCCCCAACTTGAACCAACTCTGGGTCCATAAACATGGAACCCCTCAGCCCACAAGACAGCCCCAAGGATCCTTTCCGTGTAACAGGCCCCGTTGCAAACTTTGCATGATGCACCCGCCCTCGACCACCTTCACCAATCCCATAACAGGGGAAAGCTTCTATATCACTGGATCGGCTACCTGCGTAACTTCTCACCTGATCTATCAACTTACCTGCAACCACTGCCCAGCCTCCTACATAGGTCTGACCACAAATCCACTGGCCATCCGGAAGAATGGACACAGACAATCGGTCTGGACTGAGAACCCTGACCACCCTGTTTCTTTTCATGCCACCACTCATAACACCAACAATTTCAACACCTGCTTCACAGTCCGCGCCATCAAAGTACTCCCAGACAAAAGCAGCATCTCAGAACTGAGAAGGTGGGAACTGGCCTTTCAGTACCAACTGGGGACCAGACAACTACCTGGACTAAATTTAAGATAGCTCCAATTTTCCTCTCTCCTCCGACCTTTGCCCCTTACCTGCCATCATTTCCCACAAAACCATCACTCACCAGAGCTTTCTCTTTTTGTACTTAGATCTATTGCAATAAATTCTTTTTTTTTTCTCTCTCGTGTGTTTTATATTATATTTTTTCCGTATGTAGTATTTTTTCGTGTGTAATATTTTCAATAATTTTGCGTGTGGAATAATTTTTTATGGGGGGCACCTATAGATCGTTTTCAGTAGATTCCACCCCCCCCCCCCCCGGGTTTCCTTGGTTTGTTTTATGCCAGTGACCTTATGACCGCAACCCCGTTTCCACTGTGCAGTCTAATTATCATTTTCGGGCTTAGGTCCTTCCACCCCCACCCCGACTCCCGCCATGTTGTTTCTCCCCCCTCCCCCCGGCCAGCGGACCATGTGCACCCCGTGTGGTCTCCTCAGTTGGTTGCTAGCTTCCGCGGGGCAGCCACTTCATCCTACAACCTGATGAAGAGCTAAGCTCGAAAATTTTTATTATGTTTGTGTTTGTGTGTTTTTTCGTGTTTGACGCCGCTGGAGCCCTCATCTTTGGTAAGTGGTGGTTTTTCTCCTATCCCAATGTCTAATATATCCGCTCTCAGCGCCTTTGTTTCCAAACAATATATATATATATATATATATATAAACCGAGGAAGGATAGGGTAATATGATCCATCAGTTACTATAGATGAAGGCGGCAGGGATTGATGAACCAAGAAATGCAATATTTCGGCGGTTGCCTTATTCTTGCCAGGAGTGAAGACACTAGGCACGGCACGATGTGCACAGAGTGAAGGCTGTCTGGTGCCCTGCGTGGTGTCTCACTCCTGGCAAGAAAAAGGCTAACCGCCGAAATATTGCATTTCTTGTGTTCCTCTCTTGTGTTCATCAATCCCAGCCGCCTTCATCTGTAGTAAGTGTTGGTTCGTATTTCCATATATATAAGGATAAGGAAATGAGCCAACACTTACCTTTAGATGATGGATGTTGCACACGAACACACAGAAAAGACAAAATCACACATGGAATTGTAATTTTTGGATCTAGTCCTTTATCATCAATAGAGAACATTATTGGGGGAGGGGATGGTGTTGAAGACCATCTCACAGAAAGACTTTACTACTATTATATAGGAATTAAATTAGAATAGGGAAATGAGCCACCACTTACCTTTAGATGATGGATGTTGGGTGCGAACACACAGAAAAGACAAAAACACAACTGATTGAGAAATTTTCGGGACGAGCCCCTTATCAAGAGGAGAACATTATGAGAGGTGGGTGATGTTGGAGACTGTCTCACCTCGTCTCGAAAATTTCTTCATCAGTTGTGTTTTTGTCTTTTTGTGTGTTCGCACTCAACATCCATCATGGTGGCTCATTTCCCTATTCTAATTTAATTCCCTTTCTCTGCTTAGCGCCTTTGATTTCATCGTTTACTATATATATGTAAAACAATGAGCAGGAAAATGTTTTAAGGCAATAAAACTAAGGAAGGACAGGGAAATATGATCCAAAACATATCACAGATGAAGGCGGCTGGGAACGACGAACACACAAAAAACCAAACACAATAAAAGTGTAATATTTTGGCGTACAGCGTATACATATTAAACCAAATACATTGCCTCTGGTTAGTGGTAGTTAAATTTAGATAGTGAGGATGGAGGCAAGGATAGGTTAAGAAAAAAGTAAACAAATAAAAATAATAATGACCGCGTATTATCTTGAGACCAGATGGTCGTGCCCAGTTTGAACTGGTAGGAAAGTTCCCACCTTCTGAATTCAGGCACAAGGCAACAACCTAGTCTCAGCTCAAGATAACACCAGCCATTATCAGTAATTTTTTTATGTTTTTTCTTATCTTGACCTTGCCTCCATCCCCACCACTAAGCTGAGGTGATATTTTACATCATAGAGTATTTGCTTTAGTGTATATATCTGTTACTGGGGAAAGCTTCCCCATCACAGGACTTGCCACATGTGTATCCTCCCACCTTACATATCAACTCACCTGTAACGATTGCCTATCCTCCTACATTGGTCTGACAATGAATCCACTGGCCATCAGAATGGACACAGACAATCTGCATTCTCCCACAACCCTGACCACACTGTATCTTATCATACCACCACTCATGGCACCAACAATCTCAACACATTTTACGATCCGCGCCATCAGAGTCCTCTCGGACAAAAGCAGCATCTCCAAACTCAGAAGGTGGGAACTGGACATCGGTACCAACAGGGACTGGTACCAGGACTAAATTTAAGATAGCAGCAATTTTCCTCCCCCCTTTCATCCATCACCCTCATCTCCTACCTTTACCCACAGAACCATCGCTCATCAGAGCATATCTTTTTGTAGTTTGTAACTTCGAAATTTGCTTAATTTTTTTTATATTTCCAAATATTTTTATTTCGCACATTTCTCAGGTTTTTTTGCACGTACATCCCTGATGTAATAGGCAATTTAGGACCATAAGCTGACATCTACGCGCTACAGCAACGGGTTCCTATGGACAGGTTTATTATTTATCATTATTTTCTGGTTTATGCCTTTCTACCCCCACCATCACTTCCCGCCATGTCCCCCCCCTTCACACTGCGGACTGCCAGGAGTGCTTCCAAAAATTGGAAGATGGCTGGGATTGTTGCATACATACCCCAGGTGACTACTGTGAAGTTGGAGTAAGACATTAGGGCGTAAGTATATATTTCTGATTTTTACAATGAAATTCTCAGATATTTAGGGTAGCACCTCATATTCGGCCATATATTCTCTCGATGACAGAAGGGTTAGACCCAAAAATTACTTTATCTTGTGAGTTTTTGTCATTTGGGTGTTCACATCCATATATCCACATCGCCATCCTCCCATAATGTTCTCCTGTTGACAAAGGGCTCATACTGAAAATTTCTTTAACAGTTGTATTTTTGTCTTTCCTATGTGTTTGCGCCCCATGAACACACATAAAAGACAAAAACACACATGATAAAGTAAATCAACAGGAGAACAGTATGTGGGGTTGTGTATATATAACAGAATGGAACAATTCTTGATACCTTGTACTGAAATAGGAAGGTAAATTAATATCATAAAAATATTTTGTGCTTAACATCCGTGTTTTATTAACATTTTGTCAATAGGAACAAAGTGTTGTAGACAAACACACTACGAGCAGGTACATCAATTTCTTACAATTCATACAAAATCAATACAATTAACATGGAATTTATAATTATGGTTAGAATGTCATAGTTAACACGAGATCAAAACAAAAATGCTTCCAAAGCATTAAAGCAGTAGTCACAAAGGTCTGTTCACATATTTTTGAATTCACCAGTTCTGTTAAGCATTAGAATGTTTGGATTTTCACGTTCAAAGTCTGTCATCTCTCTTTCTCGTTCATCCTGCCCCCACTCCCCCAATGTCTTCATGACGTCTGGCTGGTTACGTCGCCATTCTTCCTCCTTCTGTAATCAACACATTACTTCACAAACTCACTAAAGAATACAGTTCAGAACAGGCTGAATTATCTATACAAATTGACATAAACGTTATAAAGTAGGGGTGTGGGGTTAATATTTGTGACAGAAATAAAAAGTTAAATGAAACCACAAATAAAAGGCCATAAAGTAGTGCTCAGTAAATAACAATTATTAGAAATACATAACATTCCACTTCATCACTGGGCTGACAATTTAATGATCTAAAGTACTTTTTAAGCTAAATATCTCAGGAGGAAATTTCTTTTGAATTTGAATTTTGGGAAGAATCAACTTGATCCAACTCTTTAGAAGACTCCATTTTATCTAATTCCCGAGATGTGGTGCTTGAGTCATGAGCAGTTTTGATAGACTCCACTGCTTTTTTGAGAGGAAGTATTGATTTCTTAGGTGGTGGAGGGACAAGCTCATCATCCTTCTCTGTTACTACCTTTTCCCCATCCCACCATCCATTGATCAAGTCAGATGCCACCTAGCAGCAAAGAAAACAAAAACAAGTTAAAAAACAAAAGTAAAAGATTTTTCTATCCATCTGGCATGCAAACGTAATAGCCTCCTCTAGGCGTCAAACGCATACAAAACTGACATGAAACGAGGAAGATTGATTAACAGAATATAATATAAATACGTATGGATTGTATGCAACAATGGGACTGTCTGGAGTCTAAAGTGAGGTAGAAATATATTTAGTTGGAAATTGGAAAAGAAACTGAGAGCTGTTTAAATTATAGAACATTCTACAACACCACCAATTTTGCCCAAACAAACAAAACAGTAATATTCTAACCCATTATTCTTTTAATAGGATGCCACAGTAATTCCCCATACAGAAAAAATTAGTATGCATCTTACTATACCAATACAAGTATTTAGAAAAAAAGCTGAGCCATGAAATTTAAGTCTCATAACTTTCAGTATACACCCACAGCCAGTTTTGACATATATTGCCATGTCAATCAATCTATTTAGTGGTTTAGGAATTATATATTAGGACAGAGAAATGAACCACCACTTACCTTAGATGATGGTTGTGTGATGTGAACATATAAAACAAATACACAAATGGCATAGAAATTTTCTAGTCTTATTAGAGAACATTATGGAGGGTAGGTGTTATCGGAGACTCTTCACAGAGAGACTGTTAGCCAGGAACATGGACAAGGACAGGGAGAGAGGTAGTAATTTGAAGCTAATACCCAATGACTGCAAAATAGGCAAAATAGCAGAATATAATAAAATCTTAACAACAAAAATTTAAACAAGCAAAAATAAATAAGCAAATAAAATTTAAAAAAATTAACTAAAGAATCTAGAAACATAAATATTACCTCTAGTTAGTGGTGGTTGAATTTAGGTAGTGGGTATGGAGGAAGATGAAATAAAAAGTAATGGCTGGCTATCATCTTAAATTGAGACCAAGTGGTTGCTCTTTTAGTTCATTAATTCCTGTCTCTAATTCAGAGGAGCAGATTGTTCGCTCACCTTGCTACTGCTACTGCACGTACTTTGTTTCTTATTACTGTTTTATAGGACATTGCTTAATTATTGTTTGTCATTTCTAAATGGAATTTAATATGACCTTCTTAACAAAAGTTCTTACTTAATATTAGTCCTTTCAAATGGCATAAGCATGATCAGTGACCACCAATAAACAAGTGCTCATTGTACTTTGCACAAATGGGTAAAATGGGGCATTCAACTGTTCTGTTTTTACTTTACATACATTCATAGAATATTAATTTTTAAATGGATTTTTTAATTTATTATTATTATCGCAACACAAACTAATAACAAACAAATTCTTTCCTTTGTAAAATCTGTGATGGCACATTATTGTAAGCACCTCAGAATTTGTTAAATTCTTCATCTCGTCACTACAGGATATGGGGGACGGTAATCATACAGAAGCCGATACTGCAGCTTGTATGCGAATACAGGGCGATTTTAAATCACAAAACTCACTCAACATGTAATAACAGCCTTAAACAGACAGTTGATGATAAAAAGTAACCTTTAAACTGAGCCAAATCATAGCAATCCTCAATAGTTCAACTTGCAAACACTATTTTTGCTACGAGACCATATCATCATTTTTCACACTTTTCGTTACAGAATATTTATAATAATAATTAAACTGGAAAAACAGAATTTTGCAGGAAATAACACATAATATATAGTGTCAAGCAATTTAAAATAAGAAAACACAAGTTTTTAGTCAACCGGCACTTTCAAAACTTAAATACAACACATTTAAAGCATTTCGGATACTAAACTATATGGTTCTGACAACTTAAATTCTTTCTGAACATTGTGTTAAACTTTTCGATAAGTTCTGAACAGTAAGTAAAGTTTGAAACGAATTTCTAAAAGATACTGCATCTAAATTCACATGCTGCCGCCCTATATAAATTTTTTACGACCAAACTAAGCACAGTAAGGGAATAAAATTACTGTCCAAAGATGTATTCGATACCGAGGAATACCATGCTAAAATTAATTTTTTGAGATAAGCCTTACTTTCAGAGCTATTCATGATAAACTTTTTTAAATGTTGTTTAATTTGAATTTTGAATATGGAGGACTAAATAGGAACTTTTTTCTATGTAAGGATACACTTGTGACCAGTGATGTCAAGGCTCCTATGCAGCAAACAGGAAAAAATTAACAACATCCAAGGGGGGAAAGTTGTTTATAATAATTGTCTCTAAATAATATTAAAATCTGAAAGCCCTACTGCAAGTATCTTGGGCACACTACATTCTGGATGCCACGTGACTTGGAAGACATTCTGGTTGGCCGCCATTATGAAAAAGGTTCAAAGTAGTGAAAAGTAGTCGGGACAATGAATAATTAACGTAAAGTTTTTTTGGGGTTTTTGGGCTGTCTGTCTTCTGCTATTCATAACTTGCAATCTTTTGAAATGAAAATCTGATCGCCTAATCAACTGTAATTGTGATATCAGAATATACTAATTGTGAAATCTTACAAGTGACTATTTTCATAGTTTAAACTGAATACTTTTCTCTTTGAAGGTTAAAATAGAGAGTGGCGACCATGTTAATTAGCAGTTGATTTAAATTCCATAGGCGTATTCACGGTCTACAACAAATTTTGAACATTATATTTCGATAAAATTTATTTGGAAGTGCAAGTTGTAAGTTAAGGAGTTCAAGGCTGATATGCACCCTGGTATCAGTTTCGATCCTTACATTATGATTTATCTTTTGAATGATGTGACGTGCATTTACCTAATGTCAAAATCGACAAAGTCAACAAATGTTTGCTTTTTGCTTTGTTGTTTTTTTTAATTATTTTCACTTGGAAGCTCTTCCTTCTTTTGATATTTAATTAACTTAAATTTGCTATGGAAAGTGGTAGCAATAACGAAAGTGGGTCAATTGGATGTCACTGAACGATTATTTTACTAGTGTAGGGGAGGATTATCCAACAAACATTCAAAATAGTTTGACGACGAATGCAACTGGTGAAGACACAAAGTTAAAATCTTTTTGAATTTCGTAAGCCATTTTATTCATAATTTTAACAAAGTTGTTGAACAACAGGAACGTAATAATGTCAAAAGGTAAGTATTATTTTATGTCAACTTTAAAATCAGCGCTAGAAAAATGTAAAAGAGACCGTTTCTTTGGTTAAGAAAACAAGAAAAGGCCTTAGAAGCCAAATTCCCCACAGAAAGTGATATTAAAAATAATTTTCTAGTATTCATTGATAAATATCAAATGATTAGATTTTAACGAAAGCAATTAGCTATACAGTAGAACTTCAATTATCCGAATCAATTGGACCGGACCCCATTCGGATAATTGGATTTTTTCCGAAAAAGGGTCTATTTTAATTATTTACTGTATGTATGTTGAAAATGGGAGAAAAAACTATATTTAAAGGAAAAGACCTTTTAATTTATTGAATGAAAAGCAACACTTTTACTAGTTAAGCGTAGTTAAAACTGCTGTACGTTAGTACAGTATGTACGTACCATATTATAAATAAAAGTCATTGCTTGCTGAACATCTCTGTCAAAGTAAACTGACTGTATTCATCTGTTTTCTAGCAGCAAAGTGGCTCATCCGCTTGACAGTGAGAAGTTTCATGTGATATGTAGGCATAATCATTATTTTTTGAGTCGCAGTACGTTTTCGTTTTAATTAAAAAAGTGATTCGGATAATCGGAGTTTGGATAATTTGAGTTCTACTGTACAAAATCCAAAAATTAAATTTAAAAACATGAGGTTTCATTCTTTTCCTTCCTCTGCCTTCTGCTGGGCAGTCTGGGAGGAGATGAAGAGGGGGACTTAACAAACTTAAGATTAAAGAATTCTATTATAAACTTTATGTATTGTAATTTTAGTCTACTTACTTCCTTATCTCTCTGAGCAAACTTCTCAAACATATTGGCATAGATCATCTTCTCCCGTCCCCTTTGCTCCTTAATCTTCACGTTGCAGATGACAATATTATTTGCAGCAGCTTTATTCCCTGGTTCCAATTTCAAAACAGCCTCGAAGTCAGCCTTTGCCAATTCTGGTTCACCCATACCAAGATAAGCCTAGCAAAAAAATTTATCAAAGACCTCAATTACAGTGCCTCATTGTATGATTTTTAATATAAATGCCATGAAAGAAAACTGACTGACCGGTTACCAGGTTTCTATAGGGTATTTGACTACTTCTTGAAAATGATTTTAAATTGTTTATTGGTACACCTTATTCACCGAGAGAGGAGATTTTTTGACAAAAGTGCATTATTTTACGAAAAATTCAAAGTTAAAATTTAAAGAATTTAAAAGTCCGCCAAAACGCTCATTTGCTGCCTGGCGCGTGCAACGGCAGTCGTGACATCACCCCTCTGTAAACGCTGCCGCTGGGAATGGAGCGTTTCCTATTACCCAAGTTTTCAACTATTTTTTATTGTTTGTTGCTGGTTATTTCTTGTCATTAATGAAGGTTCATTTTGAATATAAAATCGAAAACAATTTGGAAAATCCTACAGCGGAAAAATATTGAAAGTAGACTCCTTATTTGTGGGCCTAGCTATAGAAACAACCACTGAGTTTTATTCTGCGGAGCTTCAAAATGTAACAACTTCAATTTCATATTGCAACAAAGTCACTTACGATTTTCTGTGAATCTCATTTACACCGCAATTTCGTAGAGTAAATGTAATACGTTGTTTAAGGCGAGAATTATTAGGGTTGGTCCTGAGGTTCGATCCTCGCTTCGGAATATTTTCAGTTGGTTTTGTTTCGTCATTTTCTTTGGATACTAGTTGCTGTTGGTTGCATTGCATAATAATTTTTCCCCGAAAATCCACCAGAAAATCAATTTAATTTTTCTTTTCTTTTTTCTGAAGGCTTCACAAATTTTTGGATAACATGCGAATTACAACCATTTGAAACAACCAAAGAAGATTTCAAAAAGGAAATTGGACGTTACTTGCACACCGAAAAAAAAGTTTAAAAAAAATAAAATGAAAATGACTTGCACATTAAAAGTAAATATCGCCTAATAGACGCAGTTATGTCAGGAAGGTAACCTACAGTTGTATCGTCACGTAAAAATTCCAACGAAAAGGACACAAAGCGTTCCGGAACTGTTGCAAGATTAGCATGAAATTTCTACATGTGATGTCACTTCTAAAAAAAATTCCATTGTTCACGGCCGTGCACCTGTATTTTTTGCATGATATTCTCTCTCTGGTAAGTTTAAAAATAAAAACTTTTCATGTATGGTAGCAATTTGTTTCAAACACTTGCATGACGCTTAGCAAATATGATGAATTCTTCGAATAAAAACATGGTAGTGCAAAAAACAGTAAACAAATACCGAAAAAAATTCACACAAAAAATATTATCCCAACCAAGGTTCTTCGAACGTAGGACGTTCTGAATTCCATTACCACTCTTCAATCACGCAGCTATCCTGACACTACTTCTTAATTGCTTCTCTTTATGTTAATAGTGAACACTTCACAGTTTCTTCATGTGAGATGAAGTGAAACGAGGTAGGTAAATGAATAAACAAACAAATTCAGTTTTATTGACAAAAAATATTATTTATCCATAATCTTTAATCTGCAACTAAGAAAAATGGCCCACAACATCCAGTTGTTCCGAGCATGGTGAGTGAGCGGTTAACGCTCTGGCCTCGCATCCGGGAGGACGCCACACAGTGTGATATTTTCTAAATCTAGAGAGACAAAAGTCAGTTTTGATAATTGTCTACGCAGGCAAAATAGTTATTTATATTCAAAATAGATGAACCATACTACTCGGAACAAAGGTTTATTTTCAACGAATAGAAAAAATAGTTTGAACAATGGGCTTCCTGTGATCCACCGAACAAGCGCTTCAGTCGGCCGCACTAATACATTGAGTTTGGTCGATGATTACGCTGTATTTCTGCGTGTTAGTAGTGATTTGTGTGTTCCTATTGCTTTTGGCGAGCTTCAAGGTAAGTTTACACATGATTTTTCCGTGATACAATAGCATCATTAAAACAGAACGAAATTATTTTTAATTAAAAAAAAAAAAAAAACTACTAAGCCAATTTCATGTTGAGTTTTAGTTCATTATAACACATTATACCGATCTCTTACTATATTTATTTGAAAGAGCTGCTTATTAGCTACAAGAAATACCTTAATTTGTTTGTGCATATTTGCAACACAACTTTTCTTTATTTTCAGCATGACTGCACAAAATTTCGCGTACAGAATTTTTCGACGTATGGTTTGCTAACGCAAAACAATCAATCTCTAACTTTAAATATAAATTAGTCTCAAATAGAAGCTGTTACATTTTTAAGCTCAGTAGAATAAAAGTCAGTTTTTTTTTTTTTTTATTTTTTTATTTTTTTATTTCTATAGCCAGCCCCACAAATAAGACGTCTATTTTCGTTATTTTTCCGCTGTAGGCTTGTACATAATGTTCGATTTTGTATTCAAAATGAAATTTCATTAATAACAAGAAATGACCCGCAACAAACAATAAAAATAGTTGAAAACTTGGATAATAGGAAACGCTCCATCATTCCTAGCCTCAGCGTTTACAGACGTGTGACGTCACTCAAGCGACCACCAATCTTAGAGCGTTTTCTGTCACGTGACCAGAGGTAAGAAAAGTATAATTTTTATTTCGCTTTTTTATTAAAAATAATCCACTTTTCTTTTCAAAATTGATAAAATTAGCTTCCTGAAGCATTAATCTATGAGAATGAGTTCAATTTATAATATTTTTTTTAATATTGTCAAATAGCCTATTCTTAAAGTTGTAAATTGCATTTTAATATAATCTAATTTATTTCAGATCCTCTCCTTTGAAGGATCAATATTTATAAATAGAAACACTGATAACTAGGGTTCGGATCTTTAGGACCAAAAACAGAGAGAAATATACAGGCAAATATGACCTCAAAAATGGGTAAATATGACCTAAAAATTACAAAATATGACCCAACACTTAAATTTACTATACATCAAAACATGATCAGTTATCTACATTTATTTTATCTAGTAGTGTCGCTTAAATGTAGACAGTATAATTTGCTTCCATGCACTCACTGCACCATTGCGAAATTCAGTTGAAGTCACTTAAATTTCACATAATTTACAGGAAAGAACTCTTTCATCTATAATAAAATACTCCTCTCCAAATTCCCTTACATAAATCTGTAATTTTGCACTTTCGGAAAATTTTGTTTTCAGTATGGCGGTATTCACTGATTCACTGCTGATTAAACACTGGCAGGATTATTTTCAAAAGTTTTTCATTGAGACATTGATTGAAGCAGATCGAAACATGCATGCTGCTGCTGCATTGTAGAGATTAAAAGGCGGGCGGAACATTAACGTTTAGAGAGTAACAATAATGCATAAATTTAATTATTAACTGGACAATTCTGACCTATTCAGTGACAATTAGTTTGATTTTTCCTCCAATGTATAATAGCAGTACAGTTAATGAATAATTATCTTAATTTTTTCTTATCTTTAACCAGTGAATTCCCGGTAATATTAAAAAATTACCAGAATTTTCCTCAAAATATGACCATAAATGTTACCGTAACATGACCAAAACTGGGGAAAAGGCCTAAATATGCATTTATATGCTATATAAAATACATTTAAATACAATCAGAAACGTTCAATCAGTGTTTAATTCAGCTTTACAGTTCAAAAAGAAGGCAGGAAGAAAATACGACTTATCCTAAAGATCCGAACCCTACTGATAACCATAATTGTTTCAATATTATTCTAAAAGTATTATTTTAAGTGCTATACATACCTGACCCCGCCTGAATAAGCCTTTCTCACTTGTAGGCTGTAACTCGAGAGCTTTATTGCACTGATCCCGTGCTTCTATATGTTCTTCAAGTTTCAAGTAACTCATAGCAAGATTCAAATGACCTGCAAGCAATAGCGACTTCCGCTCTGGTTCTTTGTCATCTTCAAACCCTAGAACATATCATTGTTGGTTTACAGTTAGTAATTTATTTTTTATTTATTTTATTACTATTATTTTTTGCAAATGACACTGTTGCACATGGTCTGTTTATTGTAATAACGTTTCCATTGTATCGTGTGGAAATCGGACATGTAATGCACCAAGAGAAAATGCAGTTAGAAAATTGATCGGACCATTTTAAACTCAACCAGTTCACCCACAGAGTCACACAATTCTGGTAGAAACATACATGGCTATAGTTTTATAATAACAGCGACATTAGGTATCGTGACTAAATGGGAACAAAACTAAAGATTAATTTCTGCTAATAGCATCTAATTTAAAACATTAAGCCTGTCTTAATATTCATGAATTTCTAACAAAATATTACTTCTAATTCCTTGTCGACATCAGGGTAATTAAAGGCGGGATGGGATTTGGTAATGACCTTTTGAAGGAAGCATCCTGGCATTCGCCTGGAGTGATTTAGGGAAACCATGGAAAACAAATCTGGATGCCCGGAGGGGGATTCAAACCCGCGTCCTGCAAATGAGAGGCCAGAACGTTAACTGTTCACCCACCACGCTCAGTCAGCAGATGGAAGGAATACACGAGGAGCTCTAGAGTGCAAAGCACTTCAATATTAGAAATTTCACTACTTTAAGATAAAAGTGATCAAAATGTGCAACCCCTTGAAATTTGGCATAAATATCTTTTACCTCAACGAGACTCGGGGTGATAGCAAAGTCTTATGATAATCACACCTTTGCAAAAAATGAAACACCCTTACAAACATGCTATTACTCTACTACAGAATACTATAGATAAGCTAAGAAATAAACCAGAAAGCAAATGTGAATAACAGAAAAAACACTTTCATACAACTGTGCCAGTTTTTATAAAATTTCATATGGTTGTAAAAGGTTTTTTATTGGATGTACAATATGCCCCTTTCGTAGCCGCCTTAACCTAACTCTGTAATCCTACTGGGTGTAGCGGAACTATTTAAATTGAAATCCGAACCACAGAAGTGTTCTAGCATACTTCACCCAACACAGCAAGCTGCGGCAGACAATGGTTTGGTTAAGGGCCTCAAAATCCCAGCCGAGACTGATTTGAATCAAGGACCTTTTGATCTCCAGTCAGATGCCTTAACCAATGGGCGACCAGCCAGTGGCCATTTTTGGTAACTTATTTGTGATGACTTTTTTTGATTTATTAACAACTGAGTGGCACACATACATTGAGTGAAATTTTAAATATCCTGTCAAATCAATACACAGAACATGATTTAACTGAAATAATAACAATTCAAATAAATAACCACATAAATGTATATACATTCTATTCACAGTAGTCTCTCCTAGAGATCTATCAAAAAATTAAAGGTGGCAACTAATTTGCACAATGTCAAGGTCATTTGCAATAAAATACTATAGCTTATAACTGACAATGGAAGAAACAACAAAACCCATATTTGGATTAAAAATCAAATTTGTTATCTTTTAACTAACTCTGCAGAATATCACTGAAAAATTAGACAAAGTTGATATGTAAAGTTCCTGACCTAAACCACTGATGGCTATGACCATTACAACACTTTAAATTTACAGAATAAATCACAAAAGAACAGTTTGAGAATTTTCTGGCAATTTTATTTCTTACTATACCTAATAACATCTCCTCTCTGGCAGAGACAAAGATTTTTCTGACGTATATGCATAAAAAGAAACATTTTTATATTTACGCACTCACAAGAAGTTTTTGTGTACTATTTTGTAGTAACTACAGAACAATAAGAAATGTACAATGGAACTCTAAGAAAATTGCTTCCGATCTCCAAAAAAATTTACGTGCAACTGAAATAAAAATTATAAAAAATCTCTTTTGTACTACTGTTATATGCTTTTGTTGTAACATCTCTTCTGCAAACAATGTGAATTTAAAGATATAACAGCATTTCTAAAAAAATCACTGCACTTTATGAGATAATGGTCTTTAATATCAGATACCCAATACAATAATACGGGAGCAGAGGTGTAACTGCAAAAAGAGAAACTTCCTACCTGTTTCATTCTCCAAGAAACTTGCTACCTTCTTGTACATTTTGACTGCCATAGCGTATTTGCCAGCTTTGAAATAATTAGTTCCTTTCTCTTTAAAGAACTTGGCTTGTTCAATCTTTTCATTACTGTCAAGGGCCCAGGACTCTTTTAGCTGGAACAACAATGACTATTACTAAAAGTAGTTCTACTCAAGACACAAGGAAAAGTCAACTTTTTTAAAAAAAAGCACGTCTACTTGGTGACAAAAATAAAACAAAGGCACCATAAAATTAGAATATTACCTTTTCAAAATTTTTCAATTCAATTTCATATTCAACATCAGCATTGCTAGGAATTTTCAAGTCGGGTCTTCCTTCCTTCTTAAATGCATACTTAGATTTAATAATTAGCCTAGATTTTTCTCCCTTTTTGAACTTTTCAAGAGCCTTTTCGATACCATCACAAATCCCATACTCACTTCCTTCACCCAAAGGAAATGTAACGTTTCTTTCTTCAAAGACTTTTCCATCATATTTTCCAACCAGATTTACTGAAGTAAAAATGACATTAAATAAAATGCCAATACCAACTTAATAACTGCTCAAAAGGCTAAACCTAAACATCTATTTTCACATACCTTCAACTGTTGCTCCATCATTTGGGTAGGAATAACCTTCACCTTGAACTATTTGGTACCTTAAGATGCTGCCATCCTTCTTTGGTGAGATGTCTTCTCCTTGCCAGTCAATAACTTCAATCTGAAAGAAATTGCATTCATGAATTTTTTTAGTAAGCAGACAGAAAGCAGTAGAATAAAAAATAATTAAAAAAAAATACTTTCACTCAATATTTTTTTTTCCTATTGAGTATTCAGCAAAGTACCACCTTTTATCAATCAATCTAAAAGACAACCAGACTTATACAATTTTTAATGTTATACTAAAAGACAGAGCCTTTTTAAAATCAGCAATTTGTCTGTCACAGTATTATAACTTCTAACTAATTAACTTAGTAATTTGTAACTGGACGCTATTTTGGTTCTCAGAGGCTCAAAGAAGTTTATAATGTAAAATTAGGAAAAATAATGGGGTTATAGTGCAGGTTGTAATAGAACAGATTGTTCCAAGTGCAATAATAATCCTTTAATTGGGTAATTTGTAGCAGTCCATCCACCTACAGTGTGGAATCAAAGATGTAACATCAAAGCACTAGAATGGAAGTTCACAGCTAAATGGTGTAACCAAACATTTCTTAGGTTTGATTTCTCAAGTATCTACCATAGGAAGCACATTGTATGAAAGACTAATGTGTTTGAATAGTTAAACAGCTAGCTATAGCAAACTGTGACAAACAAGATGCTACAATCTATTACAGCCTTTTACTTGAGGTCTAAAATCTTGAACGTTTCACATATGATGTACAGTCAGAAGTAGCATTCTGCTGCGGTAATATATTTCCAAGTGAAAATAATGATTTGTCATAAAAGTCTCTAGAACTGATCACTGAGAAACAGTGCACAGGAAAAAAATCTCTGTAACGTATAAGCCACACCTTTCTAGATCACAGAGACTAATCAAAACAGTTTTGAGTTTCCCGCAAGCTGCAACTGGCAAAGGAAGCACCAGGAAAGGTGGTAATGAAGGGTGTCAGGGACTGGAACAAATTACAAAGTGTAGTGATGAATAATTTTCCAAAACGCTTAAGGAATTTAGAATTAAAATCTATATATCATAATAATAAATGGCGAAGGAATTTAACATTCCAATTATAAAAGAAAATTTAAAAAATATGTGTATAAAAAAGGGGTAAATGGAAGACCGGAGGAACTGCAACTGAGTGTTGGCTCCATCACAATTAAATAATAATAATAATAATAATAACCTCACGATTTTGAAAATATACAGAGTGATTTACAAACATTACTTTAATTTCTGTGATTCCCCTTCCCACCAGGATCTCTTGCGGTGTAATTTACTAGAAGATTGGCGATTGAATTAAGATTATGAACCTTGCAGAGACAGATACATGATAGGTATCAGGTTATAAAGATACCCATGGTTATAGGCTAACATCAATATCTTGCCTATACCCCAAGTAAGAAATTCTGTTTCAATCAAATTGCTCCAGGAGAGCAAAATTTCAAAAGGATAAATTATTATTATTATTGAAATTTAACTGTGTAGAACAGGCTACAAAACAATATTTTCAAACCATTGTTAAAATTAAAACCCTTTCTAACATAGGTGAGGAGAACTCCACCTTTCCCAAAGTTGATTCTACAGTACTACTGTAAATTACACGCGTACACATTTGAGATATCTATTCCTAGTTGCATAATATTTGGACAGACATAATACATAAATTATAATGGGAACAAAATTCTCAAGATTCATTGCATCTGAAGAGCCGCACAGAGCAACATGCTAATGACACACTACTTGTGCTATCTTTTCCAAGTCAATTTTTTACAGTTTTAAAGCTTGTGGTCTTACTTAAAAACTATGGTGCAGTAGAACTCCAATTATCCGAACTCCGACTATCCGAATCGCTGAATATCCGAACCGCTTTATTAATTATAACAAACGTACTGCGATTTGCAAAATAATAATTCTGTCTACACACCACATGCAAATTCTCACTGTCAAGCGGATGCGTGACTTGGCTGCTCGAAAACGGATGAATACAGTCAAACAGTTTACTTTGACCGAGATGTTCAGCAAGCAATGACTTTACAGTAGGTACATACATACTGTACTAATGTACAGCACTTGTAAGTACGCTTAACGTGTAAAAGTGATGCCTTTTCATTTAATTAATTAAAAGCTCCTTTTCTTTCAAATAGTTTTTATCTTTTTTTTTTCAACATACATACAATAAGTAGACCATTTTTCGTAAAAAAATCCAATCATCTGAATTTTTGATTATCCGATTGGGGTCCGGTCCCAATTGATTCAGATAATTGGAGTTCTACTGTATTATCTTATGTGACCAGGCAACAGAAAGAAATGATAGTTTATAACCAGAATTGATAGGTGCAACAGATCACACTGCATCTAACAATAATATCTTTTTTTCTAACCTCAAAAGATACCCCACCAAGGCTCACAAATCTCCAGTATTTGGATTCTGTGAAAATTATTTTTGACTACATTATTTCGGCTATAAATTCCTCCAGTTTTCTGAAATATAGTATGTTAGAATTCACAGAAAACAAAACTCCTACATCAAAGATCGACCCTCAAATAAATTGTCATTCTTTATAGTGAAGTTACAACGATATTACATTAAAAATATCAGATAGAAGCCCAACTAAAGTTTCAGCTTAATATTGATACTAAATCCCAGTATAAATATCTTCACGTAACGCTGTGTCACAATACTCTGACGTTTCAATCAAGCCTTAGGTCATCTTCAGGGGACTTAGCAGCCTGCTTAGTCGGCTAGAGACTGGTAACTAGTGTTGCAAAATGTTTTTTTTTTTTTCAGATTTGTGAAAAAAAACTTAGCACCCTCGTTTTTTTCTAAATTTGTTTTTTTTTTTTCAGAAAACTATATATTTGATAAATTATAGTTTTATTTATGGAACTTACATTTTACATGTGTATTTTAAACCTTACTAAATCATATAATATCTTACATAATGATTCATAAATGTATCTATATAGGTAACATAATTTTTTTATTCATCTTCTATGTCGGAACCACATTCACTAGTATCAGTACTACCAACACTAGTTCGGTTGGAGTTGGAATTTTCTGTTTCTTCTTCTGTCCCCTCTAGATCCATAACTTCAGAAATAGTTACATTTTCTTTTACTGGTTGTATTGCATGCAAAAGCTTTTGAGATTGCAATTTTAAATTGTGAGCAAAGTACACACTGTGAATGAAGACTGCGCCGATAGTTCTGTATTACGGTCTTTTAAGTTTGAATTTAAATATATTATCATACAAAATAGGAGCTTTATTTGTTTTCAATCGTTGGTTTACGCCAACGGTTGCAAGGAAATTATTCATAATTACTGACAATGACTCAGTATTATCACTATACGCTGCGAGTTTAACAAGTATACGAATATAAGGAAAGCACAACAAGTAATAAAAAGAGGCAAAAAACCGTAGTTAAATTTCCTAATTTTTTGAAAAGATTCGTAGGTCTACAGATAAATTTGTAGGGGCTGTGCAGCACTAGTTCAAATAGCGAGTATCAATCCAAACAATGGGGAACGGTCGAACGGGGATTCCTTCTCATGCAACCTAGCCTTTTCGGGAAGTCCCTTTCGTAAAAGAAAACTTCAGTCGATGTTACCAATATTTTTGTAATTTTTTTTTCTACTGAACCAGAAAGTTATAGCAGATTTAAAAGTAAGATAAGTACTTAGTATAAACTCTAAAACAGTCATATTAAATGATAAATGCCTTAAAAATTTGAAATTTAGTAGTTATGAAAAAAAAAACGGTTTTTTTTTTTCACAGTTTTTGTTCATGTTTTTTTTTCACGTCAGAAAAAAAAAACTGTTTTTTTTTACAACACTACTTGTAACGCAGCGTTAATCTCGTGGAGATTATTTATATGAGTATGACTGTTGCAAAAACAAAAATCTTTGATACCAAATCCCAATTTTTTTAAATGTAGATTATTTCCTCTTTGTATTAATTTGCCTAATTTACATGTAGCTTTATGAACATTTGATTAGTTAATTTCTTAATTTTTCTGTATTACCCTATATTAAAATACATATATAAAAAAATTCTGATAACTGGATAAACACTAGAAATAAGAAATTAGCTAAAAGAAACTTAACTTCTTACATAACATTTAGGCTTCCCCCCCCCCCCCTTCTCTGGGATAATGGCTATTAAAAAACATGGGAGTAGGGAGGCAAACCAAAACACCCCTAGATGCTTGCAGGCAAATGCTAGTCTTACACTATATCTTATCTTTCTCTACACTATTCCCACTCCATCCATTATCACTATAAATCGTCATCTGTAAATCCTTCACATAGGCTATCAACACCTGAAAAGAGATTCTAATGGCTCCTGTACCAGTGGGCCTGCATCTCTCCCATTATATGTCTGTTATATCTATACAGTTCATCCATCAGTAATTCTGACGAACATTCCAACTACCCATTCCCAGATATCGAACAACTCTTCCCGAGCATTTTCCAGCAAACATGGAACAGCCTCTAATTCCCCATTTCCCACACATTTTTCAAAAAAATCCACCCTAGCTATTTTTTGCTTGTTTTGTTTTTACACCTCGTTAACAGAGGTCATTATAGGTAGGAAAGGACTGGTGACAAGGAACGGAAAGGAAGCATACCAGGAGTGATTTGGGGAAACCATGGAAAACCCAAACCTGGATGGGGATTCGAACTGGCGTCCTCCCAAATGCGTGGCCAGAGCATTACCGCTTATCCACCACACTTAGCCCTAGCTATTCTACAGCACTACCAGACTTCACTAACAAGCACAACATGAATACAGAAAGAGAGAATTTATAGCTCAACCTAACCTTGTACATTCATTACATTAAATCAAGAACAGAAATAGTGTAAGCTACCTTACACTCTATTTTCAATATTCAGTTAAAATCCGACGAAGTTTGAGGTTAACATTCAATACATGATACCATAGTTTGAAATCGAGATAACAACACTTTAGGTTCAGAAAAGTAAATAAACAACACATAACAACCTTAAATAAGAAATTTCTAATAAAATATAAACCATAAACTTACCTAAATGAGCGTAATCCATAATAATTCTGAAGTAAAATAAACAGGTTTTGTTAAACAACCACAGCACTAATATTCCACTAAATTGACCACTGTAAAGCACTTTAATAATAGTAATTTCACCGTTCTATATTAAATTCACCAATAACTCACAGTTTCCGACAGATTTAAAGCAGTAAATATGATTTTTAAAGCTTCACCACATGGGTTGATTTCAATAATAAATTCCAGCACATCTAAGTAGTTTCAGAGCTTTAAAAGTAGATTTAAACAAGCTAAATAACCGGCAGACAAATATTCTTTAAGTTTCCAATAGCCATCAACTAATAAACAGAAGATATAAATAAATGAAAATCCGTTTTCCGGTGATGTCGTAGCAACCAATTTGCAATTTGAATTTCTTTCTGGCTAACATATTTCACGAACTAAAAACTTTTCTAAAGTATTTAAATAAAATAAAGGTACGTTTTAAAAATAGTTTCAGGCAACAACCGACTTTAAATAAAAAGTGAAGAAAATCTTGCACCACCAAGAAACCACCAAATTTTAGAAATTTGATAACTTTTGACATCCTTCACCGATTTAAAAGATTTTTACACCACTGAACTCAGCAGAAGCTGGGGAACACTTTGAAAATAGTATAAACTTGATATTTTAAACTTTAGCAGATCCATATTCCAGACGTGACGTTCGGCAATACATTAAACAAGTGAGCTTTCCGATTAACCTTTCAAAATTCATTTACACCGGCCTGGAAGCTCTAAGAACAAAACCAACCACATCACTACACTTGTCTCGTTTCACTCTACATCTTGTGATTTTCTGGAAGCTCTTAGTTAACAAAATTTTTTCTAGATAGACTGTCGTCTAGGTCAGTAGGCCATTTTTGATAAAAGTAGGCCCGGACGTGGTTTCGTCCGCAGTTGGATGGAACACCTGGTCGCAGTAACATGTAGCTCGTTGTTTAGCGGATTTGAGTGAGACGGCTCGCGGTGGCTGATGGGAAACCGGAGCTTTGACAACATGGCTGACTAACATGATAGGCAACCTTAGAATCTTGAACTTTTCCGACATGTGTTCATCGATGTGAACTTTTACTTTCATTTCGGGGTGTAGCGGTCTGTTCTGTTTCATGACTTGTGATCTTCGGCAAATGATTTTCTCCGATTGCCATTGCTAACTGTGACTTTATGTAAACTCTGTGAAAATTTTAAGAATATATACTTCAGTGATTTGGACTTCAACTTTCATTTCTATTTTAGTACCTTACTTACAGGGGGTTAATTCTGTAAGTGGCGGCCGTCTTCATTATTACAGTTAGCATTCTCCAAGGTTTTTCACGGTTATAGGACTTTTCCCGAACTTTTGGTAACATTTTGGAAGACTTCAAGTTTAGGTGTACAAGCCGATACCCGACCCCGATACGGCTTATCCCCTAACAATAGCTTATCCTGAACATGGTATAATGGTATTTATTCAGTGGGGAAATGATAAAAAAAAACCTTCAACTAATATAACTGAAACCCAGATGCACTTTAAAAAAGACCTTGCTTTGAAAATTTAAGAAAAACAGCCATTCTAACATTATTTTACAAATCTGTGTGTAAATGAAAAGGTTCAATAACAAATTTTTCCCCAGTGGCAAAATCCCTACTTTCACATTTATTTACTTTTAACTATTACCCTCAAAGTCTCTGAGCATTTTTTTCCCCACTGATCTACTTTTGACGTTCATGAATTCTAAAGTATTTTAGGATTTTCAAGAAAATTGTTCAGCATTACTCTAGGCAATTTATTCCAGTGTGTCTTACTTGCATACAAAATGAATGTCCCATTTTACACATGAAATCAAATGCCTGATAATGTTCTTAGGATATATTTCTAATTTTTTTAGGCTGCTCGTCCCAACATTTATGGAGAAGCTTCTCCCGCTATTTAACAAAAGCCCCTAATAGTATAATTAAATGAGTACTTAAAATCACTGCATTTTTTGTATGTTCTGTAAATTCTTTTCCATCCTTATACACAATTTGTGCCATTCCCTTCAGTTATTTAACATAAGACATAGAAATTTCTACATGAATCATTCAACATTTTCCCTGCAGTCACAATTTTCTTAATAAAACTGTCCTTGGTGTCCCTCTTTGACATTATTACTGCCTTGCTCAATTGCTTCAACTCTTCCCCATTGCCTTTATATTTTCAATCTGCCATCTTTCCACAAACACTTTTATCAATCTCATTTTTCAATAATAGTATGTAGATTCAGCGATTTTTCCCCATTTCAGGAACATTTCTTCCCATTCTTGTTATCTCTTTGAACTGTTGACAGCTGCTCACAAAACAGCGATTTTGCATCATCAGCTAAGTCTTTGTAGACTTAATTACTTTAAATACCATCTAAACTCTTACAATTAATGTCAACGAGAATAATTATCTAAGATTACTCCATAAATAACAGTTTTTAAATTCCGCGTCATTGTTGCTAAGGTCTCTTTGCTAGTTATTGCATGTTTCACTTAAGTAAATCTAGCATAAGCTTGATAGTTTAGCATAAGCTTGATAGTTAGATTAATTTAATACTATAGTTTAGGTAAACATAATGGTTTAAGTTATTTTACAGTGTTTAATTCTTATATACCGTAAAAATTCAAATCACTAGTTCGAAATTCGATTGTTAAGGTTTTTTGTATCGTTCGATATTAAGACTCTATTCGGTTTAAAATAACACAGTTCGTTAATTAATTAGTTCTGAAATACTAATAAAACAACTATAAATTATCAATAATAAACATAAGTATTCATATATAGCATCCAGTTGTTTACAATAGGTTAATAAAGTATCGATATTTTAAGTTCCACTATCGATATCGCAATCGAGTTTACAACAACAAAAACGTACGTTCTAGTAATTAACCTGTTTTGTGTGAAATATAATTGTGTTTAATTGTCATCCAATACACTAAAATAGAAACTTCCTAGCCTTATTTTGTAAAAATAAAAACTTTCGTAAGTAACTAATTAGTTGTTATCCACATTAGCACTAAATAGTATCGGCTCTTCATCATAAGTTTGTTCCGAAATCCATAAGCTTAAATTCATTGGTTCTTAAGGAGTTTTTATTAATTAGTTATTATTCATAAAGCTTCAATTTAATATATATATATATATATATATATATATAAAAAATTCAACAGTTTAGTTGAGTATAGTGCCTATAATATTTAATAAAAAACATTAAAAATATAGTATAAACTTTATTAGACTACTTTATCAAATAAATTTAAGGTTTGTTTAGAAGGCGTTTGAAGTATTTGGGAAAATCATGACTGGAAACTGTGGCGCCTGCCGCAGGTACGTTGCGAAGGGGATGGGTTGTAGTTGGTGTAAGAAGTGGTTTCACTGGGCATGTGGGGAAGAGGAAACGGGGGAAATAAATGAGGCCATCCCATGGTTTTGTTCACTTTGTCTTAGGGAGGATAGGATGTGGGAGATGGGCGAAACGATCAGGGAGTTGCGTGAATGGATCAGGGTTCTTGAGGCTCGTCCTGTGGAGTCTCAGCCTCTGGAGGTGTGGTCTGTGGTGGCTCCGCTTGTTGAGGTTCAGCCTGTGGGGGCTCAACCTTTGGAGGCTCACCCAGTGAAGGCTCGGCCTATGGAGGCTCAGACTACACAGGCACAGCCTGTGGGGGCTGAGCTTGTCGAGGCTCATGCTGTAGAGGCTGAAAGTAGAGATAGTGGGTTGGAGGAAGTTGAGAAGGATGGGTGGGAGCTGGTAACAGGTCGTAAGAGAAATATAGTTAACAGGATGAAGAAGCCAGACACTTCAGTAATAGTGGGGAAAAATAGGTTTGACCTGTTGACAGAGTCAGGAGGAGAAGAGCCTCATATAGATGTAGGAGTAGTAAGATGCAGCAGGCCTTTAGGAATAAGGGCGTGCAAGGCAAGAATAGGAAGAAAAGGGTTCTGCTGCTAGGTAGTAGCCATGGGAGAGGTGTAGGCCCTCTTCTGCAGGATCAGTTAGGTACAGGTTACCAGGTCACAAGTTTTTTCAAACCTAGTGCAACATTAGGTCAGGTAATAGAGGATATAGGTTCACTTTGTAGGAGTTTCACTAAGGACGATAGAGTAGTGATTGTGTGAGGGGTGGGAAATAGTATTGATAGAAATGCGAGTTATAGTATAGAGAGTGACCTGGGGAAGGTGGTGAAGGAGGCACAGCATACTAGGGTGGAGCTCATGCAGGTCCTAAGACGCCATGACCGGCCACAATTGAACTACGCTGTGAGGCGTGTAAATGTGGAAACATAAGTGCTACTTGGGAAAGGCATTAGTTCTGTGTTGGGGGTTGTGCCTGTAAACACCATAGGTAGGTGGAGTTTCACTAGGCATGGCCTACACCTAAATAGAAGGGGGAAGGGAGTACTTTCCGAGTTGTTAGCTAAAGCAGTAAGGGAGCCCATTTCCAGTGACGATGGGATCAGGACTGTGCCTTTTTTAGGTTAGGGGCTGCTGGTGAAGGGACGGAAACAGATGATCAAAGTGATACTGATTGTATATCCACGATGAGAAAGATCATAGATGTTAAAGAAATAAATGAAGTTGCTGAAACAATAACTGGCTGGGGTAAATCTGGGACAGAGGAGATAAATGCTGAAAATATAAAGCTGGTAATAAGGGTGTTAATGGTAAACTGTAGAAGTATAATGAACAAAGTAATCGAATTTGCAAACTTAATAGAGGTACACGAACCACAAGTAATAATTGAGGTAGAGAGTTGGTTAAAAGAAGACGTACTAGACACTGAGGTTTTTCCTGATGTTTACAGAGTGTACTGCAAGGAAAGAGGAGCAATTGGTGGAGGAGTCTTCATACTAGTTAGCAAAAACTACCACAGTTCACTGGCATTCATAGATCAAGACCATCAGTTACTTGGGGTAGATTTCTGGGATAATAAAAATAAAAAATCAGGGTGTGGGCTGCTTACCACAGTGGAAGAATGAAAGATGAAGGTGGGGCTCTTGGGGAGAAATTAAATTCATACTCAGATTTCAGAGGTGAGAATAGAATGGTCATTAATGGTGGGGATTTAAATTTACCAGGTGTTAACTGGGAAGGAAACAGGATTAATAACACCCGGGAACAAAAATTTGCAAATACCTTACTTAATAAGGGAAGGAGGATTTACACAAGTGGTAGAGCATAACACTAGGGGGCAAAATATTTTGGATATATTCCTAATAAAGAACGATGATAACCTCGTGGGGTGTCAAGTAACGGAAGGAATAAGTGATCATGACGCAGTTCTGATGGATATTAGAGGATTCAGTGAACCAGCAGCCAAAAACCGAAGGGAGAAATAGGTACAATTATAAAAAGGCACAGATTTCAAATTTGAAGAGATATTTCAGAGAATGTTTCAGCAAATGGAAGGAAGGCACAAGTACAGTAGAGTAAAGGTAGGAAGAGTTCAAGGAGATAATAAGAAACGGGGAAGAAAAATTCATTCCAAAGCAGAAAATAAAGAGAAGTAGAGAACCTGTGTACTACAATAGGGAAGTGAGGAGGTTAAAGAGGTTGATACCAAGAGAACATAACAGAGTTAAGAGACAGCAGGGTAGTAGGGAATATTTGAAACAACTAAACAAGGACTTAATAACATAAAAGAAAGTGGCTAAAGATGGGTTTATGAAGAGTATTGTCAGTGCAGGAGGACCACTGACTGATGCATCTAGAAATTTCTATGGCTATATCAGGAAACTGAGGGGAAGGGAGGGTGTAGAGATGCTCATAGATAAGGATGGAGAAGTAGTTACTGAGGATTTGAAAAAGGCAGAGATTTTAAGTAACTGGTTTAGTGAGAGCATTAGGGACAGTGCATCAGAAACGGGAAGGTCTAATTCGGAGAACGAACTTAACAATACGATTAGAAATGAAGATACTAAAAAATTTGGAATTCATCCTGAAGAAATCACAAACGAAATAAGGAAGCTGAAAACACATAAGGGGGCTGGTGCAGATAATATTACTACAGATATCTTAAAGACAGTCGAGTGTGACATTGTACCTTATCTTGAAATATTATTTAAATTGAATCTGGATACATGCTGCTTACCACAAGACTGGAGAAGTGCAATCATAGTACCGGTACATAAAGGAGGGGTGAGAAATAGAGTCGAAAATTACAGGTCAATCAGTTTGACTTCAGTAGCAGGTAAATTAATGGAAAGATTGATATGCAACCACATCAGAAAAATATGTGAGGAACGTAAGTGGTTTTCAAGTAGGCAACATGGGTTCAGGCAAGGATATTCATGTGAATCTCATTTGGTGAGATACATGCAAGATATTTCAGATGAAATGGACAAGAGAGGCCAAATTGATAGTGCAGCACTAGATCTTTCAAAGGCGTATAACATAGTAAGCCACAAAACGGTGGTAAATAAGGTAAAAACTATTGGAGTGGATGAGAAAGTGATTTGCTGGGTAGAAGAATTTTTAAAAGTTAGAAAACAGAAAGTTAGGGTATTAAATGCAGTATCAAAGGAAGTGGAAGTAAAAATGGGAGTGCCGCAGGGTAGCGTATTGGGACCATTGCTATTCATTATTCTAATGAATAATTGTGTTGATTGTTTACTACCTGAAATTAGATTGTTTGCATATGACATAATGCTGTATAAAAGGATCAAAACGATAGAGGACTGTAAACAGTTGCAGGGTGATCTCGACAGGATATCTAGTTGGGTTGGTAAACATGGGATGAAGAGAAATGCAAAGAAGAGTCAGCTAATTAGATACACAAATAAAAAACAAAAGGTTAATTATGATTGTAAGGTGGGGGAAAGAATTGCTTGCTGAAGAATTGAAATGTAAATATCTTGGCATTACATTTGATAACAAGCTTAACTGCGCAGGACACATTGGACAGGTGGTAGGAAACGGTTTCAAAATCCTGCACTTGTTGGAGAGAGTGATGAGGGGATGCACAAGAGAAGTAAAGGAATTGGGTTACAAAACTTTGGTCAGACCATTGCTCGAATATGGTAGTGTAGTATGGGACCCACATTTTGAGTATCAAATACAGGAGTTGGAGAAGGTGCAAAGAAGGGCTGCTAGATTTGTTTCTGGAAATTATCGCAGAATGCAATCAGTGACGGATATGATAAAGGAGCTGGAATGGGAATCATTGCAACACAGGAGGAGGATGAGGAGGGTAATGGGAGTGTACATGGCATATACTGGTGATGAGGCATGGAAAGATATTGCAGTAGGTATGAAAAGTAGTTCATGGAAGGGAAAAGATGACCATGACAACAAGATGGCACTCGATTTCAGGCACAAGGGTGTGGGAAGATTTTCTTTTTTAGGTAAGGGTGTCAGGGATTGGAATGAGTTACCAAGGGGGATGATGAATAACCTACCGAAAATGTTGAAAGAATTTAAAGTTAAAATTTGTAGAGGGCAAATGTAGGTGAGTGAAGGATAGCGGGAAGTTGGGTGTGTAGGGAAATTGCGTAAGCCGAGATGCCACGAAATTGTAATTCTGCTTTATTAAGAATATATACAACATATTTGGTATCCTTGGGCTCTTCTGAAACCTATCTCCTCACGCACTGAGGTACACGCAAACCTCTGTTCCTTTGTGACCTTATTTGCTTCCCAGTCCACATCTTTTAATTTTAAGCCATCATAAATAACAAGCATTCTAAACTTACCTCTGAAGTCTTAATATGGATTCAATCCCACACAAGGGCCTCAATTATTTTTCCACTATGGTAAGCAAACAAAGCCTTAATTTTTCCTATCATCTCTCTCCCTCTCCCCATTTTCTCCTGGAAATATGCCCCTATAATAAACCTTGATTTATGGATACTGGCAAACTACAATAGGCTATATTAACCTGTATGAATAATTCATCAATATCTCCTATAAACCTGCAGAACACACTAGCTCTGGAAAACCTCATTATCTAGCACTCCTTCCTTTAATGAAGACAATCTATCCCTGCATCCCATGCAACTCTATTTTAGTTATTTACAATCATTAAAGCCATCTCCCACAATATTGTAATCTAACTGTCTTACCTGCGATTTTGGAACCATCTTGAACAGGAACAGTTTCAACCTATTAATTATGTGAAAGCCAAAAGATTCCAACATATGAAGTCCTTCACCATACACCCTACAGTACACTAGCAGCAATTTTAAAACATAAAAACCAGGAAAGAAATAGTTCAAGAGATTCATGATGTTACTGCAGTTAATGCATATACATTATACATCCAGAAATTTCAGTTGGATATTTGAATTCTGTTTACCCCCTTTCAGAAACTGCAGTGATACTAAGGAAAATATCGATGCCCAATAAACCTTCAATTACATTAAATCAATTTCCATTGTGGTAAGGTGAGAAAGAATCGAATTTTACAAACCTCAAATACTAGGGTTGCATCCGGTGGAATCTTTGGTGGACTTCCCGACTTGCCGTAAGCATATTCTGATTTACAAGTAAGAAAAGCTACTTCTCCCTTCTTCATAGTGGCAACTCCGATATCCCAAGCTTTTATTACACTTCCTATTAAATAAAAAAAACACACACAGAATCAAAAACAGTTTGCTGTTGAGCAACAAATCAAAACTATAAATTTCCAACTATTAACACTTACAATAATAACTAGAAAGCAGTGTTAATAACGAAAGATATGGAAAGTAAACTGAACACTTACCAGAGATAAAGGCAACAACTAACCCAATTGCAATACTACAATGGAAAACCATAATTGTGCAAACAGATGATACATAAAGAAAGGAATTGGACTTCCACACATTGAAGTCCCTCACATGAATGGAGTGTCAAGGTGAACAGACCAAGGGTGATGTACAATGTATTGATAATTATTCTGAAATATTATCGTTGGAAGTGGGCGAACATAGCAAACAGTAGTGAACATGATATAAAAAAGTAGAACAGAAAATGTAATAAGAAAATAAGGGAGCGATTGTATTAAATTTATATGCAAGTGAATAAAAAGTAAAATGTTATAGAGCAACTGTGTTGTGGATTAAATGAGAACACAAAGATGTGCATTTCATTGTTATGTTTTACATTAACTACACAGTGGCACACACTAGTGGGCAGGAGCTATACTCTAAGTACAAACGGAGTTCACAAATAGTGTTTAGTATTCTTATTCCCCAACAACTTCCTCACCCTGGTCTATTTCCAGGTGAATGACCAGTTGGACTGGTCAGATGGTTAATCTTTTTTCTGACGTTGAGAGGATAGCTGTTCATAGGATCCCATTTCTTCCAGGCTTCCGCTAATGAATTCTTGCCTTCCTACACGTGACATGGCCACACATCTTCTTGAGGAAGGACATCATCATCTACTTTTGAAGTCTTTTGGTTTCTTTCTAGGTCACACTTAGCGGAAGCTAAGAAGGAGAAACAAATACCACCTACTCCACCACTTCCAAAAGTGATCTGCAAACTGCTACTGTAATCAGAACACCAATACAGGCATGCTCGTTACAGGTTCTGGTCCAGTGGGCAGTGATGTGAGTAGTCTTCCAACCAGGAAGTGACATGGAGTACGTACATGTCCATTTTCTTCATCTTGAATCAGGAGTCTGGAAATAAGTGTGACTTCAATGCTTTTCAGTACCGTATGCAATCCTATGTCCATCATGAAGCATCGAAGTACTTTTCTAGTGCAGACAATCATTCGCTCCCACCATCCTCCATAACAAGCACATGGCACAATTTTCATTAAATTCCTTTCTGGACAAAATGCCGATTAATTTTCTTTGCAGATAGTGCTGTCCATACATCCGCCAGCTCCCTATTGGTGAAACGAAAGGAAAGAGCTTTGCCATTGTAGATAGTGTGTGATATACCACGTCTAGCAGCAAATCTCTCGAGTGCTCGTAGAAATCCGAGTACTCATGTCACTACATAATTCCATATATAGAGTTTTTGTCATCACACATGTAAAAAAAATGATGTAGGACTTTTTCGTAGTGTGATCAGTTTTAGCAAAAGTGGCTATAAGAAGTCAATTCCTGTGAGCATGAATGGTTTCTGATGGGCCACACATTGCTTGGGCAGTGGAACTTCTATCACTAGTCTACTGACATTTTCTATTATTTCTTGATTGAAAGTTCCATATTAATATTTTTGGCTGCCAAGTTTAAGTGATGTATTGAAAAGTGTATATCATTCCCATCATCAGCTATTAACACCTGGCCACTGACATAAAACTGGGTATTAAGGAAGTTATTTCTCTGAAGTGCTCCACAGCTGAACAGTCGGTTTGACCAGCTGGAGCTTATTATGCTCTACTTCCAGCCACTGCCTCTGCCAAACATCAAACATATCTTTTAGCCGCCGAAGCAAGGTTTGACTTTGAGATTGGAACAAAGTCTATTCTGACCTTATCGCAGGCTAACTGGCAGATTCATCAGCTGCCTTGTTCCCCCCGATTCCCACATGACCAGATACCCAGCAGAATATGACATCCTTTCCAAAAGATTGGAGGGAAAGGAGGGCGTCCTGGATGTCCTGGTCTAGACGGTCTGCTGGGCACAAGTTTCCTAAGGCCTGAATACAGCTGAGGGAATCACAACATACGATGTAATTCTTACCACGACTTACCTTCATGTGCTGGAGCGACAGTAGCAGGGTGTAGCATTCGGCAGTGTAAACACTGCACCTGCTTTCCAGCTTGTATGTGTAAGTCGCTCGAGGGAACACTGCGGAGCAACCAACTCCGTTAGCCTGCTTACACCCATCCATATATATCGGGGTAAAATCACGGTACTAGTTTAACATATCGTTAAAAACATTCATAAATACCCTGTAAGCAGTTTACTGTACCGCAACAGGTCTAAAATCATTCTGGGCCTCTTTAAAAGCCAGGGAGGAGAGTTACTCCAACCCTGGTGATAAAAAACGGGCAGCACACAACCGTATTCTTCTAAAGTAGCCTTTGTATGATAGCTGAATGGTTTGGTCGTTCTATGGCGATTAGAAGAAAGCTGTTCAAAGCTTTGTCTCAACACTATGTCGAGCACGGGCTTACCAGGAGCTGTGGCAATATGTACATGAGGAAATGCCACCAGGTGGAAAGCACCGGCTTGCCAGAATCGGTACAAATGCTGACAATCGGGCTAGTGCGAAAGGCACCCACGGCGAGCCGAATTTCTGAATGTTGGACAATATCTAGTATCTGAAGATAACTGCCCCGTGCCGAACCGTATACAATGCAGCCAAACTCTAGACGGGACTGTACAAAGGCTCTATTAAACTGTAGGAGGCAGGAGCGGTCGGCGCCCCATGACGTGCCACAGAGACATTTTAAAACATTCAAAGCTTTCAAGGCTCTTGGCTTTCATATCTTTAATATGAGGCAGCCAGCTGAGCCTTGTGTCTAAAAGGAGGCCAAGAAAATGAACAGTTTCACTAAAAGTTAATGCGGTGTTCCTCAAGGTAAGGTGGAGCTCTGGTAAAACACTTCTACTACGAGTAAAAAGTACACACCAGGTTTTCTCAGCAGAGATGTTGTATAACAGATTCAGCTAGAAATTAACTTGCCAACTTCAGCTTCTACATTTTTAACAACAAAAATTTGTTCATCATCAATGATGTCTTCTTTATTCAACGCTGAAATGCGTCTTGAAAAAAATCTTCTTCCATATATATGTATTTTGGTGCAATTTAAGCCTGGATAATGAAATATTATTAAAAACACTTATTTATAAACATCAGAAATGATGTTAAATATTAATTACCACAGTTAAGACAGCAAAATCTTTTGTTGCAGTTCCATAAAATCAAAGAAGATTGGAAAAATGTCGCATATAGGTTTAACCAACATTATAAATATTCAGCTAGAAATTAACTTGCCAACTTCAGCTTCTACATTTTTAACAACAAAAATTTGTTCATCATCAATGATGTCTTCTTTATTCAACGCTGAAATGCGTCTTGAAAAAAATCTTCTTCCATATATATGTATTTTGGTGCAATTTAAGCCTGGATAATGAAATATTATTAAAAACACTTATTTATAAACATCAGAAATGATGTTAAATATTAATTACCACAGTTAAGACAGCAAAATCTTTTGTTGCAGTTCCATAAAATCAAAGAAGATTGGAAAAATGTCGCATATAGGTTTAACCAACATTATAAATCTATTAATTGTGGAGGAGCAATAGACGGGAAACATATTCACACTAAACCGCCACCTAATCCAGGTGCAAAACATTAAAACAACATTGAACATAGAATGATATTGCGAATACTTCAACACAGAAGGCCAAGTAAATTGACAAGATGAAATGATTTTACTATTATTATTATTAATACTTCGCGATTAATAAAAGTGTGTGGCAGAGGGTGCATTGCACCTAGTGTTGCAAATTGAAAAAAAAAGTTTTTTTTTTTCAGCTTTGTGAAAAAAAACATGAAAAAAAACCTAGCAACCTTGTTTTTATTTTTAATTTTTTTTTCAGAAAACAATATATTTGATAAATTATAGTTTTATTTAAGGAACTTCCATTTTACAAGTGTGTTTTAAATCTTACTGAATCATACTATGTCTCATATAATGATTCATAAGTGTATCTATATTGGTAACATAATTTTATTCATCCTCTGTCAGTACCACATTCACTAGTATCAGCACTACCAACACTAGTTCAGTCAGTGTCGGAATTTTCTGTCTCTTCTTCTGTCTCCTCTAGCTCCATATCTTCAGAAATAGTTAGTTGAATTTTCTTTTACTGGTTGTTCTTGTATTGTACGCAAAAGATTTTGAGATTGCAATTTTAAATTGTGAGCAAAGCATAAAGACTGCGCCGATAGTTCTGTATTACTGTCTTTTAAGTTTGAATTTAAATCTATTATCATACAAAATAGGAGGTTTACTTCTTTTCAATCGTTGGTTTACACCAACATTTGAAAGGAAACGATTCATAATTATTGACAATTTAATGAGTCAGTACCACTATACTCAGAGTTTAACAAGTATACGAATAAGGAAAGCACAATAAGTAATAAAAAGAGGCAAAAAACCGTAGATAAATTTTAAATTCCTAATGTTTTTAAAAGATCATTAGGTCTACAGATAAATTTGTAGGGTTGGCAGTACTATTTCAAATAGCAAGTATCAATCCAAACAATGGGGAATGGGGTTTCCTTCTCGCGCAACCTAGTCTCTACGGGAAATCCCCGTTCATAAAAGAAAATTTCAGTCAATGTTGCCAATATTTTCGTAATTTTTTTTCCTACTGAACCAGAAAAATATAGTAGAACTTAAACTAAGATAAGTACTTAGAATAAACTCTAAAATAGTCATTTTAAACGATAACTGCCTTACAAATTTGAGATTTAGTAGTTGTGAGAAAAAAAACGTGTCCCAGAAAAAAAACATGTTTTTTTTTTTCAATCCAGAAAAAAACCGTTTTTTACAACACTAATTGCACCTATCCGAAAGGGTACTGGTTTGGAAGGGATACATGGGATATGGCAAGAGATGCATATGGGTTATTGTGAGGAACCATCCCACCATTCGACTGGAGTGATCTGGGAAAACCATGGAAAACTCAGATCAATCAAGGAAGAGCTCAATTTTGCTGCTTATATGTAACTGCAGTTTAATTTTAGTCTCATGAAGGGACAGTAAATAAGTAAGCATTTTACAAATATTATTACTATTGACATGGGAAGGTTTTGTACAGTTTGATAAAGTCAATGAAGACATCTTTGCCAGCAAGATGAGTGACCATGGCAGCAGAATACACGTTAATCCAAGACGGTCTGACAGACTGTGCTAGATCGAAGGGTCGCATGCTGACTCTTGGAAAGAAGAGTGAAAACGCTGGCGTGCTGTCATCCACTAACTAAAAGTATTTGCAACGGACTCGGCTCACCGCATTCCGGGACTGCCCGTTTCCCTACTAGTGTATGGGCCGCTAATGCAAATAAAAAACTGAAAGGAGTGGGACAGGACAGTAATTTGTTGATATAGGGCTTTATTCATGGTAAAATCAGTTAAAACAGATTTGTAAATGTAAAATCCTGACAGTATCAATCCAAACAATGGGGAATGGGGTTTCCTTCTCGCGCAACCTAGTCTCTACGGGAAATCCCCGTTCATAAAAGAAAATTTCAGTCAATGTTGCCAATATTTTCGTAATTTTTTTTCCCTACTGAACCAGAAAAATATAGTAGAACTTAAACTAAGATAAGTACTTAGAATAAACTCTAAAATAGTCATTTTAAACGATAACTGCCTTACAAATTTGAGATTTAGTAGTTGTGAAAAAAAACGTGTCCCAGAAAAAAAAAACATGTTTTTTTTTCAATCCAGAAAAAACCCGTTTTTTACAACACTAATTGCACCTATCCGAAAGGGTACTGGTTTGGAAGGGATACATGGGATATGGCAAGAGATGCATATGGGCTATTGTGAGGAACCATCCCACCATTCGACTGGAGTGATCTGGGAAAACCATGGAAAACTCAGATCAATCAAGGAAGAGCTCAATTTTGCTGCTTATATGTAACTGCAGTTTAATTTTAGTCTCATGAAGGGACAGTAAATAGGTAAGCATTTTACAAATATTATTACTATTGACATGGGAAGGTTTTGTACAGTTTGATAAAGTCAATGAAGACATCTTTGCCAGCAAGATGAGTGACCATGGCAGCAGAATACACGTTAATCCAAGACGGTCTGACAGACTGTGCTAGATCGAAGGGTCGCATGCTGACTCTTGGAAAGAAGAGTGAAAACGCTGGCGTGCTGTCATCCACTAACTAAAAGTATTTGCAACGGACTCGGCTCACCGCATTCCGGGACTGCCCGTTTCCCTACTAGTGTATGGGCCGCTAATGCAAATAAAAAACTGAAAGGAGTGGGACAAGACAGTAATTTGTTGATATAGGGCTTTATTCATGGTAAAATCAGTTAAAACAGATTTGTAAATGTAAAATCCTGACATGTTTTAGGGTCATTCTGGGCCAGTGTAGAGCATGTTTAGGGTCTATTTTTATTTTGTAATTCAGTAATATCAAGTTAACCAGGGAGAATGTTCATGATATGGTGGAGTGAAGTAGTTCGGAACTGTGAGTTTTGATATAAATTATTAAAGATTCTCCATCTACATATTTACTGTGGGAGGCAGAGGGTGCTTTGCACCAAAACTAACCTCTACTATGTGCATTCCAATCCCAAATGACACCAGGGAAGAAAGAATTAATATAAGCATCAGTGTGGTACATTATTTCTCTAATCTTATCTTTCCCGTTATTGGAGCCCAAATAGATTGGCAGACTAAGTATTTCATTGTACTCATAAATAAAAGTGGGTATACACATATTTAACAATAAGTTCAAATGAAATCTTCATCGTCTGTCTACAAGAGAATCCCAGCCCAGTCTACGAATCAATTTTGTGACGCTTTCATAAGGACTGCACCAAGCAATCATGAATCTAATGGCCTTTCTCTGTACTTTCTCTTTACTGTGGACCAACATCCACAAAATTGATCGGGAACAGTTCAACAGTAGTCAAAGGTGGATGCACACGAGTTTTGTATGCTATCTTCTTTTCTTGGGTGTTACAACTTTACTATGAATCGCAACATAGAATTAGCTCTACCTATAAAGAGCCCGGTCAAACAGTTCCCGTTATTGCAGCCCAAATAGATTGGCAGACTAAGTATTTCATTGTACTCATAAATAAAAGTGGGTATACACATATTTAACAATAAGTTCAAATGAAATCTTCATCGTCTGATTACAAGAGAATCCCAGCCCAGTCTACGAATCAATTTTGTGACGCTTTCATAAGGACTGCACCAAGCAATCATGAATCTAATGGCCTTTCTCTGTACTTTCTCTTTACTGTGGACCAACATCCACAAAATTGATCGGGAACAGTTCAACAGTAGTCAAAGGTGGATGCACACGAGTTTTGTATGCTATCTTCTTTTCTTGGGTGTTACAACTTTACTATGAATCGCAACATAGAATTAGCTCTACCTATAAAGAGCCCGGTCAAACAGAGCTTGGGCAGTGGGCACATGCAGGGAAGTCTGCAGGCAGCGGGCACTGTATTATGTTGTATTGCATCAACCCTGTCAAACAGAAAGCAGGCAGAACTGGCGATCCAGTCGAGGGCAGTGATCAGGTTATGAGTGCACACAGATATCGAGCGATCACGTCGAGGTTGCGAATGTCGAAATAGAGAAATTAATTTGGTGCACGAAAAAAATTATTTCGTTCACGCCACCCTGACTAAGAAAACAAGAAAAGTGAAGTTTGGATTGAGGCGAAAATGAAAGAAGCCTGAAATTTCTAGTTGAATTACTATTTATTTATTTAAAAGCATTTTATTTCATTTATCATTTGAATTACATTATGTATATAATTATTATTTATTTGTTACGTTTATTTTGGTGCATCTTATTATTTACTTGCACTTTTCACTGTTAATTTAAGTAAGCAGGAAAGTAGTACGTACATATGTTTATGATACGTTTAAATATCAATTAGAAAATTAAAGTAAACAATGAACTGATCTGTCACTTGAACTTGATCTCTGCGTTTTCGGCATTGTATTTCAGAACGCCATTCTGGGCAGGTTTGGACTATCTGACATGTGGCGCTCTACTAAGCCATTTAGTAAATATTTTCTTTCATCGTCTGTTGGGAAAGGGTGCATTAAATAAGTCTGCAGTGCGAAACATTTGTCACCTTCAAATACATGAGGGGCGGGTTATCCATACTAGGCAATGTTTTTGAAGATAGAATGGTTTCACAGTGAACGAATTCACAATAAATGGAGGAATTTTGAATGATGCTAGTGGCGCTGTGCCGGCCGTAACTCAATATCAACTACAAGGAACTTTAAATCTGGAACAACAACTGCCAGTAGAACTATGGAAAAAATGAAACAGAAATAGCTTGAGCCAATGTTGTTACCACATTTTATTTTCACGTGTTTTCCATTCACACTTCCAATGCAATACAGAAATTGCCAAGGTTCTCTAAACCCTCTTTGCGTGACGTTTGTTCTTCACAGCGGATCGCTTTGTACATTCTGTGCTGTTTTTGACATCGTCAGAACATGGCGAACATCCCTTGTATCGCATGCGCACACTGCCCGCACTCTGATTGGACCTTAACCAAATTAATTTGAAATTCCAATTTCATGCTGATTTGTACTGTTATGACCAAAGTTTTTACAGAATTAACCTTATCAATAACTAAACTGTTTACTTTGTATTTCTGAACAAAGCATATCTGTTAGTTATGTACTTTGCCCTGCAGTTTTTACAATTTACTGTAAGATGCCAAACCCTGCCAAAATAACGTCCAGATTGTGTTGAATTTCTAAGCAATCAACAGAATTCCTAGACATCCCCAAGATGACTGGCGAACAGTCTTATACTGCTATACATGTTATGTCCAAGAGCGACTATAAAACTTATGAAAAGAAGTGACCCAAACCGTTGAGGGACATCCAATGTAACATCTAGATTAGAACGAAGCATCTCTATCAAGAATAACATAATGCAACTGACCAGTTAGAAAATCTTTTATCCATTCACCAATCTGATTCTATATACCATACGCTCGAATCTTCATGAAAACATAGTTGTGTCGCACAGAGTTGAAAGCTTTATGAATATATATATAAAAAAAAAAAATAATCTACTTGTGAAATTGCATCAATAAAATTCATCATGTCATGTGTAAATAGTAGCAGCTGTGTTCCACATGATATTTTCTTCTAAAGTCTGTGTTGGTTTGGTATATGCAAATTGTTTTCATCCAGAAAATTCATAAGGTTCGAGAATATGCTACTACAAACAGAAGTATAGATACGGATTGGCAGTTCCTAGGATATCTTCGATCTCCTTTCTAGAAAATCAGACGTCTGTGCGGTTTTCCGGTTGGATGGTACTTTTTCGTCTACAGATTTACAGTATTTATCGGACGGAAATGGTGTGATTTCTGCCCTGTAAGCTATAAATACTCTTACTGGGATTCCATTAGGACCCGGTGCTTCCCACCACTTTAGGAACTTTAATTGCTTTACAATAACTGCAGTATCTTTTCACAACGGATCCATCTCCAACACCAAAAGACAGGAAAAAGTGAATGTTATCCATATTCTTATCAGTGAATAGACTTTTGAATTTAGTTCCAAGTGCATTAGCATTGTTGCGGGTTTTGTTAACCTCAAATCCCTCATTAATTAGTACAGGCATACTGTTGTCACTGCAACTGATTTTTCATATATATAACAAAAATTTCTTTGGATTTTCTGCAAGTTTTACACGAGAATAGACTTCCACTGGATGGCTAGCCTTCGGCTCTTAGAGATTTGCAATGTAAATCATTCAAGGCCTCACAAATTACATTTTTAACACATACCTTTAACTCAGCTAAAATTTCTGAATTACTATGACATCCCCCTGTTCTTGAGCACACGTGTATCCTCCTCTGCTTTTTGGGCAATTTTTTGATATCACTTGAGACCACTGTGGATCCTTCCCCTCAGTTATGGTCCATTTCAGTATACGTATGTCCATAACTTCCTTGACTGTATGTGTAAATTGATGCCACTTTTCTTCAGTGGTGCCTCTTGTTAACTTGAAGGTATAGCAGTTATTTCCTCAGATAAGTTAGACAACACTTGTGGCCTCATTAAATCTGTAAACAATTAGTTATTCTCCAGTGTTTAGCTCAGTTATTGACAGTTGCAATCACCACTTTGTGATCACTTATTCCTGCGGTTGTTGAAATATAAGTGAATACTTCTGGCCTATTGGTAACCACAAGCTCTATAAGTTTTTTGTTACTGCCATTACACCGAGTAGATTCATTCACCAGCTGCTCAAGATGATCTTAAAATAGATCGAGAATGACTTCAGAATCTACCTTAACCCTGACACCAATAACGTGAACGTAATTGCTCTAGTCAATTTAAGCAGGTTGTTATTTACATATTTTCTTCATTCCTTGGTAACAATTACGTTGGAATCAAGTGGATAGTACAAGGCACCTACGACAAATTTTGCTCTGGCTACATCGAGTATAATCCGTATAATTACACAGGCAGTATCGACATCTATTTACTGACAGCTATAAACACCCCCACTTCCTTGAGAATGTAATCAACCACTACAAAAAACGTTCATACTATTCTGAAAAATTTCTGTGGCAATTATATCAGGTTCTAACCAATTTTCTGCACCGATTATGATATTCGCTTCTGAACTACTAATAATACTTTTCAATTCAAGTTGTTTTTTTTTTACAAATGCTTCGACAGACAACTTTCAAGAACTTTTCACTGTTGAGTTTCTCTTAAACTCCTAATGCAGTGTTGCATTTGAATGTGTTGCCCATCACTTTCATGTTCCACGTCTCCCTCTCTTAGCCTAGTGAACCTCCCAGAGCACTACGCATGCCTCCTGCCACCTGTGTAGCCAATTAGACTTATTTTGGGCAACCCTGCATGACAATCCTATGGTGAAGACCAAGAAATCTGCAGCCAAGATTATCACAGAAACGTCTTAATCTGGTTCAGCCCCTCAATATGAATCTGAACCAGAGGTCCACAATAAACTCTATTTACGATGCTGCAAATGATTAGCTCTGCCGATATCTTGTGGCTACTAGTCTCAGAGTACAACCTTTCAGCCAGATACTGGAAAAAAGAGAGGATTACCTCCGACCCAAGGTGACAAACATCACTGGTGCTGACATGCACCAGTCTGCAGTTGGTTATACCCTGATTGTTCTATAGCATCTGGGATAGCCTGTTCCTCATCTTGGATCAGGCCACCTGGAATGCTCATCATATGGACACTGGATTTCTCCCTTGGATAATTTGCCATTTTGCAAAGGGGATCAATAAACCACCCAAGATTAGAACTCCCGATTATCAGAATCTCCCTTCTGCAATGCTCAGACCTAGCAAGCTATAATAGAGCTGTCAACTCACAGGAAGATTGTGGGACTGAATCAGCCTCTGAATATATGTCAAACCAGTTGGACAATTGAATGAGCTCAGGTTTTGCAGTGAATCGGCTGAAGAGCTGTAATGTTCTCCGGCACTGGCAATGTTATTTGTGTTAATCAGAGAATAAAGAAAGTGAACAGACATTACACTGTTATTATTTCACTTCCATGAGAATTCATGGATGAACTTGAACAAATGTTGTTTGACACAGCTTACAGCTTTAGCTGACACCATCAGTATTTGGCAGGGGTGCAGAAGCAGGTTTGAACTTCGAGGACAACAGCTAGGAATTGGTGGGTCCACACAAAGGGTGCTATCAAAAAATTCCAGTTGCAAACCTTTGTATGAATTATTTTTTTTTTTTTTTTAGTTATGGCATCGACGTTGAGGTCATTAGAGATGGGACAGACTGAGGGTAAGGAACAGGAAGGAATTTGGTACAGCTGGGCAGAAAACTTAATCCACTAATCACTAATTAGCAAAGTTAACAAAATTGAAAAATGTAACTTTTAAGTTAACCTACAAAATCATTAAAGTTCTTCTTAACTTACATTAACTTAACTGTTAGTGAAATCAGGAACGTGGGAAGGAATTCAGCCATGGCCTTTTAAAGGAATCATCCCAGCATTTGCCTGGAGTGATTTGTGGAAACCATGGAAAATCCAAATCTGGATGCCCGGACGGGGATTAGAACCAATGTCCTCCTAAATGTGAGGCCAGAGTATTACCGCCACAATCAGTCTCACGTTTCTAGTCTTAATAATCTTGAACAACACATGAAAATGATGCAAAAATCTAAATATTTACAGTTTGAAGAAAATTAGAAGCAGAGTCAACTCGTGGGATAAGGAAGTCAAAGCCATCAGGTGGTGTAGATAGCAGCTAAAGAATTAGGTTTCATCAACAAAGCATTGGTGAATCTTTTAGCAATGTATTCACAGACAGCGGCGTATCTCAAACTGGTGTGGACCAATGCACTGCAAACTTATTTGTTGCCAACATGATTCCACTACATGCTGTAGCATACGATATGTTTGAGAAAAAATGTAGAACCCCAGAAAAAAAAAAACTATTTTCAGAGGGACATTGGGTAGACATATTGCTGATGGCTAACTTTTAACGGCTAACTGTAACACGAGTTACATTTGCAAAAATGTAACGTTTTGACGGCTATCGAAGTTAACTTTTTAAGGGTTTTTTCCTTACTTATGGCTTTAGGCCTCGTAGACGTCATTAGAGGCAGGATGGGACTGGGGACAAGCAACGGGAAGGAATTCGGCCATGGCCTTTTTAAGCAAGTATTCCGGCATTCGTCTGGAGTGGTTTGGGGAAACCATGGAAAATCCAAATCTAGACGCTGGACGGGGATTCAAACCACCGTCCTTTCAAATGCGAGGCCAGAGCATTGGGCCTCGTATCCACTTGAGCACGCTGAGGCGAATGAGCCACTCAGTGAAGTGAGCCGATCAAGTGTGGACGCCCGAGCACGGTCGCAGTAAACTACAGCAAGAAAGCTCGGGGTGAGCCGATCGTGTGTCGGCATTCTCTCAAGCATGGGTGTACAGTGCTTTTTAATATGAGGTTCAAATAAACACAGAAAATGTTCGAAATCGATACTTAACATGTTCATAAAGTTTTGAAAAGGCTCACTATCTCCTTCAAAAATCAATCCGTGAATTAAATTATTAAGATAATTTCTTCACTGAAAATAACTTTTTCTAATCCACCACCCTGGTACTTTTCTTTCTTGACATCATATTGATGATAATAAAGGCCACAGCTGCCGCATGCACACAAGAAACCGAGCGTTTCCTGAGTAATGGCACCAGGCTCGTTCGACCAAAATTTCCTTTTTCTTGAGCATGCTCAGATGAGCGCGCTCAAAAGAATGAGTGGCTCATTCATCTGAACGTGCTCAAGTGGATACGAGGCCTTAACCTCTCACCCACCACAGTAGCTTTTTAAGTAGCAGATTAATGCAGTTAACTATGTTAAATTAACTGCGCCCGGCTATGGAATTTGGCCATAGCCTTCTGAAGATTTTTTCTTTAACTTATGGCTTTACGCATCGTTGATGTCGAGGTCATTAGAGGCAGGATGGGACTGGGGAGAAGGAACAGGAAGGAATTCGGTCATGGCATTTTCAAGGAACCATCTCAGCATTCACCTGGAGGGATTAGGGGAAACCATGGAAAAGCCAAATCTGGACGCCCAGACGAGGATTCAAACTGGCGTCCTACTGTCTGAAGAAAGCATCCCAACATTCATTTGGATTGATTTGGAGAAACCATGAAAAACCCATATCGGGATGCCTCCTCCCGAATGAATGATCTAAAGACATATATGATGGGTATTGCTATCTGTGGAATTAAACAGGGAGCAACCTTACTGCAAAAAGAGTTAAACCACTTCATTCAATCCGGTTACCTCTTCATAATAATGCAATGAAAATTTTAATTTTCGCTGTTGTAGTAAACTCTAGGTTTACTATAAGCCACTTATTAAAACAGTCAACCTTCCAACAAGTCTATGACTCCCGATCTGAAGAAAGGTGAGACCAAAGTTACTGATATCGGCTGTCTGAAGCATTTGGATAGAAACTGAAAAAAATCAGGATAGAAAAGACAGGATCCACAACTATCATCAAGCCATGCCATCAACCAAATGCAATCATTTCATGAAGTCATATTTAAACAATACTACATTAAAGCTCACTAAAGTGAACAACCATGTCCAAGTACTGAAAATTGCAATACTAAGTTACACTCATGTTGTGATTAAAAATCCAAATTTACCACCACTACTATTAAATTTGCTAAATATGTATTTTTTACCAACATTTTATGGTTGGTATTTTTGCATGTCTTCAAATATGCCACAACAATCATCAAATAATAGTACTTTATTTAAAAAAAACCTTTAGAACTGCAAGACTTTCCCTACTTACCTGAAAATGCTATTAACCTATTGAGTTTTGAATTAAATACTTGGTTATATGTCCACTTTGCAATCTCCACCCTCATTTTCATGTAAAAGTCACCACAAATTTAATTAAAAATGCCAAATTTTGGGGTTTTCCCTCCCTTACTTATGGCTTTATGCCTCGTCGACGTTATTAGAGGCAGGATGGTACTAGGGAGAAGCAACGGGAAGGAATTTGGCCATGACCTTTTGAAGGAAGCATACCAGAATTCGCCTGGAGGGATTTGGGGAAACCATGGAAAACCCAAATTTGGATGCCCAGATGGGGATTTGAACCAGTCAGTGTCCTCCCAAATGCGAGGCCAGAGCCTTAACCGCTCACGCAAAACGCTTGGTGCAACTTTTTACAACAGGGAGAATCCGAAACGCCAAGAAAACATTACGACAAAGGAATTAACCCACAGTTCAAGAAATTTTCATTAATTTTGCAACACTGGCAGCATCAGGTAGCTGTGAGTCACCCAAATTTGAGAATTTTTAATTTGTTGTGACTTTTCCTTAAAAGGCAAATGGAGAACACAAAGAGAACAGTATGCCTGAACAGTGAATCCAAATTTCAAAAGATTAGTACCATTTTTGGGTAGGTGGACAAAATCAAGCAGTCTCCAAATAACTACTTACTAATAAGTAACCCAAAAAATATAGAAAAAATTGGATACTGCTTTACAGTTTTTTATAGATTTCAAATTTTTACATATTTATTAATAAATAGCAATCAGACAAAAAGAAAAAGTTTTTTGGGACTGCTCAACTTTATCCACCTTGAAAATGGCATGCCTATATGGTATACCCACAAGTGCTAACTCTTACATAAAAAAAATGTAATTAAACTAAGGAAAAAGGAAACTGCTTTAGGCAATATAAATTGCAAGGAAAGGAAAAATGACTCATCACTCACCAAAGTTGAAGGCAGCGACGGGAAAAGAACATATATCGCGAACACACAAATACACTCAATATTTCGGTTATAAAACCTTATTCATGTTGGAGAAAATGAGTCATGAGGCTCGGGAGGTGTGCACACGCCGAAGGTTGCTACATGACTTGGTGCATTATCAATATGGCCGTTGGACTGAGCTTTAGTATATAAATATGTAAATCGCAGATGGTGGTAGAAATGATAATCTACCAAAAATGGGGGGGGGGGGGGATTAACCCTTTCGTGACCAAATTATTTACAGAAGTTGTGGAGTTCTTATGAGCACTTTATTGCGCTAAGGAACCACACTTAAAATTATAGTTTCAATCTTGAATGTGAATAATTAGTCTATAATTACAAAAAAATTAGTGGGAACTATTGTTCCCACTGAACTCTGGACTCACTCAACTCGGGAATTTGAAAAAAAAAAATTATTTATTTTTAAGTGCAAAAAACATCAGAAATATTACATTTAAACATGTATTAATTTGTGTTGTCATTTGAGTTCACTATGGTGATGTACTATGGAATACAGAAAAGCACGTGCTATACACAAAGGTACACCACAGCTGCTACACATTACTTTTGTTCTCTTTTCTTTGTCCTTTGTGCTACATAAACGGCATCTTCTGTTTGACATGTTTCCAGTTTCGCTAGCTTCTATTGTCAAATCAAAACCATTATCATCACATTGCACAATAATGTTACCACTAACATTGTTCGAAATTTGTGAAGTATTCGCTGAATCTTCATCAGAATCTGAGTCAGCATTGAAATCTGAATCTTCTGCATCTTCTGGTAGGGAGTGCAAAATTCTCAGAATCTCTTCTGGCCTGAGCAAAGGCATTCTAAACAATAGGAAACGCACAATAAACAAAATGCCAATTTTACAGCTACACAATTTGCACATCCCAAACAGTTCAGTGGGATAAATAGTTCCCACTAACTTTCCTTGCTACACAGTTTGCACATCCCAAATAGTTCAGTGGGATAAATAGTTCCCACTAACTTTCCTTGCAATATTTCTGTGGTTTTCGGTGAAATTTGCTAAATACAGTCATATACTGTCTCCTTAGTAAATATGAAAGTGGACAAATATAAAACAAGTCACTTCACACACAACAGAAAAGTGCAGAATACAAATATAGCTGTTGTGGTCAAATTATTGAGTCCCTTACACTCAGAAACCGCGCCACTGCATTTATTGACAAAGAATGTAGACATACAACAGCTTCTGCGAGCCAGTTGATAAACTACACGTAGTTACCACACTATAACAAAGATGGGAGCACAAGTTAGATGTGGGAACAATGATTACCAGTGAACTTAAGCCGAAAACAAAGAAGTGGGAACTATAGTTCCCACTGGTCGCGAAAGGGTTAAGTAAATAAATATGGACGGATAAATTCTGAAAAAATAAAATAAGGTAATTAGATAAATGAGAATAATGCTACTACTAATAATGAGTGATGCGTCACGGAAAGGAATTTTATCGGTGGTTGAGGCCAGGTGGGTGTCTGGTATCTAGGATATTTTGGTAAACAAGTTCCCATCTGCAAAGTTCTGAGGCGGCGGTAGTTTCGGGAAAAACTCTGATTGCTGTCACGGTGAAAGCCATTGAAGTTGTTCTGGTATGGGAAGATATAAATTGCAGGTGTGAACTGTTTGTCTGTGGCCATTCATTCTTGTCGAAAGTAGTTGTGTAGTCAGGCCTATATAAGAACTCGTGCAATGGCGACACTTAAGCTGGTATACGATGTGCGTTGCGGAGCATTTGGCATGTCCAGTGATGGGAAGTGTTAGAATATGTAGTAGTGGGAGGATGCATGTTGCAGGTTTTACAGCGAGGTCTATTGCACGGAAAAGATCCATAAGGTGTTTTTGGAGAGTCAGATGGAGGGTATTTGTGAACCAAGATGTTTTTGAGGTTAGGTGGTCTGCTGAAACAAGTAGGGGGGGACAGTTGGCAGAATTTTTGGCAGGAGTGCGCATTTCTGGAAAGGAGCGAAGGAAGTCATGCCCCTGTTGTAGGATTCAATTGATGGATGAAGAACTGGGTGACAAAGACAGGGCTATGGTTGGATTGTAGAGGAGCCGGGCAGGAGTGGTTCCGTGGAAGGTGGGTGATTGAATGCATGATTTGTTTATGTACAAGATCTGCTGGGTAGGAGCAGGAAATAAGGGCTTGGGATAGGTTTTGGGAATAGTGGGAGAAGGATTCAGCATCAGAACAGATACGTTTGCCATGGAGAGGAAGACTGTAGGGGAGGGAACGTTTGGTATAGAATGGGTGGCAAATGTAGATATTGTTGTAGATTAGTTAGTTTGATGTGGACAGAGGTGTGAAGAGCACCCTGCCTGAGCATGATGTCAACATCGAGGAACGTGATGTGTGAACAGGAGCAGGTCCAGGTGAAATTAATGGAATGGCTATTTTAAGGGAATGGAGGAATTCTAGGAGTTGATTTTCACTGTAGGTCCAGATCATAAATATATCATCTATCTAAACCACACAATGGGTTTGAAGTGGGTGTGGTTGAGGAAACATTCCTCCAGATGCCCAAGGAACAGGTTGGCATAATAGGGGGCCTTGCGGGTGCCCATGGCAGTGCCACGAATGTGGTTGTATATAGCGGAATTAAAGGTGAAGAAATTTTTGGACAGGATCATGTGGGCCAAGGATGAAAGTAAATATGTACTAGGACGGCTGTGTGGGGGTTGCAGATATAGGAAGTGTTCCAGGGCACTGAGACCCTGATAGTGTGGAATATTGGTGTAGAAGGAGGTTACACCAATGGAGACTAGGAAGGAGTCTGGAGGTAGAGGTGTATGGACTGTGGCTAGACGTTCAAGGAAGTGTGGGGTATCTTTGACGTAGGAGGGAAGACTCTGTACAAAAGGTTAGAGATGCTTGTCCACCAAGGCTGAAATCCGTTCAGTGGGTGACCCATATGCCGCAACTATAGGCCGTCCCGGATTGCCAACCTTGTGGGTCTTGGGAAGGAGGTACAGGGTGGATGTTCGGGGATTTTGGGGAGTTAAGACCATGTAAGGGGCCCTGCATGTCCAGGAAAATTTTTATTCATGTGGCGGGTTGGGATGTGACCACATCTTTCCCCCTGCCATATGTCTCGCCTCCCACATGAGTAAGACTAAGGTCGAAATATTGTGCAATTCGTGTGTTTCTGTGTTTTTACGTGTCTCGCCCTCCTGCCTTCATCTGTGGTAAGTGATGGGTAACTGTTTATTTTCCCTATCCTATCTTATTTTCAGTGCCTCGCGGCAGTTTCTTTGTTTCCTTTATCCAAAAGTTTTTATTTCCTGACAAATGGAGGTGGTGGGCAAAAAAAATTTGGAATTTGAACCCATACAAGGCAAATTAACCATGAAATTGATAAAATATTCACCGTGAAAAACCCGTTGGAACTTTTTGTGTTGCTAAGATAGGAACTGAAATCAATAAATTTATACGAAATTCTGGGCTTCAACACAAACACTGGGACTCGTCAAGGAATTGTCGTTCTGGTCTGAAAACTGTTGCACATGTTCGTTTGGTGATACTATTTAATATATGTGCTCTTAGAGCTGTAAAATATATAGATACCTCAAAAACCTGTTGTAACACTACACTGCAAGTGACTGGTAGTAGCATTATAGCAGAGTATAATGATCATGCACATGTTGTTTTAATGATATTATTTGGGAATATGTTGCTATCAAAAGAATAAATATGGAAATAATTACACGCATAAAAAAAAAATCTTTGAACCATAAGTGAACGTTAGTTGACTCATTTACGTACACACATGCGACATCCAATGATAATAGGTATTACATTGTCACGAAACATATCCAGCATGTTGTTGCAATATTAAAGCAGCTTATGTTTAGGTTGAAAGTGCGGCAATATCCTTGTTTCAGCATTAGGTCAAAGGAATTTAGTTTTTATAGTTGACATGCAGTCTGTACCAAAATGGCGTTTGGTTCTTATTGTTAAAGCACAATTCGCTAGAAATTTGGATTTATTAAACAATTAAGTTATCATAATTTTCAAGCAGAATCATTAGCGGCACTTGTGGATAGGTTGGAATGTAGCCTGTACCAAAATGTACATAGATGCTTCCTTTTGTAGCTTAATGGACATGAAATTTTGTTTTTATAATTAAGTTAAGATGATTTGTTTTCATCATTGTTGGTCATTGATGCATTTTGTTGCACTTAATATTAGCATCGCTGGAAGTCACACATGATAAAAAAAATGGCATCCTCTTATGGCATAATGTGTAACGTTACAGCAGTTTTTTTAATTATTATTTTGCGTGAAGTTGGTGCATTGTACACTACCTTGATGGATGTAACAGAAACAAATTACTAAATAATAAACTCGAAGGAAGTATAGCTTTATCATTACACATCGCTATATGCCTTCTCCCAGTCACTCACCACCTTATGTTACGGCACTTTTCGAATGGAATTTGAGAGGATGGACAAATTTTACAGCTCAAACAGCAATATATATTAAATAATATCACCGAACAAACATGTGCAACAGTTTTCAGACCAAAATGACAATTCCTTGACGAGTCCTAGTGATTGCTCTACCACCAAATTCTGTTTCCAAGTTAATTTTTTTGTCAGGCTTAGTATGAAATTGGGTCTACTGAAGATTGTGATTCCACTACACCATTCACTAATGATGCTATAATACTGCTGCAGTAAATGCAAGATATACTTTCAAGCAGTAATTCCATTATAATACAGCCTGCACAAATATTTTCTAGCAGAAATTAGGTTGTAATACATCCTGGACCAGCATGACACCATTAAATTACTGCGGAAAGTTATTTTAGTGGTGTTTTACATTTGACTACTACAGGATTTTAACGCCAATGCCATGTGGAATTGCAATCTCCAGTAATCCCTATGTAATAATAGACCAAGTGAAAAATGAACACAGAGTAAACTATAATCACTATGATGGCATATCCTGCCAGCCCCTAGATTTGTTTTTAAGGATAAATTATGGTAGTTTGGGATTATTGGAAATCACGATTCTGCTAGGAATTAGCATCATAATACTACAGTGGTCAAACACAAGACACCACTAGAAATACTTTCAAAAATATATTTAACAGTTTCATGCTGGTCCAGGCTGTATTACAACCTAATTTCTGCTTGAAAATAATGGTACAGGCTGCATTACAACAAAATTACTGTTTGCAAATACTACATCTTGCATTTGACTACAGCAGTATTATGAAGTCATTAGTGAATGTTGTAGCGGAATAGCGATCTCCAATAGACCCGGTAGTTTATCTTTTCACTGTCACATAAACTTTCTTATTCATCCCATAAAATGTGGATACTGGTTTGTCAATTAAGACAAAATGATCCATTAAATTAAACTATATTTCGAGATTACCAAATAATATCCAGAGCATGAGATTTACAAACTAATGGAAAAATTTGTTTGATTAAAAAGTACCTTTTCCCAGAACGAAGTCGAAGGGGTCACCCCGATCCCTACTGGAGTCAAACTTTGTTCCATCAGTCAAGTGCCGACATAATGAACAATTACTTTACACCCTGGTGGTGGCGTTTCATATCCTACTCCCTCTTTTGTTATTTCCTTCAAAACACCTCCGTCTTTTTTAGGCGATATGTCGATTGCATTAGGGCCAGGCACGTAAGGTTTCACTTCTTCGGTTACCATTTCTTCCGATTTCTGGTTTGTCTCGACCGTCATTCCTGGAAAATTAGAAACAAAATACAAACATGTAGATAAACGACACTAAACGATTTCAAAGTGAAATTCCTTGCAACTCACGAACACACTCTATATCTACAAAGTTCCTAACAATCACTAAAATTATTGAAAACAAACTCACTTCAACAAAATCGGCTGGATTAAACAATGAAACGCCGCAAAACACACAAGATGCAGCTATAAATTATTCACACCAAGAAAGTCACCGCGTAGCTTCACAACACTGAATAAATATAACACAAACGCACAGCTATATTTACTTTTTCCGATTCAAGAACTCTCCAACCAAGTTTGCTCCAACCGTCTTTACAATTCCAGAAATTTCTGTAAACGACACAGCTGATTGGACATGTAACTGATCAACAAGATGGCCAACATGATCTCAGCACCAAAGACTATTAATGAAACTGAATGTGTAATTTTGAATCACGATAAATGAAATAAAATTTAAATTCACTCAACGTAAAAAAGGTGTCACAGAACAAAAACATGCCTGAAATGTGATTATTTTTTTTTTTAAATCCTATGTCTGCGATATGTTGTTTATGTTTACTGTATAGTTGGACCCGGCTTTCGCAACTTTAAACCTTGGCCTTGTCTCTGTTGGTAACCGGGTAGTAGCCACTAGGTATATGTGATGGGTATGTCGAGTGATGAATATCAAAGAAAAACATTACATCGTAGCACTCCTTAACTCTATGAAAATTGAGGTAATTTTTTTTAATATAAATTGTGTGTTAATAGATTGGTTAGTTTTGTACTCATAGATGTTAGTTTCGAATGTTATAGGGCTGTTACGCCAAACTATTTTGCAACTGTCAAAATGTGCTAAAGCATTTAAATGCATTTCAAGGTCTCTTTGGACTCTGAAGGTAGGTAACTTTCGTACAAGCAGAAAAACTTCATAAGGAGCGGTCAAGAAAATTCGAGGTAAACAAGCGGCGAAACATTTCTCTGCTTTAACAGCAGATAAAGAGCAGCGTTAAGAGATACTTCTTTACCGATTATTGTTGATGCCGTCACCCTACAATCCTATTAGTTTCTAACACTTTCTAATAACTTTGGTTACAATTTAGATTCTTAAAAAATCTTATTAATATTGTGAATTATTAGATTTAGTGTAATTGAGAAGAAGAAATTGTACTGCACATCCAAGTTTGCAATGTTGATGGCTTAGTTGCATCCGGATCTAATTAAACTGATGAAAGTGAATTGAGCAACTAAACTGACAGTAAATATTAATTTTAGATCATGATACAGTATTAAATTTGAAATGCTGTTTGGACTAGGTTGACAAATGATAATCTGTTGTAGAGTGTAAGGCACATGGAATTTAATTTTTGTTGTAACTAGCCATTGCCTGTAAACTCCATTCACATGGTTTATTATTTCACGAAGGGTTATGAGAGTAAGTCAGTTCTGCTGGACAATTTGATCTCCTAATTTGCTGTCAGTGCATGATTTACAGTCACAGTTAAGGAAAAGGTGGTTTAATACTAAATCGCGGTACTGTTACAACTTTACTATCGGTACAGAGATAATATACCTAAACTGTTTTTTCTTCATAGCGGTAGTGATTAGGTTGAAATGTGGCCTGGCCCAGAATTTTTTTTTTTTTTTTGTTGTAATAGGCATTTAAAAAATTAGTTGCTTTGAATGATCATACTTTCTCCCAGTTGCAGTTATGTTATATTTCTAGAGAAAAGTTTTTCATGAACCATGTTTCTGATGGCATTATGTTATGTATGGAAGTAGTTGCACATGTATTGTCTAGTCCAGGATTCTAACAAACAACATATGGTATACCACAAGGTGTTAGAATTCCAATATTTACTTTTAATTTTCTTTGCTTTCGTTCTCATATTACTGTCATTTTTTCAGTTATATTTAAGTAATTCTGCATTTTATGATGTAAGGTGCTAACAGGTCTTCTATGACTGGTGTTGTGGCAGGGTATACAGAATAATGAAATTGACAGCTTTACTGCTATAGAAGGAATGTAATAAGTGGGTAAAAGTTGGACATGGAGTTGCAGGAATCGGAAGATGGTGACATCAGACCTACAAATATAGGCCTATAATAATCCTTTCTGGATTTTGTCTTTTAAATATTATTGTGGCTGTGCAATAATCATTGGGACTCTAGGAGGAACTGTAGTTTTGTTTTAAAAATTTGTGAACACATTCATTGGATGATATTATTTGATATATGTTACTATTACAGCTATCAAATATATACATAGTGCAAAAACTTGTCATAAAAACTGCTGTAACATTAAACATTGAGAGTTGCCAGCAACATATAATAATGCACATTATTATTTAAGAATATGTTTGTTACAGAACCCTGTCACAACTTCAGAATGTAAGCGATCGGTGGATGACATTTTTGTTGTAGTCCTACATATGCGACCTCCAAAGATATAAATATTACATACAGTGAACTGTATCGATGACTAGCAAGCTTGATAAACAATACATAGAATGAATACATTGTTATTTGCAATGGGAAATTAATGTAATTCTCAATGCCAAGAGAAACTGCATTCTAATATGATTTAAGTTTTTAATATAATCAAAATTTCTAATGTGTTATGCTTTAACAACATTTTGGTGCATACTGTGTTTCAATCAGTTCAAAATCTATCCCAATAATGCCCTCCGAAAAATCGAACAAGCTTAAGTTTTCACTAAAACAAAAATCTTGGTCTATTATGGTCGAGGATGCATTTATTTATCATATGATCACATAGAAGTACATCAAATCTACTACAAAACACATTGAGTGCATTCTAATTACTAGAAAAATTGGGTAGAGACAAGGAGATGTCCATGAGAATTCTGAGTTTATTTTGCTAGCAAAAGAGAGCAGACATCATGCCAAGAAACATATTTTTTTCTTTTGCGTGAACCGTCCATAAACAAAAGCAGCAGAAGTAATTTTTGCTAGCACTTTTAGCAGCCCATAGTAATATTCGCAGCTAAGTGATGCTTTTGATTGGCTGTGACTCGTTAATGTCAGTGTGTTATTCGACGCGTGTATCGAATAACACACATGAATCGTTTAACACCAAATAAGTTTTGTATAAACTATTATATATAACGACTGGATATTGTGGGCCATTTCCTCAATTGCAAGTTAATCAATTTTTTTTTTTTTTTATAAAGGTGAATAACACGCCAATGCAATTGAATTTTGTTTCATTTTAGTGTCGTATTATATATAACGTTAGAATACATCTGTTTTATCTTGCTGAAAAATATTTCTTTTTGAAATTCTTTTCTTTTATCTTTTAAAACTCGATTCGTAATATTTAATAAATGACATCGTTAGCATTTAGGTCGTAATGCAGCATGGGCCACAGCGAAATGTAACGATAACACACGATATTGCAGATACACAATTTCCATAGCGTATCTATCGCTATTACTATGGTGTTGGCTGCATTACAGCATAAACTCAAACAATTATTGACGAAATCATATTTTACAGATATGCGATTCGGTCGTAATGCAGCCTGGAGCATAGTGAAACATAACCATAGCACTTGATACTACGGATATTCAATTTTTAAATCGTATTTAATGCTGTTATTGTGGGCCAGGCTACATTACACCCTAAACGCAAACACTTATAGATGAAATCATTTTTTATGTATATTTTATTTCATATGCACGATTTTAATAACCATTTTATCCATGCGAGGAAATTCAGAATGGAATAAGATTTAAATCAATGGATGTCGGATTAACAGACTGGAGAATAATTCCTACGACCTTTATTATTAAATGGAGAGTGTTTCCAAGGCAATTTTACTACTCATTAAACGATGAATAACTACAATACACGTAATAATACATAAATTATGCATCCTATAAGCTACTGACTGCCATAGATCACGGCCAATCAGAAGCGTCCAATAGCCACGAATACTACTATGCGCTGCTAAATAGTGCCAACAAAAACTACTTCTGCTGCTTTTGTTTATGGACGGTTCAAACAAAAAAAAAAAATGTTTCTCAGCATGATGTCTGCTTTCTATTACTAGCAAAATAAACTCGCAATTCACATGGACAGCTCCTTGTCTCTACCTGAAAAATTTCCATGAGAGCGAGATTCGACTGTCAAAAATTAATATTTCTCACATATTCTTTTTCTGCATCACTCATATAGATGAATTCTGCAAAGTTACTACCGTATGTCCTGTTCGCATTTCAGTAAAATGTGATGCTCAGTCTGTCTTTCTGTTCCACAATCGCACTCAGAGGAGGCCAACCAGTCACATTTAAGAAAGAAATCGGTGCATCTGCCATATCCTGTGCGTAGTGCAGGGCAGGAAGTATGCTGTTTGATCTGAGGATTCTTCCAATCTGTCTTTCCATGACTTTATGATGGTGAAATTGAACTTACAGGTTACATTTCAGCTTCACATGTTCTATTAATGCTGCTTGTAAATCAATATAACTTGAATTTTTCATTAAATTCATATTTATAGTGAATTATTCTGTAACAGAAATTTCACTGTCATTTTGGTCCAGGCTACATTTCAGTATCAGCTAGAATTATTTATAAAAACTAAATTCTTCATGAATTCAAGAGTCAATTGTCATTTTGGTATATTCTGCTTTTCAGCTTCAACTTAAATTATTTATATATCACCAGGGTTGGAGTAAATCTCCTCCCTGGCTTTTAAAGAGTCCCAGAATAATTTTAGATCTCTCTCGGTATAACAAACTGTTTACCGCTGACAGTGTTTTCATTAATATATTTAGAAACCCCGGTGTATACGGACAGGTCTAAGTACGCTAACGGAGTTGGCTGCTCCGTAGTGTTCCCTCAAGCGACTTAACACATACAAACTGGATGGCTGGTGCAGCGTTTACACCGCTGAGTGTTATGCTGTGTTAAAGTCACTCCAGCATATGAAAGTAATGTGTAATAAGAGATTCATCATATGCTGTAATTCTTTCAGCTGTATTCAGGCCTTAGGAAATATGTATCCAGCAGACCGTCTAGTCCAGGACATCCAGGACGCCCTCATTTCCCTCCAATCTTGTGGGAAAGAGGTTTTATTCTGCTGGATACCCAGCCATGTGGGAATCAGGGGTAACGAGGCAGCTGATGCTAGAGCTGTAAAAGTGACGATGTATTCGTTACTGAGTAATGGGTTCGTCGCCTGACTCGAAGTACCGAATCGTTACTCACAAGTTCATTTCATTACTCGCATTTGTCGTATAGATACAAACATGTTCCAGTTCTCGCAGCTAACTAATTTTGACAACATAAAGACTAATTTTGTAGTTTTTAATTTTGTTTAAGATTAAAATTTACAGTGCATAATTTGTAAATAGAAAATTTATATGGATAATTTGAGATAGTTACTGTTTTTTCATTGGTCACTCATTAGTGAGGTTTATTAATTTCAAACATTTATGAAATGTGTTTATTTTAAGATTTGATACTTTCTATTTTATTTCATAGTGTAATTTACAATATAAAAGAGTTGTCTAATAGTTTGTGATATAAATCTCTGCATTTGTTATGTGCTAATGATATTTAATTAATTAGCAATGGAGTGCATGCTTTGGTGGCAATTTCCCTACACACTCATCTTCCCCCCTTCACTGCAACCAACTATATTTGCCTTTTTGCAAGTTTTAACTTTAAATTCTTCAACGTTTTTGGTAAATTATTCATAATTTCCTTTGATAACTTATTCCAATCTCTGACACCCTTACTTAAAAAAGAGAATCTTCCTACACCCTTGTGCCTGAAATCTTGTGCCAGCTTGTAGTCATGTTCATCTTTTCCCTTCCAAGCATTACTTATAATTTTTATACCAATATCTTTCCATGCCTCATCATCAATATACGCCTTGTACACTCCCATTACCCTCTTCAGCCTCATTCTGTCTTGCAATGAATCCCATTCCAGCTCTTTTATCGTATTTTTTTTTTTTTTTTATTCCAGCAGCCCTTTTTGCAGTTCCAGAATTCCATAAACAAACAACTATCTACAATAATTTTATTAGTTTTGCCTGGGGTTAGTTATTGTATTACCGCAGGATCCATGTGATCGATGCGGTACTGGCTTTGATGTTGAATGTTTGTTGTAACCGCGACAACAATTACGAATTTAATCACATGTTTGTCCTGTACCTTTGTTACTGATCTAAAAGTTTTGAATATTGATATTTTTAAAATGAAACAAAGCGGGAGTCAGTAGCACTCTGCCTATACGATAGTAACGAAGTTATCCCGTACACGGCGCGACTCGATACAATGTTTCATGCTAGTGTTCTATTGTACCGAAAGTAACGATTATGATACGAAAATAACAGGTATTGATTGGTTTAGTAACGAATACATACGGGTACAGAATGATGTAGCTGCCAAGTTAGCCTGCGACAAGGTCAGAACTGACTTTGATCTGGTCCCAAAGTCAGACCTTCCCTTGGCGGCGAAGAGATTTGTTTTTGATGTTTGGCAGAGGCAGTGGCTGGAAGTAGTGCATAATAAGCTCCGGCTGGTCAGACCGACCATTCAGCCATGGAGCAGCTCCTTCCAGCAGGCGAGGAGGGATGAGGTTCTCCGTACTCGCCTCCATATAGGGTATTGTCCTCTGACTCATGGTTTCCTTCTCCACTGAGAGGACCCTCTGGAATGTGATGCTTGTGGCGTACCTTTGACGGTACGCCACATTTTAACTGACTTTGTTTTATTTTTGGATATAAGGGCAGACATTGGCCCTCTGCAGTCGGCCATGCAGACGGTAATATTGTAACTTTTAAGCCACATTACCAAGCCGGTTGTTGTTAGGGCGCTAATGACCTCATCGTTGATGCACCCTTAAGATCCAATAACAACAAATTATTTATAAAAACTAAACTCCTTGCAACATATACTGAAATAAGGATATAAATTTTTGTAGCAGGTATATAATACCTAATACATTATATGAACGTGTGCATTATTGTTATGCATCACAATATGTCTAATGACATTTACTCACCGTTCAATGTTATGGCAGTCATTTTGTCAATTAATGACGTATGTTTATGCTTGATAGTGGTAATAGCAACATATATTAAATATTTTCCCAGTAAAGTACATAATAATTTTTAGACCAAACTGCAATTTCTTCTTGAATTACAATGATTATGACTGTGCCTTTATTGTTCATGCTGGCAGTGATTATTATTTGGGATTTATAGTGACTTAATGAGATTGTTAGTACCCAGAAACAATATGCTGTAGAGAATAGGGTGAATACATTCAGTTATTGAAAATTAAATTGAAGCTGAATAGCAACTTGACACATTCAAGGATAATGAAAAAGGTTGGTTGCTTAGGTGGCTTCTCAAGGCCAGTGTTATCACAGGCTGTGCCGGGCCACATTGCACCAACATGGTGTTGAAATAACGATCCATGGTGGCTCATGTTGGCCTGTGGTGACACATTTGACACCTTCAGAAATATGGCACAAGCATACACAGAGAGGCCTGTAGTGGCGTTGGGTAGTGACATTTCTTTCAGTGGTAAGCAATGTGCAGGTGTTAAATCCAGTTCATTACGACAATTATTATTTTTGTGTTACTATTTCTGTACATGCCTTCATCAACCACAATCCTTAAAAATAAAATTGTAATCTTTGTCAACTAAAGCTGATGAAAGTGCTGTGATAATTGATAATCTATGAACCACTCTGAATTAAAATGTGTTTGCCATCCAGGGCTCCAAGGCAGTGAGAAGAACTCAAAATTTTCCTGAAATCTTTCCCTATCTGTAACCACTCAGATGATGTACAAAACAACTGAAATAGACTAAATAAGTTGTAGAATCTACAAAGTAAAATGGGGAATTAATTTTAAATTACTTTTAGGGATTAAGATAAAGATAATACTGAAGAAGACAATGTTGGGAATGATGAAAATAAACAGGATGATGTTCGGGATATGAAAAATCGTTTAAAAAGCCAAAATATCTTCTGAAACTTCAAGAAAGTATAATATAAAAGAAATTGATTTATTTTAAACAAATGATCCTAATCTGGAGTGAGCTGAATGTGTCCTGCATACTGATTTATTGTGCATAAAACTGAGAGGATTGCAAAATAATGCATCTGAAATTGTGATATTTGAAATTTATATACTAACTAGTTAACCCGACAACTTGTCCTGTCCCAGTTTCAATAATATTGTTTGTGATTATTTTGTGAAAAGCTGTTGAAAATGAGAAAAATACATAGTTCTGAGTGATCATTGTTTTTATTAACAATTGTGCCCATGATTATTCAATTTGTGGAAGAACATTCAGAAATTTTACGTGTGAGATAAATTCTATTTGCAGTACACCACTGAAACGCTGGAAATGTGTGATGTGCCTGGAATGTGATCGACTTGGAACCATGCAGTTTTGTTCCAAAATTCAAGTCGCAAATAAATTAAGTCAGAATTTCATGTTAACCAAATTATTTATTTTCTTCCGTTAAATTTGAAATCTCAATGAATTTCAAGGTGTTTTAGTTACATTTTGATGATTGCTCCACATAACCGGTTTTTGCTTGTTTCGTAGACCTTGCATCGTTCAGTCTAATGCCTCCAAAAACTTGTTATGTGCCATTTTACATAAATCTCAAATGATCAATTTGCAATGTTGCATAACATATGCAATCTCACAGTTCTTCGAAAGGTTGCATGTTGGAGTTCCATTGATTTGCATATTCAACCACAACTTGAATGCTGAATGAGCTGTCTGACTGCCTTCCAACAAAGTAGCTGCAAATCCTAATGAAGCAAGTGCAATTTCAATCTGCAAGTGAATCATTGTCAAAATCAAATAGATCAAAAAAGTTTTTCCAGTTTCACTGGCATCGTCCAAGAAGGAATTCCCTATTGTTCCATTGTTCGCATCTTTCATGAGCATATTTTTGCTGTCAATTCAACAGTGGACCATTATTTCGAACTGATTGTCTCAACGCATCACAATCGTATTGTTTTTCACGTTTCAACTCTTGCTTAAATGTGGCATGCAACGGTCAATTGGGTGCTGTCATGACTAATTGAGGTAATACTTATTCTGCTATCACTAAGAACATTTCTTCAATTAATATAGAAATAAAATAACTATATTTGTTGGACAGATCGCCAAACAATACAAAAATAAAAACAAAAGAAATTTCATTTTAATTTAAGAGGGAATACGTTTTTCCAGTTTTTTCTCCGTATTTTGCATTTTTTCCATTAGAAAATATTTATTTCCATCCCAGAACATAAGGAACACAAAAAAGTAATAATAATCATGCATATTCATTATGTGACTCAGGAGTTGTGGTCTTAAGATCGTAAAAAAAATACAATAGAAAAAAGACCTTTCAGTTTTTTACAATTTTCCTAGTAACATTTCTGATTATTTCTTTCCGTAATAATCCAATTTTCTGGGCAACTTTCGTAGATCCGTCATTCATTGTGGGTTCCTCTTAGTCCACATTAAAAAAAAAAGAAAGTATTATCATTCCTCAACAGAAATATGATTAAGTTTTTAATTATTTCACTGTTTAGTGTTAAGATTTTCCGTGATTTTATTGGTCGTCACAAATTTTGCTCTTTATGATACTGTGTGTGATAACTATCTCACATCAGTTTCCTAGCTTCCTTGTTTTATGGTTGATCCTTTATGTTCAGTTCCTCATTCAACATTGTTGGAAGGTAGGGTTTGATTGTGAAGAATCTTCTTTTTCGTTACAGACGCACCTACTGATTTTCCGTCAGTTTTCCTTCCCTGAGAGACGAGTTTGTTTTATGGTGCCAGAGATTTGCTCTTCAACTTCTTACATTTGCCACATATGGACATATGGTACATCCATAGTTTACACTGCCAAAGGTTTTCTAGCACTTGGGAAGTAGGATATTTTGGCAGAGCCCAGAGCCGGATTAAAACAACGCGTGGGACCTGTAGCAAATGTGAACAAGAGGCCTTTGGTTTGCTTTACCTAGTCCATATACTGTGTGTCTTAGTCTGAAGTGTGGGGGTGGGAGGGGTTGGCTGGAAAGCTACACTGGGCTACGTGGGGGGAGGGGAGATGGTCGGGTTTTCGAGCCAGGTCACGTATCTTTCCAGTATTTGTCACAGTTAAAATGATGCACAGAACAAAACAGCATGTGAATATTTATTTCCGTCATTTAATTATCTCGTATATAATTTATGATAGTCTGACAAAAGAAATGTACAAAATGTCTCATTGAATCAATAGGGAAAGAAGCTATGTGCTACGTGGGGGAGGGGAACGGTCAGTACAGGTAAAAGAAACGGGCTACGTGGGGATAGGGCGGGTTCACAGGAGGCAAGACTGGAGTGACGTGGTTTATCGACACTCCATTATTAAAGTTTACAATATAAAATAGTCTATTGTCACCATCCGGGGCTGTGGTAAAACAGGTTGTCCATCTGGCCTAAAAAAAAGGGGGGGGACAGCTTACCCCAAGCCCCGAGAATCCATGCGCCTGCAGCGTAGGACCCATAGCATTTGCTAACTCTTGCTACATGAGTAATCCAGTACTGGCAGAGCTTCTACTAAACAGTCCAATGAGCATTAATTGATTGTGGGAAATATGGCTGGTACTCTAGTGGCAATTGTATGTATTTCTTGTTGGTAAAGATGGTGGTGAAATAAAAACTGGAATTTTCACAGATCTGTTGGTTGGAAATAAAAATAGAAATTAATTTACTTTTCTACATAGTTTTCTTAAATAGAAATACATTTTCTCCATCGGATAGGAAGTTTTTTGGTACCATGATAAGAAAACATGATGGTTGTGCCAGTAACAAATTGCGCATGTACTGTGTTGTCTTCAAATCTTCTGACAAATGCATCCTTGGATGGACCAAACATGTGGTAGTCACATGGGGAAAGTGTGGACTGTAAGGATGGTGTTCAAGAGAGTGTCAGAGCATTTTAGCGAGTTAGAATTGCTGTATGTGGCGTTCGTTGTTGTGCAGGAGTACTTCAGGAATCGGTTGACTGCGTCGTTTGTTGCTATATGCCAAGGATTACTAACCCCAGGCCTGCGGGGTCACTTCGAATTTGCCCGTAAACAGCTCAAAAATCTCCCAGAAACCCTCATTTTATGTTTCTTCTATTTGATTAGGATTTTATAAAATCTCATTTATGGTTTTAGTTTTTGA
>JARYHS010012519.1:117012848-117367819 GCA_031002005.1 Vandiemenella viatica
CTTACCTGCGATTTTGGAACCATCTTGAACAGTAACAGTTTCAACCTATTAATTATGTAAAAGCCAAAAGATTCCAATATATGAAGCCCTTCACCATACACCCTACAGTACACTAGCAGCAATTTTAAAACATAAAAACCAGGAAAGAAATAGTTCTTCAAGAGATTCAGGATGTTACTGCAGTTAATGCATATACATTATACATCCAGAAATTTCAGTTGGATATTTGAATTCTGTTTACCCCCTTTCAGAAACTGCAGTGATACTTAGGAAAATATCAATGCCCAATAAACCTTCAATTACATTAAATCAATTTCCATTGTGGTAAGGTGAGAAAGAATCGAATTTTACAAACCTCAAATACTAGGGTTGCATCCGGTGGAATCTTTGGTGGACTTCCCGACTTGCCGTAAGCATATTCTGATTTACAAGTAAGAAAAGCTACTTCTCCCTTCTTCATAGTGGCAACTCCGATATCCCAAGCTTTTATTACACTTCCTATTAAAAAAAAACACACAGAATCAAAAACAGGTTTTTTGGGGGAAAAAATCAGTATGCTGTTGAGCAACAAATCAAAACTATAAATTTCCAACTATTAACACTTACAATAATAACTAGAAGGCAGTGTAAATAACGAAAGATATGGAAAGTAAACTGAACACTTACCAGAGATAAAGGCAACAACTAACCCAATTGCAATACTACAATCGAAAACCATAATTGTGCAAACAGATGATACATAAAGAAAGGAATTGCAGTTCCACACATTGAAGTCCCTCACATGAATGAAGTGTCAAGGTGAACAGACCAAGGGTGATGGACAATGTATTGATAATTATTCTGAAATATTATCGTTGGAAGTGGGCGAACATAGCAAACAGTAGTGAACATGATATAAAAAAGTAGAATAGAAAATGTAATAAGAAAATAAGGGAGCGATTGTATTAAATTTATATGCAAGTGAATAAAAAATAAAATGTTATAGAGCAACTGTGTTGTGGATTAAATGAGAACACAAAGATGTGCATTTCATTGTTATAGTTTACATTAACTACACAGTGGCACACACTAGTGGGCAGGAGCTATAATCTAAGTACAAACGGAGTTCACAAATAGTGTGTAGTATTCTTATTCCCCAAAAACTTCCTCACCCTGGTCTATTTCCAGGTGAATGACCAGTTGGACTGGTCAGATGGTTAATCTTTTTTCTGACGTTGAGAGGATAGCTGTTCATAGGATCCCATTTCTTCCAGGCTTCCGCTAATGAATTCTTGCCTTCTTCCATGTGACATGGCCACACATCTTCTTGAGGAAGGACATCATCATCTACTTTTGAAGTCTGTTGGTTTCTTTCTAGGTCACACTTAGCGGAAGCTAAGAAGGAGAAACAAATACCACCTACTCCACCACTTCCAAAAGTGATCTGCAAACTGCTACTGTAATCAGTAACACCTATACAGGCATGCTCGTTGCAGGTTCTGGTCCAGTGGGCAGGAAGTGACACGGAGTACGTACATGTCCATTTTCTTCATCTTGAATAAGGAGTCTGGAAATAAGTGTGACTTCAATGCTTTTCAGTACCGTATGCAATCCTATGTCCATCATGAACCATCGAAGTACTTTTCTAGTGCAGACAATCATTCGCTCCCACCATCCTCCATAACAAGCACATGGCACAATTTTCATTAAGTTCCTTTCTGGACAAAATGCCGATTAATTTTCTTTGCAGATAGTGCTGTCCATACATCCGCCAGCTCCCTATTGGTGAAACGAAAGGCAAGAGCTTTGCCATTGTAGATAGTGTGTGATATACCACGTCTAGCAGCAAATCTCTCGAGTGCTCGTAGAAATCCGAGTACTCATGTCACTACATAATTACCTATATAGAGTTTTTGTCAAAAAAAAATGATGTAGGACTTTTTTGTAGTGTGATCAGTTTTAGCAAAAGTGGCTATAAGAAGTCAATTCCTGTAAGCATGAATGGTTTCTGATGGGCCACACATTGCTTGGGCAGTGGAACTTCTATCACTAGTCTACTGACATTTTCTATCATTTCTTGATTGAAAGATCCATATTAATATTTTTGGCTGCCAAGTTTAAGTGATGTATTGAAAAGTGTATATCATCCCCATCATCAGCTATTAACACCTGGTCACTGACATAAAACTGGGTATTAAGGAAGTTATTTCTCTGAAGTGCTCCACAGCTGAACAGTCGGTTTGACCAACTGGAGCTTATTATGCTCTACTTCCAGCCACTGTCTCTGCCAAACATCAAACATATCTTTTAGCCGCCGAAGCAAGGTTGAGACTGGAACAAAGTCTATTCTGACCTTGTTGCAGGCTAACTGGCAGCTTCATCAGCTGCCTTGTTCCCCCTGATTCCCACATGACCAGATACCCAGCAGAATATGACATCCTTTCCAAAAGATTGAAGGGTAAGGAGGGCGTCCTGGATGTCCTGGTCTAGATGGTCTGCTGGGTACAAGTTTCCTAAGGCCTGAATACAGCTGAGGGAATCACAACATACGATGTAATTCTTATCACGACTTACCTTCATGTACTGGAGCGACTTTAGCAGGGTGTAGCATTCGGCAGTGTAAACACTGCACCTGCTTTCCAGCTTGTATGTGTAAGTCGTTTGAGGGAACACTGCGGAGCAACCTACTCCGTTAGCCTGCTTACACCTATCCATATATACCGGGGTAAAATCGCGGTACTAGTTTAACATATCGTTAAAAACATTCATAAATACCCTGTAAGCAGTTTACTGTACCGCAACAGATCTAAAATCTGTTCTGGGCCTCTTTAAATGCCAGGGAGGAGAGTTACTCCAACCCCAGCTCACAACCGTATTCTTCTAAAATAGCCTTTGTATGATAGCTGAACGGTTTGGTTGCTCTACGGCGATTAGAAGAAAGCTGTTCAAAGCTTTGTCTCAACACTATGTCGAGCACGGGCTTACCAGGAGCTGTGGCAATATGTACATAGTGTCGCACCATGAGGAAATGCCGCCAGGTGGAAAGCACCGGCTCGCCAGAATCGGTACAAATGCTGACAATCGGGCTAGTGCGAAAGGCACCCACGGCGAGCCGAATTTCTGAATGTTGGACAATATCTAGTATCCGAAGATAACTGCCCCGTGCCGAACCGTATACAATGCAGCCAAACTCTAGACGGGACTGTACAAAGGCTCTATTAAACTGTAGGAGGCAGGAGCGGTCGGCGCCCCATGACCTGCCACAGAGACATTTTAAAACATTCAAAGCTTTCAAGGCTCTTGGCTTTCATATCTTTAATATGAGGCAGCCAGCTGAGCCTTGTGTCTAAAAGAAGGCCAAGAAAATGAACAGTTTCACTGAAAGTTAAAACGGTGTTCCTCAAGGTAAGGTGGAGCTCTGGTAAAATACTTCTACTACGAGTAAAAAGTACACACCGGGTTTTCTCAGCAGAGATGTTGTATAACAGATTCAGCTGGAAATTAACTTGCCAACTTCAGCTTCTACATATTTAACAACAAAAATTTGTTCATCATCAATGATGTCTTCTTTATTCAACGCTGAAATGCATCTTGAAAAAATCTTCTTCCATATATATATATATTGGTGCAATTTAAGCCTGGATAATGAAATATTATTAAAAACACTTATTTATAAACATCAGAAATGATGTTAAATATTAATTACCACAGTTAAGACAGCAAAATCTTTTGTTGCAGTTCCATAAAATCAAAGAAGATTGGAAAAATGTCGCATATAGGTTTAACCAACATTATAAATCTATTATTTGTGGAGGAGCAATAGACGGGAAACATATTCACACTAAACCGCCACCTAATCCAGGTGCAAAACATTAAAACAACATTGAATATAGAACGATATTGCGAATACTTCAACACAGAAGGCCAAGTAAATTGACAAGATGAAACGATTTTACTATTATTATTATTATTATTACTTCGCGATGAATAAAAGTGTGTGTCAGAGGGTGCATTGCACCTATTGTTGCAAATTGAAAAAAAAATGTTTTTTTTCAGCTTTGTGAAAAAAAACATGAAAAAAAACCTAGCACCCGTGTTTTTTTTTCAGAAAACAATATATTTGATAAATTATAGTTTTATTTAAGGAACTTCCATTTTACAAGTGTGTTTTAAATCTTACTGAATCATATTATGTCTCATATAATGATTCATAAGTGTATCTATATTGGTAACATAATTTTTTATTCATCCTCTATGTGACAGGACTCAGTACCACATTCACTAGTATCAGCACTACCAACACTAGTTCAGTCGGTGTCGGAATTTTCTATCTCTTCTTCTGTCTCCTCTAGCTCCATATCTTCAGAAATAGTTAGTTGAATTTTCTTTTACTGGTTGTTCTTGAATTATACGCAAAAGATTTTGAGATTGCAATTTTAAATTGTGAGCAAAGTACACACTGTACATAACGGTTGCAAGGAAACGATTCATAATTATTGACAATTTAATGAGTCAGTACCACTATACTCTGCGAGGTTAACAAGTATACGAATATAAGGAAAGCACAATAAGTAATAAAAAGAGGCAAAAAAACCGTAGATAAATTTTAAATTCCTAATTCCCGCGCGATCAACCACCCTCCACGTAACCACTCTCACTTGTCTCCTACAAAAACCAACCATAGCCCTGCCTTTGTCACTCAGTTCTCTCCTGGCCTCGAGTCCATCAACCATATTTTGCGACAGGGGTATGACTTCCTTCGCTCATTTCCGGAAATGCGTACTCTCCTACCCAAAATTCTACCCAATGTCCCTCGTGCATGTTTTAGCAGACCACCCAATCTTAAGAACATCTTAGTCCACAAATACCCTCCGTTAGACTCTCCAAAAGCACCATATGGCTCTTATCCTTGTAATAGACCCCGCTGTAAAACCTGCAGCATGCTTCCACCCACCACTACATATTCCAACCCCACCACAGGAGAAACTTTCCCCATTATTGGACATGCCACCTGTTCAACCACTCATCTGATATACCAACTAACTTGCCGCTTTTGCACCAGTTCTTACATAGGCCTCACCACACAGCAACTCTCTGTTAGAATGAATGGCCACAGACAAACAGTCCATACTCGTAACCTGTACCTTCCAGTACCAGAACATGCCAATAGCCATGATTCCAACAACCTCAACGACTGTTTCACTGTGAGAGCAGTCAGAGTTTTCCCTGACAGCACCACTTCAGCAGAACTCCGGAGATGGGAACTAGCGTACCAGAATATCCTGGATACAAGACACCCACCTGGACTTAATCACCGTTAAATTCCAATTAACCCATCACTACCTTTTTTTTTTTTCCTCTATGTTTATACCGTACCATTACTACATTTGCTCATTTTACCATCGCCTGCCAAAATATTAAATATATTATCTCAGACATTGTATACCGATATCGATAGTCTACTCCTTATCCGCCCCCCCCCCCCCACCACAACACGGTTAGTCATTAGGTAACGTTCGGTGTGCACACACGTTCCGACCCTAATGGCCCGTTTTTTCTATTTGTGAGCAAGGCATATGCCGAAATATTGTGTTGTTTGTTTGTCAGCATTAGTGTTCTCTCATCGCATCCGTCCACTTTGGTATGTGGTGGGTTAATTTCCCTTTCTTTTCTTATTAATGTTTTTAAAAGATCTTTAGGTCTACAGATAAATTTGTAGGGTTGGCAGCACTATTTCAAATAGCAAGTATCAATCCAAACAATGGGGAATGGGGTTTCCTTCTCGCGCAACCTAGTCTCTTCGGGAAATCCCCGTTCATAAAGAAAATTTCAGTCAATGTTGCCAATATTTTCGTAATTTTTTTACCTACTGAACCAGAAAAATATAGTAGAACTTAAACTAAGATAAGTACTTAGAATAAACTCAAAAATAGTCATTTTAAACAATAACTGCCTTACAAATTTGAGATTTAGTAGTTGTGAAAAAAAAAATGTGTCCCAGAAAAAAAACATGGTTTTTTTTTTAATTTTTTTTTTCAAGCCATAAAAAAAACCGTTTTTTACAACACTAATTGCACCTATCCGAAAGGGTAATGGTTTGGAAGGGATACATGGGATATGGCAAGAGATGCATATGGGCTATTGTGAGGAACCATCCCAGCATTCGTCTGGAGTGATCTGGGAAAACCATGGAAAACTCAGATCAATCAAGGAAGAGCTCAATTTTGCTGCTTACGTGTAACTGCAGTTTAATTTTAGTCTCATGAAGGGACAGTAAATAAGTAAGCATTTTACAAATATTATTACTATTGACATGGGAAGGTTTTGTACAGTTTGAAAAAGTCAATGAAGACATCTTTGCCAGCAAGATGAGTGACCATGGCAGCAGAATACGCGTTAATCCAAGACGGTCTGACAGACTGCGTTAGATCGAAGGGTCGCAGGCTGACTCTTGGAAAGAAGAGTGAAAACGCTGGAGTGCTGTCGTCCACTAACTAAAAGTATTTGCAATGACTCGGCTCACTGCATTCCGGGACTGCCCGTTTCCCTACTAGTGTATGGGCCGCTAATGCAAATAAAAAACTGAAAGGAGTGGGACAAGACCGTAATTTGTTGATATAGGGCTTTATTCATGATAAAATCAGTTAAAACAGATTTGTAAATGTAAAATCCTGACATGTTTTAGTGTCATTCTGGGCCAGTGTAGAGCATGTTTAGGGTCTATTTTTATTTTGTAATTCAGTAATATCAAGTTAAACGGGGAGAATGTTCATGATATGGTGGAGTGAAGTAGTTTGGAACTGCGAGTTTTGATATAAATTATTAAAGATTCTCCATCTACATATTTACTGTGGGAGGCAGAGGGTGCTTTGCACCAAAACTAACCTCTACTATGTGCATTCCAATCCCAAATGACACCAGGGAAGAAAGAATTAATATAAGCATCAGTGTGGTACATTATTTCTCTAATCTTATCTTTCCCGTTATTGCAGCCCAAATAGATTGGCAGACTAAGTACTTCATTGTACTCATAAATAAAGTGGGTATACACATATTTAACAATAAGTTCAAATGAAATCTTCGTCGTCTGTCTACAAGAGAATCCCAGTCCAGTCTAAGAATCAATTTTGTGACACTTTCATAAGGACTGCACCAAGCAATCATGAATCTAATGGCCTTTCTCTGTACTTTCTCTTTACTGTGGACCAACATCCACAAAATTGATCGCGAACAGTTCAACAGTAGTCAAATGTGGATGCACACGAGTTTTGTATGCTATCTCCTTTTCTTGTGTGTTACAACTTTACTATGAATCGCAACATAGAATTAGCTCTACCTATAAAGGCCCGGTCAAACAGAGCGTGGGAAGTGGGCACATGCAGGGAAGTCTGCAGGCAGCGGGCACTGTATTATGTTGTATTGCATCAACCCTGTCAAACAGAAAGCAGGCAGAACTGGCGATCCAGTCGAGGGCAGCGATCAGGTTGTGAGTGCCCACAGATACAGAGCGATCACATCGAGGTTGCGAATGTCAAAATAGAGAAATTAATTTGGTGCACGAAAAAAATTATTTCGTTCACGCCACCCCGACTAAGAAAACAAGAAAAGTGAAGTTTGGATTGAGGCGAAAATGAAAGAAGCCTGAAATTTCTAGTTGAATTACTATTTATTTATTTAAAAGCATTTTATTTCATTTATCATTTGAATTACATTATGTATATAACCATTATTTATTTGTTACGTTTATTTTGGTGCATCTTATTATTTACGTGCACTTTTCATATAACATATAATTCTGTTAATTTAAGCAAGCAGGAAAGTAGTAAGTACATATGTTTACAATACGTTTAAATATCAATTAGAAAATTAAAGTAAACGATGAACTGATCTGTCACTTGAACTTGATCTCCGTTTTCAGCATTGTATTTTAGAACGCCATTCTGGGCAGGTTTGGACTATCTGACATGTGGCGCTCTACTAAGCCATTTAATAAATATTTTCTTTCATCGTCTGTTGGGAAAGGGTGCATTAAATAAGTCTGCAGTGCGAAACATTCGTCACCTAAAAATACATGAGGGACGGGTTATCCATACTAGGCAATGGTTTTGAAGATAGAATGGTTTCACAGTGAACGAATTCACAATAAATGGAGGAATTTTGAATGATGCTAGTGGCACTGTGCCGGCCGTAACTGTCAATATCAACTACAAGGAACTTTAAATCTGGATCAACAACTGCCAGTAGAATAGGAAAAAATGAAACAGAAATAGCTTGAGCCACATGTTGTTACGACATTTTATTTTCACGTGTTTTCTAAACCCTCTTTGCGTGATGTTTGTTCTTCACAGTGGATCGCTTTGTACATCCTGTGCTGTTTTTGACATCGTCAGAACACGGCGAACATCCCTTGTATCGCATGCGCACGCTGCCCGCGCTCTGATCGGACCTTAACCAAATTAATTTGAAATTCCAATTTCATGCTGCTTTGTACTGTTATGACCAAAGTTTTCGCAGAACTAACCTTATCAATAACTAAACTGTTTACTTTGTATTTCTGAACAAAGCATATCTGCTAGTTATGTACTTTGCCCTGCAGTTTTTACAATTTACAGTAAGATGCAATTTGCCAAACCCTGCCAAAATAACGTCCAGATTGTGTTGAATTTATAACCAATCAACAGAATTCCTAGACATCCCCAAGATGACTGGCGAACAGTCTTATACTGCTATACATGTTTTGTCCAAGAGTGACTATAAAACTTATGAAAAGAAGTGACCCAAACCGTTGAGGGACATCCAATGTAACATCTAGATTAGAACGAGGCATCTCTATCAAGAATAACATAATGCAATTGACCAGTTAGAAAATCTTTTATCCATTCACCAATCTGATTCTATATACCATATGCTCGAATCTTCATGAAAACATAGTTGCGTCGCACAGAGTTGAAAGCTTTATGAATATATAAAAAAAATTTAATCTACTTGTGAACTTGCATCAATAAATTTCATCATGTCATGTGTAAATAGTAGCATCTGTGTTCCACATGATCTTTTCTTCTAAAGTCTGTGTTGGTTTGGTATATGCAAATTGTTTTCATCCAGAAAATTCATAAGGTTCGAGAATATGCTACTACAAACAGAAGTATAGATACGGATTGGCAGTTCCTAGGATATCTTTGATTTCCTTTCTAGAAAATCTGAGACGTCTGTGCGGTTTTCCGGTTGGAAGGTACTTTTTCGTCTACAGATTTACAGTATTTATCGGACAGAAATGGTGTGATTTCTGTCCTGTACGCTATAAATACTCATACTGGGATTCCATTACGACCCGGTGCTTCCCACCACTTTAGGAACTTTAATTGCTTTACAATAACTGCAGTATCTTTTCACAGCGGATCCATCTCCAACACCAAATGACAGGAAAAAGTGGATGTTATCCATATTCTTATCAGTGAATAGACTTTTGAATTTAGTTCCAAGTGCATTAGCTTTGTCACGGGTTTTGTTAACCTCAAATCCCTCATTAATTAGTACAGGCATACTGTTGTCATTGCAACTGATTTTTCATATATATTACCAAAATTTCTTTGGATTTTCTGCAAGTTTTACAAGAGAATAGGCTTCCACTGGATGGCTAGCCTTCGGCTCTTAGAGATTTGCAACGTAAATCATTCAAGGCCTCACAAATCACATTTTTAACACATACCTTTAACTCAGCTAAAATTTCTAAATTACTATGACATCCCCCTGTTCTTGAGCATACGTGTATCCTCCTCTGCTTTTTGGGTAATTTTTTGATATCACTTGAGACCACTATGGATCCTTCCCCTCAGTTATGGTCCATTTCAGTATACGTATGTCCATAACTTCCTTGACTGTATGTGTAAATTGATGCCACTTTTCTTCAGTGGTGCCTCTTGTTAACTTGAAGGTATAGCAGTTATTTCCTCAGATAAGTTGCATAACACTTGTGGCCTCATTAAATCTGTAAACAATCAGTTATTCTCCAGTGTTTAGCTCAGTTATTGACAGTTGCAATCACCACTTTGTGATCACTTATTCCTGCGGTTGTTGAAATATAAGTGAATACTTCTGGCCTATTGGTAACCACAAGATCTAAGTTTTTTGTTACTGCCATTACACCGAGTAGATTCATTAACCAGCTGCTCAAGATGATCTTAAAATAGATCGAGAATGACTTCAGAATCTACCTTAACCCTGACACCAATAACGTGAACGTAATTGCTCTAGTCAATTTAAGCAGGTTTTTATTTACATATTTTCTTCATTCCTTGGTAACAATTACGTTGGCATTAAGTGGATAGTAGAAGGCACCTACGACAAATTTTGCTCTGGCTACATTGAGTTTAATCCGTATAATTACACAGGCGGTATCGACATCTATTTACTGACAGCTATAAACACCCCCACTTCCTTGAGAATGTAATCAATCACTACAAAAAACGTTCATACTATTCTGAAAAATTTCTGTGGCAATTATATCAGGTTCTAACCAACTTTCTGCACCGATTATGATATTCGCTTCTGAACTACTAATAATACTTTTCAAATCAAGTTTTTTTTTTACAAATGCTTCGACAGACAACTTTCAAGAACTTTTCACTGTTGAGTTTCTCTTAAACTCCTAATGCAGTGTTGCATTTGAATGTGTTGTCCATCACTTTCATGTTCCACGTCTCCCTCTCTTAGCCTAGTGAACCCCCCAGAGCACTCCACATGCCTCCTGCCACCTGTGTAGCCAATTAGACCTATTTTGGGCAACCCTGCATGACAACCCTATGGTGAAGACCAAGAAATCTGCAGCCAAGATTATCACAGAAACGTCTTAATCTGGTTCAGCCCCTCAATATGAATCTGAACCAGAGGTCCACACTAAACTCTATTTACGATGCTGCAAATGATTAGCTCTGCCGATATCTTGTGGCTACTAGTCTCAGAGTACAACCTTTCAGCCAGATGCTGGAAAGAAGAGAGGATTACCTCCGACCCAAGGTGACAAACATCACTGGTGCTGACATGCACCAGTCTGCAGTTGGTTATACCCCGATTGTTCTATAGCATCTGGGATAGCCTGTTCCTCATCTTGGATCAGGCCACCTGGAATGCTCATCATATGGACACTGGATTTTTCCCTTGGATAATTTGCCATTTTGCAAAGGGGCTCAATAAACCACCCAAGATTAGAACTCCCGATTATCAGAATCTCCCTTCTGCAATGCTCAGACCTAGCAGGCTATAATAGAGCTGTCAACTCACAGGTAGATTGTGGGACTGAATCAGCCTCTGAGTATATGTCAAAACAGTTGGACAATTGAATGAGCTCAGGTTTTGCAGCGATGCTGAAGAGCTGTAATGTTCTCCGGCACTGGCAATGTTATTTGTGTTAATCAGAGAATAAAGAAAGTGAACAGACATTACACTGTTATTATTTCACTTCCATGAGAATTCATGGATGAACTTGAACAAATGTTTGACACAGCTTACAGCTTTAGCTGACACCATCAGTATTTGGCAGAGGTGCAGAAGCAGGTTTGAACTTCGAGGACAACAGCAAGGAATAATTGGTGGGTCCACGCAAAGGGTGCTATCAAAAAATTACAGTTGCAAACCTTTGTATGAATTATTTTTATTTATTTCTTTAGTTATGGCATCGACGTTGAGGTCATTAGAGATGGGACAGACTGAGGGTAAGGATCAGGAAGGAATTTGGCACAGCTGGACAGAAAACTTAATCCATTAATCACTAATTAGCAAAGTTAACAAAATTGAAAAATGTAACTTTTAAGTTAACCTACAAAATCATTAAAGTTCTTCTTAACTTACATTAACTTAACTGTTAGCGAAATCAGGAATGTGGGAAGGAATTCAGCCATGGCCTTTTAAACGAATCATCCCAGCATTCGCCTGTAGTGATTTCTGGAAACCATGGAAAATCCAAATCTGGATGCCCGGACGGGGATTTGAACCAATGTCCTCCTAAATGTGAGGCCAGAGTATTACCGCAACAATCGGTCTCACCTTTCTAGTCTTAATAATCTTTAACAACACATGAAAATGATGCAAAAATCTAAATATTTACAGTTTGAAGAAAATTAGAAGCAGAGTCAACTCGTGGGATAAGGAAGTCAAAGCCTTCAAGTGGTGTAGATAGCAGCTAAAGAATTATGTTTTTATCATCTCCATCTGCTAATAAAAGGTTTCATCAACAAAGCATTGGTGAATCTTTTAGCAATGTATTCAGACAGCGGCGTATCACAAACTGGTGTGGACCAGTGCACTGCAAACTTATTTGTTGCCAACATGATTCCACTACATGCTGTAGCATACGATATGTTTGAGAAAAAATGTAGAACCCCAGAAAAAATAAAAAAAATTTCAGAGGGACATTGGGAAGACATATTGCTGATGGTTAACTTTTAACGGCTAACTGTAACACGAGTTATATTTGAAAAAATGTAACGCTTTGACGGCTATCGAAGTTAACTTTTTAAGGGTTTTTTCCTTACTTATGGGTTTAGGCCTCGTCGACGTCATTAGAGGCAGGATGGGACTGGGGACAAGCAACGGGAAGGAATTCGGCCATGGCCTTTTTAAGCAAATATTCCGGCATTCATCTGGAGTGGTTTGGGGAAACCATGGAAAATCCAAATCTGAACAGGGATTCAAACCACCGTCCTTTCAAATGCGAGGCCAGAGCATTGGGCCTCGTATCTACTTGAGCACGCTCAGGCGAATGAGCCACTCAGTGAAGCGAGCCGATCAAGTGTGGATGCCCGAGCACGGTCGCAATAAACTACAGCAAGAAAGCTCGGGGTGAGCCGATCGTGTGTCGACATTCTCTCAAGCATGGGTGTACAGCGCTTTTTAATATGAGGTTCAACTAAACACAGAAAATGTTCGAAATCGATACTTAACATGTTCATAAAGTTTTGAAAAGGCTCATTATCTCCTTCAAAAATCAATCCGTGAATTAAATTATTAAGATAATTAAGATAATTTCTTCGCTGACAATTACTTTTTCTAATCCACCACCCTGGTACTTTTCTTTCTTGACATCGTATGGATGATAATAAAGGCCACAGCTGCCGCATGCACACAATAACCGAGCTTTTCCTGAGCAATGGCACCAGGCTCGTTCGACCAAAATTTCCTTTTTCTTGAGCATGCTCACATGAGCGCGCTCAAAAGAATGAGCGGCTCATTCGTCTGAACGTGCTCAAGTGGATAAGAGGCCTTAACCTCTCACCCACCACAGTAGCTTTTTAAGTAGCAGATTAATGCAGTTAACTATTTTAAATTAACTGCGCCGGCTATGGAATTTGGCCATAGCCTTCTAAAGATTTTTTCTTTAACTTATGGCTTTACGTATCGTTGATGCCGAGGTCATTAGAGGCAGGATGGGACTGGGGAGAAGGAACAGGAAGGAATTCGGTCATGGCATTTTCAAGGAAGCATCCCAGCATTCACCTGGAGGGATTTGGGGAAACCATGGAAAAGCCAAATCTGGACGCCTAGACGAGGATTCAAACTGGCGTCCTACTGTCTGAAGAAAGCATCCCAACATTCACTTGGATTGATTTGGAGAAACCATGAAAAACCCATATCTGGATGCCTCCCGAATGAATGATCTAAAGACATATATGATGGATATTGCTATCTGTGGAATAAAACAGGGAGCAACCTTACTGCAAAAAGAGTTAAACCACTTCATTCAATCCGGTTACCTCTTCACAATAATGCAATGAAAATTTTAATTTTCGCTGTTGTAGTAAACTCTAGGTTTACTATAAGCCACTTATTAAAACAGTCAACCTTCCAACAAGTCTATGCCTCCCGATCTGAAGAAAGGCAAGACCAAAGTTACTGATATCGGCTGTCTGAAGCATTTGGATAGAAACTGAAAAAAATCAGGATAGAAAAGACAGGATCCACAACTATCATCAAGCCATGCCATCAACCAAATGCAATCATTTCATGAAGTCATATTTAAACAATACTAGATTAAAGCTCACTAAAGTGAACAACCATGTCCAAGTACTGAACATTGCAATACTAAATTACACTCATGTTGTGATTAAAAATCCAAATTTACCACCACTACTATTAAATTTGCTAAATATGTATTTTTTACCAACATTTTATGGTTGGTATTTTTGCATGTCTTCAAATATGCCACAACAATCATCAAATAATAGTACTTTATTTAAAAAAAAAAAAAAAAAAAAAACTTTAGAACTGCAAGACTTTCCCTACTTACCTGAAAAAGCTATTAACCTATTGAGTTTTGAATTAAATACTTGGTTATATGTCCACTTTGCAATCTCCACCCTCATTTTCATGTAAAAGTCACCACAAATTTAATTAAAAATGCCAAATTTTGGGGTTTTCCCTCCCTTTATGCCTCGTTGACGTTATTAGAGGCAGGATGGGACTAGGGAGAAGCAACGGGAAGGAATTTGGCCACGACCTTTTGAAGGAAGCATCCCAGAATTCGCCTGGAGTGATTTGGGGAAACCATGGAAAACCCAAATTTGGATGCCCGGATGGGGATTTGAACCGGTGTCCTCCTTAACCGCTCACGCAAAACGCTCGGTGCAACTGTTTACAACAGGGAGAATCCGAAACGCCAAGGAAACATTACGACAAAGGAATTAACCCACAGTTCAAGAAATTTTCATTAATTTTGCAACACTGGCAGCATCAGGTAGCTGTGAGTCACCCAAATTTGAGAATTTTTAATTTGTGTAAATCGCAGAAGGTGGTAGAAATGATAATCTACCAAAAAGGGGGATTAAGTAAATAAATATGGACGGATAAATTCTGAAAAAATAAAATATGGCAATTAGATAAATGACAATAATGCTACTACTAATAATGAGTGATGCGTCAAGGAAAGGAATTTTATCGGTGGTTGAGGCCAGGTGGGTGTCTGGTATCTAGGATATTTTGGTAAGCAAGTTACCATCTGCAAAGTTCTGAGGCGGCAGTAGTTTCGGGAAAAACTCTGATTGCTCTCACAGCGAAAGCCATTGAAGTTGTGGTTGTTAGCATGTTCTGGTATGGGAAGATATAAATTGCAGGTGTGAACTGTTTGTCTGTGGCCATTCATTCTTGTCGAAAGTTGTGTAGTCAGGCCTATATAAGAACTCGTGCAATGGCGACACTTAAGCTGGTATACGATGTGTGTTGTGGAGCATGTGGCATGTCCAGTGATGGGAAGTGTTAGAATATGTAATAGTGGGAGGATGCATGTTGCAGGTTTTACAGCGAGGTCTATTGCACGGAAAAGATCCATAAGGTGTTTTTGGAGAGTCAGATGGAGGGTCTTTGTGAACCAAGATGTTTTTGAGGTTAGGTGGTCTGCTGAAACAAGTAGGGGGGACAGTTGGCAGAATTTTTGGCAGGAGTGCGCATTTCTGGAAAGGAGTGAAGGAAGTCATGCCCCTGTTGTAGGATTCAATTGATGGATTTGAGACCACGCGAGAACTGGGTGACAACGACAGAGCTATGGTTGGATTCTAGAGGAGCCGGGCAGGAGTGGTTCCGTGGAGGGTGGGTGATTGCATGCATGATTTGTAAGATCTGCTGGGTAGTAGTGGGAAATAAGGGCTTGGGATAGGTTTTGGGAATACTGGGAGAGGGATTCAGCATCAGAACAGATATGTTTGCCACAGATAGGAAGACTGTAGGGGAGGGAACGTTTGGTATGGAATGGGTGGAAATGTAGATATTGTTGTAGATTAGTTAGTTTGATGTGGACAGAGGTGTGAAGAGCACCCTGCCTGAGCATGATGTCAACATCGAGGAACGTGATGTGTGAACAGGAGCAGGTCCAGGTGAAATTAATGGAATGGCTATTGTAAGGGAATGGAGGAATTCTAGGAGTTGATTTTCATTGTAGGTCCAGATCATAAATATATCATCTATGTATCTGAACCACACAATGGGTTTGAAGTGGGTGTGGTTGAGGAAACGTTCCTCCAGACGCCCAAGGAACAGGTTGGCATAACAGTGGGCCATGCGGGTGCCCATGGCAGTGCCACGTATGTGGTTGCATATAGCGGAATTAAAGGTGAAGAAGTTTTTGGACAGAATCATGTGGGCCAAGGATGTAAGGAAATATGTACTTGGACGGCTGTGTGGGGGTTGCAGATATAGGAAGTGTTCCAGGGCACTGAGACCCTAACAGTGTGGAATATTGGTGTAGAAGGAGGTTACACCAATGGAGACTAGGAAGGAGTCTGGAGGTAGAGGTGTATGGACTGTGGCTAGACGTTCAAGGAAGTGTGGGGTATCTTTGACGTAGGAGGGAAGACTCTGTACAAAAGGTTGGAGATGCTTGTCCACCAAGGCTGAAATCCGTTCAGTGGGTGACCCATATGCCGCAACTATAGGTTGTCCCGGATTGCCAACCTTCTGGATCTTGGGAAGGAGGTACAGGGTGGATGTTCGTGGATTTTGGGGAGTTAAGACCATTTATTTCCTGACAAATGGAGGTGGTGGGTAAAAAAAATGTGGAATTTGAACCCATACAAGGCAAATTAACCATGAAATTGATAAAATATTCACCGTGAAAAACCCGTTGGAACTTTTTGTGTTGCTAAGATAGGAACTGAAATCAATAAACTTATACAAAATTCTGGGCTTCAACACAAACACTGGGACTCGTCAAGGAATTGTCGTTCTGGTCTGAAAACTGTTGCACATGTTCGTTTGGTGATACTATTTAATATATGTGCTCTTAGAGCTATAAAATATATAGATACCTCAAAAACTGTTGTAACACTACACTGCAAGTGACTGGTAGTAGCATTATAGCAAAGTATAATGATCATGCACATGTTATTTTAACGATATTATTTGGGAATATGTTGCTATCAGAATAAATATGTAAAAAATTACACGCATAAAAAGAAAAAAACTTTGAACCATAAGTGAACGTTAGTTGCCTCATTTACGTACACACATGCGACATCCAACGATAATAGGTATTACATTGTCACGAAACATATCCAGCATGTTGTTGCAATATTAAAGCAGCTTATGTTTAGGTTGAAAGTGCGGCAACAATATCCTTGTTTCAGCATTAGGTCAAAGGAATTTAGTTTTTATAGTAGACATGCAGTCTGTACCAAAATGGCGTTTGGTTCTTATTGTTAAAGCATAATTCGCTAGAAATTTAGATTTATTTAACAAGTAAGTTATCATAATTTTCAAGCAGAATCATTAGCGGCACTTGTGGATAGGTTGGAATGTAACCTGTACCAAAATGTACATAGACGCTTCCTTTTGTAGCTTAATGGACTTGAAATTTTGTTTTTATAATTAAGTTGGTTTTGTTTTCATCATTGTTGGTCATTGATGCATTTTGTTGAACTTAATATTAGCATCGCTGGAAGTCACACGACAAAAAAATGGCATCCTCTTATCGCATAATGTGTAACGTTACAGCAGTTTTTTTAATTATTATTTTGCGTGAAGTTGGTGCATTGTACACTACCTTGATGGATGTAACAGAAACAAATTACTAAATTAATAAACTCGAAGGAAGTATAGCTTTATCATTACACATCGCTATATGCCTTCTCCCAGTCACTCACGGTTGTTTTCGACTTGGCGATTCCGGCCGCCTGGAGACTGTGAACGTGACGTCATGGACACGTAAAGTCAATCGCGTATAAAAATATGTCACTATCGGGACTGCGCGGGAAGTGTGTTATTGGACATCTGCGGCCGCTTACCAGCGGCCGCCTGCATCTGATGCACCTTCGGGATATCAGTTTATGTTGATATTGTACAGCTTTAAATTATTGTGACCGAGCGTAGCGAGGGCACAATAGCCACAAAAATTGACTGTACGTGAACGTGACGTCACGATGACGACACGTTAACAGTCGCGAGGCAGCGGTATCGCCAACTCGAAAATAACCTCACTCACCACCTTATGTTACGGCACTTTTCGAATGGAATTTGAGAGGATGGATAAATTTTACAGCTCAAAGAGCAATATATATTAAATAATATCACCGAACAAACATGTGCAACAGTTTTCAGACCAAAATGACAATTCCTTGACGAGTCCTAGTGATTGCGCTACCACCAAATTCTGTTTCCAAGTTAATTTCTTTGTCAGGCTTAGTATGAAATTGGGTCTACTGAAGATCGTGATTCCACTACACCATTCGCTAATGATGCTATAATACTGCTGCAGTAAATGCAAGATATACTTTCAAGCAGTAATTCCATTATAATACAGCCTGCACAAATATTTTCTAGCAGAAATTAGGTTGTAATAAATCCTGGACCAGCATGACACCATTAAATTACTGCGGAAAGTCATTTTAGTGGTGTTTTACATTTGACTACTACAGGATTTTATCGCCAATGCCATGTAGAATTGCAATCTCCAGTAATCCCTATGTAATAGTAGACCGAGTGAAAAATGAACACAGAGTAAACTATAATCACTATGATGGCATATTCTGCCAGCCCCTAGATTTGTTTTTAAGAATAAATTATGGTAGTTTGGGATTATTGGAAATCACGATTCTGCTAGGAATTAGCATCATAATACTACAGTGGTCAAACGCAAGACACCACTAGAAATACTTTCAAAAATATATTTAACAGTTTCACGCTGGTCCAGGCTGTATTACAACCTAATTTCTGCTTGAAAATAATGGTACAGGCTGCATTACAACGAAATTACTGTTTGAAAATACTACATCTTGCATTTGACTACAGCAGTATTATGAAGTCATTAGTGAATGTTGTAGCGGAATAGCGATCTCCAACAGACCCGGTAGTTTATCTTTTCACTGTCATATAAACTTTCTTATTCATCCCATAAAATGTGGATACTGGTTTGTCAATTAAGACAAAATGATCCATTAAATTAAACTATATTTCGAGATTACCAAATCATATCCAGAGCACGAGATTTACAAACTAATGGAAAAATTTGTTTGATTAAAAAGTACCTTTTCCCAGAACGAAGTCGAAGGGGTCACCCCGATCCCTACTGGAGTCAAACTTTGTTCCATCAGTTAAAGTGCCGACATAATGAACAATTACTTTACACCCTGGTGGTGGCGTTTCATATCCTACTCCCTCTTTAGTTATTTCCTTCAAAACACCTCCGTCTTTTTTAGGCGATATGTCGATTGCATTAGGGCCAGGCACGTAAGGCTTCACTTCTTCGGTTACCATTTCTTCCGATTTCTGGTTTGTCTCGACCGTCATTGCTGGAAAATTAGAAACAAAATACAAACATGTAGATAAACGACACTAAACGATTTCAAAGTGAAATTCCTTGGAACTCACGAACACACTCTATATCTACCAAGTTCCTAACAATCACTAAAATTATTGAAAACAAACTCACTTCAACAAAATCGGCTGGATTAAACAATGAAACGCCGCAAAACACACAAGATGCAGCTATAAATTATTCACACCAAGAAAGTCACCGCGTAGCTTCACAACACTGAATAAATATAACACAAACGCACAGCTATATTTACTTTTTCCGATTCAAGAACTCTCCAACCAAGTTTGCTCCAACCGTCTTTACAATTCCAGAAATTTCTGTAAACGACACAGCTGATTGGACAGGTAACTGATCAACAAGATGGCCAACATGATCTCAGCACCAAAGACTATTAATGAAACTGAATGTGTAATTTTGAATCACGATAAATGAAATACAATTTAAATTCACTCAACGCAAAAAAGGTGTCACAGAACAAAAACATGCCTGAAATGTGATTATTTTTTTTTTAAATCCTATGTCTGCGATATGTTGTTTATGTTTACAGTATAGTTGGACCCGGCTTTCGCAACTTTAAACCTTGGCCTTGTCTCTGTTGGTAACCGGGTAGTAGCCACTAGGTATATGTGATGGGTATGTCGAGTGATGAATATCAAAGAAAAACATTACATCGTAGCACTCCTTAACTCTATCAAAATTGAGGTAATTTTTGTTTAATGTAAATTGTGTGTTCATAGATTGTTTAGTTTTGTACTCATAGATGTTAATTTCGAATGTTATAGGGCTGTTACGCCAAACTATTTTGCAACTGTCAAAATGTGCTAAAGCATTTAAATGCATTTCAAGGTCTCTTTGGACTCTGAAGGTAGGTAACTTTCGTACAAGCAGAAAAACTTCATAAGGTGCGGTCAAGAAAATTCGAGGTAAACAAGCGGCGAAACATTTCTCTGCTTTAACAGCAGATAAAGAGCAGCGTTAAGAGACACTTCTTTACCGATTATTGTTGATGCCGTCACCCTACAATCCTATTAGTTTCTAACACTTTCTAATAACTTTGGTTACAAATTAGATTCTTAAAAAATCTTATTAATATTGTGAATTATTAGATTTAGTGTAATTGAGAAGAAGAAATTGTACTGCACATCCAAGTATGCTGATGATGGCTTAGTTGCATCCGGATCTAATTAAACTGATGAAAGTGAATTGAGCAACTAAACTGGCGGTAAATATTAATTTTAGATCATGATACAATATTAAATTTGAAATGCTGTTTGGACTAGGTTGACAACTGATAATCTGTTGTAGAGTGTAAGGCACATGGAATTTAATTTTTGTTGTAACTAGCCATTGCCTGTAAACTCCATTCACATGGTTTATTATTTCACGAAGGGTTATGAGAGTAAGTCAGTTCTGCTGGACAATTTGAGCTCCTAATTTGCTGTCAGTGCATGATTTACAGTCACAGTTAAGGAAAAGGTGTTTTAATACTAAATCGCGGTACTGTTACAACTTTACTATCGCTACAGAGATAATATACCTAAACTGTTTTGTTTTCTTCATTATGTATTTGAAATGATTAATAAATGGTTTACAGCTAATGGCTTGTCTTTAAACTTTGATAAAACTCAGTATATGCAATTCAGTACATCACACAGATTAACACCTGACATAGACATAAAATGTGCAGGCCAGTCCATTCAAGAGGTAGATAGTGTGAAATTTCTAGGTTTGTATATTGATCATAATTTAAATTGGAAAGTACATGTTTCTGACTTACTAAAGCGATTGGGAGCAGCCACATTTGCAATTCGTACAATTTCAGCTTTAGGTGATCTCCGTATGAGACAGCTAGTTTATTTTGCTTATTTTCACTCCTTATTGTCATATGGAATAATATTCTGGGGCAATTCTACCCATGGAGACAAAGTGTTCAGAGCCCAAAAGCGTGTAATAAGAATTATGTGTGGGGTTAGCAATAGAACTTCATGTAGAGAGCTGTTCAAGAAGTTAGGGATTTTAACATTAGCATCTGAGTATATATACACATTAATGTCCTTTGTAGTCACAAATTATACTTTGTTTGAAACAAATAGTAAAACACACAATTATGGCACTAGAAGTAAAAATGATCTTCACAAGACTTACAAGTAGGGATTGCAATCCAGCAAAGCGGGATCCCGCATCATTAGACAGTCTGGCGGATCCCGCACAAAATTAAGCGGATCCGCAATCCGCAAAATCCGGCGGAAACGCATGTCAGTCTGCGTGACTCGCTGCCACACTCGGTCTCTGTTAGATATTTTGCACTGTTTGCCTGTAGCCTTCCAGTTGGCATTTGACTCATGTGAACAAGCGTTTGTTTTTGTCAACGTTCGTCATTCGTAAGTAAATAAATACACTTTTACGTATTCATCAAAACTTACGTTTGTTTCGAGTACACATTTCTTTAATTTGAGTTATGGTGCGTATTTAGTACGATTTTCTAACTATATTATTATTTTTTAAGTGTCGCACACGTTATCTGAACTACAAGGTTACAGCTGTTTATTCACGGTTTCATTATTCCCATTTTCTGTATTTGCAGATAAAGTAATTGTGACAATTTCCTAATTTGCGGCTGAAAATTTTATTATTCGTTGATATGAAACTAATGTTATCGTAATTTTAATGATCGCGTACCTATTTATTTAACAGCTATCAAAAGGAAATTGTATATCCATTGACTTATTGTTATTTTGGCCACTGCCTCAATGCGTTTCTTTGACGAAAGCCACCTGCTTACATGTGCCGCTCAGGCTTTCGTTTAATCCCTCTTCTCCTTGTTATTATTTCGACTAAAGGTATAATGAAACTTTCACGGGTGTATCGACGAATTGTGTTGTAGAAACACCATACTTCGACGGCTGCCTCCGCTGTCTTCCTCACGTGTGTAATTTCGTGTGTTTGCAATGAAATCCGGAGATACAACCCATGAGGACTTCACTGCAATCATTCGCCGAGAAAGTCTCCTTTCTTACTAAAAAAAATAATAATTTCCACTCTAAAAACGATGTTACGCCACATAAGTAAATCTTAAATACTTGACAGTTTACGTGTTGGTGAGTAGTTTCTTTTAATAACATTGAATCAACTGTAATATCAATAAAGGAATCAGGAGATATAATAATGAATCACGCAAAAAAAAAAGGCCAAGTCTCGTGCTTGTGCAGTGACAAAAAGTTATGAGATCTGGTTCTGAGCCAAGTCTACACTTTACAGCGTATATTCATTTCACTTTGAGAAATGGAATGCTTTTCTCGGTGTTACGGAACGTTTATTTAGATTTTTTTTTAAAAAAAAGCTCTGGTAACTTGGCCATTAAGCAAACCATTTTTTTAAACTTATGTGAGGTACATATTGTAAGGCACATAATATTACCTAAGACTCAATATTTTCCAGTTTTATTATTTATTTAAAAATTGGTTTAGATTAAAAACAAAAATGTAAAACCTCGAAATATACTTAAGACACGCTAAAAAGTTTTAATGTTATTTTGCCAATAAAAATATTGTTAACTGTTAATTTTTATCATTTAATATTAAAAATTATTTATTAATTTAGTTATTATTTAATTTATTAACGTTTTAAGTAACTATGTTTAAAATATATGCGTTAAAAAACTTTTTGTACCAATCCCGCACGGATCCCGCGGGATTGAAAACACTGCGGGATTGCAATCCTTACTTACAAGTCATTGTCATTTGTTCAAAAAGGGGTCCGATATTCAGGGATACATATCTTCAATATGCTCCCAACACATATTAAATTTCTAGTAGATGATAAGAATAAATTCAGGAAAAAATTGAAAGAATTTTTAATTGACAACTCCTTCTACTCTGTCGAGGAATTTATTTCTAAGGTATCTAAAAAATAACTGCCAGTATCTCGTGTAAATATAGTTCACATAATTAATTTACCATGTATGCTATGACTGTACATCTCCTGGTGTATGTATTTAGTTTGTTACACAATTATTTACGGTACCATATATGTTATGACTGTACATCTTGTAGTGTATGTATTATTTTGTAATGGAAGTGTTTAATGTACCTTATACTATGACTGTACATCTAGTGGTGTACTTATTATTTTGTTATGCAACTGTTTATCTATAATTTGACAACTTTCCACATCCCACAGAGCCAGTCTCTTATATTGGGATCAATGGAAAATGAATGTATTGTATTGTATTGTATAGCGGTAGTGATTATGTTGAAATATGGCCTGGCCCAGAAATATTTTTTTTTTTAAAGGCATTTAAAAATTAGTTGCTTTGAATGATCATACTTTCTCCCAGTTGCAGTTATGTTATATTTCTAGAGAAAAGTTTTTAATTAACCATGTTTCTGATGGCATTATGTCATGTATGGAAGTAGTTGCACATGTATTGTCTAGTCCAGGATTCTAACAAACAACATATGGTATACCACAAGGTGTTAGAATTCCAATATTTACTTTTAATTTTCTCTGCTTTCGTTCTCATATTACTAATGTCATTTTTTCAGTTATATTTAAGTAATTCTGCATTTTATGATGTAAGGTGCTAACAGGTCTTCTATGACTGGTGTTGTGGCAGGGTATACAGAATAATGAAATTGACAGCTTTACTGCTATAGAAGGAATGTAATAAGTGGGTAAAAGTTGGACATGGAGTTGCAGGAATCGGAAGATGGTGACATCAGACCTACAAATATAGGCCTATAATAATCCTTTCTGGATTTTGTCTTTTAAATATTATTGTGGCTGTGCAATAATCGTTTGGACTCTAGGAGGAACTGTAGTTTTGTTTTAAAAATTTGTGAACACATTCATTGGATGATGTTATTTGAAATATGTTACTATTACAGCTATCAAATATATACATAGTGCAAAAACTTGTCGTAAAAACTGCTGTAACATTAAACATTGAGAGTTGCCAGCAACGTATAATAATGCACATTATTATTTAAGAATATGTTTGTTACAGAACCCTGTCACAACTTCAGAATGTAAGCGATCGGTGGATGACATTTTTGTTGTAATCCTACATATGCGACCTCCAAAGATATAAATATTACATACAGTGAACTGTATCGATTACTAGCAAGCTTGATAAACAATACATAGAATGAATGCATTGTTATTTGCAATGGGAAATTAATGTAATTCTCAATGCCAAGAGAAACTGCGTTCTAATGTGATTTAAGTTTTTAATATAATCAAAATTTCTAATGCGTTATGCTTAACAACATTTTGGTGCATACTGTGTTTCAATTAGTTCAAAATCTATGCCAATAATGCCCTCCGAAAAATCGAACAAGCTTAAGTTTTCCCAAAAAAAAAAATCTTGGTCTATTATGGTCGAGGATGCATTTATTTATCATATGATCACATAGAAGAACATCATATCTACTACAAAACACATTGAGTGCATTCTAATTACTAGAAAAATTGGGTAGAGACAAGGAGATGTCCATGAGAATTCTGAGTTTATTTTGCTAGCAAAAGAGAGCAGACATCATGCCAAGAAACATATTTTTTTCTTTTGCGTGAACCGTCCATAAACAAAAGCAGCAGAAGTAATTTTAGCTGGCACTTTTAGCAGCCCATAGTAATATTCGCAGCTAAGTGACGCTTTTGATTGGCTGTGACTCGTTAATGTCAGTGTGTTATTCGATGCGTGTATCGAATAACACACATGAATCGTTTAACACCAAATAAGTTTTGTATAAACTATTACATATAACGTTAGAATACATCTGTTTTATCTTGCTGAAAAATATTTCTTTTTGAAATTCTTTTAAATCTTTTAAAACTCAATTCGTAATATTTAATAAATGACATCGTTAGTATTTAGGTCGTAATGCAGCATGGGCCACAGCGAAATGTAACGATAACACACGATATTGCAGATACACTATTTCCATAGCGTATTCTTCGCTATTACTATGGTCTTGGCTGCATTACAGCATAAACTCAAACGATTATTGATGAAATCATATTTTACAGATATGCGATTCAGTCGTAATGTAGCCTGGAGCATAGTGAAACATAACCATAGCAGTTGATACTACGGATATTCAATTTTTAAATCGTATTTAATGCTGTTACTGTGGGCCAGGCTGCATTACACCCTAAACGCAAACACTTATAGATGAAATAATTTTTTATATATATTTTATTTCATATGCACGATTTTAATAACCATTTTATCCATGTGAGGAAATTCAGAATGGAATAAGATTTAAATCAATGGATGTCGGATTAACAGACTGGAGAATAGTTCCTACGACCTTTATTATTTAATGGAGAGTGTTTCCAAGGCAATTTTATTACTCATTAAACGATGAATAACTACAATACACGTAATAATACATAAATTATGCATCCTATAAGCTACTGACTGCCATAGATCACGGCCAATCAGAAGCGTCCAATAGCCACGAATACTACTATGCGCCGCTAAATAGTGCCAACAAAAACTACTTCTGCTGCTTTTGTTTATGGACGGTTCAGGCAAAATAAAAAAAAAAAAAAAATGTTTCTCAGCATGATGTCTGCTTTCTATTACTAGCAAAATAAACTCGCAATTCACATGGACAGCTCCTTGTCTCTACCCGAAAAATTTCCATGAGAGAGAGATTCGACTGTCAAAAATTAATATTTCTCACATATTCTTTTTCTGCATCACTCATATAAATGAATTCTGCAAAGTTACTACCGTATGTCCTGTTCGCATTTCAGTAAAATGTGATGCTCAGTCTGTCTTTCTGTTCCACAATCACACTCAGAGGAGGCCAACCAGTCAATTTAAGAAAGAAATCGGTGCATCTGCCATATCCTGTGCGTGGTGCAGGGCAGGAAGTATGCTGTTTGATCTGAGGATTCTTCCAATCTGTCTTTCCATGACTTTATGATGGTGAAATTGTACGTACAGGTTACATTTCAGCTTCACATGTTCTATTAATGCTGCTTGTAAATCAATATAACTTGAATTTTTCATTAAATTCAAATTTATAGTGAATTATTCTGTAACAGAAATTTCACTGTCATTTTGGTCCAGGCTACATTTCAGTATCAGCTAGAATAATTTATAAAAACTAAATTCTTCATGGATTCAAGAGTCAATTGTCATTTTGGTATATCCTGCTTTTCAACTTCAACTTAAATTATTTATATATCACCAGGGTTGGAGTAAATCTCCTCCCTGGCTTTTAAGGAGCCCCAGAATAATTTTAGATCTCTCTCGGTATAACAAACTGTTTACCGCTGACAGTGTTTTCATTAATATATTTAGAGACCCCAGTGTATACGGACAGGTCTAAGTACGCTAACGGAGTTGGCTGCTATGTAGTGTTCCCTCAAGCGACTTAACACATACAAACTGGATGGCTGGTGCAGCGTTTACACCGCTGAGTGTTATGCTGTGTTAAAGTCACTCCAGCATATGAAAGTAATGTGTAATAAGAGATTCATCATATGCTGTGATTCTCTCAGCTGTATTCAGTCCCTAGGAAATATGTACCCAGCAGACCGTCTAGTCCAGGAATCCAGGACGCCCTCATTTTCCTCCAATCTTGTGGGAAAGAGGTTTTATTCTGTTGGATACCCGGCCATGTGGGAATCAGGGGTAACGAGGCAGCTGATGTTAGAGCTGTAAAAGTGACGATGTATTCGTTACTGAGTAATGGGTTTGTCGCCTGACTCGAAGTACTGAATCGTTACTCGCATTTGTCTTATAGATACAAACATGTTCCAGTTCTCGCAGCTAACTAATTTGACAACATAAAGACTAATTTTGTAGTTTTTATTTTGTTTAAGATTAAAATTTACAGTGCATAATTTGTAAATAGAAAATTTGTATGGATAATTTGAGATAGTTACTGTTTTTTCATTGGTCGCTCATTAGTGAGGTTTATTGATTTCAAACATTTATGAAATGTTTTATTTTAAGATTTGATACCTTCTTTTTATTTCATAGAGTAATTTACAATATAAAAGAGTTGTCTAATAGTTTGTGACATAAATCTCTGCATTTTTTATTAAGTGCTAATGATATTTAATTAATTTGCAATGAAGTGCATGCTTTGGTGGCAATTTCCCTACACACTCATCTTCCCCCCTTCACTGCAACCACCTACATTTGCCTTTTTGCAAGTTTTAACTTTAAATTCTTCAACGTTTTTGGTAAATTATTCATAATTTCCTTTGATAACTTATTCCAATCTCTGACACCCTTACTTAAAAAAGAGAATCTTCCTACACCCTTGTGCCTAAAATCTTGTGCCAGCTTGTAGTCATGTTCATCTTTTCCCTTCCAAGCATTACTTTTAATTCTTACACCAATATCTTTCCATGCCTCATCAATATACGCCTTGTACACTCCCATTACCCTCTTCAGCCTCATTCTGTCTTGCAATGAATCCCATTCCAGCTCTTTTATCGTATCTGTTACTAATTGCTTTCTATGAATATATATTTTTTTTTTTAATTCCAGCAGCCCTTTTTGCAGTTCCAGAATTCCGTAAACAAACAACTATCTACAATAATTTTATTCGTTTTGCCTGGGGTTAGTTATTGTATTACCGCAGGATCCATGTGATCGATGCGGTACTGGCTTTGATGTTGAATGTTTGTTGTAACTGCGATGCAACAACAATTACGAATCTAATCACATGTTTGTCCTGTACCTTTGTTACTGATCTAAAAGTTTTGAATATTGATATTTTTAAAATGAAACAAAGCGGGAGTCAGTAGCACTCTGCCTATACGATAGTAACGAAGTTATCCCGTACACGGCGGACTCGATACAATGTTTCATGCTAGTGTTCTATTGTACCGAAAGTAACAATTACGATACGAAAATAATGGGTAATTGATTGGTTTAGTAACGAATACATACGGGTACAGAATGATGTAGCTGCCAAGTTAGCCTGCGACAAGGTCAGAACCGACTTTGATCTGGTCCCAAAGTCAGACCTTCCCTTGGCGGCGAAGAGATTTGTTTTTGATGTTTGGCAGAGGCAGTGGCTGGAAGTAGAGCATAATAAGCTCCGGCTGGTCAGACAGACCATTCAGCCATGGAGCAGCTCCTTCCAGCAGGCGAGGAGGGATGAGGTTCTCTGTACTCGCCTCCATATAGGGTATTGTCCTCTGACTCATGGTTTCCTTCTCCACTGAGAGGACCCTCTGGAATGTGATGCTTGTGGCGTACCTTTGACGGTACGCCACATTTTAACTGACTTTGTTTTATTTTTGGATATAAGGGCAGACATTGGCCTAGCCAATGATCTGTCCTTTATTTTAAATAATGACCCTGGGAATATGGCCAATTTTAAAATTCTTTGTACTAGCAGAAAATTTTGGGAAGACCGGCCTAAGTTTTTAAGGTGGATGAGTGGCCATTTTACAGCCACTCATCCGTGTACATAGTTATTTTCTAGCCATTAGTTCTAAGCTTTTAAATCTTCTCGGCCCCTTTACAGCCGACCAGACATCGTTCGAAACGATCGTTTTATGGCCTATTTACAGCCAACACCCGAGAAGATTTTGTTGTAACATTTTAGTATTTTATTTGATTTTGTCGTCTGTATGGCCGACCCCTCTGCAGTCGGCCATGCAGACGGTAATATTGTAACTTTTAAGCCACATTACCAAGCCGGTTGTTGTTAGGGCGCTAATGACCTCATCGTTGACGCACCCTTAAGATCCAATAACAACAAATTATTTATAAAAACTAAACTCCTTGCAACATATACTGAAATAAGGATATAAATTTTTGTAGCAGGTATATAATACCTAATACATTATATGAACGTGTGCATTATTGTTATACATCACAATATGTCTAATGACATTTACTCACCGTTCAATGTTATGGCAGTCATTTTGTCAATTAATGATGTATGTTTATGCTTGGTAGTGGTAATAGCAGCATATATTAAATATTTTCCCAGTAAAGTGCATAATAATTTTTAGACCAAACTGCAATTTCTTCTTGAATTACAATGATTATGACTGTGCCTTTATTGTTCATGCTGGCAGTGATTATTATTTGGGATTTATAGTGACATAATGAGATCGTTAGTACCCAGAAACAATATGCTGTAGAGAATTGGGTGAATACATTCAGTTATTGAAAATTAAATTGAAGCTGAATAGCAACTTGACACAGTCAAGGATAATGATAAAGGTTGGTTGCATAGGTGGCTTCTCAATGCCATTGTTATCACAGGCTGTGCCGGGCCACATTGCACCAACATGGTGTTGAAATAACGATCCATGGTGGCTCATGTTGGCCTGTGGTGACACATTTGACATCTTCAGAAATATGGCACAAGCATACACAGAGAGGCCTGTAGTGGCATTGGGTAGTGACATTTCTTTCAGTGGTAAGCAAAGTGCAGGTGTTAAATCCAGTTCATTACGACAATTATTATTTTTGTGTTACTATTTCTGTACATGCCTTCATCAACCACAATCCTTAAAAATAAAATTGTAATCTTTGTCAACTAAAGCTGATGAAAGTGCTGTGATAATTGATAATCTATGAACCACTGTGAATTAAAATGTGTTTGTCGTCCAGGGCTCCAAGGCAGTGAGAAGAATTCAAAATTTTCCTGAAATCTTTCCCTATCTGTAACCACTCAGATAATATACAAGACAACTGAAATAGACAAAATAAGTTGTAGAATCTACAAAGTAAAATGGGGAATTAATTTTAAATTACTTTTAGGGATAAAGATAATACTGAAGAAGACAATGTTGGGAATGATGAAAATAAACAGGATGATGTACGGGATATGAAAAATCGTTTAAAAAGCCAAAATATCTTCTGAAACTTTCAAGAAAGTATAATATAAAAGAAATTGATTTATTTTAAACAAATGATCCTAATGTGGAGTGAGATGAATGTGTACTGCATACTGATTTATTATGCATAAAACTGAGAGGATTGCAAGATAATGCATCTGAAATTGTGATGTTTGAAATTTATGTACTAACTGGTTAACCCGACAGACTTGTCCTGTCCCAGTTTCAATAATATTGTTTGTGATTATTTTATGAAAAGCTGTTGAAAATGAGAAAAATACATAGTTCTGAGTGATCATTGTTTTTATTAACAATTGTGCCCATGATTATTCAATTTGTGGAAGAACATTCAGAAATTTTACGTGTGAGATAAATTCTATTTGCAGTACACCACTGAAACGCTGGAAATGTGTGATGTGCCTGGAATGTGATAGACTTGGAACCATGCAGTTTTGTTCCAAAATTCAAGTCGCAAATAAATTAAGTCAGAATTTCATGTTAACCAAATTATTTATTTTCTTCCGTTAAATTTGAAATCTCAATGAATTTCAAGGTGTTTTAGTTACATTTTGATGATCGCTCCACATAACCGGTTTTGGTTGTTTCATAGACCTTGCATCGTTCAGTCTAATGCCTCCAAAAACTTGTTATGTGCCATTTTACATAAATCTCAAATGATCAATTTGCAATGTTGCATAACATATGCAATCTCACAGTTCTTCGAAAGGTTGCATGTTGGAGTTCCATTGATTTGCATATTCAACCACAACTTGAATGCTGAATGAGCTGTTTGACTGCCTTCCAACAATGTAGCTGCAAATCCTAATGAAGCAAGTGCAATTTCAATCTGCAAGTGAATCATTGTCAAAATCAAATAGATCAAAAAAGTTTTTTTGAGTTTCACTGGCAGCGTCCAAGAAGGAATTCCCTATTGTTCCATTGTTCGCATCTTTCATGAGCATATTTTTGCTGTCAATTCAACAGTGGACCATTATTTCGAACTGATTCTCTCAACGCATCACAATCGTATTGTTTTTCACGTTTCAACTCTTGCTTAAATGTGCCATGCAACGGTCAATTGGGTGCTGTCATGACTAATTGAGGTAATACTTTTTCTGATATCGCTAAGAACATTTCTTCAATTAATATAGAAATAAAATAACTATATTTGTTGGACAGATCGCCAAACAATACAAAAATAAAAACAAAAGAAATTTCATTTTAATTTAGGAGGGAATACGTTTTTCCAGTTTTTTCTCCGTATTTTGCATTTTTCCATTAGAAAATATTTATTTCCATCCCAGAACATAAGGAACACAAAAAAGTAATAATAATCATGCATATCCATTATGTGACTCAGGAGTTGTGGTCTTAAGATCGTAAAAAAAAATACAATAGAAAAAAGACCTTCCAGTTTTTTACAATTTTCCTAGTAACATTTCTGATTTTTTCTTTCCGTAATAATCCAATTTTCTGGGCAACTTTCGTAGATCCGTCATTCATTGTGGGTTCCTCTTAGTCCACATTAAAAAGAAATAAAGTATTATCATTCCTCAACAGAAATATGATTAAGTTTTTAATTATCTCACTATTTAGTGTTAAGATTTTCCGTGATTTTATTGGTCGTCACAAATTTTGCTCTTTATGATACTGTGTGTGGTAACTATCTCATATCAGTTTCCCAGATTTCTTGTTTTATGGTTGATGCTTTATGTTCAGTTCCTCATTCAACATTGTTGGAAGGTATGGTTTGATTGTGAAGAATCTTCTTTTTCGTTACAGACGCACCTACTGATTTTCTGTCAGATTTCCTTCCCTGAGAGACGAGTTTGTTTTATGGTGCCAGAGATTTGCTCTTCAACTTCTTACATTTGCCACATATGGACATATGGTACATCCATAGTTTACACTGCCAAAGGTTTTGTAGGACTTGGGAAGTAGGATATTTTGGCAGAGCCCAGAGCCGAATTAAAACAACGCGGGACCTTTAGCAAATGTGAACAAGAGGTCTTTGGTTTGCTTTACCTAGTCCGCATACTGCGTGTCTTAGTCTGGAGTGGGGGGGAGGGGGGGGGGTTGGCTGGAAAGCTACGCTGGGCTACGTGGGGGGAGGGGGAGGTCGGGTTTTCGAGCCAGGTCACGTATCTTTCCAGTAATATTATTTGTCACAGTTAAAATGATGCACAGAACAAAACAGCATGTGAATATTTATTTCCGTCATTTAATTATCTCCGTATATAATTTATGATAGTCTGACAAAAGAAATCTGTACAAAATGTCTCATTGAATCAATAGGGAAAGAAGCTACGTGCTACGTGGGGGAGGGGAACGGTCAGTAGAGGTAAAAGAAACATCGGGCTACGTGGGGATAGGGCGGGTTCACAGGAGGCAAGACTGGAGTGACGTGGTTTATCGACACTCCATTATTAAAGTTTACAATATAAAATAGTCTATTGTCACCACTCGGGGCTGTGGTAAAACAGGTTGCCCATCTGGCCTAAAAAAAGGGGGATGAGGGACAGCTTACCCCAAGCCCCGAGAATCCATGCGCCTGCAGCGTAGGACCCATAGCATTTGCTAACTCTTGCTACATGAGTAATCCAGTACTGGCAGAGCTTCTACTAAACAGTCCAATGAGCATTAATTGATTGTGGGAAATATGGCTGGTACTCTAGTGGCAATTGTATGTATTTCTTGTTGGTAAAGATGGTGGTGAAATAAAAACTGGAATTTTCACAGATCTGTTGGTTGGAAATAAAAATAGAAATTAATTTACTTTTTCTACATAGTTTTCTTAAATAGAAATACATTTTCTCCATCGGATAGGAAGTTTTTTGGTACCATGATAAGAGAAACATGATGGTTGTGCCAGTAACAAATTGCGCATGTACTGTGTTGTCTTCAAATCTTCTGACAAATGCATCCTTGGATGGACCAAACATGTGGTAGTCACATGGGGACAAGTGTGGACTGTAAGGATGGTGTTCAAGAGAGTGTCAGAGCATTTTAGCGAGTTAGAATTGCTGTATGTGGCGTTCGTTGTTGTGCAGGAGTACTTCAGGAATCGGTTGACTGCGTCGTTTGTTGCTATATGCCTAGGATGCCCAACCCCAGGCCTATTTGATTAGGATTTTATAAAATCTCATTTATGGTTTTAGTTTTTGATTGTAATTAAACTGTGTTACTTACATCTTTGTTATATTTAAAAATATATAGTAACTATAGGCAAGTATTGTGTGTTCTGCAGGCTAACTAGGGATTGAAATTGTGGCCCATCCCTAAATTTGGTTGGGCAGCCTTACTATAAACAGTATTGGCATCTTCCAGCAGCTGGCAGTAGTAGGCCGCATTCACCGTACTGTAAGTATGTAGGAAATCAATCAGCGATACACCTTTTGAGTCCCAAAACGTAGTGTAACGGGACGTTATCACGCCACGCTACAATTTATATTTTTGTTAAATTGTTTTTAATTTTATTTTTATTCAGATTAAATTAATTAAATTGATCTCGGGCAGCCCAAAATTGTATATGATTAAATAAATATGCAAGGGACTCAGCGAAAAATGTGCGAGCGTAAGATTTTGTTTAAGCGAAGGATCGCACATCTCAGGCTAGGGACGGAAGTGAAACCATTAGTCCCAGTGGACGGACACAATGGACCGCCTCGCTGCCGCCAGCCAAGGCCAGTCAGTCACCCCAACGGTTCGCACAGCAAACATGTGAAGGTCAGCCGCCACCAAGGATGGCCGCGGAGGGGACGCTGGCAAAATGCCGCGAATCTGAACGATGGACTGTATCACGTGATTTCCAACCTGCCTATGAAATCATCGATAGGGGTCTTCATGTGTTAATGCAGGGTGTATTCTTTCTGCCCGCCACGTTCCTACGCGGGAGGAGGACGCCATCGCCTTCCGGAGAGGAGGAAGGTACTTCTCGCCAGACCACGGTCTGGGACAGTCGATCGTACTTCTTGCTGGGCCACGGTCCAGAGTAGTCGAGTTTACTTCTCGCCGGGCCACGGTCTGAGACAGTCGAGTGTACTTATCGCTGGTCCAGAACAGTTGATCTGGGCTATACAGCGACTTGCCTACGATCACAGTCTGGTGATCGTATATTGCGCTGGAACTGAGAATGCAACGGACATCAGTGCTGCTGCTATGGTAAAGTGTTAAACGCCAGGTCTTGCTTCGTTGGGTTCTTATTGAGACTGTGATCGACCCGTAAGTGCCTTAGAGAGAGAGAGACTTATGTTCTTTATGCTAATTTGACCCTGAGCTAGCCGACATTTGTTGAACTTTATGAGAGCCTTGCATACCGCGAGTTACATTTCATTTCTTTGTATTTTAACGGCGCCCGAGACCCCTGTAATTTTCATGTATTATTGTTATAGTATTGACTATTCTTGTTGTAGCATATTTAAGTTAGTTAGCTTGAATAAGAACGGCCAATTGTAACGCTAAGGCATTGATATCCTAGTGATTTACATATTAACGATAAAGTTAAATATGCCTAGCGGTGTAGAAGCCATATGAAGACAATAAATTATTTATGTCAGTTTCCTTTGTGACCTGGCTAATGATTCTTGCAACCAATCATTGAATATTAATAAAATAATTATAAATTCATAACCCCCCCCCCCTTCATTTATTCCTGTACCACCACAGTAGATACCATAACTTTACCAGCAGACTGTCCTAGCTTGACCTTTATTGGTGCCCCCCTCCAGCTTTCCTCCACTCCATACCCGTCCTCTTGTTTTCAGGGATATAGTGATGGACCCATGTTTCGTCGCTGGTCACGATACAATCCAAAAAAGCTTTTCCTCCTCCTTCAGAGTGATTCAGTAGTTGCTGACATATTTTTCCACACTTTTTTGTGCCTTGTTCAGAAGACTTGGAAACCACCCTGCACCCTGTCAGATAATTTTCTGTATCCAGTGCATAATCGTATGAACGCTACCAACACTCGGGTCCAGTACACACTGGCATTCTTTGTCACCATTCATTACCAAAAGGCAGCATGCGCGTTACGCCAATTCAGTTTCAAGATGCTGTCCCAATGCTGCCCCGTGACAGTCGTGTCAACACTGCCAGAAACATCCGGATTCATTTACAAGATAATTTTATTGGTGTCAAGGTATCCTAGAATTTAGCCAGTCACACTTTTTTCACTCATTAAAAAAAGGATGGAGAAGAAATAAGGGAAATATTCATTACCACAAGTTCTTGATACGTTCAGGTTTAAACATAGGATCGGTTTCAGAATTTTTGTGAGGATGATTCCAACTGATTATGAATGTCTTTTGGTAATGGTCAAATACCGGATTTCCAAACGAGAGACTGATTACAGACAACCTATTCTCCTGAAATCAAGCTGATCGCAACACTCAAATTCATTGCAAGTGGTGGTGCCTCAAAGATTCGTATATTCAACCACAAAATTTTAAAGTGGGTGGTATATTTGGTACAGTGGATGAGACCACTTTTTTGTGTTAAAAAGACATTAATATAATTGCTAAACGGCTAATTTAGCTAAAATAAAATAGTACACGCAAAGTACAGACTGGCAAAACTTTTAACATCCATAACCCATAATTTCCCAAGAAGTCTGTAAAATACGTTTGTTTGCTTTTGTTTTGTTTTGCTTGTCGACTTTGAGTTCATTAGTGGCAGGAAACTAAAAGGGCAAGGATCTGGAAGGAATTATGTCATTGCCTTTTATGGAACCATCCCCACCACTCGTCGGCACTTATTTCGGAAAAAAGAAATCTGGATGGGCGAACGGAGATTTGAACCTGCGTCCTGCTGAATGCCAAGCGAGCATTACCACTAATCCACCATGCTCCGTGAGACACTGTTATTTCTTTGTCTGGTCGGGTATTAGTTCTCAATGAATCTTCATTTAAATCGCCAAAAATATTAAAACTATGCTCGTGATTCAGTTACGGGCAGCAGGAACAGCAAAGTTTCATCCAAGAACAAAAAGCATTTTTTCAGCGAAGTTCCACTGCTACCACCAGCTTTTTTCTTACCTTCGAACCTGTTCCTTTAATGTATTTCAGCCACTGGAACTTTAAATTTTTCAGCTGGTTCCTTATTACAATTTGTTTTTTTATATCCAAGCAATGAAATGTCTCTACAACAACTGGCCATCACCAACCGGCAGGAAAGTATCATATTTTAAAAACTTTAACCATTTGTGCATTTGCAGTTAGTGACGATGCATGCATAGCTGCTGAGAAACGTATTTTAAAGGAGACTTTTCTTGCTGACGGCTCCTGACCAGATACTGTCAGCAAGTCCATTTTAGCACTTGGTGCTCCAGTATCATGGGCGCTAATGACTTCAATGTCGCCGTGCGCTAAAGCCACAACAAGAAGTATCACCACCTATCTCAGCACTGACAGAAGAGATCAACTGATAGGCCAGTAGCAGTATTACCATACATCCAGGGTGTGACAGATAAGATTGGTCATCTTCTAAAACAGAAAAACATCTGTCCTCTATACAGGGCATCCACGAAGATTTCAGATGTACTTGTAAAAATAAAAGACAAAAGGGAGAAATTACAGACACCGGGTGTATACCAAATACCTTGCAGCTGTGACCAGCAGTATATCGGCAAAACGGGATGCACCATCAAGGAAAGACTAAATGAACACGTGAGGCTTTTTAAAAATGTCAGCAAATCACCTGTAGCTCAATATTCTATTTTATTTGACCATACCAGCATAGTAGCCGTAGAGAGCGGATGGTGGCTCAGGCGAGTGAGAGAGGCACTAGAAATACAAAAGAGACCTAACAAATGAATACTGATAGTGGCTTACATCTTGACCATATGTTGTCATACCTACTGAGGATGACGCATCGCGAACATCACCATCCGACTGCCTTTGTTAGGCATGGTGATGTCATCGCAGGCGGTTAGTGTGCGCGCTCCCACTGCACACACAGCAGGCCTCTGATGGAGGCCACAGCACATGACCGAAAAATTAGGTTTTAACAAATTGATGCAGGTCTACCCAGAGAGCCAAGTTAATAATGGAATTCTTAGTTTATCCATTTTCATGTGGTAGGAGGAATGTCTATAATTTGTTTATAAAATAGTGAACTTGGTACCAGGCCAATGTATAGAATGTTTGATGCAGAAAATTTTCATTTTGTCTTTGTTTACAGATTGTACAAACTCATCTGGACTATGGCTATGCGAATTTTTCTCAGGCAGTTAACTCAACCTTCTTTAAGGCCAACAATTTACAGTGGACTGAATTTGACTTCAGTTAGATGTAAGTTGAATAGACAAGAATAACAAATGTATATATACACACAAAAAAAAAAGGATAGCGAAATGAACCACCACTTACCTTGGGTGATGGTTTCATGGGGTGAACATACAAAAATGCTCAACAATGAATATTTCGGGGACAAAAGGCCAAGTCCCAAAATATTTATTGTTTTTCCTGTTCTTGTGCTTTTTTGTGTGTTCATGCCATGAAACCATCACCTAAGGTAAGTGGTGGTTCATTTCGCTATCCTTTTTTTGTAAATCCATTTGCTACTTAGTTCATATTATTTCCTGGTCACTATACATATAAACAACATTCCTTTTTCTTTGCAGATAAAGGAACATTGCCGAATGCTGAATTCTCTCAGCACGAAAACCCTGTAGTTAAAACCGCTTTTTCGTCAGGACACCAGACAGTCAAAGTGTTATTTGATAACCATAAAACTGCTGATTTCAAAACAATATGGGTAAATGTATTTTTTAATTTATTTTCCTTGAACTACTTTTTTTTTATGATCTGTTTTGACTGTCGGCGTCATGCCTAAATGAAATAACTGTCCACAAGAATATGTAACACAGCATTTCTCAAATGGAAAGAGAATCATGTTCAGGATGTTGTTGAGATTCTTTTTTAAAAGTACTCTGTACAGTTTCAATCAATTATTTGAGAAGTGCTGTAAACATTTGGGTATTGAGCCAGTTCTTGTTTCAGTTGAGAGACAACTGCAAGTGTCCTCAGTGTGTTCACGAGGAGACTCGTCAAAAGCTTTTAGACACTCCCTCGTTGGATGTGGCCGCTAAGCCAAAGGCTTTGAGAGTCACAGATTCTGGAAACCTGGTCATATCATGGCAGGAAAATGGGCAAGATCATGTTTCCACATATGATTATAGTTGGTATGCATTGTTTAATGTTGAACAATATCCCTGATATTTATTTCTAAACGAGGGAAGCTTTTACCAACCTGTAAAATTTCCAAACGTTTTCTTGCTGTAAAACAATATCTATCGTTTTACTGTGCATATTCCTTTGTTTACTTGTAAAGAATTTGCCCTCACTGGCTTCTCATATATGTTTACTCATTATTATATAAACTACACTTTTGCTAAATATTTTTAGAGAACAGTGTCCATTCTAAAAGCTTTAAGAACTTTATTTGAATTAGTAACAGATTGTTGATCAATATAGATGAACCTATTTTGCAGGTTGTACAGATATGGACAAAGTTTTATACATGATACTTTTGAATCTGAATTAGATGTGCATCATGTTTCTCGGCCACCTTTAATTCTCTGGGACAGAACAGAAATATGGAAAAATTTTCCTGAAATCTCATATAATGAAGTGGTCAGCAGTGAGAATGGATTACATTCCTGGCTGGAAATGTTCTATAAATATGGAATTGCTGTTATGAGGAATGTTCCACCCACCCAGGTGAGTTAATAAGAACAATTTGAAGAGTTAGCTGTTAAAGTATGTTACTGTCTTAACACATTGTGGCTAATATTAAGATTTTATAAGAGACTGGAGTTTTTCTCGGCGTTGAAAATGAATAAAATTTTCTTGGGTAATCTCTGCCGCCATTGTCAAATGGCCAATGTTTCCCACCTGTAGCCCTTGGCCGACTGAATGACATAGCGTGGACTTTGCATGGTATGAGTGGCAGAGATTGTTACTGTCGAAACATCGAGTTTGATCGATGGTAATGCGGCTAGTAACCTGAGAAAATTTTATTCGTTAAGATTTTAGTGTGCGATTACAACATTTGTAAGTCATTTCTGACATCTGATTCCAGTGTGCTCACTACCTGACATTTGCCATGTCAAATTCATCTGATTTTAATGCCAACTAGAAAAGTACTTTCCATGTTGGTGTTGGAATGGTCTCCAATCTTATTCTGTGGCTACTAATTGTTGAAAGTACATTTTGCCATCTGTACATTAATGGCGTTATAAACCCAACTGGGCATAAAACCGTTAATCATTAATTAATCTTATATATATTTATATAAAATTAAGGAAGGATAGGGAAATATGACCCAGCACTTACCACAGATGAAGGCGGCTGGGACGACGAACAAAAAACAAACACAAGAGAAGTGCAATATTTCGGCCTACAGCAGCCTTAAACGTGCAGAAGGTGAAGCCCCAGGCGGCGTCACATGTATACATGTGTACACATAGACAGCCAGTCGGCTGTCTATGTGTACACATGTGACGCCGCCTGGGCTTCACCTTCTGCACGTTTAAGGCTGCTGTAGGCCGAAATATTGCACTTCTCTTGTGTTTGTTTTTTGTTCGTCGTCCCAGCCGCCTTCATCTGTGGTAAGTGCTGGGTCATATTTCCCTATCCTTCCTTAATTTTATTGCCTTAAAGCTTTTTCCTGCTCATTGTTATTATATATATACTAGCTGGTACCCACGACTTCGTTCGTGATTGTAAAGAATTCATATTGACAGTTATAGACATCTAACCACCATAGTGCACGATGGGAGACTCGATTCTATTACCACACACAAATACCAGTCTTCTGCGCTATGTAGCTCCGGCAGCAAAGTAAAATTTACGGATACACGCAAGTCTTTGGATGAAATACGAAAATATTTATGATCGACTAATTTCAAACACCATATCTCACACACTCCCACAGTTACCGAATTTCGGCCAACGTTGTGATCGATGGGAGATACTGTGTTACAACCACACACAAACGCAAGTGATCTGCGATTGATAGTTTTCACTTAAAAGTGATACACCGTGACACATGCGTCTTTGGCAGAAATATGAAATTGCCGCAGGTCGACCATTTTCATCCCCCATATCTTCCACACTCCCATAGCTACAGACATCTAACAACCATAGTGCACGACAACAGACACGATTCTACTACCACACATAAACACCAATGGTCTATGCTATGTAGTCGTGGCAGAAAAGTGAAATCTGCGCAGACACATGCCTTTCGTCGAAATACGAAAATATCCTTGGTCGGCCACTTACAACCACCATATCTCCCACATAACCACAGTTTCTGAAATTCGGCCGCTGTTGTGATCGAAAGGTGACTCTGTGTTACTACCACACACAAACGCCAGAGATCTGTGATCGATAGTTTTCGCTGAAAAGTGATACGCCATGACACTTTTGTCTTTGGCAGAAATATGAAATTGCCACAGGACGACCACTTTCAACCCCCATATCTGCCACACCCCCATAGCTACCGAAATCTAACAACAATAGTGCACTACATGAGATACGATTCTACTACCAAACACAAACACCAATGCTCTATGCTGTGTAGTTGGGGCAGAAAAGTGACATATGCGGAGACAGTCGAAATACGAAAATATCCTTGGTCGGCCACTTACAACCACCATATCTACCACAGTACCACAGTTTCTGAAATTCGGCCGCTGTTGTGATCGAAAGGTGATTCTGTGGTACTACTACACACAAACGCCTGTTATCTGTGATCTATAGTTTTCGCTGAAAAGTGATACACCATGACGCTTTTGTCTTTGGCAGACGTATGAAATTGCCACAGGTCGACAACTTTCAACCCCCATATCTCCCACACCCCCATAGCTACCGACATCTAACAACCATAGTGCACGACAGGAAAGACGATTCTACTACCACACACAAACACCAAAGGTCTATGTTATGTAGTTGTGGCAGGAAAGAGAAGTATACGGAGATATGAATTTTTGGTCGAAATATGAAAACGCCCTGCACTGACCAACTTTAATCATTATATCTCCCACATCCCCACAGCTATCGGCATTCGGCCAACGTTGTGCACGACAGGAAACTCCATGCTACTTCCACCCACAAACATCAGTGATCTGTGCTAGGTAGTGGTGGTTGAAAAGTGAAATATAGGAAAAAACACGTCTATTTTTATATATATATAAGATTAATAGTATATGCGTGCAAGGTTCCATCGAAATCTGATAAAAAGTGTAGGTTTGTGTAAAAATTAAGGGGCGGGAAGGGGGAAAGGGGGTGCGTTTTTGGAATCCAAATGTAGACAGTGTTTTTCTGTTTATTTTAAAGTATATGTATGCAAATTTCCGTACAAATCAGATAAAATCCGTAGGTTTTGTTAAGTTATGGGGTGTTATGGGGAAGAGGAGGTGGTTTTTTGGAAATTTTATTTCTTAGGAACCACCCCGGATGTGCACTCGACAACTCACCAAAGTTTCACCATAATCGGACGAACGGTTTAGGAGCGCATAGAGGACAAACAGATAGACAGAGGGTGTAATTAAGGTGCTGGAAAGAGAGGAGAGGGATTGGGTTTTTGTGAAATTAATGTGTACAGTATTTCTCTCTCTTTTTTAAAGTATACGTGTAAAAATTCTTATCTAAATCGGATAAAAATGTGGTTTGCCTAAATTATGGGGTGAAAACGTAATGGGGTTGGAAAGGGGGAGAGGGGATGAATATTCGGAAACCATACGTAGGCAGTAGTTTTCTGTTTGTTTTAAAGTATAAGTGTACAAATTCTTATCTAAATCAGATAAAAAATTTGGTTTGCCTAAATTATGGGGTAAAATCGTAATGGGGGTGGAAAGGGGGAGAGGGGATGAATATTCGGAAATCATATGTTGGCAGTATTTTTCTGTTTGTTTTAAAGTATAAGTGTACAAATTCCTATCTAAATCGAATAAAAAATGTGGTTTTGCCTAAATTATGGGGTGTTATGGGCAATAGGGGCTGACTTTTTGGAAATTTTTTTTCACAGGAACCTTCGCAGAGGCACACTCGAAAACTCTCCAAAGTTTCATTGCAATCTGATAAATGGTATAGGAAACGTTTATATGGGAAAAAGAAAAGGGCTGTTTTAAGGGTTGGAAAAAGAAAAGGGCTGTTTTAAGGGTTTTTCCGGCAATTATTCGAATTTTTCTCGCCATAAAAACCATCCTTGAACTCCAACGAACATTTAAAAAAAAAAATTGGTTTAATTGGTCCAGGCGTTGTTGAGTTATGCGCTTACCAACACATTTTGTGATTCATTTTTATATTATAGATATATATATAGACGTGTCTTTTCATATATTTCACTTTTCAGCCACCACTACCAAGCACAGATCACTGGTCTTTGTGTGTGGAAGTAGCATGGAGTTTCCTGTCGTGCACAACGTTGGCTGAATGTCTATAGCTGTGGGGATGTGGGAGATATGAACATTAAAGTCTCGTGTGTCATGGTGTATCACTTTTCAGCGAAAACTATCTGTCGCAGATCACTGGCGTTTGTGCGTGGTAGTAACACAGTCACCTTTCGAACACAACATTGGCCGAATTTCAGTATCTGTGGTAGTGGGGGAGATATGGTGGTTGAAAGTGGCCGATCAAGGATATTTTCGTATTTTGACCAAAGACATGTGCCTCCGCATATGTCACTTTCCTGCCACAACTGCATAGCGTAGACCATTGGTGTTTGTGTGTGGTAGTAGAATCATGTCTCCTGTTGTGCACTATGGTTGTTAGATGTCAGTAGCTATGGGGGTGTGGGAGATATGGAGGTTGAAAGTGGTCGACCTGCGGCAATTTCATATTTCTGCCAAAGACACTTGTGGCATGGTGTATCACTTTTCGGCGAAAACTGTCTATCACAGATCACTGGCGTTTGTGTGTGGTAGTAACACAGAGTCAACTTTCAATCACGTCGGCCGAATTTCAGTAACTGTGGTAGTTTGGGAGATATGGTGGTTGAAAGTGGCCGATCAAGGATATTTTCGTATTTCACACACAGACATGTGTGTCCGTAAATTTTACCTTGCTGCCTGAACTATGTAGCGCAGATGACTGGCATTTGTATGTGGTAATAGCATTGTGTCTCGCATCGTGCACTATGGTTGTTAGATGTCGGTAGCTGTCAATAATGTTTAAGAATTTCTACGATTGAGGCTAGACTTAATAATCTTAAACAACACATGAAGAGGATGCATATATCAAATATGAACAGTTTGAAGAAAAAGTAAAAGCAAGGCCAACTTGTGGGGAAGAAAGAAAAATAATTCAAGTCCATCTTCAAGTGCTGTGGCTTCTTCTGATGTAGAAAGCAGCAGAATTGATTTATTTTCATCTCCATTTGTTAATAAAAGTTTACCTCAATAAAACGTTTGGCACTGTCATATTCCAAGCAGGTGTGGACTGATGTATTGTAAGCCTTTTTGTTGCCAACATGATTCCACTACATGTTGAAGAATCCGATACGTTTAAGAAGCTGGTTAAAATGTTGAACCCCAATAAAAAAATCCGTTTCCAGGATGACATTGGATAGACAAATTATTGATTCACATCACTGTACATAGCACCTTGGTATTGCTTGCAGAAATACCTATTGCAATACATAAACATCAGTTCCACTTTTGTATGGTTAACTTTAACTTGTGTTAAATTTGCAAAAATGTAATGCTTTAACAATTATAGAAGTTTACTTCTAAAATAGCGGATTAATGATTAACAAAGTTAACTTTTCGATTAATTGTGCCCACCTATGGTTATAAGTGCTAACTTGGAGTATTGAATAACTTTTTATAGGAAATTGATGAGTGTCACAGCATTCTATCACCATTTCCAATGAATTGTTTTATATTTCCACAATTATTCCCGTTTTTGTCTACCCCTAACTTTATTTTTGCTCTGTCTCCACTTCAAGTTGTAACCTACAGTTTGCCTGGTGTGGGGCAACACGTGACCTGCTCCAACCGCACTAACGATATCATGTAGTTTAAGCCCATTGTCTTCATTAATGTTTGGGCGTTTGGCAATTTCCAATGCCTCCTTGGCCACCATTTATCTTCACACACTATGTCATGATTAGTTTCTGCAGCATGCCAAGCAATGACAGACTTCTCGGTGTTATTGGATCTATAATTGCGGATATGCTCACGCAGCCTGTCCCCTTTAGTGTGCCTCGTCTCGCCTATGTACACCCTGCCACTGGTGCACAGAATTTCATAGACCCCCAGCAACCTGTAGTGGGGCAACTTGTCCTTAACTTTGACGACCTTGCTGTGCACTTTATAGACAGGTTTTATGTAAACTTTTTAAATGGCTTTCCAATTCTGTCTGTAATGCCTCTTATATAGAATAGAACAACAGGGTGGCCACAGACCTGGAAAACCTGGAAAATCTGGAATTATCAGGGAATTTAAAGCAACCTTGAAATATCATGGAAATATCAGGGAATCCAAGTAATTTCAAAATTATCAGGGAATTTTAATTTCAACAACCCAAAATTTGGAAATTTTTTGATAATTTATTTTTTTATTGAACTTTTGCATTAAATAATTCAGCTTATATATTTTTGACATAAAATAGCCAACAAATGCCACATTTACACTAGCAGCTTGCATCTGGTCTTGCGCTTCATTGAGATACGGCGACGAGATGTTCGTACGCGAGTGCTGACATGAACTCTCTCTGGAACTCAGCATTTGAAATTATATTTTAAAAAAAGGTGGATGGCATCTAAATCAGAATTATAGTACTACATGTAAAATGAGAAGTTATATTTTTTACTGAATAAAACAGCAATCGTACGGTAGTAAGTTTATAAAGGTGTTTTTATGTTTCAGTTAACAGTTTTACAATTTCAAGCAAAGTGTTTAAAAAAAATGAATTTGTGGAGAGTCTTTGAAGTCCTGTAGAATGTCACAAGCTGGTTTTGAAGTTCTTTTGAGAAAAATTGAACCTTTAATATCAAAACAAAAGCCTAGATTCAAGATACCAATGCCAGCAAAAATGTGAATAGCGATAATTATATGGCTTTATAACTTTTTTGTATCAATGATATAAGGCGAATTAAAGCAGGAACAAAATAATATGTAAGATCATGCAAATACTAACCAGAGGTCTAAATATGTAGGATTTATAAAGTTTTGTGTCAACCACTGCAAAGGCAAGCGGCACAGGCAAGCAACCACACGAGGTGAGCCTACACGATTTCACGGTTTATACAATCTCGTGTTCATGCTATCTTCTGTAGACTCGTGAAAGTGTTGACTCAGCAACAGAAGAAATTGAAGATGGAACAAAAGAAGCTACAATAACTGAACCAGAAGTTTTGAAAAGAAAAGTGTAGCAAATGAAAAAAGACATAAAAAATCTAAGCTTTTGACTGAGTCAAGTTACTGATGAACAATTTAAAAATCTTCAATTATTTCATCTACCAAATATTGAAAGATTACTAATTTGTTCATTATCTTCAATGAATTCTTCACGGGTGTCCAGCCGGATGGACACCCGTGAAGAATTCATTGAATCAATACACCGGGAAAGTCTCCATTTACATACTCATTATCTTATTTTTGTGCTACTCATTTTTAATCAAGGTTCATAAGATTATTAAATTAGTTATAAAATATTCAAATAAACATTCTTAAACATTTCTTTTTCTAATTTTTTGAGTTTTATACCAGATTTTATTTACAATCAAAATCTAATTAAAACTTTAAATATCTTAATCATGCAAATAAACTTTCTAAATCAGGGAAAAATATGGCAAATTTTTCTGGAAAACCTGGAAATATCAGGGAATTTTCAAATCATTACTTTGTGGCCACCCTGAACAACTACTTTGCATTCCTGGGAGTGGACTGATTTGATGCTGAATTGCAGTCTCTCCCTGTCATGGTTGCATGCAATGCCCATTTAATCCAAAGATTGTGGTAGCCTTTGTACCTGACTGTGTGTTGCACTGCCTCTAATTCAGTCATCAAACTGTTTGCCTCACACTCTTTCGTCGTTCTTGTACACAAGGTCATGAGGAGCCTCTTTTTGTCACCGGATGGTGGTACGACGTGGCATGTAGATATCTGTTTGTATGTGTCGGCTCCCAGGTTCCAGTCATCACATTTGGCTACCAGCACATCTAGGAATGGCAGCTGTCCTTGTTCCTACATTTCCAAAGTGAAATTAATTTAAGGATGTGCTTTGTTTATATAATCCAGGAACTTGTCAAGGGCACTTTGTACATGAGGCCACACAACGAATGTGTCGTCAATATTGCATACCCACAGATGCGGTTTGTGGGGTGCGTTGCTCAACACTTCCATCTCCGGTGCATCCATAAAGATATTCGCTGTTATCGGCGAAAGCGGTGAGCCCATGGCCGCTCCTTCTACTTGGGCATAAAATTTTCCATCATATTGGAAGAACATTGATTTCAAACAAAACTCTGCCAAGTCCGCCCATTCTTCTGAGATGTTAAGGAACTGTAGCTTGGTGCTTATTATAGCCATTGCTTCTTCCACAGGTACATTGGAGTAGAACGACATGATGTCAAAGCTCCGGTGTATATATATATGTTGTAACCAGGAAATAATTGGAGCTAAGTAGCGAATGGATTTACAAAAAAAGGATAGCGAAATGATCCACCACTTACCTTAGATGATGGTTTCGTGGGGTGAACACACACAAAAAAAAAAAAAAAAACACAAGAACAGGAAAAACAATGAATATTTCGGGACTTGGCCCTTCGTTAACAGGAGAACATTGTGGAGGGTGGGTGGTGCAGGATACGGTCTGGTAAGTGGTGGTTCATTTCGCTATGCTTTATATACAGGGCGTTTGCCGGAAAACGCTACCCTCCCAGTCTGTTGCCGTCGGCAACTTGCTCGGTCAGTGGAGCCAGCAGTTTCCGCCAACCGGCACCGTGAATCACCGCACTGTTTAACATCTCCGCTGCCCCAACAGTGCATTGCAGTGACCCTTACATTGTTAAGAACGGTTTCTTTGCATTGTAGATAGTTTGTGACTTCAGTCTCTTATTAATCAGTGTTGTGAATAAACGTTTCTTTGCGGTTTGGCTGGTTTGGGGCTTCATACTCTTATTAATCTGTACCGTGTTTGAGTGTGAGTAAAATTATGGTACGTTACAGTTTGCAACAAAGAATATTTCTCTACGATACATATGTGAAGAAGAAGTCGTTTAAAAAGTGTCGCAGTAAATTTCGTCGCGAATTTCCTGGCGCTTTACTGCCAGCTAAATCAACAATTCTGCGTCTGGTTAAAAAAGTAAGAGAAACGGGTTCATTTTTAACAAAAAGAGACTGTCGGTCAACCGTATTCTCACAGAGGAGAAAATTAACGATATCGCTTTTCGACTAGAACAGTCACCCAAAAAATCATTAAGTCAGTTAGGGAAGCGTGTGTCTCGAAATATGTTCAGAAGATGTGAAATGTGCATTACACAAGAGGGTCAACACTTCCAGCATCTTTTATAAGGTAAGCTAATGAATTACGTCACATTTAAATGCTTAGCACACAAGTTTATGAAGTTTATGAAGCGTAATTATTATGAAATAGTCGCGGCCGACGGTCGAACAATGCCGGAAACTGAGCGCTCGCTCGCCGGGAGCAGTTTCTTCATTGTAGCTCTAACAGTGGGTTGCGTTTCCCGGCGAACGCCCTGTATAATTGTGAGTGCTGAAATGATTGCGAGCAGCACACATCATAATGTCGAAGCCACCCGAGCAGCCAAAAATCAACCGACTCTGGCTATGCAAGCCTACGATTACAATATTATGTTTTTTTATGTCATTGCAGCCCTTCTGCCTTCAACTGTAATAGGTTAAGTTTTCTTGTTTTTTGTTTTCAAATTCTTGTTTACATTTTTGTTTGATTGTAAACTTAAATTTTATGGAGCTAAGGCATAAATATGTAATTTGTAGGGCCAGTTAGTTGAACTTGTGAAGAAGTTTGCATATGTCAAAGAAACACAGTATGGCTTGACATTTGATGTCGTACATGAACCTGATCCTAATGCACATCCAGCGTTCAGTGGACTCTATCTCCACCACCATACAGATATGAACTACAGAGAAAAGAGCCCTGGTATGCAGATGTTACACTGCCTGAAGGTAAAAAATGTTGCATTAGTGTTTGTTATTTTTCACTGCAGTTTTGGTAAAGATTGCAGTGCATTCTACTTTCAGAGTATTCATTTCATTGGTTAAAATTAAACATTAGCTTTTGTCTACTAAGTGTTTGTATTTCCCCAGGCTACAGATCCCAAAGAACTTGGGTGCGATCCAGGTGGTATGTCTTTCTTTGTTGATGGATTCCGAATAGCAAAATGGCTTGAAGATAATGAACCTGCAGCTTTTCACATATTAACCTCAACTCCAATACGGTTTCAGATAAAAAATAAGGGGGTAAGTTAACAGATCATTATGTGAAAAAAATAATAATATATTAAATAAAGCAATAAAATTCTGGTGATGGGATAATGTAGTGCCTCATTTGATGGTCATACATTTAATATTTCTGCTATAAATATTGATGCATGTATTGTGGGGCACTTAAATATTTCAATCACTCCAGGAAGATGTTTTTAGTGTGTGAAAGGGGATGCGGAAGATGCTTGGGGAGAATGCTGAAGTGCTTATCAAGGAAATATTTGAAGTTTGAATGCATGTGGGAATACTCGCACATCAACAAGAAAGAGAAATGTAAATAACAAATTAAAATGTATGGTTGTCTTTTTAAGAACTTTGGTGCTGATTTAGGAGAATGGATTTCTCAAGGATAAGGAACTTACAAATCGTATGCTAGGGAGTGACTATGGGGATTGTTTGGTCAGTCTGCATCATAACCGGTCATAGACGAATCAAATTTGGATGAAGAGAACAGTAAGAAATTTCTTGTGGGAGCTCCTATTTGAAAGACTTCCATGCTAATTGTGCTGATTACAAGTCACCAAGTGTAGACTCCATCACAAAAAGGGTATTTCCCATTTGCATTAGAGTCTGTTGCTCTTAACAACTCATAAGCATGACACGAACCTTGCTATTGCAGAATTAGCCTTTTCCCTGATGAATGGTTATGGGACATAAACAAGGTGGCTTTTACTGCCAAAGTGTCACCATTCCATTCTTCATGCCTGTGGGCAGTTGAAGATCTGGGAAATTTAATAGCAGGAACTTAATTTTGAGCTTACCACCCCTATTTTTGCGCCTGGGACAGTAGTGCAGTGGGGAAAATGCTTCCACATAAATTTGCCACGCCCTAAGAAATTTCCATCAGGAGCAAGTGACCTGTTTGCACCACCACCCAATCTCTTCAAATCTGGCACTACCTGTTGGACTCTGATCATTGACACCTGATGATAATGTTGGTGTCATGATACTGTGGAAACATGCATGTTTTCTCAGTTAGCGAACATACTTCACCTGGCGAGCGACTCTTGAGATTAAAGACTCTTAACTATTTGTCTTGCAATCTGTTACTCTGCGACTTGAAAATGAATGCATACTTTAGTTTGTTCAGTCATCATTTCTTTTAATTTTTAATTAAAATCGATAAAATAACTGAGTAATTATATAAGCTTAGTGTAAGCTCGTGACTGTTTTATGCGTTTATCACGGGTCTTGAATAGTTCCAGTTTTTAATGTCAAAGATTATGACATGTTGACCTTATCTGACCAAATATGAACTTGACCTGTTTTTCCCTCTTAGGGTGAATAAAATCCCTTGAGCTTGAAGAACTCGAAAGTATTAAACACAGACGGAGACAATCACCCTGTCGTATGATTGTTTCAAAGGTCTTAGACTTGAACTTGCTGAAATACAATATTGCTTGAATTGTATTTGACAATTATAGTTCAGCCTGAAAAATTTGAAGAATTTCTGTTTGCTTCAAAAGCATCACGTTGTTTTTTATTTTACTGAGGATGGGCATTCATAATTTAATCTTTCGTCATAGTGTCTGTAATCGCCAAAGAACTTAATACAGATTCCATATTATTAAACAGTTGAACAATTCCGAAGAAATAAATTGCCAGAATACTCGATTCGGTAAGATATTTGGTCCAGTGTTCATTTTAGACAACCTAATAACTCGCGTACAGCAAACATGAACAAGACCATTAATGAAAGTGGTCAGTAAAATATGTAAAAAGCAAATAAATCGTAATGTATAAACTTTGGTCAAGCAATGACATGAATGAAAGTTTTAATTAAATTGAAATTTAGCCTAGGCTGGAATAACAATTAGCATATATGGTTACAGCAGTGACCATGAGTAAGTTTTGTAAAGAAAAATTATGTTGCTTTCATTAACATGTTACTGAAAAGAAGTTCCACGTTTTTTCAGCCATAAAGTTTATCGATATTTATTTAAGTATGAAATGCTATGGGAAGCAAACTTAATGAATGTATTGTGGCAATTAATTTGGTAACAGTAGCTTAGCTATTAAATTGTGGACATAACCTCAAATTTCTACTAATGATATCTCGGGTGGCTGTTGATTTGCGAGCAAAGGCTGACACGTGACACTGTTCTCCAGTCAATAGCCATCAGGGTGATTGAGCAAGCTTAGGAAATTATATAGTAGATAATTAAGAAATAAAATAAAGACGGGGTAGTTAGATTACTAAAGGAATTGCCACTGGAGCGTGTGCTTAGTTGCATTTAAATTAATGATAATTATTTCAGTAAGATTTTTATAAACCAGTTTAATGTTCACAGTATTAACTTTTTATTATTTTAACTCAGACTGGTGAGATAATTTCAGGTGATAATTCATCTTATGACATTACAGTGAAATGGCTGCCCTTTGTGCAGTTTTGTTAACCTAACTCTCTTTGTTTAAATGATTGAATGTATCAAGTTAGATATTCAGGGCTGAACAAACTCAAATCATTTTCGTTTTCCATCAGTCATAATATGTCTTTTGTTGCCGTCTTCAGTGGACTTAGGCTGTTGGCTCATTCCAGTGAATGTGATTGTTGTTTGCCTTTGTTGTTGCAGGAAGGTATATTTAATATTTTTAGAATTATGTATATGTTCTTTCATTTCAACAGGGATGAACAATTTTTTTGGTAATTTTATAAGAATTTCAAAGTTTGAAACGAAACATCAATGTGTTTCCTTGGGTTCAGTGACTTCTTTGTAGAAGCGCTAAGTTCTGATATTTTAAGGGAAGGAAGCAGATTAGCCGACGTGAATGGAGTAGATAGGTGTGAAAGGAGGGAAAAAGTGGATTTAAGATAAAAACATTAAAGAAGAGAATAATTAGTAACGGGGGGATTACATTAATTATTTATTAATCTTAAAGATTTCTGAAGGGATTTGAAAGAGATTTGTGAATTTCATTGTTCAGGAAGTATACTCAAGACCTATATTTAGGATCAAAACAAACATTCACAAAAAGGAACGCAGTCAACATTCCCATTTAATACAAGATCAATTTCCACGTAAACCTTTCCTTCCAGGAGTCACCAACTGGATTATTCTAATTAGTCTTCTTTTTGTCAGATTGCAGTATTTGCTGGAAGAAAACATCTGAGGAACAGTATAACATTGTGGCATTTCCTCTGGCACAGATTGTTCTACAGAATGTACTACTAACACCTTTGTATCTTCAGATTACTTTGGTCATGGCTATTGCACAACCCAATACCACATGTACACAGCATACCAGGTGCTGCCTCACACATAGCACCCTGAGCTGAAACAATTCATGAGCTGTCCGATCCAGAAACCAATCATTTCATTCTGGCCAAGATGGCCATTCACTGCTTCATGCCATTACTGTCCCGTTAGCTCACGGACCGCTGGTGGAGTGCGTTTTGCATTGCTGCATGCCAACAAGTGGAAATACAAATGATGCACTCGTCAAATTAGAGAATTTTCTAGTTATTTGCAACATTGGAATGATCTTGTTGATCAGGTTATTCTGAATGATGGACAGAGATTATAGAATTTGTAATTTTTGGAAAAGATATGATTTATAACAAACTAGTATTTGACCTCTGCTACGCATGCATGGGCCTTGGTTTGTGGGAAATATTTTACCTTCTTTTGTTTTCCCTCATCCTAGCACCAAATGTAGCAAAAAATGTCATCTAAGAACTTTCCTTTCCTTTAGTTGCTGTCTTAAGTTCAGTTTTCATACTGTTGTCACAAAGGTTTATTTCACACACACACACACACACACACACACACACACACACACGTCAAGCAGACATCAATGCATACGCATCCGACTCTGCCTGGTGTCTCACTGCTTTCAAGCATAAGGGTTATCCACCAAAATATTGTGTTACTTGTGTTTATCTTTTTGCGTTCATCGCTCCAAGCTGCTATGATTATGGTATGTGTTGGATCTTATTTCCTTATCCTTCCTTATAAATATAAGGCACTACGAAGGGGATATATTAAACATTTGGATAGGGGAATAACCACCGCTTGCAAAAGATGATCACTGTGGTGTCAAAACAGGTAGACACAAAGAGTGTTGGATTTTTGGGCTCTGTGTCTTCTTCAACAATAGAATGAGGTAGCTGGCAGCTAACTGGACATAATGTAGGCTGATGACTTATGTTGGGGTAAATCAACAGGGTGGGATGTGTGGATGGGAGTTGAAAGGCGTTAACTGAAAAATTAAAAACAAAATGGTAGGTACTACTAACGGAAATGTGGCAGAAGTTAACAGAAAATATTTTATTATCTTTTACATGAATATAAAACATATATGTATACAAAAATATACCAAAACCCTGGCAGCTGCCTGATGCCCAGTGTATATTGACAAGCCAGTTACCATCTTCTGAGCTCAGAGATGCTACTTTTGTCTGAGAGGACTATGATGGCACGAACAGTAAAACAAGCATTGAAATTGTTTGTATCATGCATGGTGGCATAAAAAAGTAAAAAAAAAGTAAAGATCAGTAATAATAATAATGACCATGTATTAAGTTGAGACCAAATGGTGGCCTCGTCCCCAGTTTGTACTGTTAGGCAAGTTCCTACCTTCCGAGTTCAGAGGAACTGCTGCTATTGGGGATGACTCTGATAGTATGGGCCATGAAACATGAGTTGATATTATTCGTGTCATGGGTGATGTCATGGGCAGCTACTGGGTGCTTTGGGTTCCGTGTTAATACCATCTGTCGGTGGCCATTTATTCTTATTGAGAGTGGATTTGTGGTCAAACCTCTATATGATGCCAGGCAGTGGTTGCATGTTAACTGGTAAATTACACAGGCAGTTTCGCAGGTGGCATGTCCTATGATGAGAAAGCTTTCCCCAGTGACAGGGTTGGTGTATGTTGCACATCTTGCAACGAGGTCTATTGCATGGGAAAGAGTCTCTGGGGGGCTGACTGTTAAGACGAGGAAAACTATGTTTGTGGACTAGGAATTCACTGAGGTTAGGACGCCTGCTGAAAAAGGTCTGGGAGGGGCAGGGAGGATTTTGGGAAGAATATATCTCATTTCTGGACAGGTTTGCAGGAAATAATAATCCTGCTGGAGGATTTTGTTAATGGATTCAAGGTCTGGGTAGTGTTGTGTGACCAGGATTGGATTGTGGTTGGTTTTTGCAGGTTTGGGATGGTTTATGCGCTGAGTAGGCTTTAATGTTGCCCGTTTAAGCGGTTTTTTAACAATGCCGGAGGTTAGTTGCAAGATATTAACGCTTGTGAAATGTTTGAATAAGCATGAGGGACTGTTGGTTGGAGCATATACGACTACCCCTAATGCTAAGATTGTAGGAGAGGGAATTTTTGGTATGGTACGGGTGGCAACTATCAAAATGGAGATACTGTTGAAAGTTGGTGTGTTTGATATGGACTGATGAGTTGGCGTAGTCATTGGAGAGTGACAAATCCATGTCCAGGAATGTGTCCTGGGTGTGGGAATAGCTCCAAGTAAATTTCAACCTGTTAAAGATATTAAGATGGTTCAGCATGCATCCAAATCATAAAGATATCATGTCTGAATCTAAGGCAAATGTGGGGTTTGAGAGGAACTTCCTCCAGAAATGTCTGTCCAGATGGCCCATGTTTAGCTTAAGAGGGGGCCTTGCAGGTGCCTATGACAGTGCCAAAGGTTTGGTGATAGATGTTGCTTTCAAAGGAGAATTAGTTGTTGAGAATCAGGTGGGCCAATTTGATGAAGAAGGATGTCATAGGGAGGCTGTTGGGAGGGTGCTGATCCAGAAAATGTTCCATGGCTCTGAGGCCGTGCTAGTGTGTAATGTATGTGTACAAGGACATGATATCAATTGTTACCAGTATTGAGTTAGAAGGAAAAGGTGTGGGTATTAGAAAGCTGGAAGAGGAAGTGCTGATATGTGAGGGGGGCTGACAGACTATAGGTTGTAGGTATTGGCCAACCATGGCAGAAAGGTGTTCAGTTGGCAATCTGTAAGCTGCAACAAAAGGGTGTCCTGGATTGCCAAGCTTGTGGATTTTGAGAAGGAGATAAGTGGATTTTGAGGAATAAGAAGTGAAATGGATTGTGGGATAAGATCGTGGAGGGGTCCACTAAACTGTACATAATCCTGTATTTTTTTGTTGACAGCAGGTGTCAGATCTTTACATAAGCAGCAGTAAGTGCTGGTATCTGATAACTGACTAAGAGCTTCAGCCACAGTCACTCTGATTCGTGACTACAATGGTTGAGCCTTTGTCAGTGGGAAGGATCATGAGATCTGGATTGGTATAAAGTAGTTTCCTGGTGCGGGTTTCAGCTGCACTAAGATTACTGGTAAACACTAGGAATTAAGGAAAGTGGGAGCAGCCAAACTAATGGACAGGAGTACTTAACTTGTAGCCAATAGTAGCATTATATTTTGTTCATGATTTCCATAACTATATTTAAATAAAAAAGCCGATTACTTATTAACGGGTATTTTAATTAATCAAAATAATCGCGTTTATAATCTTTTATAAGTAATGTTGTGTTGTTGTTGGGGGTTTAAGGGCTCGTCGACGGTGGGGTCATTAGCGCCTTTTATAAGTAATGTTTCTTCCATGAACTAATAAATAAATCGATTTAAAAAATTAATATTCTACGAATGCATGTAAAGTAAATAGTAAAAACAGCACAGTTATTCAGTTTACCCATTTGTGCAAAGGACAATGATCACTTTGGATTATCGGCGGCAACTGATCATGCTAATGTCATTTGAAAGAGCTATTATTAAGAAATAACTTTTGTTTAGAAGGTCATATTAAATTCCATTTAGAAACGACAAAAAAATGATTATGTGCTAATAAAACTGACACAACAAACAAAATAGCGAGTGCAGTAGGGGTAGCAAGGCGAGCAAACGATCTGTTTCTCTGAATTCGAGACGCGAACTAACGAACGAAAAGAGCGAACTAGTTCGCGAGGGAGCTGTGAACTAAACTGAGCGCTCTTCTTCGCGGACTATAATGCGCAAGTCTATTATCCATGCTATTTACATTTATTTTACTTTTCACTTATAGTGATATATATATATATATCCCCACCCAGTTATTCACCTCTTTCAATAATAACATATCATCATCAGTATCGATATTGGAGCTCTCCCCCCCCCCCCCCCTTTTCCAACTAAACTACCATCCACGCCTGAGACACCATTCACCAGTCGGCCGTCTATGTGTACACATGTGACGCCACCTGGTGCTTCACCTTCTGCACGTTTAAGGCTGCTGTAGGCCGAAATATTGCGCTTATCTTGTGTTTGTTTTTTGTTCGTCATCCCAGCCGCCTTCATCTGTGGTAATTGTTGGGTCATATTTCCCTATCCTTCCTTAGTTTTATATATATATATATATATGTGTGTGCAGATAACATGCCTTTCAGCTCGTCAAATTTCAATCACTAATACTTCCAATGTGATACCTAACAATTAGACATATAAAAATGACAGTGACCCTTGAATGAGAAAGTGGTAACAATAACGAAAGTGCGTAAATTTCCAGTAAATTGGTAGTCATTGAGCTATTTTTTTATTAGTGTAGGGGAGGATAATCCAACACACATTCACAATATTTTGGCGACGAATGAAACTGTTGAAGACACAAAAGATAAAATCTTTTTGAATTTCGCAAGTCATTTCTTTACATAAGTTTCACAAATCTGTTAACCAACAGACTGAGATAAGTATTATATTATGTCAGCTTTAAAATCAGCGCTAGAAAAATGTAAAAGATACTGTTTATTTGGTTAAGAAAACAAGAAAAAGCCTTTAGAAGCCAAATTCTCCATAGAAAGTGATAATATTAAAAATAATGCTCTAGTATTCGTTGATTAAAGTCTGGAGTATCTTAGTAAATAGTTAGATTTTAATGAAAGCAATTGGCTATAGAAAATCAAAAAATTAAATTTAAAACACGAGGTTTCATTTGATGGCTGTGAGACTATTAGAGGTTCTAAATTTATGAGAAAAAATGAGTATCAAAGTAAACAAACTTTACTGTGAAATAACAATATTACACGAAATCTAGGTAAGAGTAAGAGCAGTATTTCATTAGTAAAAATGAGCTTTTGATCGACATTAATTTAACAACTGAAAGCAATAAAGCACATTACAATTTTACTGTAGACAGAAAATTGTTAAAGATGCAAGAAGTGCAAAAAACCATAGCTTAAAAAATAAAATGGTAAAAAAAACATATCCTTTGTCCTCTTTCATAAAATATTATATTTTTGAAGTGTACTATATTTTTATAGGTTATTCTAAACAAAACATTCTACCATTAACTGAAAAAAATGTTGGTAATCCTAGCGGCGAATGGTGATAGTTGGCGACCGGGAATGCTAGTTTAGTTCGCGAACGGTACCGCTCAGTTTAGTTTGCGAACGGTAGCGCTCAATTTAGTTCGCGAACGGTAGTGCTGTGTTTAGTTCGCGAGCGGTAGCGCTGTGTTTAGTTCGCGAACGGAGTCGCTCCGCTTTGGAATTCCAGAAAGACAGCTCGTTCGCTCGCTTTGCTAGCGCTACTTCACGCGCTCTCTTCTTTGTTATAATAGTTGTGGTTACTTATAGTTGTCTTTTAAGTGTTAATGGGATCAAAGTGTGTTTTGTTTTTACATTCCATGTTAAATTTCAGTTTTTGACTTCTGCAATAATTATTGATGTTTAACAGTAACATTTTTTTATTTTATTTTTATATCTGTCTCTTCAATGAAATGTGTCCACAGCGAACTGTTACCTTTTAGATAATAAACTAAATCAAAAGTTGGTCTTCAGGAAAGGATCGAACGAACTAAGGAGCGAGAGATCTGAGAACTAGTTCGCGTAGTTGGCTCGTGGGAGCCTTCTTCCAAACTAGTTCGTTCACGAACTACACAAGACTAATGGATAATAGTAAATACAGAAATACAAAAAAAGTAAATGGTATAGATAAGTGCTGGGTCTGGTGGGCAGAGTTTATTGGAGATTGGGGCCAGGAGGATGTCTGGTTCCAGTGCTTGCGTGCGGCCATCTCACTTCTACTGAGGAAGAGCCATGCTCGAAAATTCATTCTTTGTGTGTTCGTGTTTCTTTCGTGTACCAACGCCGCTGGAATCCCCTTCTTTGGTAAGTGGTGGGTTTTTTTATCCTATCCAATGTTTAATATATCCGCTTTTAGCGCCTTTGTTTCCTAACAATATATATATATATATATATATATATATACAGTGAGCAGGAAAAAGCTTTAAGGCAATAAAACTAAGGAAGAATAGAGAAATATGACCCAGCACTTACCACAGATGAAGGCGGCTGGGACGACGAACAAAAAACAAACACAAGAGAAGCGCAATATTTCGGCTTACAGCAGCCTTAAACGTTCAGAAGGTGAAGCACCAGGCGGCATCACATGTGTACACATAGACGGCCGACTGGTGAATGGCGTCTCAGGTGCGGATGGTAGTTTAGGTGGAAAAGGGGGGGGGGGGAGAGTAAGCTCAAATATTAGATCGATAATCGATACTGATGATGATATATTATTATTGAAAGAGGTGAATAATAACTGGGTGGGGAGACATATATATATATATATATATATATATATATATATATAACTATAAGTGGAAAGTAAAATAAATGTAAATAGCTAGGATAGGGAAAAATAAACAGATACCCGTCACTTACCACAGATAAAGGCAGGAGGGTGAGACGAACACGTAAAAAGATAAACAAATTGCACAATATTTCGACATAAGTCTTAGTCATGTGGGAAGCGAGACATATGGCAGGGGAAAGATGTGGTCACATCCCATCCTGCCACATGAATGAAGCACAGGCGGAAAACGCGTGGTGGTGGTAGAATTGCCGGGAAGGGAGAGGGGATAGGCTTGACCAGCGATAAAAGTGAAACAAAATAATCTTGGTGTAGCATAATTCAAAAAGTTATATTTTTATTTAGATTGTTTATAGATGAAAATAATATATATATAAATGAATAAGTGAAATGTGCATATATAGGTAACTGACTAAAATGAAATGAGAGATGGCAAGTGACAGGTTTAGGCCAGGGGTGTGTCTGGTGTCAAGGATATGTTGGTAGACTAGTTCACATCTGCGGAATTCTGAAGGGGTGGTGGTATTAGGAAAAACTCTAATAGCTCTAACTCTGAAACAGGTGTTGAGATTGTTCGAATTATGGAAGTTCACATGAATTGCCACTGGATGGTCTGGGTTGGAAGTATAAACTGTTTGCCTGTGGCCATTCATCCTATAGGATAGTTGTTGAGTGGTGAGACCAATGTAAGAGGCAGTGCAGTGGAGGCAGGTGAGTTGGTAAATAAGGTAAATGGTAGCAATTATAGGGAAAGATTCGCCTGTGACAGGATTAGAGTAAGTAGTGGTGGCAGGGTCCATGCTGCAAGTTTTGCTTGGGGGTCTGTTACATATATACCACCACTCCTGATATGTTGATTTGCTCCCATCATGAGCCAGTGGCCTACGTTACGCATATTCAGTTAGCTGCCAGCTTCCATAAGGTAGCTACCTCATTCTATTGTTGATAAAGGGTTAAGAGCCCTAAAATTTGATTGCTCTATGTGTGTTTTTTCATGTAGCCACACTGCAGCACGCTGCTTTGGTAAGTGGTGATTAACTCCTACCCAGATTTTTGATGTATGTATATAGTAGCAATGAAATAATAGGTGCTAAGTAGTGAAAAGGAATTACAAATTAGGATAGGGAGTGAACACACAAAACAGAAAGAAACTTAAATGACATAAAAATTTAAAGATTTTTGTCCTTTGTCAAGTAGAGAACATTGTGACGTTTGGTGTTCTGGGAGAAGGATTTACGGAGCGATTGTTAGCCAGTAACATGGTGCGGAAAATTCAGTGTACAGGTAGGCGAGTAGTAATTTAAAGAGATTGTTAAATATCAAAACAGATCTCTGGTGGGTGAAAATAGCAAAATAATATAATAAATCTTATCAATGTAAATATATATATATAAAAAACATTGTAATCAAACCAGAGGCATACACAATGGAAACTTTGATTATTGGGGGTAGATCATTGATTAAAGATACTGAAAAGCAAGAAAAGAAAATTTTAATGAAAATCTTTGGCCCAATTTGTGTAGGAGGAATTTGGATGAAAAGGAAATCACTTAAACCATGTTAGCACTCGGAAAAAAAATTCAAACACATTCAGAAAAAAATAAATTCTTTGGCCATATTATCAGAATGAATAACGGATTAACCAAACAAATTCTCAACCTGCCCATTTTAAAGAAAATGAAAAACAATTGGCTAATTAAAGTTGAAAAGGATCTCCAGGAAATCAGAATCACAGTTGATATCATTCAGGACATATACAGATTTAGCAGCATGGTCAATAACCACCAATTACCAACAGTATATTAGAAGAAGGAACACCTGGACGGAAAAACGTAGGAAAGAGCTCAGTGAGAGGATGAAGAGATTTTGGGAAAATAAGACAAAAAAAAAATCTGCTAAGTAAGGTCATTCTCAATACTCAATTGGGCAAAACAATGAAAGGAAGAAGAAATAAGCAAAAATAAAAAATTGAGCCAAAGAATTTATGAAAATAAACATCACCTTTGGTTAGAAATGACAAGGAAAGGATGGAGAATGGAGAAAAAGAAATATGTATAATTACTGGGTATTACCTTAAACTGAGGCCAGGTAGTTGCCTTGTGTCCAGTTTGTACTGGTAGGTAAGTACCCATCTTCTGCGTTCAGAAAAGCTGCTGCTATTTGGGAGGATACTGTTAGCATGGACTGGGAAACAAATTAAAATTATTGATATCATGGGAGATCACATTGACAGCTACTGTATTCTTTGGGTTTTGCTTGAAAACAGTCTGCTGGTGGCCGTTTATTCTTATGGCTAGTGAATTGATGGTCAAACCTATGTACGAAGGCAGGCAGTGGTTTCATGATAACTGGTAAATTACATGGGGAGGTTTCACATGCAGCCTGGCATTTGTTGTGAAAGCTTTCCCCAGTGACAGGGTTGTTGTAAGTAGTGGAGATGTGCTGTATGTTGCACACCTTGCAGCAAGGTCTATTGCAAGGGAAAGAGTCTTGGGGTTGATTGTTGGAATGAGGAAGACTACGTTTGTTACCTAGGAATTCGCTGAGGTTAGGAGGCTTGCTAAAACAAGTTTTGGGTGAGGTAGGGAGGATTTTGGGAAGAATGGATCTCATTTTTGGGCAGGTTTGCAAGAAATCTTAACCGTGCCAAAGAATTCAGTTGATGGTTTCGAGGCCTGCATAGTATTATGTGACTGGAATGGACTATGGTTGGTTTTTGAGGATTTAGGATGGTTTATGGACTGAGCAGGTTGTATGTAATGTGTCCCATGTAAGCTGTTTGTGAAGTCGGAGGGAAGTTGCGGGATATCAATGCTTGTGAGATGTTATTTGAATACTGCAAGAAGAACTGTTACTTGGAGCCGATACGACTACCCCAGATGCCAAAACTGTAGAGGAGGAATCGTTTGGTATGATATGGATATCATCTGTCAAAATGGAAATACTGTTGGAGGTTGATAGATTTGGTGTGAACTGTGGAGGTAGCAATTGGAGAGGGACAAATCCAAATACTGTGGCCTGTATGTGGGAGTAGGTCCAAGAGAATTTCATCATGTTAAAGGTATTAAGAAGGATCAGGAAATTTAAAATGGTTTTTCCTCATGCTTTCAGATCGTAAAAATCTCTATGAACCAGTGCCCCATAACACCCACACTCTAGTTGAGATAGAGCTAAAACCAAAAAATTTCTACATCATTTGTGTTTTTGCCTCTTTTGTGTATTTTCACCCTATAACTATTTTCTAATATAAGTAGGGGTTAACAGACAAGCTGCTGTCGGCTTGTGCACGTCTGGCACTGCCAAATGACTCACTTCTTGCAAGAAAAAGTTTAAGAACCGAAATATTGCGTCTATTGTGTTTAACTTTTTTTGTGTTTGTCATTCTCAGCTGCCGTCATTTGGGATAAGTTTTGGGTCGTATTTCCCTATATATAGAAATTACAAATTGGAACAGGGAAATGATCTACTACTTCCTTAGATGATGATTGAGGGGTACAAACGCACAAAACAGATAAAAATGCAAATGGCATCAAAATTTTCAGGATTTAGCCATTTCTCAACTACAAAACGACAAGGAAATTAAAATAAACAGAATACGGTAATCAACTCGCCACATAATAGATTAATTTTTCAGTGCCATAGTTATCGTAGAATTTTCTATCTGTTATGGGGATATACTATTCACTGTGACAACAGCTGTAATACTAAAAAAAAAAAAAAATATATGTTAAGTATATAATTCTACTCTTCAAGTGGGTTAGGATAATACTGATATACAATAATTATCTCTTGGTTGATTAGTTAATTAGTTTTTTGAATTGTGGTAAATTCAAACAAACAAAATACGTTAATTAACCTATTACATAATAGTTGAATTATTCAATAATCTTAATGAAGTAGTGATATTTAATTTACATTAAGTAATTTTGTGCTTAATATCAATATATTTTTTCCCTTATTATGGCCACTCTGCAGTAACTGCGCCACTGCAGTTTGATGATGAAATCTTATCTAACTCGATGAGACAAATTGAAAGTAAAGAATATTTTTTTTTTTTTTTTTTTTGTATCATTTAGTTCTCAAGATATTGAAAGTCAAAAATAGGTTGTGCCTGGCAACATTTTTGATCTGGTCCAGCCTACATTTCAACCTAATCACTTCAATTTTCAAACACAGTACCTCGAGAACTAAAGGATATATATATATATATATTTCTTTAGATTTGTCTCGTCAATTTATGTAACAATCCATCATCAAATTTGTGTCGCCACAGTTAGCTTAGAATCCTCTGTATTATGATTTAAAAATGTAATTTTTTAAGTTAACTTTTTTCTGTGATAACAGCTGTAATACAAAAATTTATGTTTAGTGAAATAATTATATGCTTCTTTGTGGGTTAGGACGATACTAATTTACGGCAGCATAACTTCCTTTTTTTCAAAACTTAATAAAACCCATTGTATGAATCGGAAAATTTTAAATTGTTTTTTATAATGCAGGCAGATCAATAAAGTTTTGAAGATCAAATCAGGTAGGTGACATCCCCCAATCTGCACACACTGAATAAACCGATTTCTGGTATTTGTCATGACTCCTGCCAGCATAGCAGGCATTATGTTGGCAATTTCTTCCTGGATGTTTGTCTTCAAATCTTGTAGGATCCTTGGATGGTTCACATAAACACGGGATTTCAAAACAAAAAAAACAAAACACAGAAAAAATCACAAGGGGTCAAATCGGGAGAGCAGGCTGGACACTCCAAATCATTGATAATTGAGATGAGGCGCTCTGGGAAGTGTTCCCTCAAAACAGCCATCAATGCTCTTGAAGTGTGTGCCATTGCACCATCTTGTTGGAACCAAGTGTCCGCTAAGTCCAACTTGTCTAGCTGTGGGGAAAAAATTCCTGTAACATGTTTACATACCGGTCTGAATTCACTATCACCGTGAATTCATTTTCCTCAAAGAACCAGGGAACAATAATTCCACCTGAAGATATTGCACACCACACTGTGACTTTAGGTGTATGCAAATTCCTTTGATGCAATTGTCGAGGATTAGTGTCAGCCCAGTAGTGCATGTTTTTTGTTTGTTGTCAGATCCACACAAATGAAAATGGACTTCATCATTAAAAAAAAAACATAGAATCCTCCGGAACGCATTCCTCTGAGAATTGAAGTGATGTTCAGAAAGTTCCTGCACAATTGCCATCTTGTATGGATGGAAATGAAGATTATCATGAAGAATTCTCCTCGGAGAACGACTGGAAATTCCAAGGGCAGATGCATGCTTGCTTGCAGAACGCCGTAGTGATTGCAACATTGAAGCTCTCACTGCCTCAATGTTCTGAGGTGATCTAATGGGCCGAGGGCTTCCAGTTCTTTGTCTTGCCGCACTTGCAGTTTCTCTGAATGTAGTGAGCCACGTAACAATTGATTTCCGGTCTGGGACGGGCCAACGGGGCTAAATTAAAGCAATTCTGAAAAGCGCATTGGGTTGTGATCACAGAACATCCGTTGGAAAAGTATGCCTCAACGGCAATCGCATGCTCCTCACTCTTCCAACGCATGTTGGTGACTGAACTGTGTCAGGACAAAACTTTATACTCACACCTCTCGAACGATACCACTAGCGCTGCGCTACAATATCAACCAACTGAATGGTGCGCATTTTAAAAAAGAAAGTTATGCTGCCGCACCCTGTAGAATAACTAGATGACCCATGTGAAAAATTTTGCAAATACATTGAAGTGTAAGGTTGGGGGTTTGTAATAGGATGAAAGAAGAACCGCCTAAATTTGTTTCAATTGTTCATTTGTTTAGTGTAATAGGTACATTACAAAACTTGACACCAGTGACGCAGTTTATTAATATCTCTGTTATATGTGCTACTGCTATTAAGTGGCTTGCCTCTGAACTGTCTCGTGTGGACGACATTCACAGTTGGTGCGCAGACTTCTGAGTTCGTTGTCGATGCTATCTTGGTTGTCCAGGTTGAACCGCGTCAATTTATCAAAACTTAACATTTCGGCCATCATTTTGTGGCCTTCTTCAGTGCCTCTGAAGAATGCCACAAAATGATGGCCGAAATGTTAGGTTTCGATAAATTGACATGACTCAACCCGAACAATCAAGATAATGACATTCACAGTTTTTACTATTGCCCTTTAAGGGTCAAATTCTGAAAAAATTCGTTCTTAATTTATAATGTTGCCTGAGTGGAGATCTTAATCTTTAAAATATACCTGATTTATCGATTTAGGTTAGGTGTCAATGGCGATAAATGGCTTGTAACAAAAAAACAAGGTATGAAAATGATACTTTTGTCCTTGAGGGATCGAAATCCAAAAAAAATTCTTTAAGATATGATGTGACCAAAGCAGAGACCTTAGTATTTAATATTATAGCTCATTTATATATTTCGGTTAGATATCAAGGGAGATAAATGGCTCTTGATAAAAACAAATACGTTACAGAAATAATTATAATTTTATAAAGTGCCGAATTCCAAAAAATTCCGTTCTTAAAATATGATTTGATCAAAGCAGAGATCTTACTCTATAAAATAAAACCTCATGTCTCGATTTCGGTTAGATATCAAGAGATTAATAGCTTATGACATAAAAATACATTATGGAAATAATAATAATTGTCCCTTTATGGGTCGAATTCCGAAAAATTCCTTTATAAAAATATGATATCACCACGGCGGTACCTTAATATTTAATAATGATACCTCATTTATGTATATCGATTAAATATCAATAGATATAAATGGCTCATGACATAAAAACGCATCGTAGAAATATTGATACTTTTACCCTTTGTAAGCATCTTAGAATTTTGGCAAATTCTAGTTCCCTAGTAGTAAAAGATTCTATAGATCGATTGTAAAGTTGCCGAAGTTGGACTTAGAGATTTCGAGCAGAGTGGTTGTTAACTTTAAGTAATTTCCCTGTAACCTTTCCCACGGTAAAAATTCACCATAAAAATCATTTTAAAGTGTATTTATCATATCGGGAAACTTTTATTTTAAGAGATATTGTAGTTTGTTCACGTTTTGAAACACGCGAGCAGAAAAGTAAAGTTCGAAGATTTGAAATATCTTTAAATCGAGTAAAGTGGCAGCTGATCTTTTATCACCAGCTATAGTCAGCATTGTCCCCGATATTTTGGCAGTAAAATTAAATAACTTGGCAAAGTTTAATTAGCGATTTTAATTAAGAGAAAATAGTGAATTTTTTAATTAAAAGGAATTTTAATTTGAAATTTATATCAGTAGACAGCCCTATTTAAGATGATTCTGAATATATAATGGTTTTAGTAAAAGGTTTTAGCATTTGTCTGGTAATTAAGTTTTTGAAGATTGATTGTCGTTGATCGTCGCTGTAAAAATTCAAACGTTTGGGTTAATCCCCTGATTCAGAGCTTTGTATCACCACGCGGAATTAAATAAAACTTTAAAACTAATCACTCTAAGTTTCCCACTAAACTGCCGTTGGACTTCTAGATAAGTCTAGACGCTGTCAAAGTTTAAACACTTTTAATAATCTGGGTCGTCAAATAAATTACACACACTTTTGATCTTGCGGAAGCGAAAAGATGTGATACTGCTGCTTACGTCATTGGTTTGGCCACTTGCTATATAAACTCGTGCTTACATGTGACCGGTTCTTTTTCGTTTGATTCGGGTTTGGCAAACCCGCGGTGCCCGAGCTGGAAACTTGTGAGCCCCGCAAGTTTCCCACACCGTATACTCCTACCATGCTTCAGCGATCACCGTAGGGCGTGGCAGTGGAACTTTGTGTGCCTAGGAGAACGGGGATCTTGGCTTCTTCGCCCGGATCGCGAGAACGGAACAAATCTCTATAAAAAAAAAAACCTCAACCGCAAGGTTGGACATGTGCCGAGGAGGTGGATGAGTGGTGAGGCAAACCACCCGCAAACGTGTGACCTCGGGGGCACCTTCACACCCCTGTTGTATCAGCATTTCTTTATAACGTTTTTGCTCGTGGGACCAAAATTCCTTCTCACAAACAAAAACAAAACCCCTGGGGTCCGGGTGTGCCACAGGTTACAAAAAAATACACCCAGTTCCAACAAGAGGGTGGGGGTGACAGCTCTCCTCTGGAACGAGACAGCAGTAACGGGAAGGTTTGTCTTATAGACAACGCCTTCTTGATCATGGCGAGAACGGAGGGATCCTTTGAAAAGGTCTCTCCGTTTTATATACATAAAGGATTGAAGGGAATAGCGGGAAGTTTGAAGAGTCTGAAAAAGCTGAGGAATGGGACCCTGCTTCTGGAAACATCTAACTGCAAGCAGGCTGTTTCACTCCTTAAGTGTGAGAAGCTCGGGGAGTTCGCAGTGAAATGCGAACTCCATAAAACTCTAAACTCTAGCAAAGGAGTAATCACTTGCAGAGATTTAATAGATATAGAGTCCAAGGAACTCCTTAAGGAGTGGGGATCAGAAAATGTGGTCGAGGTTAGGCAGATCAAACGAAGGGTTAACGGCAATCTTGTGAAGACTGCCACCTTCGTCCTTAGGTTCAACACTCCGACGTTGCCGAAATCCATTAAAGCTGGATATTTAAATCTGAATGTTCATCCGTATATTCTGGACCCGATGCGCTGCTTTAAGTGCCAGCGGTTCGGGCATACGACGGCGAACTGTAAAGGCAACGCCACGTGTGGGAAATGTGGAAAATCGGCGCTTGAACCAGGTGCAAGTTGCACCCTCCCACAGGTGTGTATTAACTGCTCCGGGTCACATCCAGCCTGGAGCAGGGAGTGTCAAGTGTACCTTGAACAAAAGAAGGTACAGGAGTTGAAGACTAAGGAAAGAATATCCTTTGGCGAGGCGAAGAAACGGTTTAAGGCAATGGCGCCCCCGGTCTTCGCCACTAGCTTCGCCAAAACGTTATCAACTCCCGTCAGGAAGGAGAGCGTTGCTACGCAGACGTCCGTTGTAGACACGGGCACGAGCACGACATGCTCGGGCCAGTCCAAGTGTGGTGCGCAGCCCATTAAGGTCCTAACACCAAGTACCGCGGTCGTCGGTAGTAACGCTTCTGCTAACTCGACCACTACAGCAGCAGGTTCAGCATGTCCACCAGCCAAAGCACAGCCATCCGCTACAATAGCTGCAGCCATGGGTGCCTCTGCAACAGCATAAGCAGCACCCATAGCAGAAGCAACATCTGCAGCGGGAGTAGCAACGGCAACGCCATCTGCCGGAAGCGGATGGCAGTTAGTGCAGAAAGTTTGCGGTCCGAAGTTCAAACAAACGGACGCTACCATGTTCTTGAAATCCCCTTCTACTTCTCCTCCCAGTTCCCCAACTGGCAGGGAGAAGGGGAGAAGGTCTCGGCGGAAGAAAGACTCGCAAGACCCCAAGGCCTCAGAATAAGAGTCGTCTTCGGACCCTGGAGACGACGTAATGCTGGTGGATGAACCTGGTCCCGTTCCTCAGCAGGCACCATCGGATGACCCACCCGATCCAGGGTGGGTGGTTTTAAATAGGTAGGATGGCTCCCATACTTCAGTGGAACGTTAACGGATTTCAGGCTCACAAAGAGGAAGTCCAACTCTTAGCACGGTCTAATCCATTGTGTCTCTGTTTCCAAGAGAGACATTTTAGACTGCAACATCAGCCAGTGCTAAGAGGTTATGACATCTATAGAAAGGACGATACCGAGGGTGATCGAGCGAAGGGCGGAGTGGCCGTGTTTGTTCGGAACACTGTCCACTCCGAACCCGTTGCTCTCACCTCACATCTACAAGCAGTAGCGGTGAAAATGCACGGTCCAATACAACTGACCGTATGCTCTGTCTATCTGCCACCCAGTTTGTCCGTAGACTACGACGACCTGGTTGGCATTATACGACAACTCACTCGGCCCTTTCTCCCTTTGAGGTTTCACCACAGATTGCCCCCGGGGCCGAATGGTTGGTAGATTGATAGAGCAGAAGGAAATTTGCATCCTGAATACAGGGCAAATAACTCATTTCACCACTGCTACCGGTACGTCCTCTGCCGTTGACCTTTCCTTGTGTTCCCCCTCAATTGCGGACTCCTGCAGTGGGACGTGGATCGCGACCTACATGGTAGCGACCACTTCCCTATTTGGATGCACGTCGAGTGTGAACATGGAAGAGGAAATAACTGACGCAAATGGAACGTCAGTTGTGCAGATTGGCAGCTCTATTGCCGTTCTGTACAACTGCAACCCTGTGGCAGTATACAGGAGAAGGTGAATCACTTGACAGAAGTGATTCACCGTGCAGCTGACGTTTCCATGCCGAACAGCTCCGGAACGCTGGGAAGGACGATGAATGTCGTTCCGCAGGCGCGTCGAGTTAAGGAGAGCAAGAAGAGGTCATGGCAGAACTTTGTGAGCCTTATAAATCGTTCCACACCTTCGTCGAAAGAATGGGAGTCCATTCGCCGTATATCTGGAAGGTACTCCCGCCCACCAGTATCTGGGTTACTAGATCACGGACGTATAATTACAGACGAACGAAGCATAGTGCAGTTGATGGTGGAGAACTTTGCCGCTATCACTTCGTCCGCCAACTTTGACCCTTGGTTCCATCGACGAAGAGTCGCTGCCAAGAGGCGAGCGCTGTGCTTCGATTCGTCGAATACAACTGCCCATTCACAATTTGGGAGCTGGAGTCGGCATTGAATACCGCTAACGACACTGCTCCAGGTCCTGATTTGATCCAGTACCAGATGCTGAGGCATCTAAGTTAAGATGCTAAGGAGTACCTTCTGGATATTTTTAACGATATATGGACCGGCGGACACTTCTCCGACTCGTGGAAAGAAGCAACGCTTATCCCTATTTTAAAGCCGGGTAAGGACAAGTTATTGCCAGGTAGCTATCGTAGCATCCCCCTTACAAGCTGTGTGGGTAAGACACTGGAGAGGATGGTCAATCGCCGCCTCATCTGGTGTCTTGAATCCCGTAATCTGCTGAGCCGCTTTCAGTGTGGATTCAGGAAGTTCCGTTCCACCTTGGACAACCTGATCCTCCTGGAGGCGGCAATACAGGATGCGTTCATCCGCAGCCAACACCTTGTGGGTGTCTTTTTCGATCTTGAAAAGGCCTACGATACTACCTGGCGGCATGTTATTTTAAAACAGTTGTACGAATGCGGTTTTATTGTCAGCATTTGTGCTGACTCGGGTGAGCCGCCGCTTACCATCCGCTGGCAACTCCTCATGGTGAGACACTACCTGCAGGTTGCCATAACACCTTGCAGTCCCGTGTACGACATAGTTTTGCTTCACAACTACGAGCGGCTCTATACCAACCGGCATAGAGCCACTAAACCGTTCAGCTACCGTACAAAGGCTATTTTAGAACAATACGGATTCGAGCTTCCCTCTTTTAATCCCTTGGGTTGGAGTAAATCTCCTCCCTGGCTTTTAAAGAGGCCCAGAACAATTTTAGACCTGTCTCGCTATAATAAACTGAGTACCGCTGACAGTGTTTTTAATAATATTTTTAGAGACATTTTAAATCAGCATCACACGTTTACCCCGGTATATACGGATGGGTCTAAGCAGGCTAACGGAGTTGGATGCTCCGTAGTGTTCCCTCGAGCGACTTACAAATTCTAACTGGACGGCAAATGCAGCGTTTTTACTGCCAAGTGCTATGCCGTGCTAAAGTCGCTCCAGCATATGAAAGTAACTCGCCATAAGTGTTTCATCATATGCTGTGATTCCCTCAGCTGTATTCAGGCCATAGGTAATATGTACCCAGCAGACCGTCTAATCCAAGACATTCAAGACGCCCTCCAGTCCCATGGGAAGGAGGTCGTATTCTGCTGGGTACCCGGCCCTGTGGGAATCGGGGGGAACGAGGCAGCTGATGTTGCTGCAAAGTTGGCCTGCGACAAGGTTATAATTGACTTTGCTCCGGTCCCAAAGTCAGACCTTGCCTTGGCGGCGAAGAGATTTGTTTTTGATGTTTGGCAGAGGCAGTGGCTGGAAGTTGAGCATAATAAGCTCCGGCTGGTCAAACCGACCGTTCAGCCGTGGAGCAGCTCCTTCCAGCGGGCGAGGAGGGATGAGGTCCTCCTTACTCGCCTCCATATAGGGCACTGTCCTCTTAACTCATAGTTTCCTTCTCCGCCGGGAGGACCCACCGGAATGTGATGCTTGTGGCGTACCTTCGATGTTACGCCACATTTTAATCGAATGTGTTCTGTTTCTACATTTAAGGGCAGACGTTGGCTTAGTCAACGATCTGTCCCTTATTTTAAACGATGACTGTGACAACGTGGCTAAAGTTTTAAAGTTTGCTTGCTTGGCCGGTCTTGTCCCAAAAATTTTGGGCAGATCGGCCTAGGTTTTAGATTGGATTGGTGGCCATTTACAACCACCAATCCAAGTACTGTTTTTACTTGTAATACTGCTTATATGGCTGGCCCTTTTACAGCCAACCAGTTAATGTATGTATTTTTATATTTTATTGCCTAGTCTCAGTTTTATATCTTATGTTGCCGTCTGTGTGGCCGACTATAAAGGGGTCGGCCACACAGACAGCAATTTTGCCATGTTGTCACGCCTGGTTTTTGTTAGGGCGCTAATGACCCCATCGTCGACGCGCCCTAAAACCCAAATAACAACAACAGCTGGTTGAAAGTTGAAGCTACTGAGTCAGCCATGTTGGTACTTTGGTGTGATAGCCTACCAGGATAACGGTTAACATGAACTTATAAATTTACAAAAGGGGTGCGGTCGGTAAATTTTCTCTCCACAATCTTCAATATTTTGGAAAAGAGTTTTCAATTTGCCTGCTCAACTGTTAAATGCATATTTGAGTTTTGTGACTTTGAAAATAAAACTTTGAATTTTCTGGAAGTGAACTTTTGTGATTCAGTAGTTATCTTGCAACCTTTTCTAGATTTGTGGTTTAGAAACAGATCTTGTGGCAACCTCCAAGCATTTAAGTTGAGTTTCTGTTAGGCTACATGGTCATATTCAAATTATTTTGTGAAAATTGCACAGAACTTTCCATCAACATAAACTGTTAGTTGAGGCACCAAGACGATACTATAACCCCGGTGTCAGCCTTGGGTCTTACACCTTCAAGGGTCAAATTTTAAAAAAAAATCCTTTCATCAAAGCGGAGACCTTGTTTCTGGATGTCGGTTATATATACAGGGAGATAAACAGCATGAGGCAAAAAAATGTTATGTAAATAATGGTAGTTTTGCCCTTAAAGGGTCAAATTCCTTTCTTGAAATATGATGTGACCATGGCAGAGACCTTAATCATTTAAAATGAAACCTCATTTATCTATATAGGTTAGATATCCAGCAACAAAGCAGAGGGTACTTCATTTAACGATTTCAGTTTGGTATTCAGGAAGATACCGTTTAAAAAATGACCGGTATATTTAAAAAATCAATAAAAACTAAACGGGCAGCGATTGAAATACAGTTTGTTGCAATATACTTGGGAACACAGTAAATTTTCAGGCAGAAAATTTTTTGAAATTAGTTACAACTTTCAACAACAGATGGCGCTGCAGGCGATTTGAAAGATACACATGATCGTGTGATTGCTTTGGGCTATTCCACACCTACAGTAAGCGGCGTGGATTGGTCTCCCTATACGCCAGATCTGAACCCCTGTGACTTCTTTCTGTGCGGACACTTGAAAGACGAGGTGTACCGCCACAATCCAGAAACAATTGAACAGCTGAAGCAGTACATCTCTTCTGCATGTGAAGCCATCCTGCCTGACATGTTTACAAAGGTTTCTGGTAATTTCGTTCAGAGACTACTCCATATTATTGCTGCGCATGGTGGATTTGTGGAAAATATCGTACTTAAGATTTTTCCAGACTGCAGCGCCATCTGAAAATTGTAGCTAATTTCGAAAGTTTGTCTGCCTGAAAATTTACTGTTGTCCCAAGCATATTGCAACAAACGGTGTATTTCTATCGCTGCCCATTTAGTTTTTATTGATTTTTCAAATATACCAGTCATTTTTGAAACACCCTGTAATTGCCTCTTGATACAAAGAACATCATTTTAGAATTATTGATATTTTTACTCTTTAAGGGTCAAATTCCTTTATTAAAATATTTGACCAAAATGGAGACCATAAGCCTTAAAATGACACCTCATTCATAGATTTTGCTTATGGATAATTTGGCAGTGGTGCAATAAGGACGTACTGAGGCATAATTGTCCATTTGGTCTGAAATTTGGCTCACATGTTCCTTAGGCCTCGTATCCACTTGAGCACGCTCAGGCGAATGAGCCGCTCAGTGAAGCGAGCGGCTCAAGTGCGGACGCCTGAGCACGCTCGCAACGAACGCCAGCGAGCGCGCTCTGGGCGAGCCGATCGGTTGTCGGTATTTTGGAATGCTCAAAGGCGAGCCAGTGTTTGTTCGGCGCTCAGTGTGGACGGTATTTGGCGGTTTCTACAATGAGCGCGAGCACATGGGACAATGAAACTTGCTTAACTGTAATTGATGCGTATGAATCAGAGAGGGTGTTATGAGATAGCTCCAGTATTATAATCGAACTAAAAAATAAGATGCATGGAGTGAAATCAGCGAGATATGAAACTTTGGTATTGATGATGTAAAGAAAAAAATAACAAGTCAGCTAGGGTCATTCAGGCGAAAACGATCAAAACAGAAGAGAACTTCTATAAAGGGAAGTGGTAAGTCTTTTTTAATAGTATTTCTCACAGCTGAACGGATTTTGATTGAATTTGGTGTTACGAAATTCAGATCCTAAGTGCCTAAAATCATATTGATTTTGTGCCAGGCAATATAATTGTTTTACCAATTTTTATTAAAAACTTGAAATCAATGCCATAATTTTTAAAAAAAACATAAAAATAACCTTTAAATCTATATTTGTAAACACAAATTAAAAATAGGTACCAGGTTTCATATAATTTTGGAGTGACAGAATAGTGCCATCACAGACTGCCCGTACTAAACGAATGATGCTTTGTTTATATACTTTGAACATACACTGCAGGATTGAGTAGGGACTTCCTGAGGCTAGGAATCTTAAAGTTATTATAAATTTTATCTTCTGGTGGGATCGCCTCACGCATAGGCGTATCGTGCATTTTAATATTAGGTCAAACTAATGACAGCAAATGTTCGAAATCGATCTCGTTAAGTTTTGAAAAAGCTCATTCTTCTAAAGTCAATTCGCGAATTAAATTATTAAGATAATTTACTCGCTGACTTTCTCTAATCCATCAACTTGGTAATTTTCTTCTCTGTTTTGACATCGTATGGATAATAATAAAGGCCGCAGCTACTCTTGACGACCTGTCAATAGCCGAGCGTTGTCTGAGCACTGAAACCAGGCTCATTCGACCAAAATTTCCTTTTCCTTGAGCACGCTCGAACGAGAGGTTATTAAGCCTGAAATGCATGTTAGTTCCTTCAGCATAGGAATGTATTCATATGATTATATGAAAACTTGCTTTAATTTCTACATTTTCAAAATACATTAAATACGTTAAAAATATGTCTAACAAAAAAAAAAAAATACTTTTGGACATCGATATTTCAGGTAAAAACTTAAAGAATGAAAAGTTTTTAAAATGAAATTTATATATTTTTTTTTCTTCACCATGTTAATATTTGGGATTATAATAAAAAGGGTAAAACAGCAGGCAAATACTAGTGTTTTTTTAATTATTATTAAATGTAAATCTTATCTAGATTATCAGTTTATTATTCAGTGAGTCAAGTACTTGTAGTATAAAGTAAACAAATTTTGTTTCATTTTATAAAGCAAGATCATGTAAAGTGGAAAAAACGTTGCCATTGTAATGCTGGCATGTAACATTCACGGGTGTCCACCAGGACGGTGTTGTGAAAACACAATGTTTCAACAGCTAGATCTGCTGTAGTTATCGGGTGGCACACAGTTATTGCCGCTCTCACCAGAAAGATTTTGAAGAGAGTGCTTTGGAGATTGTCATCCTCAACCCCCTGCTTTTACCATTACATTGATAATACTTTCACTGTGTGGCCAGACAGAAGCCAGGCTTTAGAAGATTTTGTTGAACATCTTAATGAAATTCATCCAAACACATGCTTTACAGTGAAAGTAAAAAAGTACGGGTGCCTCCCTTGTAGATATGTTTCATAAAGCAAAAGTGCAGTAGAGCCTTGGTCCACAATTTGTATTGAAAACCTATCCACACTGATTGCTACATATGTGTTACCAGCTTCCATAATCTGACAGTGTTAGCCACACTTACACATAGGGTTAAGAGCTATCTCTATCCCTGAGAGCCTACTGGAACACACAAAGACCATCTACAGACATAACAGCTACTCATGGCAGCGTATTGAGTGCAATTACTTGCATTCGGGAGGACGTAGGTTCAAATCTCTGTTTGGCCATCCAGATCTGGATTTTCCATGGTTTCCCCAAATCATTCCAGGCAAATGCCTGGATGGTTTCATATAGAAGACCAGAGCTGAATTCCTTCCCATTCCTAGCCCCCAGTTATTTTCTGCATATAATGACCTTGATGTTATTGAGGCATTACTGTTGATCAAATGCTGGTAACACTTTGGAAAAAATATAAAGGCTTCTAGCACATTATAGAATGTCATTTTACTGCATCCCATGAAGATACATCATGTGTTTCATCTGATCAGGGATGGTCTAGGCCTGAGAATACAAAAATATCAACAGGGTCAGCAGGCATGCTGGAAGTGAGTAATAGCAGATCTCAGACATAACCGTTGCAGATCATTGTGCCAGGATGCCTAGAGAGCAAATGACGTACTATGGACTTTGTAGTGAATCGCAGACTTAGACATGTGCTAGTGTTAGAGCCACGACCACATATGAGGGGGGACCAAAAAAAAACGGGAAATTAGTCATAACGTTTTTATTTCTTGATATTTTTACACCAAATTTTGATCACCTTCAAAGTATTCTCCACTGACCACAACGCACTACTTCAAATGATCCTTCCATTGTTCAAAACAGTTTTTAAATTCACTTATCAGGATGTTCTTTATACCTTCCAGTGATTTTTGTTTTACCTCCTCCACAGTGGCAAAACGCTTTCCTTTCATGTTCCTTTTGAGTCTGTGGAACAAAAAGAAACCACAAGGGGCTAGATCTGGCGAGGTTGACAATCGGTGTCATGCCGTTTTTATTCAAAAACTGCTTTAGGGAGACGGTGGTGTGGGCTGGCACGTTGTCATGATGGAAGAACCAGTCGCCTGTGTGCCAAAGATCAGACCTTTTCTTCCAGATACTCTCCCTCAATCTTTTAAAAACATCCAAGTAGAACTCTTGGTTGACAGTTTGACCTGGGGGAATGAACTCCGCGTGCACAACACCTCTGCAATCGAAGAAACAAATGATCATTGTCTTGATGTTTGACTTCACTTGACGAGCTTCTACTGGCTTGATTGCTGGGGTAATATCAAGATGGGGATACCGCTGCGGCCTTGTGTAGTAAACACACAGATCACATGGTATATATGACATCATTGTGACGTATGGTCTAGGCTGCATTACAACATAAACTCAAATGATGATTGACGAAATCATATTTTATAAATATGCATTTCGGTCTAATGCAGCCTGGACGAAAGTGAAACGTAACCATAATGCACGATATTGCAGATATCCAATTATAAGATCATATCTATAGTTGTTACTGTGTAGGTACGTGCAGCCTGGACCATACGTCACAATGATGTCATATATACCATGTGATCTGTGTGTTTACTACGCGAGGCCGCAACGGTATCCCCATCTTGATATTACCCGATTGCTGCTTTGTTTCTGGGTTGTATCCATACCACTACGATTCATCATCAGTAATCACTTTCGAAAAAAATCAGGGTCGTCTTTCAGCTGATTTTGAAGCTCAAAATATGCCTGAAGTCAATGTTCCCTTTGCTTGTCTGTGAGAAGGCGAGGAACAAATTTGGCTGCAACCTTTCTCATGTGCAAATCTTTGGATAAAATCCTCTGAATTGAACTCTGTGATATTCCAGAAATCTCAGAGAGTTGATCAGTGGTTCGGTGACGGTCATCACGAACGAGGGCATTGATTTTGTCAACATTTTCATCACTTCTTGTCGTTGAGGGGCGTCCTGAACGGGGTTGGTCATCAATTGACATTTCTCCATTTTTAAAACATGAAAAGCACTCATAGCCTCTGGTTTTACTTAGGGTAACATCCCCGTAAGCAGTCTTCAGCATTACAATAGTTTCTGTGGCTGATTTCCCCAACAGGAAACAAATTTTCACAGCCGCACATTGGTCTCGACAATCTGCCATCAAGTTTTCGCCGAAATGGAAACAGTTGTTTTACTAAAAAAACTATCATGGGCGAACCAGTGCACTCACAGCAACACAACTTCGCACACTGATTCAGGTGGCATGACAGTAACGGACACCAGGTTGAACAATGGGTTCCCCCATTCTCCCTCCCCGCCGCAGCCCAATTCCCGTTACTTTTGGGTCCCCTTCATACTCAGTCAGGAGGCAAAAACATTGGGTGCAGGCGTTGTAGGGCACCAAGATCATGTCCTCGTCTTACAACCATATAAAGTGAAGTGTGACAGGATGGAGATCAGTTGAGGCAGTAATCGCAGATTTCCATCCACCAGAAGCTACAAGACAGCTGAAGACAGCAGAGCCAGCTGTAAAAACGTTGTGCTTACACAACACTGTCTGGTTGGACACCCCGTGAAAAATGCATTGAAAGAGCATGTATTATTGGAATGCATTTAAATCATGATCAGAAAAGGATAACGTGCTTATAGGCTTTTTCATCATATTAAAAAAGAAATACTTTTAATGCATAACGAAATCTTGCCATATTGAGGGAAGAAGACCACCATTGTCAAAGGTGGCTCAGTTCAGTAGGATCTGAATTCTAATTTCGGTATGGTCATTTCTCAAAAACTAAGCTTGGTTGATAAACAGAAACGGGAGGACGTAGATTCAAATTCTCATCAGGCAATCCAGATTTTGGTTTTCCATGATTTTCCAAAATCACTCATTGTGAATGTCAGGATGGTTCTTTCCAAAAGCTACAGCCAAATTCCTTCCCATTCTGTGCCCCAATGTCAAGATGGTTTCCTGCCAAGGGCGATGACCAAATTCATTTTTATTTCTAGTCCCCAATCCTTTCACAACACTGATAACCTTAAAGTTTTCTTGCCTTATTAAGTAGAAAAATTATTAATAAAGAAGGCGAAACAATCATATTTACCAAACAATTGATATTAAGGTCATCACACATACACAAAGATGTATTACTTAGATTTGGAGAAAATCTGTAGGATTCGTTTCTGCTTGGTCATGTGTCAATTCTACAATTGAAAAGAATGTTTTATCATTCAGGGCTTCATGCTATGCTAATATGATTATTCATCATTTTTTAATCACTGTCAAGATTGCTTTAACAGATAAAATTTGTTAAGAGAGCCAGTTCTCTTCACATTGCAAGGTTCTTGGAAGGCTTATAAGTATCATACAGGAATTTTTGTTGTGAAGATAGTATGCATTTTTTCCTGTTATTATATCAATTATACAGACCTTCCTTGAAGAGTATAGAGTTTTTATCAGATATGATTACTTCAAGAGTTTCTACTTATTATGCCCCAGATTTGGTATTGTAGAAATTTAAGAATAATCATTATTAATCCTAGTGCCAGAGACTTAATTATTTCCCCCTCCGTTGAATAATTTTGAAATATCCGAAAGTTGATTAAAATCTATGCCTGCAGTACTTTATTTTTGAAAAATTTTTAGGAAGCAAAATGACACTAAAAATTAGACATGTCAAGTGAAAATTTAGTTTTGGATGAAGTAAAATAATCTGTGAATTTCTAATTCACCTTCTGTTTCTGCCTAAAATGTACATACGCACAGAAAAATTGGGGTAAGCTGTGTTAGATCATCGGCTAGGATAACCTCGTGGGCATTGCATTTATTTGAATAATTATAATAATAATAGTAAAATTTTGAATGTAACAAGTGCATTTTTAAATGCATTTTAGAAACAGCTGAATATGTTCCCTGAAAATTGTAATCTGTTTGGGGAAAATGTTTTTTTTACCCTCTCCCATAATAAATATTTTTCAATTTATTTGGTCAAAACTCACTATTTTCCTCCACATAAATAATTAAATTTTCATATGACACTTCAAAGTTTGAGGTGTATTCAAAGATTTTCCTGCAAAAAAAAAAAGGAGGAGAACGCAAGAATGTTTCTCAGGTATAAGTTTAAAGAAATACACTATGCACAAGTGTTTCATTTGAAGCAATTGACCACATATTTTTTAAAAAAATCTGTTTTTAATAATGTTTATGTAGTAATTGTGAAAAATGTGGATGTGTGCTTGTGTGCTCACCCTCAGAAAATTAAGTAATCAGACTGTGTTTATTATCCTATGCTATAAACATAAATTTTCTGTATGAACCAACAAAATTTTCCAGTGACACCAGTTACAGTTGGGTCCTAATTTACCACCAAAAGGATTTCCTGCTCAAAATTATTCCAGATGTAGATGTTCTTCTACTACAAAAATCATTTAAATTGGTGGGTTGAGTAAGTGGAATTAAAAAAATGTTTTTTCCACCAATAGGAAAAAAATAATACACCAACCAAGATTTTAGTCTTTTAAAATATATCGAAATATTATTAAAATCTAACTGATACTTGTGGAACTTCCATGTTTGCATTAAAGGCAAATCCTGGAAAAACACTGAATTTATACTCGGGCCAAAAGCCCAAGTTGTTGTCGCATTAACAATGAATACAATCACCAAGCATGGTGGGTGAACGGTTAACATTCTGGCCTTGCATTCAGGACGACGTGGGTTCAAATCCCCATCCGGGCATCCAGATTTGGGTTTTCCATGTTTTCCCCAAATCACTCCAGGCGAATGCCGGGATGCTTCCTTCTAAAGGCCATGGCTGAATTCCTTAATCCCATCCCGCTTCTAATGGCCTCGACGTTGATGAGGCGTAAAGCCATAAGTAAAAAAAAGTATACAATCGCACAGACTTATGTGGTCTCCAACTTTAGTAAATGAGATAGATAATATAAGATAGAAAAGGGATTTTCACCCGAAATATTGTTTTTTCTCTCTTTTTTTCTTTGTTTGTGTATTGTGCTGTGTTGCTGCTGCCCTCCTCCGTTCAACTTTGGTGAGTGTTGGGTGTGTTTTTCCCTTTCTTTTCCATATAGATAATATAAAACATTTATGGTAGAATATTGTAACAAATTTTCCACTAAGATTCCTCTTATTTGTAGTTAAAAAGATGCACTGTATACTTTTAAATATCAAGTAATAATGTTCACCTTCAGTAAAATATGTTTGACTCTTTTTATAACTTGTTCCTTGTTATTTTCTTTTATTGTTGCAGAAACGTTATTCTCAGCTGTGGCCAATAATATGCTTAAATCAGGATGGTGACATCACAGAAATTCATTACAATAATCGCACTATGGGGCCTCTTCAGACACCTTCACATATTGTTGTGCCATTCTACCATGCATACAAGGTAAAGGAACTTCTTATTGCTCTGGCGAAAAGTATAAGTATAAGTTTAATTGTATTTTAGAAGTAATCTTATATATATATAAAAATAGAGGTGTTTTTTCCTATATTTCACTTTTCAGCCACCACTACCTAGCACAGATCACTGATGTTTGTGGGTGGAAGTAGCATGGAGTTTCCTGTCGTGCACAACGTTGGCCGAATGCCGATAGCTGTGGGGATGTGGGAGATATAATGATTAAAGTTGGTCAGTGCAGGGCGTTTACATATTTCGACCAAAAATTCGTATCTCCGTATGCTTCTCTTTCCTGCCACAACTACATAACATAGACCTTTGGTGTTTGTGTGAGTTAGTAGAATCGTCTTTCCTGTCGTGCACTATTGTTGTTAGATGTCGGTAGCTATGGGGGTGTGGGAGATATGGGGGTTGAAAGTAGGGATGATCGATATTCATCGATGGTGAATAAACATCGATGTTTAGCTCGAAAACATCGATGTTTTGACATCGATGTTTTAACTTCGATAACATCGACACATCGATGTTATGAGAATAAAATATCGAAACGTCAATATATTCTTTAGGGCCATCTAGCTAGATGACTATCAAGTTCAATTATTTTTCACTAGATTACAATGATCAACGTAACCGGAGTAGGCCGTACGAATAATTACATCTTTGAATTTTCTAAGGGATTAAAAAAAAAAAAAAAAATACTGTCAACTTCAACGCTCGCGTGCGTGTGTGTTGTGAGTGAACTTGTGTAGCGAAGTGAATTTAATTTGCTATTGATATTGTTAATAACGAAATAACAGGTACGGTAAATCTTTATTCTGTATTGTATTATTATTTCTTTGACCAATAGCTTTTGCGCTAATAGAGCCCAACAATGTAGGTACCATGAGTTTGTTCACTGTATTATTTCCTACTTTTTAGGTTATTTATTGTAAAAAGTGGATACATTGCAGGAGATTAAATATTACCTGGATGCTGCTTTTGTTTTGCATTGAAGAGAGTGTTAAGTATTCTTTTTTCGGTGTCGGTTGGCTTTGCATGCAGGTGAGTGAATTACTAAATGCTTAACGCTTTTTGTATTGCATGGTGGGCCAGTGACGGAGGGATTACGTAGTGTTAGGAATGAGCGATATTAATAGATATTGGCGAAATATTGTATTGTATTTTCAATAACAATAAACACATTTAATAAATAGAATAGACAGTTTTACTTCCTACCGAAACCATCGATGTTTTAGACATATCGATGTTTTTCTATCGATGTTTATCGCACATCGATACTTTTGAATCGATGTTAACATCGATGTCAACATCGATGTTTTTCTAATATCGATCATCCCTAGTTGAAAGTGGTCGACCTGTGGCAATTTCATACTTCTGCCAAAGACAAAAGTGTCATGGTGTATCACTTTTCAGCGAAAACTATAGATCACAGATAACTGGCGTTTGTGTGTAGTAGTAGCACAGAGTCACCTTTCGATCACAACAGCGGCCGAATTTCAGAAACTGTGGTACTGTGGTAGATATGGTGGTTGTAAGTGGCCGACCAAGGATATTTTCGTATTTCGACTGTCTCCGCATATGTCACTTTTCTGCCACAACTACATAGCATAGAGCATTGGTGTTTGTGTTTGGTAGTAGAATCGTATCTCATGTAGTGCACTATGGTTGTTAGATGTCGGTAGCTATGGGGGTGTGGGAGAAATGGGGGTTGAAAGTGGTCGACCTGTGGCAATTTCATACTTCTGCCAAAGACAAAAGTGTCATGGTGTATCACTTTTCAGCGAAAACTACAGATCACAGATAACTGGCGTTTGTGTGTAGTAGTAGCACAGAGTCACCTTTCGATCACAACAGCGGCCGAATTTCAGAAACTGTGGTACTGTGGTAGATATGGTGGTTGTAAGTGGCCGACCAAGGATATTTTCGTATTTCGACTGTCTCCGCATATGTCACTTTTCTGCCACAACTACATAGCATAGAGCATTGGTGTTTGTGTTTGGTAGTAGAATCGTATCTCATGTAGTGCACTATGGTTGTTAGATGTCGGTAGCTATGGGGGTGTGGGAGAAATGGGGGTTGAAAGTGGTCGACCTGTGGCAATTTCATACTTCTGCCAAAGACAAAAGTGTCATGGTGTATCACTTTTCAGCGAAAACTATAGATCACAGATAACTGGCGATTGTGTGTAGTAGTAGCACAGAGTCACCTTTCGATCACAACAGCGGCCTGAATTTCAGAAACTGTGGTACTGTGGTAGATATGGTGGTTGTAAGTGGCCGACCAAGGATATTTTCGTATTTCGACTGTCTCCGCATATGTCACTTTTCTGCCACAACTACATAGCATAGAGCATTGGTGTTTGTGTTTGGTAGTAGAATCGTATCTCATGTAGTGCACTATGGTTGTTAGATGTCGGTAGCTATGGGGGTGTGGGAGATATGGGGGTTGAAAGTGGTCGACCTGTGGCAATTTCATACTTCTGCCAAAGACAAAAGTGTCATGGTGTATCACTTTTCAGCGAAAACTATCGATCACAGATCACTGGCGTTTGTGTGTGGTAGTAACACAGAGTCACCTTTTGATCACAACAGCGGCCGAATTTCAGAAACTGTGGTTGTGTGGGAGATATGGTGGTTGTAAGTGGCCGACGAATGATATTTTCGTATTTCGACGAAAGGCATGTGTCTCCGCAGATTTCACTTTTCTGCCACGACTATATAGCATAGAGTATTGGTGTTTATGTGTGGTAGTAGAATCGTGTCTGTTGTCGTGCACTATGGTTATTAGATGTCTGTAGCTATGGGGGTGTGGAAGATATGGGGGATGAAAATGGTCGACCTGCGGCAATTTCATATTTCTGCCAAAGACGCATGTCTCACGGTGTATCACTTTTAAGTGAAAACTATCAATCGCAGATCACTGGCGTTTGTGTGTGGTAGTAACACAGAGTCTCTCATCGATCACAACGTTGGCCAAAATTCGGTAACTGTGGGAGTGTGTAAGATATGGTGTTTGAAATTGGTTGATCATGAATATTTTCGTATTTCATCCAAAGACTTGTGTGTATCCGTAAATTTTACTTTGCTGCCCGAACTACATAGCGCAGAAGACTGGTATTTGTGTGTGGTAATAGTATCGAGTCTCCCATCGTGCACTATGGTGGTTAGATGTCTATAGCTGTCAATATGAATTCTTTACAATCAGGAACGAAGTCGTGGGTACCAGCTAGTTTTAAATAAAAAGTTATTAGTTTATTTGGCAAACAAATTTTTACAACATCCTACATAAAAGTGCCTCAATTTTAGCTCTCTTGTCTCCTTTTTTCCTCAGAGTGGTCTGTAGAAGAGATAACAAACTAATTTCTTTTACTAAATTTAATTTCTACTTTATGGTGGTACCGTTTAGCATACAAAAAGTATTTCCAGCCCGGTCTTTATTCTCAAAATTCAGGAATAGTGCAGGTTCATATGTCCCTTGTTATATAACAGGCAAATTTTCATTGCTAACAGCATTTTCACTGTCAATATCAATATATAATTGTTAAATTAAGGAAGGATATAGAAATTCAACCCAACAGTTACCATAGATCATGGTGGATTGGAACTACGAGCGCTAAAAAGAAGTCTCACGTTACACAATATTTCAAATATTGAACCGTATTCTTCCAAGTAGATGAGACACTTGACAAGGTCAGATGTGATCTCAGCAATGCCTACTTATGATAATTTTTAACTAAGCATAAATTAGCAAACAGTGCACTTGTTGAAAAAAGAAATGGATGATGCTATAATTTTTTTATTTTTATCATTTCTTAATTAAAATGTGGAAAGGAAAAGAAACCCATCGCTAACTACATATTACAGCCGGGTGATGCAGAAATATGACTGCAGAGCAATGGTGAGGAAAAAAATTGATTTTAAATCTTTCATCAGTTGTAAAGCGTGAAGTGTATTAGTTGGCAGAGAGCAACTAACAAATCATTGATTATTAATAATTTATTGAAAGGTGGATAAGGGGATAGCCGAAATTAGAAACAAAAAGGAAAGGCAATAAAATATACAATAGTAAATATCAAAAACAATAAAATGTTTATCTACTTTTTTAGCTAGATAGAAGGGAGTGATAAAAGTATCATGAAACAGATTATAACGTATGTATAAGCTCGTCAGAAACATTTCTACTACCTATCGCCAGTAGTTACATACATTAGAGTTCGATTTCAAAGTCATTTTTGCGGAATATAAAGTAGCTTTTCAACTCTAAAAGATTTTGTTGCATTCATTTACCCTATGAAAACCCGTCATAAGAATCATTTTAAAGTGTATTCATTATACCCGGAAAAATTTAGGTTAAGAGATATTTGATTTGTTTACGTTTTTAAGCCATGTGCTCAGTGAAGACTAAAATCTACATTTACATTATGTATTTAGCATTTTTTTAAACAAATTTACCGAGCGTGGTGGTGTCACGGATAGCGTTCTGGCCTCGCATTCGGGAGGAGGGCGGTTCAAATCCCCGTCCGGGCATCCAGATTTGGGTTTTCCATGGTTTCCCAAATCACTCTATGCAAATGCCGGGATGCTTCCTTCAAAAAGGCCAGGGCCGAATTCCTTCCCATTCCTTGCCCCCCCCCCCCATCCTTTCCCATCTCTAAAGACCTCTCTGTTAGAGAGACGTTAAGCAGATTAAAAAAAAAAAATCCACAGTTAAGTAAGGCCTACCCCAGTATTCTTTTTGTGACTTACAAGATGAAACCCCTTTCATTCATTATGTAACGATTTTGCGTATGCATATTTCAATAACATTATTACATTAATGTTCATAAACAAGAAATATAGTTACAGGATGTCATCAAGGGAGTCTATATATTCAATTATGTATCTGTTAGCAGCATGGAGAATAGGCAGACTCTTTAGTAAACATCAGGTGAGACAATTTTCCACGAAGTGTTGAACAGTCTGCTCCAAACTAGTCACATCGGGTGTTGTCCTTTAAGCCCCAGTGGTGCAATATTGCATATTATAGTCCATGGCATGTCCTGAAATGTTTCAATTGGCTTCAGTACTTGCTTGGCACTTCAATACCTGATACTTTCTGTGTAGCAAATGTGCACAACAGGCTGTTGGTTTGTTTTAGGTATTAAAGTTTATAATCTATATATCTATAAATGAGATAACGAGAAAGTTCGGATGTGTGTTTGGATGTACTTCTGGAATCAATAACGCCTTAATAACTCCACATATTTAAATGAAATTTGGCATGAAGTCAGTTAATTGCGTGCGAAGTGACATAGGATAGATTTTATCCCGCAAAAACGCATAGTTCTTTTAGAAATAGCCATTAATATCAATTCTGAAACAAGAAAGAGTTTCCTACTTCGTAGATAGCCGTGTCACGTTTACTCTTCGCTTTTTACGTAAATCGCAAACACTACTTTTCAGAAATAAAAGCAAAAACCTTCTTACAATGCAAGTTTATGTTTAGTTTAAAAGCCATAAAACCGACGCACTTGACAAATAATAGTTTGGAAGCAGGAAATATAAATCTGTACTTAACCTTAAATTAAAAAAAAAAGGTAGGTACTGTTGTCAAGTTTGCAAACAGATGTTTTCATTTGCGTACATAAAATAGTATGACATATCAAATAACACACCTTAACTGAAAAAAAACAACGTAAAATGCTATGAGTATACCAGCACGAAAGTCTGTTCACTAAAAGTGCAAAATGTCGTAGTTCTATCTCGGTTTAATTTATTTCCCGTTTCTTTTTCGTTACTACACAGTCTGAGAGTAGTTTAAGTCACGATACATCACGTCACACCATTACGTAGAGCTTATTAAAGTTTCTTAAATAACTAATAATTAAATTCCTCTTGCCTTTTGCTGTGACAAGAAGGTTTTGTTTTCATTCTGGTCCAGGCAGCGTTTCAATCTAACCACAATCTCCGTTAATATTGTCGCTACAAAATCAAAGCCTCAATCACAGGCGCATTGATACAATAATTTTATCTTAAGTTATTGATGTGTATCGCGACGTAAACTTGAACCTACAGTCTCTGTATTACAAATTATTTTTGCCCTGAAAATAAGATAGGATAGGGAAAAAAAACAGTTCCCCGTCACTTACCACAGATGAAGGCAGGAGGGCGAAACACGTAAAAACACAAATACAAAAGAATTACACAATATTTCGACTTTTTAGTCTTACTCATGTAGGAGGCGAGACATATGGCAGGGGGAAAGATGTGGTCACATCCGAGCCCGCCACATGAATGAAGCACAGGCGGAAAACGCGTGGTAGTGGAAGAATTGCCGGGAGGGGGGGGGGGGGGGGGGAATAGGCTTGACCAGCGATAAAAGTGAAACAAATAAATATAATGTCTGTGTAGCTTAGTTCAAAAAGTTATAAGTGAAAATAAAGGGAGATAGAAGAATTTAATATATATATATATATACAAAAAATAAAAAATAAAACAAATAAATAAAGAAGAAAAAAAATATATAAGAAAAAAAATATATAAAATATATATATATATATATATATATATATATATATATATATATATATATATATAAATAACCGACTGTAAAATGAAATGAGAGATGGCAAGTGACAGGTTTAACGTAGGTTTAGGCCAGGGGTGTGTCTGGTGTCAAGGATATGTTGATAGGCTAGTTCCCATCTGCGGAGTTCTGAAGAGGTGGTGGTATTTGGAAAAACTCTAATAGCTCTGACTGTGAAACAGGTGTTGAGGTTGTTTGAATTATGGAAGTTCGCATGAATTGCCACGGGATGGTCTGGGTTGGAAGTATAAACTGTTTGCCTGTGGCCATTCATTCTGTAGGAAAGTTGTTTAGTGGTGAGACCAATGTAAGAGGCAGTGCAGTGGATGCAGGTGAGTTGGTAAATAAGGTGAGTGGTAGCACATGTGGCATGTCCAATTATTGGGAAAGATTCGCCTGTGACAGGATTAGAGTAAGTAGTGGTGGCAGGGTGCATGCTGCAAGTTTTACAGCGGGGTCTGTTACACAGGAAAGATCCCTGTGGAGGTCTAGGGGAGTCGGCAGGTAAATACTTGTGGACCAAGATGTTGTACAGATTGGGCGGTCTGCTGAAGCAAGTGCGGGGAGCAGTGGGTAGGATTTTGGGAAGGAGGAGACGCATTTCAGGGAAGGAACGTAAGAAATCATGCCCACGGCGGAGTATCTGGTTGACAGATTCCAGGCCAGGAAAGAACTGGGTGACAAGTGTTGGACCACGGTCAGCTTTAGGAGGTGCAAAACGAGGATTGTGGGTGATGGCACGGGAAATTTGTTTTTCCACCAGATCATGGGGGTATTGGCGGGAAACAAGGGCTTGGGATAGTTTTTGGGAGTAACTGGAGATTGATTCATGATCAGAACAGATGCGTCTGCCACGGATTGCAAGGCTGTATGGGAGGGAACGTTTAATGTGGAAGGGGCGACAACTGTCAAAGTGTAGGTATTGTTGTAAATTGGTCGGTTTAATGTGTACTGAGGTATGGAGGGTCCCCTGTCGTAGGGTGATATCTACGTCAAGGAAGGTGATACAGGTGTGGGAATATGACCATGTGAAATTGATGGAGTGATTATCATTTAGTGAGTTGAGGAAGTCTAGGAGGTGGTCCTCCCCGTGGGTCCAGATCATAAATATATCATCTATGTATCTGAACCACACGAGGGGACTGAGGGGGGAATTCTTCAGAAAAATATTTCCAGACGGCCCAGGAAAAGGTTAGCATAGGACGGGGCCATGCGGGTACCCATGGCAGTGCCGCGTATCTGGTGGTAAATCTGGGAGTTGAAGGAGAAATAGTTTTTGGAGAGGATAAAGTTGGCAAGGGATATGAGAAAGGATGTTCTGGGAAGACTGTTTGGAGGGCGCATATCCAAGAAGTGCTGAAGGGAACTGAGGCCTTCAAGGTGGGGAATATTGGTGTACAAGGAGGTTTCGTCAATTGAAACAAGGAGGGAGTCTGGTGGTAGAGGACTGGGGACTTTTGACAGACGTTCCAAAAAATGTGGTGTGTCTTTGATGTAAGATGGAAGGTTCTGCACAAAAGGTTGGAGGTGTTGATCCACCAAGGCTGAAATATTGGTGGATCAACACCTCCAACCTTTTGTGCAGAACCTTCCATCTTACATCAAAGACACACCACATTTTTTGGAACGTCTGTCAAAAGTCCCCAGTCCTCTACCACCAGACTCCCTCCTTGTTTCAATTGACGAAACCTCCTTGTACACCAATATTCCCCACCTTGAAGGCCTCAGTTCCCTTCAGCACTTCTTGGATATGCGCCCTCCAAACAGTCTTCCCAGAACATCCTTTCTCATATCCCTTGCCAACTTTATCCTCTCCAAAAACTATTTCTCCTTCAACTCCCAGATTTACCACCAGATACGCGGCACTGCCATGGGTACCCGCATGGCCCCGTCCTATGCTAACCTTTTCCTGGGCCGTCTGGAAATATTTTTCTGAAGAATTCCCCCCTCAGTCCCCTCGTGTGGTTCAGATACATAGATGATATATTTATGATCTGGACCCACGGGGAGGACCACCTCCTAGACTTCCTCAACTCACTAAATGATAATCACTCCATCAATTTCACATGGTCATATTCCCACACCTGTATCACCTTCCTTGACGTAGATATCACCCTACGACAGGGGACCCTCCATACCTCAGTACACATTAAACCGACCAATTTACAACAATACCTACACTTTGACAGTTGTCGCCCCTTCCACATTAAACGTTCCCTCCCATACAGCCTTGCAATCCGTGGCAGACGCATCTGTTCTGATCATGAATCAATCTCCAGTTACTCCCAAAAACTATCCCAAGCCCTTGTTTCCCGCCAATACCCCCATGATCTGGTGGAAAAACAAATTTCCCGTGCCATCACCCACAATCCTCGTTTTGCACCTCCTAAAGCTGACCGTGGTCCAACACTTGTCACCCAGTTCTTTCCTGGCCTGGAATCTGTCAACCAGATACTCCGCCGTGGGCATGATTTCTTACGTTCCTTCCCTGAAATGCGTCTCCTCCTTCCCAAAATCCTACCCACTGCTCCCCGCACTTGCTTCAGCAGACCGCCCAATCTGTACAACATCTTGGTCCACAAGTATTTACCTGCCGACTCCCCTAGACCTCCACAGGGATCTTTCCTGTGTAACAGACCCCGCTGTAAAACTTGCAGCATGCACCCTGCCACCACTACTTCTCTAATCCTGTCACAGGCGAATCTTTCCCAATAATTGGACATGCCACATGTGCTACCACTCACCTTATTTACCAACTCACCTGCATCCACTGCACTGCCTCTTACATTGGTCTCACCACTCAACAACTTTCCTACAGAATGAATGGCCACAGGCAAACAGTTTATACTTCCAACCCAGACCATCCCGTGGCAATTCATGCGAACTTCCATAATTCAAACAACCTCAACACCTGTTTCACAGTCAGAGCTATTAGAGTTTTTCCAAATACCACCACCCCTTCAGAACTCCGCAGATGGGAACTAGCCTATCAACATATCCTTGACACCAGACACACCCCTGGCCTAAACCTACGTTAAACCTGTCACTTGCCATCTCTCATTTCATTTTACAGTCGGTTATTTATATATATATATATATTTTATATATTTTTTTTTTCTTATATATTTTTTTTCTTCTTTATTTATTTGTTTTATTTTTTATATATATCTATATATATATTTTAAATTCTTCTATCTCCCTTTATTTTCAATTATAACTTTTTGAACTAAGCTACACAGACATTATATTTATTTGTTTCACTTTTATCGCTGGTCAAGCCTATTCCCCCCCCCCCCCCCCCTCCCGGCAATTCTTCCACTACCACGCGTTTTTTCCGCCTGTGCTTCATTTATGTGGCGGGCTCGGATGTGACCACATCTTTCCCCCTGCCATATGTCTCGCCTCCTACATGAGTAAGACTAAAAAGTCGAAATATTGTGTAATTCTTTTGTATTTGTGTTTTTACGTGTTTCGCCCTCCTGCCTTCATCTGTGGTAAGTGACGGGTAACTGTTTTTTTTTCCCTATCCTATCTTATTTTCAGTGCCTCGCGGCAGTTTCTTTGTTTCCTTTATCCAAATTATTTTTGCCGAAATTTAAAACTTAACTAACCCTTTTTATTTTTTGTTTAGAATTTTTGTACAAACAATAGAGACAATGATTCACGAAACTGCTTTTTACTTACTGTTCAATATTCTGCAAGTATCTATCAAATGCTACACTTAAAATGAATATATTCAATGGGCTAATGTAGAAACTTATTGTTTCATGAAGTGACAGTGGAAGTCGTTTACAATACAATACACAATTTACACGGAGCATATGAAAGCTGCTTACTTATTACTAATAATAACCAAGTTCCTTCTGCCTTATGCTGTAGCAAAAATCAATCTGGTCCAGGCATCATTTCAACCAAACCACTATCTCTGTTAATATTGCCGCTACAAAGTCAAACTATACCAACACACCTCAACATATTGAATGCAATTATACACCTTACTAAATCACGAACAGTAACAGTCACTTTATCGAGATGTTAACTTGACCAGCAATATTAACGAAAGTTGTCTTAGAGTTGCAAAGAATTATGGACTTACCATTGAACACTGTAAGTTACCATGATTTGAGTACAATTTTTTTTAATTACGTTACTTCAATAACAGTTATCATGCTGACGACAAAGTTGATGCGGCTGAATGTAGTTTCAGATGTATTCAGTATTTAATTTACGGCGCCACATTGCCAGCGTCATTATTCGGCTTCATTTACTATCGCGATCTGAAATGAGTCAAGTTTATTTTGCCATTCATAACATCATTAACATGCAATAGTGAATGTATTAATGCGCGAGTGATAGAAGCTTTGATTTTCTAGCTGTAATATTAGAAGAATTGTGCAGCCTGGGCCAGAATAACTGAAACATTATTAGTTATTTCATAAGCGCCATTTTAGTGACGTCGTGTATTGCTTTGTACCGATATTGTATCAAAAGATTTATAATAAGCTTAGATGATTTAGCAGAACACGCGGCGACGCCCGAAGTAAGTTTTTGAAAGTTATAAATTTTTTGTTCAGATAGTGGAGTGGCAGACAGTGGTAATTTGCCGGTAGACATTAAATTATGTTGGCATATTGAGAAAACAATAATGAAGAATGAATGTATTACATTGAAATTTATATTTTAGCACAGAATTAATGGATCGAAACGAACGAACTATAGTAAACTGGTCTACACTCTACAGGCAATTCAACTGTTTCCACAGATAGAGAAACCAATATTACCACTGATCATTATGAATAAAAGAATCAATTACTACTATAATATGTAAATTTCTGTTTTAAAGCAGAATTAATTGATGAAGCCAATATATCGTAAAACAAAATCAATATTCAAAGAGTAAATTAAGTTCTTTTTTTTTCAGACTTTCAGTGCAAATCAAAATATTCATTTTTAGTATCGCAATTTTTTGACGGAAATGAATGTCCTTGGGCCACTTAAGTATTTATTTGCTGTTTGGATGTTAGTATTTTGTTGTTGTTGATATTTAGTTGATTCCATCAATGTATTGCTAATATTTTGATGTTTTGAGCTTCCAATAATTAAAACTGTGTTAATTTTTATTGGGGAGACTTGAAATTAGTAATTATAAGAGATGCCGGCTAAACAAAATTCAAATCTTTCAAAGAAATGTAAGAAAATTAGGGCTATGAAAATAGCAAAAACCAAGGAGACAAATCCTCAGTATTGTATATACTGATACATTAAACTGAAAATACTCCTAACAAACAGAATATTTTTATTGTTTTAAAAATTCAATGAATTAGTTGTGAAACATAAATAAAATTTTTGTTATTTCATTGCAACAATTATTACTACTATTACTAATAAAAATAGCTCTAAAATAAATTGTACGGTCGTATTGACCTGGTGACAAGGCTTTTTTACATCTCCGCAATCAGCCACTTTCGTAACCGCTTAACGTAACCCAGTAATCCTACCGGACATAGAGTACCCACAGTTCAACACGGAATCGGAACCAAGTGAGCATTCTGGTGTAATTCACATCACACAACCTATGCCAGAGGTGAAGGTCGAGCTAAGGACCTATGAAAATCCTCGCCGAGACTGCGATTCAAGCTGGGGACTTTTCCATCTCCAGTTGGTCACCCTAACCACTGAGCAACCAGACCTCTCAAGAAAATCTTATATTACAACACTCTTCAACGCGGACGAAGTCGCGGGTAACTGCTAGTATAATATGAAACAGCACATTTACAGAACTACCTTTTGTCACGTAAGGTAGGCAAATTTAGAGATAACAGTAGCCAAATCAATATTTCTAATTAAATCATTTTCTGTAATTAAAGTCAAATCATTTCAGACTCTCAACCATTTTGTTTCAGTGTACAGCATAGATGTGCGAGTGGACACTTTCCCGGCATACTGATGAAATGAAATCCTCACAGGAGTTCAGCCGGATTGTGTCTTTTAACGACACTCTCCGGCTGAATTCCTGTGATGGTTTCATTTTACAGCATAGATGTTTTTTTTCCTGCCACTGTTCTTTCAGCTCTATAGATCATTGTTTTATTCAATTCTTGTTTCTGCAAAGGAAGATGTGTAATGAAAATTTGAGGAAATAGTAATGAATTGATTTTCTAAATACTGTGTATACAAATCTGCCTCCTGGAAACTTTTTCATGAGAACATACAGGAAGGCCAACTGACTGTTCACTGAACTTAATTGTAAGGTGCATATTGATGCTTTAATTACTGAAAAGCTCATATCTTCTTCAGGGGACCATATCGTGAATGAATCAATGCATAAAAAATTAAATTCCCTAGGTATATTCTGTGATCTTGCTAAGGCTTTTGACTGTGTTGATTATGAGATTCTCCTAGGTAAATTAGACCACTATGAAGTTAGTGGTAAGTCAGGACTTAAATCATACTTGGAAAATAGAAAGCCATGTGTATCACTGAAAGATGCTAATACAGGGAATGTTATAAACTCAGAATGGGGTATAGTTAAATGTGATGTGCCTCAGGGTTCAATTCTTGGCTCTCTGCTGTTCTTAATCTATATAAATGATCTCCCACATATACTAGCTGATAATGAATACGTGTTGCTCTTTGCAGATGATACTAGCATATCGTTGAAAGACCAATCAGTACAAAACCTTGAAAACACGGCAAATGATGCTATAAAGAAAATAAACAGGTGATTTAATGATAACAAACTAATACTTAATGTAGAAAAGACACAGTTACTTCAGTTTGTTACAAAAAAATAAAACAACGGACAGCTATAACATGATATCAGAAGGAAAAGCAATTAATGAAAGCAGTTTTACAAAATTCCTGGGTTTATATATAGATAACAAATTGAACTGGAAACAACAGATTCAACAACTTCTTAAAAAACTGAATTCTGCGATATTTTCACTGAGGGTAATATCTAGAATAGCTAATATAGAAACCAGAAAGTTAGTATATTTTGCATATTTTCACCCCCTGCTCACTTATGGCATCTCATTCTGGGGGTATTTAAATTGCAAAAGTGTGCTGTAAGAATAATATTTGTGGAGCAAGCCCACGAACATCATGCAGAAAACCTAGGTATACTAACAATGCCAGCACAGTATGTGTATACTCAGTACTATCATTTGTAGTGGAAAATCCTGAACACTTCAATCTTAATGCTGACATGCATAGCCATAATACTAGGAATAAATATAATATTTACAAATATTACAAATCACTGTCAATTGTACAGGATGGGGTAAAATTTACTGGAGCTTCCTTATTCAGTGTCTTACCAACAGAAATTAAATGTTATCTACTAAAACCCAACTACTTTAAGTCCAAACTGAAAGAGTTTCTGCTTCAGAACCCATTTTACTCTGTGAAAGAATTTTCCTCTTGGAATTTGGTAACTAAGAATGACTGATAAAATAGTATATATGGTGCATGGAAGGGGAAGGTGTCAAAGTTGTACACAATTACTAAAATGATATATGGCTTTTCTTACTATTGAAACTTTTGACAAATGAAGAAATTACACTGTTTACATTCACTCATATATAATTACTAACATGGGATAGCATGCACTCAAAAATTGCTGTGAAAAATTATCATGCTAACAGGTTTTTAAGTAATTGATTGCTAATGAGATGTTGGTAATATAATTGATATTGTTAAAAAGTGTGTGCTGTTCCACATAAATAGTAACTAACATGATATAATATGTAGTTGTAGATTACAGTGAAACTTGTAATGGTAACTGGTTGGTAAGAAAATAACTGGTTATTAGATGCTGGTAACAAGTGAATACACTGTTCCACATAATAAGTAGTAGTTAACTGGGAATTGTATTTGTAGATTACAGGGGATATTGATTATACTAATGGGATGTAGCTAACTTTTTATCAATGTATAATAATAATAATATCTATTATATATATTAATATAATTGACATTATTATTAAGTGTATGTACTGTTCCACATCCCCGAGATTATTCTCACATGGGATCAAAGTGAACATATCTATCTGTTGCCAGCATATGTGAATGAGATGGTTTCTTTGTTGTAGTATTGATGCTTTCTAAGATTTCTTGATTTTTACCAGTGTAAGTATACTTGAAGCTGTTCCAGAATGATAACATCTACATTAAAATAAAATTCACAACAGAATGAAAAGTAACTAGTCTGTTGGACTTTCTACATGTTCTTAGTAAAAGAGGCACAGGAAACAGACTTGGACACGTGGTATTTAGAAAATCAATCTGTAAGATAATGGTCCCTCAATATTCCTTTAAGTCATCATCTGGTACAAACATGAGATTAAAAAAAAAAAAAAATCTGTTCTTCAGCAATGAAAGAGTCTTGGGTATAAAATATGTAATGGTTGAAATAAATTGCCCATACCCCATATGAATCAAATGGTATTATTTATTTATTTATCAATCTTGTTCCATGGATCCCTGCTGAGGGAGTACCTCTGGGATGTGAAATATGTCATTGTTGATACATATACACATAATATGAGTCATATCATAGTAAATATATATATATATACATATTTTACAAATACCAGAAATAATAATAAACATACATTTTTGCAACTGAGTTTTGCAAACGTCATAATGAGTACAATTAATTATTTTCTTCAAATTCTTAAATGGAGTAGGAGGAGTTGCCAATAAGATAATCTCTAAGTTTTTGTTTAAATACATCTTTATTATCTGAAAGCTGTTTTATACGATTAGGTAGTTTATTAAACAGATGTATCCCAGAATAATTAACTCCTCTTTGTACTAATGACAGAGATGTTTGTCTTTTATGCAAGTTATTTCTGTTTCTTGTATTGAAACTGTGTACCTGTGAATTAGGTGTAAACAGGTTAAAATTTTCTATGACAAAGCTCATGAGAGAATATATATACTGAGAATACATTGTAAGAATATTGAGTTTCTTAAAGAGTTGTCTGCAAGAAGTTCTTGGTTTTACCCTATACAGAAACCTAATAGCTCTTTTCTGTGCTATGAAAACTTTTTTACTTTGTGAAGAGTTTCCCCAAAAAATTATGCCATATGACATTACTGAATGAAAATATGAGGAGTACACCTGTTTCATTAATTCTAGATCTGCCGTTAGAGAAAGTGTTCGTATTGCGAAGGTGGCACTACTTAACTTTGTCAGTAGTGTAGTGATATGATCATGCCAACAGAGTTTCTGATCTATTTTAATACCAAGAAATTTTATACTCTCTGTTTCTAAGATTGTGTTGTTTTTATAGTTTATACATATATCTGGCTGTGCATAGTTTTTTGTTTTAAACTTAATGTAATGTGTTTTTTCCAAATTTAATTTTAATGAATTTGCCTTAAACCAATTTGCTGCTACTCTAAGTACTTCATTTACATTAAATTCTATAGTACTGTTCGGTGTTTTACGCACAGTCAGGTTAGTGTCATCTGCAAATAAAACACTCTTAACTTTGTCAGATAAATTTCCAGGAAAGTCATTGATGTATAACAGAAAGAGGAGGGGACCTAAGACAGAGCCTTGTGGAATTCCATGTTTTATTTTCTCCCAGTCTGATGAAGCATCTTTACTTATTTTAGAATAAAAAATTGAAACTTTTTGCATTCGGCTTTCAATGTATGATTTAAACCATTTACCTGCGGTCCCAAAAATACCATAGTATTCCATTTTTTTTCAAAAGTAATTCATGATTTACACAGTCAAATGCTTTTGCAAGATAACAAAATATTCCTACAGGATTCATTTTATTATTCAGTTCCTCAAATGTGTTATTTAAAAATGAATATATAGCCATTTCTATGGATGATCCTTTTTTGAACCCAAATTGTGAACTAGTGAGGATATTATAGTGTGTAACATGTTTTATTACTCTACTATACATGACTTTTTCAAAAACCTTTGAGAATATTGAAAGTAATGAAATGGGACGATAGTTGACTACACATGTTACTTCTCCTTTTTTAAATAATGGTTTCACAACAGCATATTTTAGTCTATCGGGAAAAACACCTTGTATTAAGAATTCATTACAAATGTGAGCAAGTACATGACTGATACAGTCTGAACATATTTTCAGTAGTTTACCTGAAATATTGTCATAGCTGGAAGAATTTTTAGGTTTTAATTGTTTAATGAGTTTATTTATTTCTGAGACTGTTACTGGTGGCAATTTCATCTCCACAAAGCTATTTGGGAAAGCAGTCTCAAGAAGCCTTAGAGCACTATGTGGGGATTGCTTTTCTATGCCTAATTTATCTACTACTGACGTAAAATGTTTGTTAAATATTTCACAAACTTCCCCTACTTCGCTAAACACACATCCATTTTGTTCTATTTTTATGTCTTTAGAGTGATTTACAGTTTTTCCTGTTTCAGTCTTTATTATATTCCATATTGTTCTCATTTTATTGTCTGAATTTTCAATTTTTGCCGATATGTACCTGTTCTTGGCCTTCCTTATTACATTAGCATAATTAATGACCATCAAGCTTGAGATAGACTATCCAAAGGAAGAACACCAACAGAAATTTGTGCTACCATAAGTGTAATTGAAAATGCCAATGAAGGTATGATCATCGGTCAATGTATGGAAGTGGTTTTAAATGGAGGAAGGGAGAGGAGGGAATCGAGAAAAACCAAGCTCGAAGAGCTTCGTTAAAGGTACCACGTGATTGTAGCAAGTTGTTTATAGATGAAAAAGTATGTTTTATCTCTCTCTTAAGATGAGACAGCATACCCATTTGCACTTGATTGAAGCAAGCTGCAAAATTGACTCTTTCAAAACACATCAGCTGATATTGCTGTTTTGTATGTTTATTGACCTTTCTTCCTTGGTTGTTGTTCCTGCTCGAATTTTTCTTTTTGCACTTTTTACCAAGCTAATCACCAGTTGCTATTCAATTCCAGTCTAGTTGTTCATGTTATGATGATGGATTTAAAATTCATAAGTCATGTGTTCATGCTTTATTTGTATCAGTTCTCACTGGTAATAAGTGATGAACCACTCTCTTTCCTTGTTTATTTTTAATAATCTGCTCCACTTGTTCCCTATCAGACTTGTAGATATGATCTTACGTTGTTAGATCTCTTAAAATATTGGTGGTGTATGTGACCTCTGTTTTTGGGGGTTGGAGGTTAAGCGTTGTTATTGTTAGATTGAGATGCAAATATTTAGTTTAGCTATGATTTTTAGCTTGTTACAAAAATATCTTTGAAAATTACAACTATGATTTCTAGTTTATGAAACTATCTTTCTGGATTCTTTGCTAGCATATACTTCTGATTACTCTGTTCATGAAGTATTAGCTTGTTGTTATACATATTTTTATGAAAAGTCTCCAAAAATTCTGAACAAAAAAAAATACTTCAAATGCAATCACTGATTATATTAGATTTTCAAGATCTTTGATAGAAATGATAAAATTAACTTATGATTTTGTTAGTTCGGCTCACAACTGAATTTAACTTGCCGTAATTGTCAGAATGAACATACAAATGGGAAAAGAAATTGTCAAGAAATTTGTTAAAATCTTGAAATGTTAATTCAATGAAATTGTCAAGAAAGTTCCCACTACAGGGAATGTTAATACTGGACCCATTTCATAGGATACATTTCCAGCGAATGAAGACTATGGGTCTTGGGTAATGTAAAATGACTTTTACCTGTTTTGTAATTATTTAAATAGCTGAGGTTTTACAGTGAGGCATTTTCTCTGCAGAAACTTGTCAAATATGTTAACTTCTACTTAATTTTGGGTTACTGCTGAGTAACCATTTGGCTGCATGAGTAATAAGAAAAGTATTAGAAAAACTATTTCATATTGGTGCCTGTAAGTGTTAATTTTTGTGTTGGTTAATTTGTTCTTGCTCTTTTTTATTTGAAGATATTGATATGCACAATAAGGATAAGTTAATCACTGTTTTGAACAATATTTTCACACTCGTAGTTACACTTACTTTTTGAGTCCTGTACACTAGAACAACATTGTGGTGGCTTGTTTATAAATAGTAAGGTATTTTTTAGCAATACTAACAAAGATGCTTCTTCATTCATTCTATTGGTTGTCATTGTAATTTGTTTTAAACTTTCATATTTCCATGTATCATGATTATCATCTCAGCAATAAGTCATTTAATTAAATGTGAAATAAGTTAATCTGTAGGCACAATAATAACACTTCAAAATGTATTGCTTTTAATCACTCAAACTAGTCAAAATATTATCAAACTACTCTCTAATACATGAGGATTGTAAGTCCATAAATAGAACTGGCTAAATTCATAAATCTCTCATTCAGTTAGTAATTTTCTGTGACTACGGAGTGCTCTTTTCCGAGCGCAATATTGCCTGGTTGGAGTATGTAGGATAAAATTAATTTGCTCCCAGGTGAAAATATTTGCATTTATGGTTCCGATAATGCCTCCTAGCAAAATAACTTTCTTCTCTCAATTTCTTCTTGAATCTTATTTTACCATTAATTTTTCAATAATGTAACTGAGGAAGCAAAACAGAAAAAAAACCACTTGCTCTAAGAGCTTATATAATTCTGTTACAATATTAATAGTTATAAATCAACTAATAACAACAGGATACAGAGCAACTAAAACATAATTTAAGTTGTTCTTTAGAAAGTTGAATTCACTCTCAGTATTAACGAGTTTGTTTATACTGCTGAAAACCACAGCATACAGTACCGTCACATGTTCTGTAAAAAGACTTTAGCAGAAAGTGGGTAACATTTTTTAAAAAGTTTTTTAAGATCTAATAGAGAGATCTATATTAAGGTTCATAATTTTGAATTCTTGTTCATACTTTATGAAAAATTGACTTACACTTTACATTTTATTTTTAATTTTTCTGTTTACCAGCTCTTCTCGGAAAGGATGCGCCAGGAGTCATCAGAACTAAGATTTCACATGAAACCTGGAGATGTTGTAGCCTTCAATAATCGCCGTGTTCTACATGGTCGTACTGGATTTGATCCAACAAAAGTTTCTCGGTAACTGCCAGTGCTTATTTTTCTACGATTTATCTGATTTTTTTTTTTTTTTTGTAATGATTGCCATTTGTTTCTTGTCTATTATTCTTCCCTCTCCAATTTCTTACCTTATTCCTAAATACCATAATGTTTCTGATTCATCTTTCCTTTCCTAGGGTTTCGTGGAGTTCAGAATTTTTGTCACATTGTGAACAATGTTTAACAATGAATTACTTTTTTCTTTCATAAAACTCATATTTTATTTGTAAACACAAAAAAAGAAGGCAGAAAGTTTTGTGGGGGAAGTGTGTGTATTTTTATGTGAATGAAGAAGATATTTCTTCTTTTGACAAGCACTGTAAAATTTTTTGGTAATATTACATTAAATGCTGGGGTTTCTAAGTTCTAAGAAATTCACATGAAATTTTTTAGTTAATACTGGCACTGCTGAAAGTATTAATACATTTTAACAAAATCACAAATATAAGGTGACAATTGCAAATTTACTTAAATGCTTTGAGGAGGCATGGTCTGTGAAAGGAATCTCTGTTCCATTACTGGTATGATGAGAATGGGAAAACGCCCAAACATAAAGCTGCATCCTGTGGATATATTTGATGGGGAAGTGAACAACTCACTAGCCAACAAGCAACATTTGGTGCACCTACCTACATCCCAATGTAAACAGGTTAAGTGTCCACATCACTTGGCTTTTCCTTCACACTTATGGGAGAAAAAAATGCAACCCAATTAAACAAACAAAATTGTGAGCTGCATAAAAAAGAAATAATAAGAAGCAAGCTCACATGCCTCTGCTGTGGACAGTGAAGGAATCTCACTACAATTATTTTGTATTCAATCATTAAATGTATCTAAGAGAGCTTCTGTGACATGCGGCTTATCTGGCAGCAACTACATTATCACCTTCTGATAACTGACTGGTCGGGGAATTCATTAAGGAATGGAATTTTTAAATTGTGGCAGGCTGCAGCACCTACACCTCTTGTTATATAACCTTAATTTTTCTGATACATCATCAAAATTAGCTCAGAAAGCTGTGAGCATGTAGGAAATTAACAGCAAACCCTTTTAAAAGAAGTTTACAAGCAGTTTTAGAGACAGAAAGCGTGTTAAAAACTAGAAGTCAATGGAAGTAACAAGTTAGTGTAGGATTTACATAGAGAAAATCCTATTTGTTAATAGATTCCCTTGCATTAGAATCCAGAAGTGTAAAATTACATTACGAACAAAACAACATATGACACTTTGGGCTTAGATAATTGTAGTAAAGAGTTAGAACCATTTTTTTTTTTCAACTTGGGAAACATTTTTGAAATCAGTCTTCTTTTATTAACAGATGTGACTTTTGGGCTATGATAATAATTCATACAGCCATAAATTTAGAATTAAAAGTTACACATCATATAGAAAAATAGAGCTGCTAGTTAAATAAAAAGTATGATTTTGGGAATAAAGAAAATAAAATAACAAAACTCTACATGATACGTCACCTCACAAACTGCAAAACCTCGTACCTTTGGAAATGTATAAACATACCATTTTCAAGATAATTTTTTTTATAAATACGGTGAAATCGCATATTTTTCGGTACCTTTAATGATCAGGCATGAAAACTCTAATTTAATGATAATCTTTAATTTACCAAAATATTCCTTCTTTTTTTTTTACCCTTACTAATTTCCTCCGAAATTAAACTATAAAATAAATATTGTTGCTTTATAACACCTCACCCTTCTTCACTTATGTTTTGAGATTTTCAGCTTTGTGATCTTTACTTAAATATTTTGCAGTTTATCTTGCGTGCACCCGCCTTTTATGGCATTTAAAGTGTTTTTCGTTAATTATTATTATTGTTATTCCCCCCCCCTCCCTCATTAATTTGTCATTTTACCCAACTGGGTAACTCGGCAAGTGATTAGCTTCACAATCCCCACCGGTTTCTCCCAACATGTCGCTTGCAGATAACTATCTGTCCCGCTACAATTTCCATGCTTCTCATCTCGCCAGATTAAACTCCCACATACTGTTTCTTCAGTCTTGCCTCACTTTAAATATTCCACCCAATGGTTTAACCATAAACCACCCACAAATGCACCCATCCCTTCACGCTTTCCGTTTCACACAGTCCCTTACCCTCACCCACCTGGTTCTCCAACAGTATGTTCACATGGCTAATCAACATTGTATGCACCTTGTCTCCCTCCACAAAATCCTGTGCCTTTCATTCCCTCATCTCATTCATTGTATTAAACAAATCCTGTCACAGTGCAGACAGTTGCAAGCCCAACATGCACAAAAACACCTGTGCAAGCTATCAGCACTTGTCAAGAGCTATTTAGCACTAGGCTTGTGCCTCCCGTATCAACACCCCACTCCTAGATACCAGACACCCACTGCACCCCTAATTGCCAGAACTCCTTGTTTGGCTCACCTCCTCAATCTTCTCCACACAGATCCTCTACCACCTGTCCCAAAAGCTCCTGCACCTCCCTCAGGTAAATCTCAACAGTCAGTGATTAATCTTCCTCCACTCCCCTGTCAGAACCCCAGATATCAGTTTTATCCAAGGGACTCTCCTTCTCTTCAACCCCGAAGTGTGATCATGCTGCTTTGGTCCGGGATTAATTAGCGTTCTGCTGTTCCTTACGTTGGCAATATAAATTTTGCCACCACAGGAGCAAACAACATCCAGCAGACTGAAATTGAGTCCAGCTTACAAGAATTTAAACCTGGATCCACCCCAACTACCACAAAACCATCCACTTATTCTGTTCCAAGAGTTCCTCACCTCCACTCTGTCTTCATCCTTTTCCCTTAAGTCCATTCCACACTCCAAAAATCTCAACAACATGGAAACTCGAGCCATGAGGGAACTTTCCAGAAACCTGTAGCATTATCATCCTCCCTGTCGATAAGGGCTCAACCACAGTAGTGATGGACCTGCAATCACTATGAAGCTGAGACTCTGAGGCAACTGTCTGACACAAACACCTACCTACCATACCCTACAGATCCCACTACCTCCATTTGTCAGGAAATAAAAACTTTCCTGGACTTGCAGGTCCCCCTACAAGGTCTTTCTCCCCAGTCCATCTCTCTCCTAACTCCCCAAAATCCCCGAACACCCACCCTGTACCTCCTTCCCAAGATCCACAAGGTTGGCAATCCGGGGCGGCCTATAGTTGCGGCATATGGGTCACCCACTGAACGGATTTCAGCCTTGATGGACCAGCATCTCCAACCTTTTGTACAGAGTCTTCCCTCCTATGTCAAAGATACCCCACATTTCCTTGAACATCTAGCCACAATCCATACACCTCTACCTCCAGACGCCTTCCTAGTCTCCATTGATGTAACCTCCCTCTATACCAATATCCCACACTGTCAGGGTCTCAGTGCCCTGGAACACTTCCTAGATCTGCCATGGTTTCCCCAAATCACTCCAGGCAAATGCCGGGATGCTTCCTTCAAAAGGCCATGGCCGAATTCCTTCCCATTCAGCCGTCCAAGTACATATTTCCTTTCATCATTGGCCCACATGGCCCCCCTCTTATGCCAACCTGTTCCTTGGGCGTCTTGAGGAACGTTTCCTCAACCATACCCCCTTCAAACCCATTGTGTGGTTCAGATACATGGGCGCCGGGAGGGGGGTGCACTTGCACCCCCCTGGAATCCCGGGCGTCACCGTCTGGACAGTAGTAGAGCTAAAAAAAAAAAAGGTCGCCCGGTGCACCCCCCTAGAAACAATCCTGCCGGCGCCCATGTTCAGATACATAGATGATATATTTATGATCTGGACCTACAGTGAAAATCAACTCCTAGAATTCCTCCATTCCCTTAGCAATAGCCATTCCATTAATTCACCTGGACCTACTCACATTCACACATCACGTTCCTCGATGTTGACATAACACTCAGGCAGGGTGCTCTTCACACTTCTGTCCATATCAAACCAACTAATCTACAGCAATATCTACATTTTGACAGCTGCCACCCATTCCATACCAAACGTTCCCTCCCCTACAGCCTTGCTGTCCGTGGCAAACGTATCTGTTCTGATGATGAATCCCTCTCCCAGTATTCCCAAAACCTATCCTTCTATTAAAAAAATTGAGTCATGTAGCAACCCTCGGCGTGTGCACACCTCCCGAGCCTCATGACTCATTTTCTCCTTCATGATTAAGGTTTAACCGAAATATTGAGTTTATTTGTGTGTTTATATATGTTCTCCTCTCGTCGCTGCCGTCAACTTTGGTGAGTGATGAGTCATTTTCCCTGTCCTTACAATTATATTGCCTAAAGCAGTTTCCTTTTTCCTTAGTTTAATTAACATCATCTAAGGGGTAGAAGGAAGCTGCTGCTTACTGTGTGAAAATGGCTTAACTTGCAATCTTTTTGAAATTAGGAGTGAAGTATGATACCTTTCTTTAACAATTACTGATTCTTGTAAGAGAACTTTTAGTAATACATGAGTTTCAAATCAGTAAGAAGTTTGCTGTGTTTTATTTCAAGAACATACCTTTATCTCTTGGTGTTATTACAAGTGACTGGTGCCTATAAGGAAGAATCTCAGTAAGGTGCCAAGGCATGGTTAAAAGTCGAAAGTATCATGTTGTTCAGTAAATCCCTAACAGCATTTTGTTTGACACTCTCCCAGGTGTTTGCATGTGTATGTTATTCCCATTATCAGTGTTGCTTTAAATTAGACCTGAAGGCAAATGTTGTAGATGACTCATCAGCTAGGCCAAGTGCAATATGCACAGTCGTCTGCCTGCCTTTGAACATCGTTAAAAGTACAGTTGAGGGCCTGAAGCATTGGTGGGTGAATGGTTAACGTTCTGGCCTCGCATTCAGAAGGACGCAGGTTCGAATCCCTGTCCGGGCATCCAGATTTGGGTTTTCCATGGTTTCCCCAAATCACTCCAAGGGAATACTGGGATGCTTCTTTCAAAAAAAGGCCATGGCCGAATTCCTTCCTATTCCTTGTCGCCAACCCCTTCCCACCTCTAATGACCTCAACAAGGTGTAATGCCATAAGTAAAAAAAAATAATATATATATATATATATATAGAGGGCATGAATCACTTCATCACACTGCTGATAAAACAATCCTGAAGATCTCTGCAACAGACAAAAATCTGTCTTGTGGTGAAATGACAGTTATTTTGCCATTAAGAAAAGGACATGTTTTTCAGCAATTTATGGAAAGATTCTCAATTGAAAACCTATGTACGATGGGTCAAAGATAAATCAAGTAATTAAAGAAGAGATCAATTATGGATTTTGATAATTTCATTAACAGTTCCATACCATCAGCTGAAGTATTATTCATTAGCAGAATATCTGGAAAGAATACTCGTATCTCACTATCGGGAATAATGATCCAGTGAAATACTGACAGAAGTCTGCACTGCTATTTTGGCAACAGGCAGCTGAGAGCCTACATTTTTTAAAATTAAGGGCACTTATTGATACAGTAATACCCCGCTTTACGCCACCCCATTATGCGCAGTTTCACTTTAGCACGAATTTCAAATTTCGCGTTAAAATGCCTTGTATTACACGAATTGCTTACTTAAGAATATGTATGTACCTAATGTAGTCATTGGCTTCTCTTTGGTTTGACCATTCTGATTGAACAATTGTGGATTCCCCATCCTACGACTTTGTTCTATGGGGATTCCCTCCTATGTTTCATTTGTTCCAAATGTTTATCTCGGCTGGCAGTTGTGTTTTAACATTTGGTGGAAATACATAATTTAACATTACGTTAAAAATGCAGACTATGAAGAAAAAAGAGCGCAAAAACGTAACTTCGGAATTGAAGATTAAGGTGATAAGAAGAATGGAGGCAAAGCAAGAATTGTTGGCAGAGATATTGGTCTTGTCAGAATCGACTCTGAGAACGATTTTTAAAAATCGGGGAAAAATTAAACTTTCCAGCGATAGTTCAACACCTATAAGTGCAACAATACTTTCTCATTCGAGATCTTCTATCCTAGAAAGAATGGAGAAGTTGCTAGCAGTCTGGATCGAAGATTTAAATAAGAACAACACACCACTGAGTCAAGATCTGATATGCACAAAAGCAAAATCTTTGTATGAGATGTTAAAGACAGAAGTAGGTGAACGGAGTTCCACCCCGACTTTTGCTGCCAGCAGAGGCTGGTTGCATCGGTTCCAGCCGCGTTCCAATCTTCACAATATCCAAATAACAGGTGAGGCGACCAGCGCGGACTCTCAAGTTGCATCTCAGCTGAGTTTCCAGACAAGATTTCGTAGCACATGAAAAATTCCTGCTTGTCTCATCTTCAATGTTGATGAGACCGGGCTTTACTGGGAAAAATGCCATCTCGAACACTGCCACTGGTGATTTCAAACTGAAACCTGTACTGGTTTACCATTCAGAAACACCATGTGCAATGCGAGATACAGACAAGACAAGCCTACCAGTTGTGTGGCGGTCCAACAGAAAGGTGTGGGTTACACGGGGACTTTTTCAAGATTGGTATTCTAATAGTTTTTGCCCGTCAGTCAAATCCTACTGTGACAGAAATGGGCTTGAACGTAAAGTTATATTACTCTTAGACAATGCCCCAGAACATCCGAGCTCACTTGATATGCTGAGAGACTTAAAAGTGTACGTGAAGTACCTTCCACCAAACACTACGTCAATATTACAACCTATGGACCAGGGAGCAATAGCAAACTTCAAAGCTAATTACTATCGCCGCACTTTCAGCCAACTAGTTCATGAAACTGAAGGGGAAGGAAGAGAGTCTATGCGAGAGTGGTGGAAATCATACAACATCAAGAAGGCTATCCACAACTTAGACGAGTCTTGGAACAAAGTTAAAAAGAGTTGTATGAATGGGCTGTGGCATAATCTTTGGCCAGATGTAGTGGAAGCACCTAGAAGAATTGTCCAAATGCACATACAAGTGCTTGAAGACATTGCTGCAATGATTGAGGGGTCTGATCTTGAAGATGTCGTGGTAGAAGATCTTGAACTTGTAGCAACTCACGACGAACCTCTCAGCAATGAAGATCTGATCGAGTTGCAGAATAATGCAATAAACGATGAGGAAGAACAAGTAGAAGAGAGAGTTTTATCTTCAAGCGGAATACAAAATGCTCTTTCAAAAATTTATTCACGTTTGGTCATATTTCATAGCATAGATTGTGGTGACCGTGTGTCAAACAATTAAAAACAGCGTTGGGTGTTATGAACGTATTTTACAAGAATGTAAAAGAAATGCTACCCAAAAGATAATAGATGTATTTTTCCGTAAACAAAACGTAATACTGCATAAAGTGTTCTTAGAATTAAAGTGATTCATTCAAATGAGTTGTATTTTTTTGCATTAACTTTTGACTATCTTTAATTGTAAACCCCGATATACGCGAATTTCACTTAACGTGATTTTTTGCGGAACGTATCCCTCGGGTAAAGTGGGGTATTACTGTAGTTTGTGTTTTGTCTTGATAAGTCGGTAATCTTGTAATTGGCCCCATTTCTATGCAAGAGCTTGTTGGCACTGGTTTCTGTTAATAATGCTGTTTCTAGTCATGGTCTGATTTTGTATGAGACACTAAGGCAACTCTGTAAAAAGTATCATCAAGGAAATAGTTTTTACTGCATGAGGTGTCATGACACGTGTCAAGAAGCGATGCTGATCCCACACTGTGAACCCAGCAAGAGCAAGATGTCACTTAGTAGCTATTGTAGCACTACCAATGCAAATTGCATAGGAGAGATACCAGAAGGGTAAAAAGCCATCTTGCTTTGAGCCTACAGTTCTGTAAACTCTTGAACCACTTTCAGTGCAGATTCAGGAAATTGTGCTTCATGTTGGATAACCTAATTGTATTAGAAATGGAATTACATGATGCCTTCGTTTGCAGCCAACATATGGTGACTTTATTATTTTATTTTTAAATCTTCAAAGCCACATGACAGCACTGTGTGTTATGAAACCTGCAGCAACTATAAAACTTTTTTTCATAGATACACAACCTTCTTTTTACAATATTTTGTAACAAGATGGTATTTCTAATACTTTTTTTATCAAAATAACCACATTGTTCAAAATCTTAATTAGAATGTTAAATTGAATAAATTCTCAGGGCTTCCTGCTGCATAAAAAAGTTACACTTGTGGGACATTTCGAAGGCTTTCATTTTCAACCATAGATGCCACTGAATAACTGTTTGTTTACATGCTGCACTGAAGCGATGGAAAACAAAATCCACACAAACGTGATGTCATTCACTCTTCTGCTTATTACCTAGGCGAAGCTGTTTCAGCAGTCTTCCACCGTTTCCATGGCAGCGCTTAAGCAAACTGTTATTTAGTGACATCTGTGGCTGAAAATGAAATCTGAGATAGATATCTTTGAAACATCATACAAATGTGACTTTTTACATGGCTGGAAGCCTGAGAAGAGTTTATTTATTTACGACGCCATGAAAAACTTCAATCTTACAGAATGTTGAATTGTATCATTCCCATGAGGTACTAGTTATTTTTTTGTAGAGGACTGCACTTTTTTTTCTCTTTGTCTTGTATTCAGAGGCAGTTGCATTCTATTCTCCTTTTGTTTTAAAAATGTATTTTCAGTTTTCTACAGAAATAACAAAATGTGTTGTTTTCGCATAATTTTTTATATAAAACTCGGCTGGCTACAGCACTTGAAAGACTTTAGGATTAAAAGTATTTGTATGGATCATAAAATACAAATTTCTAATTTCTAGCAGACTTATTACTGATATTTCATTGGGCTCGATTTTGGTTAGATTTTGTGCAGCTTATCCCAGAAAAGTTACATACAATTGCTCGACAGTGTATATTGAGCTGGCTGTGGGTTCATAATGCACCAACTCGGTGATCATCTCGTGTGCTAGGTAAGGTAATCAATCCCCGACTACAGGAATCACCATCTCATAATGCAACACTTGTTTAAACAATATCAAGTCTGGTATGCAATACAGTAATGGAACCAGTCAATACAAGACTACAGTTATGGCTGGAGGCACACAGCCTTTTGCTCTAAATACAAGGGCAGTTTTAGAGAAGTATGGTTTAGAGCTGCCACTACTCAAATAAATATATATATATATAGGCTTGCCAGACGTCCCGGTGTGACCGGGACAGTCCCAATTTTTAGACAATGTCCCGGCCGGTTTACCTTCCGTCCCGGTAAAAATTAAATTTGGTTATAAACTATAATTTATAGATATAGATGACCAAAAATGTCTTAAAACAATTAACTGTGAAGTATAACTTAGGATAATTACTTTATCATTTATTTAACTGTAGCCTACTGTATGAAAAGTGAAAACTATAAAAGAATGAGGGTCTGCTAATAAATAAATATAAAAATATTGTCATCACATCGCCTTGTCTCTCCAATCATGACAATGCGCATGTGCTCTCCGGGCGAGTCCAGTATTGTATTAGTATTACACTCCTCATGTGCAGTAACAATGTTACTGTAACATTGGACTCGCCCACCTTCACCCCGGCGCGAAAATCGCCTGCGATAGAAATGTCAGTATGTTCCTGCCTAGCCTACGGTGCGTGTTGTGTTAGTGAGCTAACGCTGTTTTACAGTATTTATGTTTCAAGTTTAAGTTCATGCTTTCTCTGTGAAATTCACTGAAGATTTACAGAATTTACTTTTTTGAAAAAGGTATGTACTGGTGGTCAAGGCGATAGAGTTAAATGCTTACATTGCAATTCTGAGTTTTCGGTTGCTCACGGTGGGCGATCCGATATAAAAGATCATTTGCAGTCTGTTAAACACAAAAAGAGTTTAGCATGTGCTGCTGGCTCGTCAAAAATGAGTAGTTTTTTTAAGACTGCGAGTTCTAATGACAGCGAAAGGGGTGACCTTTGCTTACCACATAGCAAACCATAGCCTAAGTTTCAATTCAAACTCTTGTTCATCAAAACTGATTTCCAAGTTTTTTGAGCCTAAATTCTCACTCGGAAAAACTAAGTGTGAGGCAATAGTTTTAAATGTCATAGGTTGTTTAGCTCAGGAAGAGCTTAAAGAAGACTTAACCAAGTCAAACTATGGATCTGTAAGCATGGATGCATCAAACAGAAAGGAGATAAAACTTGTGCCAATTGTTGTACGCTATTTTAATCCTAATTCAGGTGTGCAAGTAAAGCTTTTAGATTTCAAATCTGTGGCGGGTGAAACAACGGAAACCCTGACAAATCACTTATGCTCTGTCCCGTTGCAAAACGATTTGAACAACAAAGTAGTTGGCTTTTGTAGAGATAACTGCAACACTCTGAAACCCACCAAGGGTGTGGACCCTTGAATACCCATGACGCTGGGGGGGGGGGGGGCATTCTAGTGTCCCGGTTGAACATTTCATAAATCTGGCAAGCCTATATATATATAATAACAATGAAAAAAAAGACTCGAAGTAGCGGAAATATATATATGACAACAGATCTCTGCAGCGATCACTAATAAGATTAATGAGCCTTTCACATCTGGCTTTTACAACAGCAGACATTATCTTTATTTAGCATGTTGTTTGCATCCCAGTTTGTAACAGGAAACTGTCATCTCATGCTCTTTAGTGTATCATTTATAACACAAATTTTGATGTGAGTATTGTTTGCACTGTACTGTATCATGCTTTTGCTTTTTTAAATTGTTTATTATGTTTTTTTTTTTTAAGTTTTAACTACTGCAATGAGATAAGTGCTCCATGCAGTTTGTCAAGTATGATATACCTGTATGTAGGCTCTTTGCTTTAATCATGTGAAAGAGAGAATATTTTGCTGGATCTGAGCATGCGGCAGTAAATAAAACTGCCTAATTAGCTTGCAAAAATGTAGTGGAACTAAAATGTAAACTGACCTCGCATTGTTGCTGAAGGATTACTTTATAGTGTTTGAGGGGACCAGTGACAATGAGCTCTGTATGGTCAAACTGAACTGCTGTTATGTAGTTCTTTCCAGGTGGTAAGGAGGGTTAAAGTACTTCACACATTACCTGGTAGTGTCCTATGTAGGGAAGAGTGAGAACACTTCCTTTGGCAAGAGGTCCCAAAGGAATATGTCGCTTGTAGCATTTGTATTTTAATGACAGTTCTGCAGGCAAATTAAAAAAGAAAATGGTCTTTCCAGTAACTATTCCCTTGTATCCATTGAGGTATCCAAAAATTAATGTTTCGGGACATTTTTGTTTAATATTTCCAGAGATTTGGGCTTCAAAAAATTGCACACCCCTTCCAACTTCCAACCATGATGAAAAAAATCTGGATGTTGCTACTCAATTTATTTGAATAATTTATGTTGACAAGTTTATTTCTTATATTCAAGTTGCATTTTGTTGATTAAAAAACAAATCTTTAGAAAATTACTCAAAAACAGCTTTCTAATTATTATTTTTTTGCATATTCAATAGTTGGAGTCATAGAATAGGTAGTAAGTAAACGTTGTTTTGGAACATTTTTACTCAAGTTGATCGCCGTTGATGTAGTTGTGATGGAAGCGCATGCTCCTGTGGCAATTTCCCTTCATACTAGTTTACCACTTTCTTATTATTATTTTCTATGTAAATTCTTTATGCGTAATTTCCCCACCCATCTACTTTTGACCTTTATAAATTTTGATTTATTTCAGTGTTTTTGGTAAACAATTCTGTGCTTACCTTGGTAATTTATTCCAATCAGACTCCCTTACCTACAAAGAAAATTTTACTGCCTTTTGCCTGAAAATGTAATTATGAATGTAATTTATGTATTATGTAGTTTGTATTATAGCTTGGTACAACATCAACATAATCATAATATAAAAGCAATGACTCCCGAGAGAGAGTGTATATGGTGCACACTTTTCATGCTTCTATTCTACTGTATGCCCTTTTCATGGTTAGCCAAAAAGATTAACATTTTTTAATCTTTTGTTTGGAGTTTGTAGCCAGTAATATCATTTTATCACCTTGTGCTGTGCGAACACTAAGTTAAATAATGGGACACTTACCCCTGGTAGTTGAACAGTAACGTTTAGGACTGGCATACAGGAGTTATCAGATTTAATTCAGTAAGTCCACCCATATTTTGGTTTTTCTTGATTTCCCAAAATGACTCCAGATGATTTACCAGGAATGTTCCTTCATAAACACAATGGAAAATTTCCTTTAATTGGTTGTCATGTCAACAACATATTTTGGTTAATCTTTTCTCAATAAAATCTTTATATACAAAGATTTTCAGGTGTGATTGAAATATTTACACCTTACAACAAAATTTTCCAAATATTTAATTGATGAAAATTTGTTGATAAAACAAGAATAGCAGCTAAATCTCAATGATAGCGATTTGTGAGAATGGATTAATATTCACATACTAATTTCTTCATAAGTAATTCATCTTATTACGCGATGAAAGAATCCCTGCAAGCACTGCCATTATCAGCCTGTTTAAACCCCACATAATTTAATCACAATGAATCTTTTGCTGAGTAAATTCTGCAGATTCAATAATTTATAACTGACCAGTTTTTTAGTCAATGGCTCTGAATCAAAACTTTCTCCCCAAAATAATGGACATGAACACCAAACACTTCATACGACTATCTGCTACACAACCATCTAGTGTCTTGTTATGACTTCTAAATAGTGGCAATAACAATGACAAAAGAAACAGTGTTAACAAGCAATCACTTATCAAAGATGAAGGCAGGAGGTCTCAGACTTGAAACAGCAAATGTTCTCTTTATGACTTCTATAAGAAGTTTAACAGTATCCAGTTTTGGAATTTATTAAGATCTTTTTTTCTTCTTTTTCAGGCACTTAGTTGGATGTTATGTTGACATAGATGAAGTGACTTCCTTGTATGATTCACTGCTCAGCAAGAAACAAATGCAGTAACTTTTCACTTTCATGCGTGTTATGCAGGACACCTTAATATATAATTCTTGTGTCATTGTCTACACGTATTTAGTATGCGGAATCCATAAGTATCGTGCAAGGAAGTATTATTGCACATAAACAGGATAGTGCATAATAGCTGGATTTATTAGCAAATTTAAATAAAATCATAAATGAATCATTCAGACAGCATTATAGCAAGTGTTACAAAAAAAACTGAATATTAAATATAGATCTTTTGGTGTAGTCTGATTTCTATTCAGTACATATCATGTCTGCATATGTATCGTATACAGCCATTAATTCTGTTTTTCTTTGAATGAATCTACACGATCTTGTTGGTATGTATGGTAACAGATTGTTTTGTCTTTGTATAAAAGGATTTATTCTGTGATAAAATATTAGAAATTTTACTAAGCATTTGTTTAATGTTGTTAAATTTGCATTTGTAGAAGTTTTCTGAACATTCATTAGCTCACACAATGTAGAACATTAAATACACATCAGTAGCTTCCTTCATTTAAGAGAGGTAACAAGTAATCCCAGTTGTACTCAGCTGCTGTTAAAATATTCTTCAGTGCATTATTGTGGTGGCTGTTGAATGAAATAGGTGGGACAAGTAGATTGGATTTAATTTAAAACTATATTTTTTTATCATTCAGACTGTATAGAGAATTTGATTAAAAGATAGAAATATAGCTATATTACACATATTACAAAAATTAAGATTTTATGATGGTTTCAGTCAACTATATATGATCAGAAATTAATGCTTTTTTCCAATCATTCCATTGTCTCTTTTTTTAAATATATACGAGTATAACTACTGGATTGCTGCAGTTTATTAAATGTTGTCAAATGTGAAACTGGCTTCTTAATGTTAATTTATGATGAAAATTATTTAGAGAAAGGGTTTTTGTGTGTATTAAGTAGTCGTGAAACTAGCTAATTAAAATATTCATTGTGCGTTTTTTTAAGCATGTCACAAATGCATAGCTACATAATAATTTTTATAAGAGTCCTTCTTGACTGAAATGTTATACACACACATTTGTGCAGTTTCCTGTCCTGTCTGTATTTATCTTAACTATGTACTACATTTTCAGAGAGAAGTGTTTCCATGTGAAATTATACACTTAATTTCTTTAGTATTTGTTGTACTGTAAAAACTACAATACACTAAGTGAACTTATTGCCAGATTACAACTACTAGCAAACATGAGAGAGACAAATATTTAGCTGTAAACAGTATACTTTTTTAAAAATTAAATTTAATAAATGTGAATGGCTTTTAACTATAGAATCTTTCCGTAATTATATCTGTCTATATCGTATTTGATGGCATAACATTGTAATAGCTGCATTTTGTAAACCAGTGGTACTTGTCTTTCTTTTAACTTCATTTGAAAATTCTACAAAATTCAGTTTGCTTGTAGCACATTTCCCACCTCACATACAAACACTTATTCTGAAAAGCATCAGCAATATGTTACAAGGAACACATTTGACAGGTGAGAGGGGGAATGACTGAACAAAATTCCTCACTTTGCTTAACTTACGAATCAATTTAACTGTAAAAAGCTCTCTTAGCTTAAATTTAGTTTTAAGCTTTTAGATTCCTCATTTTGGAGGATGAAAAATATAAAACTATGTATGCTATTGAAATATGCACAAATTTCTTTCAAGTAAGATAGATTTAATGACTACTTTTGGAAACATTCTTGGTGTATACTTCTTGCACGACTTTTTGTGTAAAGATAGTGATGAAAGAATTTATTGGAATTTGTTGTACCATGTTATTTTGTTAAGTTTTGATTTTCTGGATTTTAGTCAAGTTGTTAGTTAATATATAAAACTTGTTATTTAGTTCAGTGATAACTATAGTAATGGAACAAGAAACATTGCCACAAGGCAGTATGAATTCAGGCAAGGGTTGAGAAAATAAACTCCTTTGTTATTAAAGCTGTACAGGGTTGTAATTGCAAAAAAAAGATGAGCACAAGTCAACAATTAGGTTATCCTGTATCATAACGGAAAGTGTAGAACAAACAACAGTTCTTCTATTATGTGTAGTGAAGATTATGTTAAGAATATTGGTCCAACACCCCACCCCCCAGTCATGGCCCTTGAGTGAGGTAATTACTCAATTCACTGTTTGAGGCAGTCACAACACCAGCCATCCGCCTTGTTCAATTGGTGACAAGGGGCCAAGATCCAAAAATTGATATGTTTCTGTCCGTAATGTATGCCCACACCACCCTGCCAGCATTTCAAGTAAGTGCTGGTTAATTTTCCTATCCTAATTTGTAATTCTATTTCACTGTTAAGTATGTATTGTTATTTATAGGTTTGTAATTTAAGTGTTTTAGAGCACAATCATACCATCAGTTGAGGTATGTAGAGGCTCTTTTCATCTATCCTATTGGTGCATTTAGTAACAATGAAATAACAGGTGCTAACTAGCAAAAAAGAATTACAAATTAGGATAGGGAAATGAACAACTACTTTAGGTGCTAATTGTGTGAACACATTAACAGTCACAAACAACATTGAAATTTTCAGGTCTTAACCCTTCATCAACAAGAGAACATTGCGGAGGGTGAGTTATGTAGGACACTGTTTCACAGAGTGATTGGTGAGCAAGGAACATGGTGTGGGTTAAATTTAGAGTCCAGGTAATGTTCTGAAGCTGATATCCAAGCATTTAAGGATAATCACTGGCAGGTGAAAAGAGCAGATACTCCTCATTGAAGTTATGTATCCTGTTAAATGTTGGGCCAAGAAAAAAAATAATGTAAATGCAAATAGTATATTATCCATCTTGTCCTAATTCGTATTGCCTTCAAGTATTGTTTCCCATTTTATTTGTAAAGTCAAATGTTTGACTATTTTTAAATTGAATATTTTAGCAGAACTTAAGTTTTGATCTGAAATGATGTTCCTGTATTATCGCAAGATATTTTAAATTTGTTATATTCACAGTTTTATGTTTAATTTTAATGTACTTTTACTTTCTAATTGTTTGTATTAAAAATCTTTTGAATCAGATTTTAACTGTTGTCCTTGACTTACTCATGCTCAAACTCAGTTGTACTGTCTGTATACAACATCCACTAAGCTCAGTTTGAAGTAGTATACATAGTAAAAAGAAATTATAAATCAATTTCCTGGAGCTGAAAGGCATTTTTATAAACTTTTGTGTGTAAGACCATATGACGCATGCAGGAAGATGGAAGAAAATGGGAACTTTTAACCCAACAGAAAATTAAACCCTTTACAACTTTCATTTTATGAATCAGTCATCCAAATTATCAGTGTCTTAAAATTGCACGCTGCAGATGATGACCTACTACTCTAAGCATGTGGTCTGCCAAACAATCGTTGACTGCCCACTGCAATATCTGAGCTGGTATATAACAAATTTTGTCTTGGATTGTTTATTGCATATGCTCTTAAGGTAGCAACACCAAAAAAAAAGTACTATTACCCTACTGCTGTGGCTGAGACATTCATGAAGCTTGTTGCAGTATTATCTGCCAATTTTCCTTGTTGGCTTGTTCTGTTACTTGAAAATGTACCTAAACTGACATCTACAGCTTCTTCAGAAATTCATTGTCCACTTTGATGTTTGGCAGGATTTTGTCACAATTTGTATTCATTCTCCTCAAATTCTTTATGAACAATAGCTTGCAGGGATGAAATTTTAAGTCTAAATGGAAACTTTTGTAAAAACCTTCCTGGGACAATCTCTGCATACGTAATCGTAGGCTTCCACGGCCAGAGACAGTTGATTCTTGGCTGTCCGCTGCATCATTTTTCTTGAAACCGACATTTCGACCCTCATTCTGGGGTCTCTCAGTTCTGCCCTGGAAGAAGACCCCAGAATGAGGGTCGAAACGTCGGTTTCAAGAAACATAAAGCGGCGCGACCCGGACAGCCAAGAATCAATCTTAACATGGTTGCTTGTTTACAAATTAAAGGCCACAGGCTCTGTGTAACTGAAACTCAGTCTCATTATTTTGTGGCATAGGAGCACATCTTGGTCATCCTATCAAATTTTTTATAGCCGATTCGGCCTGTACAAAGTTTTTAATCCACATTAATATCGCATGTTTTGATGAAATCTGATAACATCCTAAATTATAATGCCATCAGAACTCTCTCTGCATAGCTTTCAAACTATCCATAGCTACAAAATGACAATGTGTCTGTATGGTACACAGTGACCAGCAGTGCTACCACTATGCATTTCATAAGTTCCCTTTTGTTTGGAACATTTTGTATTTCTTGATGTGTTACCTCCTCCACCTAGTTCTCTTCTTTAAGTGATTATGCTAATGCTATGTATGTGGATAGCTTATACAGAACTTTTGTGTTTGTAGACGTATTTTAAAAGGAACTGACACAGTTGAGATTCTTCACACTTCACTTGAGCCTTCCAAAATGTTAAGTAGGAATGACTGTCACACTTTTATTTTATCAGGCATTTGGGACCCATAGCATATGGAATCCAGTATGACCTGTCCTGGTGTACTTTACATATGTAGGGAAAGCTTTGTCAGAGTTGGTTTTGATAAATAGAATTTGTCTTACCTTGACTCATGAAACTAAGCTACCAAACTGTTTAAGAAATACATCTGTATTAATATTAATTATACCGGTCCCTCCAGGAAATTTTTTATGTTCTTAATAATTCACAATTTTTATCAGGATCTATTTCAGATTTTATAGTGTGTTCATTTCTCCTTGTCGAAGGTGAAGCAGATCAAATGAGTTGCCTACTTAAGTAAATAAAAATCTTCTGTGAGGAGAATGACAAGCACAGCAAAACCCTTTCAGTCACTCTCAGGTACACACAGGGATAAAGTACATAGGAGGGATTTTAAAGAATATGTAAACACTTATTCTTAAGGTCGAAAACAATGAAGTAGGAAATTAATGCCTACACGCAATATTAATATGGAAAGGAAAGAAAACATTGCCAGTCATACTCCAAAGTTGAAGAGAGGAGCGCAGCATCCTTCCCATGCTTCCTGCCATTATTCATTTAACAATCCACCAAATGGCCTTACAAAAAAAAGTTCCTTGGTTGGATACCACCAGTAACTTTGTTCTACACTCTGTAATGAAGGTGATAATTGGTAGCATGTAAGGAGTCCAGAAGGGGGAGCAGTATCAATAATAATTTGAAATTTTTCCATTTTTGTTGAGATTGTAAAAGAGTTGAGAGGACTGTCAAGGTTGCTGGTACAGAAACTGTCTGCATGTGGGCCCTGTATGTGTTACAGCAAATCATATAATATCAAAAACATCTTGGTTGCCACAACTCTTAACCATCTCTCAATTACAGTGAGCCTTCGCTCAGTTTGATGGGAACCAGTCTACAAAAGTATCGTTGACACCTTTTATTCTCCTGGTCTTAACCTCCATTAAGAGACTAACAGTAAACCTATTTTTATTTATTCAGTAATAGTGATTATTAAACTACCATTATGCAATGAAAAAAAAAATGTATAAGGAAAACAACCCATCACTCCCCACCAGGGGCGGCCCTAGCAAGATTTTCAGGTGGTGCGGGATCTCATTGTGGCGCCCTAAATGTACAATCGTTTATTCGTGATTAAGGTGTCTGTATAGACAGACAGAAGATAACATACATTGTAAGAACGGAGACTTTTCCGTTGTATAATTTCAATGAAGTCTTCACAGGTATACCGCCAGATGCGTGTCAGTACAGAAGTTTTCGCATCTGGTTCTGCTAATTCAAATCCCATTAACAACAGTCTCAGTTATAAAGTTTCTCAACCAAATCACAACCAGATGTGTCAGATTTTACTCCACCAGTTAAACTTTTTCTAAATCTGCACACGATTATTTCAATTCGCACTTTTCGGGAATTGTTTTGATAATGCGTAAGAATGACGCATACGGAAGTTGTGTACTTTGAGTGATCAATACTTTTCTTAATTGTATTGATCATACTAGCTACTTCGTACGCGTGGATTAAGAATTTTTTTGCCAGAATTAAATATAGAAAGTTGTTGGTAACGAAGGATTGGTCCCCAAATAATATCGAGTCGGAATAATATATGACAGGAAAGCTAACACTATATCACTGTACCGTCGAACCTGTCTCTTGAAGAGAATCAATTTCCAACATATTTCTGTCACCATTCGATAAGGTCTCAAAATTTCATGACTACAACTGTTAATCATACTGGAAAAAAATATCCTGTGACCTTCATACAGATTTCCTTATAAAATTCCATCATATAGCCATTTAGTCGTCAAAACGTAACAAAAAGACAGAGACTTACTTCCGTATTTATAATAATATTACTGTGGTTCACACTCACACACTGACTGTGAACAACACCTGAGGGATCATTATAACGTAAAAAAGTGTACACCTACAACATTGCAAGACTACCTACGATTTGCCTCGCATTGCACCCCTAACTTTCTAATATATAAAGTTTAACATTCAATCCGAATAACCTACGGCCCAGGCCTGACTCTTACGATGAAAAACAATTTTTAAAAATCTTAACCTCCACGGAAATTTGAACCGGAGACCACGACGTACGTAAACAAGCGCTTTAACCACTGAGCTGCCAGTCCACTACACGGAAACACGGTACGGAGATGTCCATATCCAACGTGTCTGTCTATCGCCGTATTTCGAAGTTATGAGACAACATGTGTTATATATATACAGATAATTTTTCAACCAAATGTAGACAGTATTTTTCTCCTTGTTTCAAAGGATAAGTGTGCAAAGTTTCATCGAGATAGGTTGAAAACTGTGGAATTGTATGAAGAACAAACAAACAAACATACATTCATCTTTATATATAAAGATTATGCTAAATCACGTTAAAAAATTCTTTTTGATCTGTTATTATCTCATCTATGGTCTCGCACTCATTAAATTTCTCTTCGGGATATGACTGGCTTAATAATAGGATATGTCCCAGTCTAAGAAGCAATTTCTCTAGTTGTTATCAGAGCAGACGAATAACCACAATACTCTTTCTCAAATTCCGAGCTGGTTGCAAGCAATTGTGAAGCGTTTCATAATACCGCTTTCAGCCTGCATAGTCTTGTTTACAATATTTACTTGAAACAATGTATGATACGAAGTCACCAATGTAACTATGAACTCAAATTGCTCCATGATATGGCTCGGGGACAAGGCATCTGTTGCTGCAACTGTATAATTCGTTTCCAAAAGGGCGTCGCGAACTGAGGAGTACATAGTGATAACGAATTTCAGCGAGGCCAGAAACTGTATTCTTCAAACGAGTTTCGCAAATTTTTTTAGCGATAGTGCTTCTAAGTGCTTGGATACCACTTCCCATTGCTTTGTTGATCGAGATAAAACAAATATTCTTTAAAGAAATCCGGAAAAGGAAACCGATATAACTGATGTTTTGGTGGTTTCTGCTTTTACCATATTTACTGACAGCTACATATAATAGATTAAAAAATGCTCATAGATATTGGTACAGGATTCTGTTGATTAGGACACCTCTGTTTGCTAATATCATATTGGATCTATTGTCATGTCTTTAGCCTCGACAATCGTTCATATCCAAATCGAAAAGTATTTTCGATAAACAGGCCAGTGAGTCCATGTCCCAGGTCCCATAGAGGCACTTTCCAGCTTGTAAAGAACGAAACACACACGCACTGGTACTGCGCCTTCATGAGTGTAAACAAAAGCAATGTTAAAGCCAATTGTACTACGTGACTGACATCAGGAGTTCAATTCAGTGCGATGGAAAAGAATTTAAATGCCTTATCCATAGTAAAACTTCCATTACGAACTTCATTCGTTTTGAATACATTTGCCAAAATAATTGACATTAGTCTCCTTATTAGCAATACGCCGAAATGTTGCGTCATCACAGGGTCATATTTTCCTAGCAGTTGCAATAAACCCAGAATGTTACCATTATTAGAAGTATTTAATGTTTCAGATCCAAAATTTCCCCTGAACAAGAAATTATTGCATGTTAAAATAAATACTTCGGGCATTATTCATTCGAGGATAGCAACCCCCCATGATTTTTCGTCTTCAGTCTGTATTTACAAATGGTTATCTGTACATTGAAGCTCTTTAATCGAATCAACGCTTCTATCCAAATGAGAATGGTGTGCTGGTGATTTGAGGAAGTTTCGTCGGTTTTTAGACGCTCTGATAAGTATCTTCAATCATCAAATCCTTCTTTTCCCAAATAAGAGACCTTCTGTCGAATAAACTACAGTAAAAACAATATACTTTATTTGCAGATTTAGAGTAAAAAAGCCATCTTCTTTAATAAGTTTCTCCATTTGGCATTACTCTTTGAAAATGTAAATTTGAAAAATGACCTCAATGATTTTTTTTTTTTTTTGAATTGTTTCGTTGCTCGAATAATTATTCTACCTTTGGCTGCAGAGTCAATTAGCGACCATTTTGAAATATCATCATAATTTGTACTTTGAAGAGGTGACGGTTGTGGTATGTCTGGTATATCCCATTCTGTAATATTTTGAACTGCAGACGACGTTCCAGCCATAGTTAAATCATCTAGTACATGGTGCTCTTTGTTATCATCAGCCTCCTCTGAAAATCTTCTATTAAATAAGTTTTCTTCCGTTGCATGTCGAATTATTTCTGGTCACGACTTTTCATATGACTTCTAAACTCTAAAAATTTTGAAGCCTTTTTTAAAGTTTTTTGCGCAAAATAATAATCATCATTATTTGTATAGACATGTGTTGTCTGTAAATGATACATTATGCTTTGTAGATATTTAACATACCAACCTTAATTGCAATCACCTAAACTCTAACATGGTAGAAATAGATTTTTTTTTTTTTTTGCTGTCGTCAGTCTTTAGACTGGTTTGATGCAATCCTCCATCCCTTCTTATCCTGTGCTAACCTCTTCATTTCTACATACCCCTTACAATCCATGTCCTCAATTATCTGCTTCATATATTCTAATCTCTGTCTACCTCTGCAGTTCTTACCTTCAACTGTTCCCTCCACTAACAAATTAACCAATCCAGCATGTCTCAAAATATGACCTACCAGCCTGTCTCTTCTTCCTGTAAGACTCTTCCATAAACTTCTTTTCTCACCCATCATTTCTAAAACTCATTCATTTCTTACTTTGTCTGTCCACCTAATTTTCAGCATTCTTCTGTAGCACCACATTTCAAATGCTTCAAGTTTCTTTCTTTCCGGTATTCCTAAAGTCCATGTTTCGCTACCGTAAAGTGCTGTGCTCCACACATAGAGTTTTAAGAAGTTCTTTCTAATTCCTAGATCAATATTTGAAACCAAAAGGTTTCTCTTTTTCATGAAGGCTCTTTTTGCTAGTGCTATTCTGCTTTTAACATCATTCCTGCTTCGGCCATCGGTTGTAATTTTGCTTCCCAAGTAACAGAACTCACTCACTTCTCCTATTGCATCAGATCCTATTTTTATATTTAATCTGCTAGTATTGGTGTCATTTCTGCTACATTTCATCACTTTTGTTTTACTTTGATTTATATTCAGTCCAAAAGGTTGAATCTCGCTCCATGCACATGCACCCGCGTGTAAATGAACTCCAAGACTACAGCCCAAAAGGCAGGAAGCAGTCGCGGGAGAAGCGGCGCGGCATTGAAGAGTGCTAATTATGGGACGAATTGTGATTTACTTGATTCGAATAAATCGAGCTTACTCGAATTGACTCGATTCTATGACGACATACGACTATTCGTTAAGCTGAAGCTCTTATGTTTATAAACTCCTCTGGATGATTACTGTGCTAAAGTAACATGTGAACAGCAAGTTGGGTTATTATACAATTTATTTTTCATATTTTGCGCAGACTGTCTATCGCTGCAGTTTCGGCGCCCCCCATATGACGGCGCCCGGTGCGGTCGCACCGCCCAAGGGCCGCCCCTGCTCCCCACCTACCATACCAGGTAGGAGAGCCAGGACAAACACACAAACTTGAACAAACTTCATGACATTTCAGTAAAAAAAAAAATATTAGCAATATTATGGCAAGTGAACAGATGTGTAGAAATCTTTCCTTTGACATATTTCTTACCTCTTGACATAACTAACGTTTTTTTTATTGATATGCTTTATCCATTATTCCCTCCAGTACCAAATATTACTATGGAGAGGCAAAAGGTTCCATATACACAGACGGAAAAAAAAATCCCAACACCAAGAAAAAATTATTGTAGAGTAATGAAATTTGGACAATGCATTTGTCAAGTTAACATGTTTAATTGATTAAATTTTCAAGATCACAGGTTAATTTAAGCTCAAGAAAATGCATTTCAAATGTGAAATACTGTTAAATTAATAGCCGGTGTAACCTCCAGAATTTTGAATGCAAGCCTGCAAACGTGAATGCATTGTGTCATACAGGTTTCGAATGTCACTTTGTGGTATGGAGTTCCATGCTTGTTGTACTTGTGCTGTCAATACTGGGACGGTCAGTGCTGGCTGTGGATGATGCTGGAGTTGTCGTCCAATGATATCCCATACGTGTTCAATTGGAGACAGATCTGGTGATCTCGCAGGCCAAGGTAACATGTCGACACTCTGTAGAGCACGTTGCGAGACAACAGCGGTATGAGGGCGAGCGTTATCCTGTTGAAAAACTCCCCCTTGAATGCTGTTCATGAATGGCAGCACTACAGGTTGAATTACCAGACTGACGTACAAATTTGCAGTCAGTGTGTTTGGTATAACCACAAGAGTGCTCCTGCTGTCATAGGAAATTGCTCCCCAGACCATGACTCCAGGTGTAGGTCCAGTGTGTCTAGGCCGCAGACAGTTTGGTTGCAGGTGTTCCCCTGGCCTCCTTCTGACCAACACTCGGCCATCACTGGCACCAAGGCAGAACCTGCTTTCATCAGAAAACACAACAGATCTCCACTCCGTCCTCCAATGAGCTCTGGCTTGACACCACTGGAGTCGCAAACGGCGATGGCTTGTAGTCAGTGGAATGCACGCTACAGGGCGCCTGGCTCGGAGCTGTCCTTGAAGTAACCGATTTCTAACAGTTCGTTGTGTCACTGTGGTACCAACTGCAGCTCGAATTTCTTCCGCAGACGCAGTACAATGCGCCACAGCTGTACGCCGAATACGGCGGTCTTCCCTCTCAGTAGTGCCACGTGGCCTCCCGGAACCCGGTCTTCTTGAGGCAGTACCATCCCTTGACCACTGCACCCAACAATCATGCACAGTGGATACATTCCGGCCAAGTCTTTCTGCAATATCGCGAAAAGAAAATCCACCTTCTCGTAGCCCTATTACACGACCTCGTTCAAACTCGGTGAGCTGTTGATAATGGCTTCTTCGTCTTCTTAAAGGCATTCTTGGCTAACATCAACTCACTATGTCAAATCTCAGCGGTAAATAACGTTCACAAACTTTACAGCGCGTATTTAAAGCAAACCTGATTTGCAAGCTCTGAGTAGCGCTACTAGCGCCACACTTATGCGCGAAGCGCGAAATTTGAATCGATGTCATCTTTCAGATGTATAAACACGCCTACCAAATTTCGTTTATCTAACACAAGTCTTTCTTGGTGTTGGGATTTTTTTTTTCCGTCTGTGTAGTTGAAGAGTACAGATGGCAGTAGAGAATGTCTTCTGATTATAACACCGAATAGGGAGGGGAAAAAATCCTAGCTGCCGATCCATCCAGATTATGTATGGGTAGATACCCAAAAATTAAAACTTAATTTTGATAGGGAAAAAAAACGCAATATGCCGAGTGACATATTTTTTATTTAATATACTTAGTTTTGATTGCATAATGGCAGTTGAATTATCACTATTATTGAATAAACACAATTAGCAACAGTTATTTGTGTTACCTCTATTTAATCAGGCCATTTCCTACGAATAGAACTACACTGCGCTAAATAGTGCCACCGAAAATCATTACTTCTCATCCATGTTACGGATAGTTCATACAAAATAATAATAATAAAAAAAATTTAAAATGTTTACTACTGATAGCAAAATAAAGTGACAAATATTTACATTAACCTTAAATTAAATCGACAATGTAGTCACACTTTCTGTAGTGCATCTATGAAATGTTGGTTTGATTAACTGAGGATTCTACAATAAGGATGGCTCCACAATTTTTGACTGATTCTTTTGTAACTTATGTTTGAGGCACAATATCTCCAGAACTTAGTTAGAATAAAATTTGAATTGCTATATATTGCTAAATGGGTGTTTTGTTTTCTAACGGTTAGGTTAAATGTGCGGCCTGGACAGGAATAACATCACCAAAAGCACCAAGAACTAACTAATTTTTGGTCAGTTTTATCGGACGTCTTGCCTGATCAAGTAATTCGACAGTCAAGACATTACGTGTAGAACAGCCTTTACATAAGAATTCATCATCAAATTGTGGCACCACAGTTATATAGCTGCCCTGTTATGGAATAAAACACTAACATCGATATTAAGCACAAAGATACTTGCCACAAGTTAATATCACAGTTTCATTACGCTTACTGAAATGTAAATCTGTTTTGATTAAGTATTTGATTTTAAATAAATGACAAGATGAAATAAAAACAAACACAATCCAAATATTATTAGTAATTTTACGTTGGTATCTTTTAAAGTACAGTAGAACTCCAATTATCCGAATCAATTGGTACTGGACTTGATTCAGATAATTGTATTGTTTCCGAAAAAGAGTCTATTTTGATTAATTACTGTATGAATGTTAAAAATGGAAGAGAAACTGTTTTAAAAGAAAAAGAGCTTTTAATTAATTAAATGAAAAGGCAACACTTTTAAGCGTACTTACAAGTGATCTACATTAGTACAGTATGTATATCTACTGTAAATAAAAGTCACTGCTTGCTGAACATCTCTGTCAAAGTAAGCTGTTTGGCTGTATTCATCCGTTTTCGGGCAGCCTAGTCACGCATCGGCTTAACAGTAAGAAGTTGAATATGGTCACACTCGGGCTGACGCTCCATCCACTTCAACACAGTTTCGAGGTCGCCAAATGCTTGATTTGTTGATGGTCTCATGTCTGCTTCAAGTTTGACATTACGGTCATCTTCTTCCTCGACACTTTCAATAAGTTCATAATCATTTAGAATTTCAAACTCAGGGTCTGACGAATCACACTCTCTCCTGTATCTTCAGCACTAACTTCTGATCATCCAGGAATTTTCAAAAGAATGTATCTGAATTCAAGTGACACATCATCCCTAACTTCTCCTGTCTCTTCCGTTTTTCCTTCTATTCTTCAGTTGGTATTCCTTTCAACTTGTTCCACGCACTTCTTGATGTAACTGCCTTAACCAAGCTCCCAGCTTCTGCCACCATGTAAGCACAATCTTTCACATTTAGTTTTTTGTGGCTAGCCAACACACCTTCTTCGTCTTCGCCCTCGACCACAAGTGTCCCTAGAACTTGCCTTCTGTAATGGTGTTTCAATAACAGGCTGGTCCATCGGTTGCAACAAGCTCTTGACGTTTGGCAGTAAAAAGATTGTTTTAAACTGTCAATTTCCTCTTTCCAACAATTCTTTGGTGACATGAGTTGGTGCATTAACAACAACCAAAAAGGGAAGCTTTTTCACAATTTTAAATGTTCTTTGGTGTTTTTACTTCCCTATCAACAGAAGGGGTATTTTATGGTTTCCCATAGTTCACACAGTTAAGCACCATGCCCTGGAGCATTACACTCCCTTTTAGATGCTTAAGTGGTTTTAGGCAGAGCTTTCCAAACAAAACCCGTTTCATCGGTATTGTACAAAAACTCAGGATCATCGTAGGAGTCGGCTAAAACTTTAAATCTTTCAATAAAATCTGCTGCAGCTTTGGAGTCTGCTGGTAACTTCTCGCCACTTAAATCTAATTCCGGACACCGTGCCTGGACTTAAAATTTCTTAGCCAGCCGTTACTTGCTTTAAAGGATGAACAACCACACTTCTGAGCTAAGATTTTAGCTTTTTCACAAAGAATCGGACCCGAATTTGGGTTTCCCATAGAACGTTTCAGCGAAAACCACCTGAAAAAGACATATTCTAAATCTTTGTTTGTTGCTGCCTTCATTGAAATGCTTGAAGCACTGACACGAAGTTTAAAATTGTAGGTTTGCTCCTTTTAATATCTGATTGCTCTATAATTTTTATTTTATCCACTAGCAATAACATAACATGTTTCCTTTAGAAGCCATGGTGAACGATGAAACGCACTCACAAACAAAACAACACACTGACATGAAAGAGTACCGTCACAGTAGCAGGTCAACGACACACCTGATGACTGACTAAAGGGCTGCGCCGGCCCACCTGACAAAGACTGCGGTTGGCGGACAATCCCCGAGCGCGACACTTGGGGTGCAACAATGGCGTCACCACAGTTTTTGTGCCAACTTGGAAAATTCATAAATCCACGACTGGGAAGGACAATAGTGCATAGGCAGAATAATTATTTTGCAAATCACGGTATGTTTCCATCTTAATTAAAAAAGCGATTCGGTTAATTGGAGTACTACTGTACAACAATATTTACAGTAAATTAAGTATTATTATGTTGATTCACATATTCAGTTTATTTTAATACACTGGATTTGAGCATATTGAGGATCTTACTAAAAAAAATAAAACCAAATTCTAAGTGGTGTGATGTTTTTGAAAGGAGTGCGATCCATGGCACTTATTTGTTCCATCTGGAAACTATTTTAATTTTTTGCTCCTTTTCTCTATACATATAAGTCATAACTATTTCCACAGATTTTAATCCAGACCATTTGCTTCAAAAATTTGAAAAAAAAAATCTAAATTGTTGCAGTAATTTTTGTGTGATACAATTTCGAACCATGAAACACACAGTTTGATTGCAGATTTATAACAGTATAGATTATACACAATTTTTAATTACTTTTGCCCAGCCTTTACAGAAATGTCTTATAACTGTAATTATCAATAATTTAGTACTCCCCTCACACTTGGCATCTTCTGCTTTCTTACCTTGTTCATCTCTGACTTCAGTCTTGCTGTGAACCAGGTGTCTACACATCTGATCCCATTGTCATGTCTCACCTCTAAACATGATTACTATCTTTTGGTATAAACAAAAATTGTACTTTATGTTTATTTGTTCATTGCAGCATGACCGTCTTCATTTGCAGTGAGGGATGGATTTATTTTCATTGCCTACCCAGCACTTTACCAGTATTACAAGTGGGCTTTGTGCAAGATACACTAGATGAAACGTACAAAAGACATCTACATAATTGTGGAACTTGTTCTCTCCAGGGCATTCACATGTGAGACATTAAGAGTGTGTTTAAGGTTAAAACCTAAAGGATAAATCAAGATTAGTCTTACTTGGGAACCATCAGACCTGTTCAGAACGGATTTCGATCCACTGAGTATATGTTGAAGGGTATTTACTCCATATGTCTGTGTTACAATTATTTCTTCAAAATGAGCCCTAGGTATCGAGAAATTAAAGTGCAAACTTATGGGAATATCTTTTAAATATTTTAATTTTAGTACATTATTTCATAGCTTGAGCGTGGTGTATGCGATAAGGTGCTTACTTCCCATTTTGCAAACCCGGGTTTAAATCCCCATACTGCCAAATATTTTTATTTCTTTTTATATATGCAGTAATCATTGAACATTGATTTTATTCAATTTAAAATTCATTTACGAATTTTTATTATGCGAAATAACAGACATTATAAAATGCAATTTTTCTCGGCGTTGTTTATTTATAAACGTTTCTCGGGAAATAAACAGAGTAATATTATTATTGATGCACAATATTTCGGCGACATAAAACTCCGTCGCCATCTTCAGGTGCACCTGATTAAACAACATGCTCAAGGCAGACTTCAAGGCTTACAATCTGCACCTGAAGATGGCGACTGAGCTTTATGTCGCCAAAATATTGTGCATCAATAATAATATTACTCTGTTTCCCAAGAAACGTTTATAAACAGACATTATGTTATTTTCAAATATTTACATGCTACCACCACTGCACAGAAATAAGTATAACTGTGGTAGGGGGTAAAGACCCCGACCTTCTGGCTGTAATATATTTACTTTATGATATTAATTGTAGAGATACAAGTATAGAAACGATGAAACAATGAAATATACCTGTTTCATTAAAAAAAAAAAAAAAAAAAAAAAAAAAAAAAAAAAAAAAAAAAACGCTCTCTAACAATAAACAATGAAATAATGATTTTCTAAAAAAAAAAAAAGTTGGAACTTGTTTTAAAAGTTATTTTGCATACTAAAAATTCGTCAATGCATTTTTAATTAAATAAAATCAATGTTCAATGATTACTGCATATAAAAAAAGAAAAAAAAATATTTGGCAGTATGGGGATTTGCACCCGGGTTCACATAACGTAAAACAAGTGCCTTACCACATACACCACACTCAAGCTTTGAAATAATGTACTAAAATTATAATATTTAAAAGATATTCACATATGTTTGCGCGTTAATTTCTCGATACCCAGGGCTCATTTTGAAGAAATAATTGTAACACACACATATGGAGTAAATACCCTTCAACATATACTCGGGGGATCGAAATCCGTTCTGAACAGGTCTGATGGTCTCCAAGTTAGTGGTGTCTTACCAGAATAGACACCAGGCATTCCCCTGACCTTAGTTTTGCTGGTAATCTTTTACCACGTGCTTTACAGCAATTAAGGTGTCTCGAGGATTGAGGAAACATTAGAGACAGTCTGCAATCGGCCCATGTAAACTGAAAGCCATAACAGCTATTAAGGCCAAATTTGGGGGGAAAAATCAGCTATGGAAACAAAATTAAAATCAATTAAACCAAACCTCATGTGGTCATTCAGGCTAGGTTAGACACTGCCTCATAAGGCAAACACTTGACTCGAACTATTAGTGGGTTTCATAAGCATGAGTATTAGTCAATGGCATTTTGAATTCTAGAAGTTTACTAACTGTGATCAATTGTGGTAGATTTGGTATGTAATAGAAGATACAGTAATACTGAATTATTGAAGCAAGCCTTAAACTGATCTGTCTACCATTTCAATGAACGAGGTATGTGCTGCAGCTGAAGTGCCTAATTCAACTTGGTGTGCATCAGTATGTGGTATACATATCAGTTATTAAAAAGAATTATTTTTAAATGTATTGTAGCTTTTCATTTACTATGTAAAGCATGTATCAGAATTTATGTACCTACCATGGGTGACATGTTGGGGTCTGAATGGAACAAAAATTACGTAGTATGTAGAAGAAAGAATTAAATGTTAATTTATAATCACAAAGGTGAGGGAAAGTGTGATTTGTAGGTAAGGGGTTAAGAGATGTAGCATGTTATTACAGTCAGAATTAAATAATTTATTTTCCACACCAGGGCAAGGGATCCATTGCAATGAATATAATTAGGTAAAAACCTGAGATGTAATATTCTGAGATGTATTTATTTCGTATGGCACAAGGATACAAATAGAGTAATTAATTACAATAGATAGAATGAGACACAGGTATTTCTACAGAATAATGTTGAGAGAGTGCAGTCATTCAGTTGCCTCTGTAATTGTTTCATGAAGCTGCTGGATTGTTCCACTGACTCTACTAAGAGGAAATTCCGTGGTGATATGACATTCACAAGAAGGTTTCTCTATTATTCCCCACTTATGCATCCATTAGCTGCAGCTACCATGTCCAGTTTTCACACAGCGGTGTTGTTCAGTTTTTCCTAGGTAGCTTGAATCCAGGAGGCTGTCTTGCAGGGTTTTGGAATTCGTCCAATCAGCATGCCAAACTTCTCTGTTGAATACCCCTAATCTGTTTTGAGTTTGATGTGTGCAGTCCTAATGTATTGGAAGCTGTGGATTTCATAAAAATTTATCTTTGGAGATTTGGAGGTAAGGGATGTTTAAGATAAGTCATTTGAAGACAGAAGGCAGGTGAAAAGAAAGTTTGGTTTGTTCAAGGTTTATAATTGTGATAATGCATGTATGGATACTAGTAGAAGGGTTAGGAGTTCTACATGGAAGGCTGTTATTGTTTTTATGGCTTTAGGGCACGTTGACATAGAGGTCATTAGTGCCCTAATGCTAACCAGCAAACAACGTAGCTTAAAAAATTTACTGAATTACTGCCTGTTTGGTCGACTGTAAAGGGGTTGGCCACATAGTCAGCAAAATAAAATAACTCTCAATAAAAGTTAGAGGCTGTAAAGGAGCCCTTGATACCTAAAACTTCACAATTTCTGGTTGGCTGTAAAAGGCCAACCAGGTTTAAAAACTAATTAAAAACACTAAATGTCTTTCTGGCTATATAGTGGTCAAAGATTTTAACACTAAAAAAAAAAAAAAAATACTGTACACGGACGGGTGGCTGTAAAGGGACCACCCAACCATCTTAAAACTGGGCCGATCTGCCTAAAAGTTTAGGCACCAGACCGGCCAGTACACAAAATTTTAAAACTCGTCAAATTGCTGGTCTCATTATTTAAAATGAGGGAGTTTGCCCTCAAGTCTAAAAAATGTGGGCCACCATCAGAGGTACACCACAAGCATCACATACCGGTGGGTTCTTCCGGTGGAGAAGAAAGCTATGAGTCAGAGGACAGTGCTCTTATATGGATGCGAGTAAAACTTCATCCCTCCTTGCCCACTGGAAATGCTGGTCCACGGCCGAATGGTCGATTTAACCAGCCGGAGCTTATTATGCTCAGTTTGTAATTATAAGTATCTCAAGGGAATAATAGAGAACATCCTACTCCGTTAGCCTGCTTAGACCCATCCATATACATCAGGATATAATCGTATTGCTGATTTAAAATATCTCCAAAAATATGAATAAAAACAGTAAACACTTTGTTATACTGAGTGCTAAAATGGTTCTGAGCCTCTCTAAAAGCCAGGGAGGAGAGTTACTCCAACCCTGGTGATAAAAAGAGGGCAGCTCAAACCCATATTCTTCTAAAATAGCCTTTGTATGGTAGCTAAATAGTTTAGTCTCACTATGGCAGTTGGTATATAACCGTTCATAATTAGGTTTAGTGACTGCGTCGTAAACGGCAATGCCAGGTATCGAGGCAATATGCATGTAGTGTCGCACCATGAAGAGATGCCGCCGGATAGTAAGTGGCAGAGGCTGGGAATCAAGCTGTTGCGGTAAGCACCAGTGGCGAGCCGGATTTTGGCATGGTGGACACTATCCAGCATGAACCATAAACGATGCAGCCGTATTCCAACTGTGGCCATACAAAGGCTCTATAAAACTGTAGCAGGCAGGAGCGATCGGTGCCCCATGACCTGCCACAAAGACATTTTAAAACATTCAAAGCTTTGAGTGCTATCACATTCACATCTTTGAGATGCGGCATTTAACTTAACCTATTATCAAAAAAGAGACCCAGAAACCGAATAGATTCATCAAAGCTTAAAGTTATGTTCCTCAAGGTAAGGCAAGGTGAGATAAAAATACTAAGAGATCAAATAAAAAGTACATGTGGCATTTTCTCGGCTGCGAAAAGAAAACCAGTGTGCACTAACCATTGATCCAGCCTGTTCAGTGCAAGTTGCTGCTGCCACTCAATACTCCTCAAGCTAGATGACATACAAAAATTTTTAAAAATCATCAACATATAAAGAGTACCAGATGGGTCTCCTTATTATCAATGTAATGCTGTTGATACAAATAGCGAAAAGGGTCATACTTAAAACTGACCCTTGAGGAACACCGCTTTTCTATATAAAAAGATCTAACACTTCACTAACAACACGGTACTGCAAGCAATGCCGAGATAAAAATTACTGTATAAAACGGGGCAGATTTCCCCTAAAACCCCTATTCATAAAGCTGTTTTAAAATACCATGCCGCCAGGTAGTATCGTAGGCTTCAACAAGATGTTGACTACAAATAAAGGCATCCTGTATCGCCATTTCCAACAGGATTAGGTTGTCCAAGGATAAATGGAACTTCCTGAATCCACACTGAAAGCTACTCAGCAGATTTTGGGATTGAGACATCAAACAAGGTGGCGGTTGACCTTCCGTTCTAGTGTCGTTCCAACGCAGCTAGTTAAGGCAATGCTACGATAACTACCTGGCAACAATTTGTCCTTCCCGAGTTTTAAAAGAGGGATTAGCGTTTCTTCTTTCCACGAGTCGGTGAAGTGTCCTCCGGTCCATATATCGCTAAAAATACCTAAAAGGTACTCTTAAGCATCTTTGCCAAGATGCCTCGTATCTGGTACTGGATTAGGATCGGGCCCTGGCATGGTGCCGTTTAAGGCAGACTGCCAACTCCCAAAATGTAAAAGGGATATTGTACGCCTGAAAATCCGACAAGTCAAAGATTAAAGTATGTCTTTCGGCAGCAGTTCTTCGTTGCTGAAACCGAGGTTCCAGTCTGGCAGATGAAGTAACAGCAGCAAACGACTCTGCCATCTGCTGCGCTAGGCTTCACTCATCGGTGAATACGAACACGTGATCAAGTAATCCAGATATTGACGATCGAGAGTACCTTCCAGATTTAAGGCGGATTGACTCCCATACTTTTGATGATGATGTGGAAGATTAATGGTGCTCACAAAGTCCTGCCATGATCTTGTCTTGCTCTCCCTAATCACATGACGCACCTCAGCTATAGCAACTCTGAACGCTGTGAGGTTTTTAAGTGTTGGGTGAAACCTGCCGGTATTAAGGATGCGTATCTCCTCTTGCTTTAGCAATCTACATATTTCCTTACCTCTGGGGCAATTGGTCGTTGAACCCCACGGCAAATTGTACACGTTAAAGTCTTCCAATAGGAGAAAAGGCCGAAACATTTGCCGCAATAAATCAGCCAGTCCACCGAAATCAATTGGTGATCCCGGCAGTAGATATAAGGAGCATACAGTCGATTGTATTGGTCCGTGTATTCTTAAAGCTACTGCTTGTAAGGGGAGGTGAGAGCTACAGGTTCTGAGTGGACAGTGTTAAAAGTTATAACATAACTCCTCTTTGTGAGCCGTAAAACCTATTAATGATCCACTGAAGTATGAGAGCCACCCTACCGGTTTAATTTCACCCGCCCGGGATCGGGTGGATCCTTGTGCACTTCTTGCTGAGGAACAGGACCAGGCCTATCCACCAGCATTTCAGTCTACTCCAGTTCCGAAGCTGAGACTGACATCTCCGACTCAGTGTATTCCTCAAACACTTTATTGCTCTTTTTCTACCGCTGACGTCTGCAGTCTTGGAAGTTATGACCTTGTCGGCTTTTGCACCGCATTTGCACTGACATGAGCACGTTGTGCTTGTGCTCGTGTCTGCAACGGAAGTCTGGGTAGCAACACTTTCTTTCCTGATGGAAGCTGAAGCCATCTTAGCAAAGCTGGTTGCAAAAACTGAAGTGGCAAGCAACTTGGCCTTCTTCTTTGCTTTCCCATGATACACTTGACACTCCCTACTCTAGGCAGGGTGCAAGCCGGAGAAGATGACACACGGAGCGCGGTGGGTGAATGGTTAACGTTCTCGCCTCGCATTCGGGAGGACGCGGGTTCGAATCCCCACCCGGGAATCCAGATTTGGGTTTTCCATGGTTTCCCCAAATCACTCCAGGCGAATGCCGGGACGTTTCCTTCAAAATGCCATGGCCGAATTCCTTCCCGTTCCTTGTGCGCAGTCCCATCCCGCCTCTAATGACCTTAGCCGTCGACGAGGTGTAAAGCCACAAGTAAAAAAAAAAATAATAATAATAAAAAAGTAAAAGAAGTTGACACACACCTGTGGCAGCGAGCAACTAACACCCGGCTCATGTGCGCCCTTTCCACCCAAACCTCTGGCACTGGAAGCACTGCATTGAGTCTGGGACATACAGGCAGACATTCAGATTTAGATAGCCAGCCTTGATATTCTTGGGTAACACTGGAGTGTCAAACATCAGGACGAAGGTGGAAAACTTTTCAACCTTCATGTGATCTGACATACTTCGACCACTTGCTCAGATTTCCACTCGTTACGAAGGTTGTCTGTCCCTAAATCCATGACATCATAGCAGTAATAACACCTTTGCTGCTATTTCGGAACTTATGGAGTTCGCACCTTACAGTGAACTCCCCAAGCTTCTCACAATTCAGCAGTTTGATTTCATGCTTACTGGTGGATGTTTCCAGCAGCAGCGTCCCGTTCCTCAGTTTTTTAACAGTTTAGGGTACCAACAAGACCCTCTAGACCCTTTGAGATATAGAAGGGCGACACCTTTTCGAATGTTCCTTCTATATTTTCCATTATGACAAAAGCATTCGCTAATGAACAAACTTTTCTGTTACATTCACCCTCATCCCCTTCTTAGAATTTTGTGTGTTTATATCAGCCTGCGGCACATGATCACCACCGGGTCTGAATTGTTTTTGATTAGGTTTTTATTGTTTTTTGGACATAAAGACTTTGTTTTTGATCCCATGAGTAAGGAGGAAAGATCTGGTGGCATGTACCTCCATTGTGTTCCCACCAGGCTAATACAACAGGGATGTGCAGGTGCCCCTAAGGTCGTGTGTCGAACCTTGAAGTTAAGGTTTTTTTTTTTTTTTTTTATAGAGGTTTGTTCCGTCCTCGCGATCCGGGCAATGAAGCCAAGATCCCCATTCTCATAGACACACAACGTTCCAACGCCACACACTTCGGTGGTTGTTGAGGCATGCTAGGAGTTTACAGTGTGGTTTGCCAAACCCGTTACGTGAAAGGGAAGAGATTACCATAATCACAAGCTGGCACTTGAATTCAGTCAAAAGGGTATAGGGAAATTATCTTTTGTAGATAAGGGAGTCGGGGACTGGAATAAATTGCCAAGGGAAATGAGAGACACTTTACCAAAAAAAAACAGGCGTTGTTTGAAGTTGTAATTCGTAAAAGGCAAATGAAGGTGAGCTACATCTTGGTACAATGGGATAGTATGATTTTGAGCTGATCAGCTATTATTGATGATAGTCACATCCTGAATCATCAAATTATTAGCTCCTACTGTAGATAAAATCTTGGGAAAGTAATGATTAATTCAATGGTTGAAATCATTGTAAATAATCCTGCTATTTATGAAACGTTAAGAAAGAAAAGCTTTTAAAAGTTGTTTTTTTTTTTTTTTTATTGTATGGGTTTTTGCCTTGTCGACATCGAGGTCATTAGAGGTGGGATGGGATTGGGGACTAGGAACGGGAAGGAATTCAGCCATGGCCTTTTAAGAAAGCACCCCGGCATTCACCTTGAGTGATTTGGGGAAACAATGAAAAACCCAAATCTGGATGCCTGGACGGGGATTCGAACCAGTGTCCTCCTGAATGGGAGGCCAGGGCTGCTTGTTATCTGGTGGACAGACCACATCTATATTTATGTAACGTTGCGAAGCTTGATGCCTCGATCAGTAACAATAACTTGTTACTGAAAGAAATTCATTTATTCCTACTTCTTATAACCCCTTCATACTATTTCATTTCATTATTTCTGATCTTCCCATTCTAGGACGACCAAAAAAATAATAATTGCATAATAAGGTAATTGAATAATTCTGAGATTTTACAAAGATTCTTTATTTCTGTTAAACAACAATTAACAAATTGCATACCACTAACAATAATGTACATCTAACATAGTGAAGTGAAAATACTTTAAACTTGCCTGTTGAAAATAAAGCTAGTATATCCTGCAACAAAATTTTCTACAGGAAGAAATTAGACTCCAGAATTCGTTTTTATTCACTTACAGTTGCGCCAACCTTCAAGTTAGTAACCTTAAACCCTTGAACCTCAAAGCAATGATTTTTCTTTTACTTTTAAGTTCATGATCAGTTTTTAAAAGATGTTGCAGGCATACAAGTCTATTCTTGTCAATTTACTATTACCAAATCAATTGATATAAATTTACGAGGATATTAGTTTGGCAAACTAAGATAAATATAAAAATATACTTACCTTTTGAGGACATGGCTGAAACATAAATAACACAGAAAATATATAAATATATTTATATGAACCATTTTACTAATGAAAACTGAAGTGGGCTATCTTACAGCATTGCTATGAATATCCCTTATTTATGAATTAATTTTATATGGCCTATATAGGGGGTGCCAACATTCCTTCACTCTCTCTTATCTGTTGGCAAATTTTCTGAAGTATTGGATAATGGCAAAAAAAGAAACGGCTATTAGACAATAAAAATAATGAGGAAAAGGGAAATCACTGATGAAGGCAGAAGGATCATGATGAATACACAAACATGGACACACTTTACAATATTTCAATAAAAAACCTTGGTCATGTTAGAGGTGAGAGACAGAGCAAAGGGATCAGACCTACACACATGACTGAGCCAAGGATGAACCAGGCAAGTACTGCGATGGGGCATTTGTGTGTGGGGAGGGGGAGGGGAAGGGGGGAGGAGAGAGGGTGAGGATTTATAAATGATAATTGTGGGAAAGTATAATCTCTGAAATGACTAGTCCAAATAAAATTTTCTTTGATAAAACATAGCTCATGTCTACAGTCAAGGATCTGGTTAGTGAACTCTGTGACTAATATGGGTTTGCAGTACAGGAGTTGTGAAACAGTGGGTGTTAACACAAGAGGTTTGATTTTGCACAAGATCAAGGTGATAGTAGTTGGAAATTAAGGCTTCTATCAGGTTATCAGAATAACTAAAAAGTGATTCAAAATTTAAACAGATGTGTCTGCCACAGATTGCAAAGCTATGTGGAAGAAAATATTTGATTTGTATTAATATAGGTCCTGTCATAAATTTGTTGACTTCATGAGCACAAAGGTGTGTAGTGCACCTTGTTGTCCACATCACAAAAGGTGATACATAGCAGAAAGTCCAGGTGAAGCTGACAGAATGACTATTGTTAAGGGAATTGAGGATATGGTTATTGATCACAAATATATTGTCTATGTATCTAAACCACAGGGAGCTGAGTGGATATTTCTTACAGAACTTTTCCTGTGTGAATCAAAGGACAGTGCCATGGATCCTATGATAAAATGGTCAATTTAAGAAGTAGTTTTTCGAGGAGATGAAGTGAGTGAGTCAGAGATGCGAGAAAAGATATACTGCGAATATTAAGCATGGAGTGCATATCCAGGAAGTGTTGAAGAGAACTGAGGCTCTAGCAGTGGAGGATATTAAGTGTACAATGAGGTAATGACAATGGAGGAAGGAAGAAGTCTGGAAGTAAAGGAGTGAGTAATGTAGGCAGATATGGAGTATGGGAGATATGATCTCTGAAACATACATCCTCCTTACCAAAAATTCTATTCATTGCCTGATGAACATGCTTCAGCAGATCACCTTCAACAATACTAACCTTACTCTCCTAAACTATTATATACGTTAGGATGAGAATAATAGCCAACCAGCTGCATCAATTAGGTTTATTCAAACTTGATCCGCGCTCGTCTTCTTCAGAAGGGCCTATTGGACATTTTTAAGACCATTGTTTTACAAATTGAGTTTATTTAATTATTTATTATCAAACACCTGTACAATATCATTAGATGTACAATAGTATATGATACATATACACAGAAAAGAGCCAAAGAACCCTTACCATATCGTAGTGCGATGTGCACTTATGTCATTGGTTAAAACACAAAATTTATAAACTTCAATTACATTGTCAAACATGTTTCTGCTGATCCAAAATGTACATGTTGGGCAGGTCAGCCAGTCGGCGAAAATGGTCTTAAAAATGTCCAATAGGCCCTCCTGAAGAGGACGATCTTTACAATCGTCAAAACCGCGGTCAAGGTTAAATAAACCTAATTAATGCAACTGGTTGTCTATTATACTCATCCTAACAACTCTTAACGTTGCTGAAACGCAACCATGTTTATAATTTTATTACATACGTCTTGCACATGCAATAGACCGCACTGCAAAACTTGCAGCGTGCATCCAGCCACCACTACCTGTTCCTATCTTACCACAGGAAAATGTTTTCCTATTCCCCCATTTACCAACTTACCTGTCTTCACAACACAGCTTCTTATATCAGTCTCACAACTAAGAGACTATATACCAGGCAGAACAGCCACAGAAAAACAGTTTATACTGCCAATCGAGAGCATACAACTGGCAGTTCATGCCAGCTGACATAACTAACAATATCGACATGTTTTATAGTGACAGCTGTCGATTTTTTCCTGTTATTACTAACTCTTCAGAATGCCATAAACAGGAATTAGCCTAACCAGCATTAAAATCCCATATAAAAAACTATCACTTACATTGTAAATATACAATTTTTTTTAAACAAAACTAAATAATATTTTATGTTTTATTAAAGAAAATTTATTTTAGTTCATTTTATTTTACTTTAACTGGTTGTTACAGAGATTATACTTTCCCACAATATAGTTTGTCAATTCCCCTTCCCCAAACTGAAATTCCTAACCTTCTCATCTGGTTCATCTTTGACCGTAACATGGTAGGTCTCAATGTGTACACATTTGATCGTCTTGCCATATGTCTCACCTGTAACAAGACTAACATTTTTTTTTTTTATACCAAAATACTGTAAAGTGTGTTCATGTTTTTGTGTTTGCCCTGGCCCTTCTACATCTGTGATACAGAAAGGTTTTATTTTCCCTACTTTGCTTAATTTCTCAAAAGTATTAGTTATTTGTAATCTTTTAACCAATTTATTTATTTATTTTTGCTTTCCTGCCAACTTTGTTAAATTGTATGTTCACTTTCCATCCAATCTTCGTTACAGCTATAAACTTAAAAATATAACCCACTGGCTTGAAATCAGACTTAACACACATATAATGGTCATAAAATTTTAAAGAAATGCAGTATGGAAAAACTGAACAGCTTACTCACCAAATTTTGTTAAAATTCCACACCTACGGCTGCGAAATGGCTAAACATCTATAACAATGCAATTCAAACATCAAAACAGTTGCCAATATGAAACATTACTAAGTTATGGGCTCAAAATATTATACTGACCATCTAGTACATGACCATTAATCAAGCAATTCTTACCTCCAGCATTAACTGAAAATTATATTTTTAGAAGGCAACCTACATCGTTACATATTTCTAAATTATTTAGGCCGATATACTGTTGCTTCAGCAAAAGTAAGATACTCACTATCTGTCAGATAAATGTTTGAACTGCAAAATCTTGAAAAGTACAGTGCATCTGAAATGGTAAATGTGTATAATTATTCACACAAATAAATCACTTTCTTCCAAACTTGAACTAGGAACAGCCTGATGAGAAATAAGTAATTATGAAATTTACAAGAATTTTGATAAGTGAAATCAATTAGTCATTATCATACTACATTCCTGATTATGCTAGTCTACTTCCAACTACTGTTGGAAAAAATGCAGACAAATAAACTACATGTTATTAAGCATCATGTCAACTAAGTCGTATAAATACATTACGTTCAGTAAGCCAAAAGAGATGAAACTATAGAAAACAGTAAAAGCAAATGGAATTTAGTATACAGTATAAGTTTTCTTACTTCTTCCCCCCCCCCACCCCCCACCCTTGGCTAAGGCTTTATGGCATATTGATAGCAAGGTCAATGGAACCAGGATAGGAATTCAGCAATAGCCTTTATAAAGGCACCATCCTAGGATGAGTACAGGATCTTCAGGGAAAATAAAAATCCTGGATCATATGATCTTCCAAATAAAAGACTTAAATGGGTGTAACTTGGATGTGAGGTCACATAAAAGGAGAAGAAGAATCAGTAAAAAGAGTATCATTTCCAACAAAATTGAAATGAAAAAATAACCACCCATTAAAATATAAAACAAATCTGAAGTATTTCTTCCTGTTGGGAAACTGAGAAGAAATGATTATTTCAGTGCAATTTCGGACACCATTTTTTGCAAAGTTGTTTGGTTAATCATTAGTGCAGAATGGCACTGAAACTTTTTTTTTAATGCCATTCGTTTTTCACCTCTCATCGGGGCATCGCTTACATTGGTATTATTAGGGTTGATAGCTGCATATTTTCTCTTTTTCCACAAACTGTGCTCCAACAACACATCTAACTGACAATAGTTTGACAGATCATTTCAGTTGAAACATGCTTTATGGAAAAAGCAGCAAAGTGCAGCTACCAACCATAACAACACCAACGTAAATAATTTGTCACTTATGATGCCTTGATGATGTGAAACACATATGCCAATAATAAAAAAATAATAAAAATAACAGTTCCGTTGTCATTATTACCTGATTATTTAATATTTAACATGAGGAGAAATTTTTTTTATGGCTTCATGTCTTGTCGACATTGAGGTTTTTAGAGGCAACAATTCAGCCATGATCTTTTAAAGGAACCATCCTGGCATTCACCTGGAGTGATTTGGAGAAAACACAAAACTAGATGGCTGGATTGGGATTCAATCCTGCATCCTCCCAGATGCCAGGCCAGAGCATTACTGTCCTCATACTCTTCAAGTTTGAAAGGATAAATGTACTTAATATAATATCTTCAGGCCAACTACAGCAGTTTTTAGATATAGCTGGTGCCCATGACTTGTAAAGAATTTTTATTGACTACCAACACGTAACCACCATGTGCACGATGGGGGACTCGAGGCTATTACTACACACAAACATCAGTGATCAGCACATGGTATTTATGGCTGCAAAGTGAAATATAGGGACACACGTCTTTGGTCAAAATGTGAGAATACCTTCTGTAGACGAATTTTGACCACTATATCTCCCATACCCCCATAGTTACCGACGTGACACCACCATGGTGTACGTTGGGAGGCTTGAGTTTATACCACACACGATCATCAGGTAGTCTGGGCTGAGTGAAATATAGGGACACACATGACTATTTTTATATCAGGTATACCACAATCAACCACCCTATCTATCACACCCCTACAGCTACCTACATGTAATCACCATAGTGCACAGTGGAAGACTCCAGGCCACTACCACACACAAATGCCCTTGATCTGAGATTGGTAGTTCTGGCCGCAAGGTGAAATATAGGGAAACAAATGTCTTTGGTAGAAATGGGAAAATTCTCTAGGTCAACCACCATATCTCCCACACCTCCATAGCTACTGTCATGTAACCACCTAGAGACCACTGCCACACACAAACACCAGTGTTCTGCACTATGTAGTTGAGTCAGCAAAGAGAGAAATATATGGACAAACATGTCTTAGGTCGAAATATGAAAATATCCTTGATCGACCACTTTCAATCTCCATATCTCCTACACTGCTAGAGCTACTGACATTCGGCCAGCATTGTGCACGATTGGTGACTCCATATTACTATTACACACGAACACCAGTGATCTCCGCACACATCTTTAATCGAAATACAATAGTGCCCCAGGTCAACTGCTTTCAACCACCATATCAAAAACTTCCCCATAGCTACCGACATGCAACCACCATAGTGCACGATGGGAGACTCGATGCTACTACCACACACAAACACTAATGTTCTGCACTATGTAGTTGTGACAGGAAAGAGAAGTATATGGACACACAAGTGTTTGGACGAAATATGAAAATGCCCTACATTGACCACTTTTAACCACCATATCTCCCAAACCCCTACAGGTATTGGCATTCAACCAACGTTGTGCACGGTAGGAATCCCCATGCTACTACTTCACACACACAAACACCAATGATCTATGCTAGGTAGTGGTGAATGAAAAGTAAAATATAGGGATATTATAGTAACCGGGAAATAATAGGAGCTAATTAGCTTATGGATTTACAAAAAAAGGGATAGCAAAATGAGCCACCACTTACCTTAGATGATGGTTTCATGGGGTGAACACACAAAAAAACACAAGAACAGGAAAAACAATGAATATTTAGGGACTTGGCCCTTCATCAACAGGAGAACATCACGGAGGGAGGTTGGTGCAAATATAAACAGAGGACAGGGAGAGGGGGACAGTGAATTGGATCTAGTAGACGAGCAATGCAAAAAGTGCAGAATAATACATTCAAATGTTCATAACAAATTTGAGAAAGTAAAAGTAAAAAAGAAAACAGAATAATTGAAAAAAATATTAAATTAACAAATATTAATAAAAGAGAATGCAGATAAACATCACCTCTGGTATGTGGTGGTTCAATATAGACAGCGGGCATGGAGGCAAGGAACAGATAGAGGGAAGGAAAAGTACTGACTGGGTATCATCTCAAATTGAGACCAGGAAGTTGTCTTGTGCCTAGTTTGTATTGGTAGGCAAGCTCCCACCTTCTGAGTTCAAAGGAGCTGCTGCTGTTTGGGAGGACTCTGATAGCACGGACTGTGAAACAAGAATTAAAATTATTAGTTTCATGGGAGATGGCATGGATGGCAACTGGATGTTTTGGAATCTGATTCTGTCGTTGGCCATTCATTCTTATGGCTAATGGATTGCTATCCAAACCTACATAGGAGGCTAAGCGGTGTTTGCAGGTCAGCTGGTATATTACATGCGAGATTTCACAGGTGGCGTGTCCTATGATAGGAAATCTCTCGCTCGTGAAAGTTGCTTGTATTCTGTTGATGAATTCAAGGCCAGGGAAATATTGTGTAACCAGGACTGGACTGCGACTGGTTTCCGGGGGTTTGGAGTAGTCAAAGTTGCTTATGAAGCACAAGCAACTTTCATGAGCCACAGTGCAACCTGCTCAACCTCTTGATTATTCCAAACCCCCAGAAACCAACCACAGTCCAGTCATAGGTACACAATATTTCCCAGGCCTTGAATCCATCAACAGAATGCTTCGGCAGGGTTATGATTTCCTACTAACCTGCCCAGAAATGAGATCCACTCTTCCAAACATCCTCCCTGGCCCTCCCAGAACTTGTTTCAGCAGACCTCCCAACCTCAGCCAACTCCTAATCCACAAACACAGTCTTCCTCGCCCCATCAGACAGCCCCATGGATCTTTCCCATGCAATAGAACCTGCTGCAAGATGTGCGACACACATCATGCATCCACTACTTTCACCAACCCTATCATGGCGAGAGCTTTCCTAACATAGGACACGCCACCTGTGAAACCTCGCATGTAATATACCAGCTGACCTGCAAACACTGCTTGGCTTCCTATATAGGTTTGACTAGCAATCTATTAGCCATAAGAATGAATGGCCAATGACAGACAGTTTTCACTTAGAATCCAAAACGTCCAGTAGCCATCCATGCCATCTCCCATGACAACAATAATTTTAATTCTTGTTTCACAGTCCGTGCTATCAGAGTCCTCCCAAACAGCAGCAGCTCCTCTGAACTCAGAAGGTGGGAGCTTGCCTACCAATACAAACTAGGCACAAGACAACTTCCTGGTCTCAATTTGAGATGATACCCAGACAGTACTTTTCCTTCCCTCTATGCCCACTGTCTATATTGAACCACCACATACCAGAGGTGACGTTTATCTGCATAGACCCTCTTTTATTAATATTTGTTAATTTAATATTTTTTTCAATAATTCCGTTTTCTTTTTTACTTTTACTTTCTCAAATTTATGTTATGAACATTTTAATGTATTATTCTGCACTTTTTGCATTGCTCGTCTACTAGATCCAATTCCCTGTCCCCCTCTCCCTGTCCCCTGTTTAAATTTGCCCCCACCATGTTCCTGACTAACAGTCATTTTGCGAGACCGTATCCTGCACCAACCTCCCTCTGTGATGTTCTCCTGTTGACGAAGGGCCAAGTCCCAAAATATACATTGTTTTTCCTGTTCTTGTGTTTTTTTGTGTGTTCACCCCATGAAACCATCATTTAAGGTAAGTGGTGGTTCATTTTACGATATATATATTTTTTTAAATCTGTTCCCTACTTAGCTTCTATTATTTCCTGGTTACTATATTATACATATATAAAACTAAGGAACGACAGGGAAATACGATCAAACATTTACCACAGATGAAGGTGGCTGGGAATGATGAGCATAAAAAAGAACAAACACAAGAAAAACGCAATATTTAGGCAGTTAGCCTTATTCTTGCAAAATTGATACCACACGACAAAGGCCATCTGGTGAAGGCTAACCACCGAACTATTGCGAGTTTCTTGTGTTTGTTCTACATTTCCAGCCGCCTTTCTCTGTGGCAAGTGTTGGATCGTGTTTCCCTATTCTTTCTTGGTTTTATTGCCTTAAAGCATTTTCCTGCTCACTGTTGTTTTATATATATATAAGATTAAGTACCAATTCCCAATGCCAGTCAAAGCAGCTTTGCAAATACTAAGTCATAAACATTCATCAACTGTATTCTATTAACTTTTACTTTAGTCAACTGTTCCAAGAGTCTTGGATTTATTTGCCACCAACCAGCCTGCCTTTCTGTCTTCATTTAGATTTTTAGAATTTCAGAATGTTTTAGTTTACCAGCTGTTCACAACATTATTCTACAAAGAAGGCACATAGCTTCATAGATTATAAGCTTCACTAATTAAATTTTCATTAGTAGACAATATATCTGTCTTATTTATATATTAATGAAAACAAATTTCAGTGCTAAAAGTAGAACAAAACTGACAAGATACATCACTTCAGATAATTTCCTGTTCAGTGCATAAAAACTGCAAATGATAAACATTACTGCACATGCCCACTAGAAATGCTTTACAATTAAAAGCAATATAAACATGATCATAGTGGGTGCGCAGACTTTCGCGGTCGTTGTCAATGTAATCTTGGTTGTCCGGGTTGAACCGCGTCAATTTGTTGAAACCTAACGTTTCGGCCATCATTTTGTGGCCTTCTTCAGAGTACTGTGACGGCTGGAACTGCTGCCGCCTATATATAGCTCCCGAAGAATGCACTAGCCGTTTGGAGTGACGTCACTCAAACTACCGCCGCCAGCGTGGCCGGTCCGATGGGGGCCTGCGTCCCGCGTTTTCCTGATCAGGCATGACCACATTTGGTCAAGTTGTAACCCGCCGTCCGCGTTCATATTATCTGGTCGTTTTTTTAATTTCCAATGCTTCTCTGACACGCCGGGGCCACCATCTGCTTTCTTGAACCAATACACTTGTGTCATTGAATAAAATTGCGTGCCCACTGTCAGCAGAGTGTTGCGCTACAGCTGATTTGCTGACGTCATTATTTTTAAGATGTCTCATGTGTTCACACAGCCTTTCCTTGACTGTCCGTCCAGTTTCGCCGATATACACTTGGCCACAGCTGCAGGTTATCTGGTATACGCCCGCTGTCTGCAACTTCTCCCTCTTGTCTTTGACTTTTAAAAGCACATCAGAAATCTTCCTAGGCGCTCTGTATATTGGACGGATATTTCTCTTCTTTAAAAGACGGCCGATTTTATCCGTCACCCCGTGGACATAGGGTAATACTGCCGTGGGTCCGTCTGTTCGTCTTCTGGCTTCAGCTTCCGGTGTCGGAACACAGGGTGATGCTCGAGGTGCAAGCCTTGCAGTGGCCTTATTGATGACGTCAAGGCCGTAGCCGTTGGCCAGAAACGTCTCCTTTAAAATTTTAAGGGAGACGTTTCTGGCCAACGGCTACGGCCTTGACGTCATCAATAAGGCCACTGCAAGGCTTGCACCTCGAGCATCACCCTGTGTTCCGACACCGGAAGCCGAAGCCAGAAGACGAACAGACGGACCCACGGCAGTATTACCCTATGTCCACGGGGTGACGGATAAAATCGGCCGTCTTTTAAAGAAGAGAAATATCCGTCCAATATACAGAGCGCCTAGGAAGATTTCTGATGTGCTTTTAAAAGTCAAAGACAAGAGGGAGAAGTTGCAGACAGCGGGCGTATACCAGATACCCTGCAGCTGTGGCCAAGTGTATATCGGCGAAACTGGACGGACAGTCAAGGAAAGGCTGTGTGAACACATGAGACATCTTAAAAATAATGACGTCAGCAAATCAGCTGTAGCGCAACACTCTGCTGACAGTGGGCACGCAATTTTATTCAATGACACAAGTGTATTGGTTCAAGAAAGCAGATGGTGGCCCCGGCGTGTCAGAGAAGCATTGGAAATTAAAAAACGACCAGATAATATGAACGCGGACGGCGGGTTACAACTTGACCAAATATGGTCATGCCTGATCAGGAAAACGCGGGACGCAGGCCCCCATCGGACCGGCCACGCTGGCGGCGGTAGTTTGAGTGACGTCACTCCAAACGGCTAGTGCGTTCTTCGGGAGCTATATATAGGCGGCAGCAGTTCCAGCCGTCACAGTACTCTGAAGAAGGCCACAAAATGATGGCCGAAACGTTAGGTTTCAACAAATTGACGCGGTTCAACCCGGACAACCAAGATTACATGATCATAGTCTTTTTCACCCTTCTCATTCCTTCATTTTATATTAAAAATGTAGCTATTTAAAGTAATATTTGAAAGAAAAAAAACAAACATCACATACAGCAGAACTACAATATTTGTGTGTAGGTGATTGTGTGTGTGATTTTTTTTTTTTACAATTTGCTAACAAGCATGGTGTATACAAACAATTCAAAAATTAAACTGGATCTGAAACTGAATTTTTTGCTTTAACATACAAAAATATTTTACACTCTTTCCATTAATTTTTTATAAAAAAAAGAAGAGCAGTAAAAAATAGAGTATTACAGCAAAGGTACAGTATTTAGTTTTGCTTTTTTTTAAAAAATAAAAAATAATAAGTTTCCTAATTCTCATTTATGTGCCTTCCAAATGTTAGCTAATAGGTGCAGAAAAAAACTTGTTTTTTGAAGTATATTCATCTTTCTTATTAATATGAACTTTAACTGATCACACCTTTAAATATTTTAACATTAAAAAATAGTGAAACTTAATTCAATTTTCAGCTCACAAAACTCAGTATCAGATCATACAAGTACACAACCAAGCATTAAACATTTGCCTAACTGCATGCATCATGTAATACAGTCTTCAAAATAATAAAAATCCAGGAACTGCTCATAGCTTTGATCCACAACTTAACTTTTCAAACATAATCATCTCAAGCAAACATTAAATGTTTGCATAAAAGCCTAAGATAACAATTTCAAGTTAACATAAATCAGAAATAAACTATTATTCATACACGAGAGAAATATTTCAGATGTGTATGTACATTCAATACTCCTGTCTATTTTGGTATTTATTATCATGTCAATCCACATTATTTGCTACCTTGACTTATTTCTCAAAAAGTTAGTATTGGCTGAGAAAATCCCTTCCTTGTGCGGAAATTATTTTCAAGTGTTGCATTGGAAATTATATTCAACTCTTTATTTGTCCGCAATTTTAGAGTATCAGTCTAACCAATGTTAAGTTTGGTTTGTGATAATTTTATCACGTGCATTATTTATTATTGTGGGCCAATACCTAAAAATTTCCTCATTTTAGAGCTCTACCCTTTACTGAGGAATGGTCACTCATAACCTTCAGGATGCCACACTAACAATAGCAAACATCTTCCTCCCATCCCAACAATGAAAACCACTAATCTACACTTGCCTATAACCATCTTACAAAGTAGTTTATTTCCAAAAGTTGTAACAGTTCCTCTTATGGAACATGGTCTTAAATTAAATGCAATCTAATGACGTATATTCAGTGGCAAAACTTGAAACTTTGAGTTTCAATAACACGACGACTTTTTAAAATTAGATGTGAGAAAAACTGGCCACCCAAAAGATGGCAAACTATGAGGATCACATAACATCGATATGTCAAGAAAACCTTCATTCACATAATAGTGCAGTATCCAACAGTAACTATTAACAAATAAAATACTAAATTTCTTTTAGTCATAATGGTTTTCACATACAAAAACAGACGATATTAACAGTATTTCTTTGATCACAGAAACCAGATATGCGAGTGCTGTGATTAAGGTACAAATGCAACAAATGTGAACACAGTATGACAACATATAAACTAATTAGATACCGATTTCAATTGTCCTGATCAGTGTAAAGTGTTAGAGAAGCTATGAAACAAAAAAAAAAATATATGAATACAATGTTCTTTGTAAGAACCGGATTGAATTGAAACCAGCATCCAAAATTACAAATAAATTTACTCTCCCTTCAAACATGAACCGTGTCTTTTAAGAACTGAGATGATGATAATTTCAATATCCATCACTGTTATGTAAAATAAAAATCAAGGGTACCACCTTCTATTTTAGTAAGATTACTATATTAAAAAATAAGAAAACATCTGACATGTTGCTTTGCATAAGATAGAAATGGAAATCGCTAAATACTCGGCTATATCCAATGAGTTTTCAAGACAGTGGAAATAATATTGTGGTTGAATTAAGAGTATAATTCCTCATTACAGAAGTGAGTTTCAAAGTAAAATGAAGAAAAATCCCTTGAGCTACTTGCCTTATAATTTTAGCATTTAATTAATGATGCAAAACTTGGGAAATTCAATTTCCAGTTGACAGATACTAAGAAATGCTAACTTGATATACAGAACCCGATGTTAAATACTATTAATTGTAAGAGACCATGTGAGAAAACTTTGTAAAATAAAAATGCTAGTAACGAAAAGGATGCATAGAAGAACAAAAAGGAGTAAGGAAAGAAAATCCATCACTAAACAAAGTTGAAGGCAGGACAACTGATGAAATAACAAAAATTGGCACAATTACACAATATTTCAAGAAATTTTTAAATTATGTATGGGGGTGATTACAATCAAATTTCATCAACTTTACAATTAAGGTATCACCCAAAATACTTTGTAACTGTGTTTGTCTTCTTTGTCTCTTTGCAATCCTACTGCCATCAATTTTGTTCAATTATGGGTTTAGTTTCTCCTTATTTTTAATTTTCTTATAGGATTAAAGCATCTTCTATTTCATTTTTGTTGAAATAAGAAGTATGCAACACAACTAATTAAAAAAAAAACTAACAAAAGTTTTGAAGTCAACTGGAAAGCTACAATCTGTAAGCCATCAAGAGCTTACAAAGCATTTCTTTTCCGCAGAAAAAACACAGCAGTCTATAATTTTTTTGTATATTTTACATGCATAACGACTTCCTAGATAAACACTTTAAACAGGATTCCAAACGAATGAGGATGTTAAATTCAGTAACAAACAGATATTACAGTAAAAGTTTGATATGTAAATAAACAGAACTAAATCCCTTATTAACTTCATGTGTCTCCTAATGACAGGAAAAAAATCTTAACTTCCAAGCTAATTACCTATCAGCTTTACAATGTGACGAGTCTTTACAATTACATGAAATTGTGTATATTGTTCTATGCTTAACAGGATAATATGTAGCATTTAACATTGCTATCTTAATAATTAAACCTGACGGAAAACATAATTTTCATTTTTCTTATTCCACCATATTGTATGATTTTTTTTTAAATTGCCCAAATAAAAATTTCAAAGCATTCAACACCAAAACCACATAAATTAACATCATATTCTTACTTTATTATAATTATGAAATAAATGGTAAAATCTTTCCTCATACAACAGCAACATTATGTGATTTCTTCCCAAGGAAGAAATACTTCCATAGTTTGCTTATTATTATTTAGGAGACATAAGGAAATTCATCCCAACATTTACAAAAGATGACAGTGACTGGGAACAAAGATGAACACGTTTAACACAATATTTCAGTGTTGAGTTTTATTCTTTCAAGTAGCCGAGATATGATCACACTGATTCCTGCTAAATTAATGGATTTTTTTTTTAACTGCTTTACGTCTCACAACAGCGAGGTCTTTAGAGACGGGAAAGGAGGGGGGGCAAGGAATGGGAAGGAATTCGGCCATGGCCTTTTGAAGGAAGCATCCCGGCATTTGCCTGGAGTGATTTGGGAAACCATGGAAAACCCAAATCTGGATGCCCGGACGGGGATTCGAACCGCCGTCCTCCCGAATGTGAGGCGAGAACGCTAACCGTTACACCGCCACGCTTGGTAAAAAATGAATGGAGGATCAAGGTAGTATGAGAGGGCCAAGAAAGAAATGCAGTGATAATTCTGGAGAAATATTGTTGCTGCAAATGGGGGAACATCGCCAAAGTAATTAATATAAGAGGATATAGATAGTAACAACAATAGCAAAAAATTAAGTAGGAAATATTAAATATAAGATCTATAAAATGTGAAGTGCTGGGTCTACTAGAAGGGTCTTATTGAAGTGAGAGGCCAATGGTATAAAGGATATGTTGTTAAACTAGTTCCCATCTCCGGAGTTTGGAGAAGTTTTTGGTTTCAGGGAAAAAAATGACTGCCTTCACCAATTAACAGTTTTTTAAATTGTTCAACTTGTGTATACTGGCATGTTCTGCCAATGGATGGGATAATTTGTTGATTTAAACCTATGCTTATTCATTCTGATTGCGAGTGGGTTAGTGGGGAGGCCAATATATGAACTAGTGCAGTTGAGTTAATATATGAGGTTTATTGTGGTGCATGTAACATGTCCAATGATGGAAAAGGTTTCCACTAGGATTGAATTGGAATAGGCTTGTTGCTTGTGAACGATCCATGTGTTGGTTTTGGGGAATTACAAGGCGAGTATTTCTGAACGAAGTCCCCACTTCCAACGAAAATATTTGTCCAGCTATCAATTCAGTATTTTCTGGCCCTTCTCCACCACTACCCTTAATGTCCAGACCATGTGCTACATGGATCCTCCATTTAACTACCATGTGTCAGTATAACATATGACCACATTAAGTGTCTCATCTACTTGCAAGAATAAGGTCAAAAAATTGTGATCCATGTGTTCTTTTTTGTGTTTTCCCAGCTGCAATTTTCTTTGGTAAGCGTAGGGTTAAATTTCCCCATCCTTCCCAAATTTTAATGCCTTAAAGCATTTTCCTGCTAATTATTATTGCTGTCAGGTTTATATATAAGTTGCAAATGCAACTGACAATTAAATCAGCACACGCAGTTACCAACATTCTTCAAAATTATATGAACTGACAAAAGAATTCATACTAGCAAACTCATTGTGAAGACATTGAGGATGCCACTACTTACCACAGCAGACAGTACAATGGTTGTATATCAATATGACAAAACTAGACCACCACCACTACTACTACTAAAAATCCTCCTCCTGCAGACAAAAGGACCTTGCCCAAAATTTGTTACACTTTTAATGTTTCACTACAATAACATTATCCACTATGGTGGGTTATAGCTTCTTTATATATCTTCAATGTGATAAAACAAAGAAATTTAATAAACCCAACCAGCTGAACTTTTTTTGACCGATGACACTGTTTTTTGTTTTCTTTCTTTCTTTCATCTGTCTGCTCCAAAGCCAATGTATTTTTAAAAAAGTTTTTCTTTGATCTTGCTGCAATTAATTAGTTTGAAGTTATTTTAAGAACAAAATTTTCCTAACTAAATGTAAAGAGCGTGTGTACATTTACATTTGACATTATACCAATATGAAAGAGTATCATAAAATAAAATTTAAAAAAATAAATGTTAGTTTAGGACTTGGCCTTCAACTTTATGCACCATAGTTTGAAACGGATTAAATGACATTGAACTGTATTAATTTCTAAAAGCCCAACAAGAAGTACATGAAGGCATTTTACAAAGGTTAAGTGGGACAAAATGCTTCACAGTTTTGCAGTACACACATCTGATTTAGATGAACTACAGCAACATTAGTACTCCTTTTTCAAACAAACCACAAAATATTGTTATATTATATGGCAGTACTTAATTATTAACCCGTTTACAATTATTTGCTTCAGCCACAAAAGGTATTCACGAGATTTGTGTTATGGAGTGAACATGAAAACTGTATTCTAAATTATAATTTGGCACCATATGCCAATTCAATCAAAATATTTAGATAATACATTAATTTTAATATGATTTATCTCAACTTACATGAAAACACTGGCTTTAAAATTTTCCTATTCAAAGAACCTAAACACAAAATTAATTTTTACTAACAATGCCATTTTATATTCTTACCAGGAGATATGCTGTTAAACAGTAATGTAAATTCATACAGGTAAAGAAACCTTCATTAAATAAACCTGACAAATACAACAGAGAAAACAATGGAAAACCAAAAACAAATGTTTTAAGTTAAAACCCTCATTTTAGATAGAAACAAAAGTTTTACACATGCAATTGATTATCACTTACCATGATGAAAAGATTCATACCTTTCCATTTACAACACATTTGTATTTTTTGTGATTGTTCTATCATCTCCAACTCTAGATCCTTACCCTACCCTAATTTTTGTCAGTACATTTTTGGAAATGAATTCAACAGTATATGTGATCAGCTTATAGTATATGATTCATGGCTACTTTGCCTTTCCAAATTCATCTGATTCCAATCTTCACTTCAGTGCCAGATCTAGGGGGCTAAATCTTCAGGGGGGAGGAGGGGGGGTTGGCAAATTCTTGTTGAAGGAGTGGTAAATTTGGGTAGTGGTAACTTCCACCCCTTTTTAAAAAAAACTTAAGTATCCAGGTGGCATCTTCAGAGGAATGGGGGCAACAATGTCAAATTTTTACCATGGCTAAAAAAAAAAAAAAAAAAAAAAAAAAAAAAAAAAAAAAAAAAAAAAAAAAAAAAAAAAAAAACATGGATCCATCACAGCTTCACAGGAAATTTTGAAACAGAAAGAATGCCACATTGTTATCCATAAGCTATGTAAATTACTATTACTGTCACTGAAGTAAATGTAATTCCTACCTAGTGTACCTGAAGTAAATGCAACTCTTATCTTTTACTTAAAAAAAAAAAACAAACTGTAAAGCATGCTAAAAAAATTTACAAATTTCTGCTACAATAGTTAAAACTACAATACAGCATCCCTTATACTATTTTCTGAAATCATAACTAAATTCCTATCCGTTTTTACTTAATGTAGGCAGAGAAGTTTTAATCATTTAATAAACATCCTGAAAGGAAATTTAGCCAGCTGATAAAATTTTTAAAAAAAGTTAAATGTAAGTAACATTTAAACATGCATGCCTTCTGGACCAAACACACACAGTGTGTATTTAAGTCTTACTTACAAAATAGTCATTCACTACTTGCATACATTTAGCATGTTACAAGGTGATAAAAACAAGTAAAAAAGAGGCAATACTGACAAAAGATCACATCTTTCTAATTTGATAAATCAATTAAAAAGAATTTTTACAGACTTCACAGATTTCTTTCCTTAAATTCAAAATTGCTGTAAAAGATTTAAAAACTCGTGAAATCTCGAAGAGCTTGTATTATTTTTTGTTTCTGCAGTTATGGTTAGAGATTTGATTAATGCCTCAATATGTTAACTCCCCCCATACATTGATCAAAGACAGAGAAATAAAACCTTGCTTCGAAAATATGTTGCAGTAAAATTGGCCAGGAGCAAATAGCCACTAACATATTTTTGTTTTTGTAGAATAAGCATTGTCCCAGCACTATTTGTGAAAAGCAATCCTTCATTTTTCTTTCCTTATTTTAATTTGCTAACCTGCATCTTTATTTCCCAACACATCTGCTAAACAAATTTTTGACACATGCTGTTTGCATATTTAAATTATGTGATATTAACATGCAAAGATGTTAAGAATAATAAATAGTTAAAATTAATCGCCAACATTTGAGATGTGAGCACAACAAAAAAAGTGTAAAAATACAAGGTTACAATTTTTGTCTTTAAGAAGTTATCAGAGACCGGGGGGAATTAAATCCTTTTCCCTTAAAATTAAAGACTTAATCACAAAAAAAATCCTGTAACATTTCTGCTTCAATAAAAGTTTCATTGCAAGGATGCATCAGATCTCATTAGTATGTAAAAAAATAGGATAACACATGGTGATCCTACAAATTTGTCATATTTAACCTTCTGATGGGTATCAATTAGACATGATTTTATACCATCAAAAGAAGAAGAAGAAGAAGAAGAAGAAGAGTAAATTATATCTTATCCCAGATGACACAATCATCAGTACTTTACTGGAACACTAAGATTAACACATGACAATATAGAGGGTCGGGGGAGAGGGATGACATACAAGGTAAACTTCAGTTTACAGCTATAATTTTTTAAAGAAACATTGGCTCTTGTACAAAACATAACTGTACAGATTTGACAGTAGGATCAAACACTTTTTGACAGTTGCCAGATCCACAAAATAATTCACCCAACAATATAAGCAAAAAATTGCATGCATCTCATATGTCTGTTCTCCCCCCGCCCCCTTTTCCATATCATTTAAAAAAAATCTATACATAACAACAAATCTGAATTCAGATAAGTAACGAATTATTTTCAACATATTTGATATAGAAAATCTAAACTTATAATTGTTATGGATCAAAAAAATACTCTGTATGCGAGTTTTTAAAAAATAAAAGGATCTGAAAGGACCCAATGATCTAAGGGACACTTCAGAAAAGTCCAAAGGAGCTTAAATTAATACATTTGACTTGACTCCGTAGTGATTATTATTTAATCAGCAAGAACTGATAGATTAAGAACAAATAGTTCATTACCATATTTCAGGGTTTTCATACATTAAATTTAGATAGTGGTGACAATGAAACTGCTGTTAAGCATTGAAAATAAGAAAGGACAGGGAAAATAAAACTGTCACCAAAGTTGAAGGCAGGAGGGCCAGACGAACACAAGAGACATGGCAAGAGGAAGGTGTGTACACATTGAGACCTACCATACCTACCACATGATTCATATGGTAGGTCCCGATGGGTACACATCTTCCCCCTGCCATATGTATCGCCTCTTGCATGATTAAGGTTATGGACCAAAATATTGTGAAGTGTGATTTTGCGTGTGTGTTTTCTAGTGTTCATCTGGCCCTCCTGGCTTCATCTACAGTATGTGACTGATTATTTTTGCCTATCCTATCTTATTTTTATACATTAACTTTAATGACAAATATTGCACATTGTAGTCAAGAACTATTTCACTGAATTTTAATATGGCATTAATCCTGTGCTAATTTAAGGAGGTATATTTCTACAATATAAAGTTCTTGCAATCAACACAAAATATCCACACTTGACATGCCCCTTTTCGCAGCAAGTTTTCACCATTTGTGTGGCAGGCATTATCCTCTCTATTGAGTAATTCTGACACTAATATAATGAAGTATGAGCTTATTCTCTGTCTGTTATTTATATATTACCTTTTAATATATAAAAAAAAACTGCCCTGTCCATTAGATAAAAAAATTAAAGTATGGCAACCTGAAACATCATTTTTAAATATACTTTGCAATAGTCACCTAGAACCCTAGAATACCAGTAGTTTTTAAAGAACACTCTGGAGAATAAACAACAGATTTATCTGCTACTGGAAATTCATTTAACAGTTGAAAGTCACTCTAGATCCATAAGATACTTTATATATCTATATTGAATATTGGGGATATCTATATATATAATTGGTATATAACAGTTAGCAAGAACATGTAAGCAACTATCATTTTGATACCGATCACGAAGCAAACAACCGAATGAATACAGCTCTATTTCAACCATTTTTTTTCTAGTAGAAATCTATACACAGAACAAAAATGACAGAAACGTAATGAAAGTGAACAAGGAAAAAGTGTTTAACCATTCTTTTGTATTCCAAGGCAAAAGAAATATTTCATCTCCAATTAGTATCTAACAAGGAAAGTTCCCCCAGTCTCCCCCCGATTTTAAACATTTTGAGACTACCTTCTACAATCTGAGATTAGCAGAAAAGGGTAACTGATTACCCGAACAAATTGCAAAGTTTTCTCACAAAAAAGCAAGACGAAAAGTAATTTCTCGACCCTGTTACTCAATTTTTAATTTGTGAGCCAAAATGGTCAGTTTAAAAATTTCTGCATAAAAATTACAGCTATTATTTGAAGAAAAAACTAAGTTATGCTTCAGTCTAAACAAAAGTTTAAAAGGTTTTTGTTTATCCAAAAACAAATTCAGTGGGCAACTATCCCAACAATCAATTCTTCATACTTATACCAAAGACGTGATACTACTGCAACACGAATTAAATGGTTTTTGCAATATGTTGTTATATAAAATTCTGATTCTGAAATCTTGAGAAAAAATTTCCAAAAAAAATTCAAAGACTCATTCCTAAAACTTTCAAACCTGCTGCATAACACCAACAGCAAAAAATAAAAGTTGGTCTTTGCTGCAAACCAACTGCTAGTATGTACTGAATTTCATCTAAAAATCCCAACTTAGATTGGCTAAGTATTCAGATTTCAATAATCCTAACACCTATTTTTTATTATTATTTGTGAAAAGATAACAAATAGCCTCCCAAAGTTGAGGGTACAAATCAAAATTTGTTTTGTACAGAGATAAAATCTCGAAGGAACAATACAAATGTTTACTATGAGAAGGAATAAAAACAATTACTTCAACTAGATTATTCCATTTTCAGAGAATGGTCTATTATGTTATTTCTAAAATGAGCACTAAGCATCAATTTGTTACTGTAGTTCAAAACACATAAGCTGATTATTTTTCAGCAAACACAAAACTATAATATTCCCTTTATTTCGGGGGAACTGTTTACTCCACGAGACCAGAGACTAAAGAAATAACAAGCTAAAAAATTATTTCAGACATAGATCATAATCTACTTTCACACACCCCAGAATAATTGAAATCTGAAGAAAAGAATCAGCCAAATAAAATTAAGTAATCAGATTGTGGATTTCATCCTCCTTAATCATGAATATTTTGAAATTTGTTTATGAAATCAATTATTTTTTTAATAAAAAGCAACAAAACTTTCTGTTGATTTTCTTAACTCTATTTTATCCACAAAAATGTTTAGTTGTTTTCCCCATAGGAAAAACAAAATCATTTTACTCTCTTATAACATACTGCAAAAATCATTGAACTCATTGGGGAATAATTTTAGGAGAAAATAGTTTTTTTATACTTCATTGTAGGAAATGCTGTGCAATTTGTTCCTTCAAAATTGACTGCTTTTATTATATACGAAACAACAAAATTTTCAGTTTCATAGTTTATTTTACCCCCTAAATGTTTCTTCATATGTAAAAGCTAATTTTAGTTTTTAGACTATTTTAACGTATTTATAGCAGGATTATTAAATTTGGAGGGGTTCACTTGGAGGACCCTTCCTTGTAAGCAATTTATCACCCTGCTCCCCCTCCCCCACCCAGAGTGGTTCTAACACCAAACCAACTCAAGTTGACTCTCTTACATAACAACCAATCTTTCCATGCCAAAAGTACTGATTGCTGAACAAGGGCTTAGTTTTTTTGTGTTTTTTTTAATACATTTTGTTTCAATGGTGTTGTTCCAGTATATCTCTCTAGCTGTTGCATGATTAAATACTGTAGTGAATTCTAGATTTCAACCATTAAGCCACAAATACACACTGACACTGCTATGATACAAACATGCATTTAAAAAAAAAGTAACTTTTGAAGAAGGTCTAACATGAAACTTTAGTAAGGAGATAAGGTGTACAGAAATTAAATATTTTACTAAAATGCATAAACACAATATCTGTGTAAGGTGATAAAATTTGCAGTTTTATAAGCTTGTAAAACTTTTATGTAGTTCATCTAAATCTAAATAAAAATTCAGTATAAAATTAATCATATTCTCCTTCACAAAGCTGCAAGCTTCAATTCTGCATTTAAAAACTCTTAGTTCAGTGGTCCTGGGTTCCCTCTATAACAGGGAAGATCATTTATTGTGACCAGAGTAGCTGTCTTTTTTTTTCTTCTTTTTTTTCCATGTAAACTTACGAGAATCTCAGTTTTGACCATGTAATCAAGTCTAGAACATAATCAAGTTAATGCTTATTTCTTACATTAAGTTACGATATAAATGTCAATTTGTAGTCCTTAATAGTACCAAGTTTCTTGTGGTCTTTCCTAAAGAGTATTTACTACACAAATGTTGTAATATCAAATTTTTAAACAATGCAAGTGTACAATGGATATTTACATGTGAAAATTTGGTGTTTGTAAAAAAAAATCAACTTTCTTTAGAGACTTTTATGTTAACAACTTAAAAATGAATAACAAGACTCAGCCCTCATTTTTCCATGCATTATAATTAAAGTAACCAAAAATAACAGTGTTCCAAAATGTCATTCAACAACAAAATCTCTCAAAATTTACTTTAAATGCATAAAAATACTTTAACGAATTTATGCATTTAAAGCAATACAAGTTTATAACAAGAAAGTTTATACTTTAAATATGTACTAAAATTAATGATATATTTATTTTCGTTTGAGTATAAAATACTCTTATTATAAAATATTGATGTGTGGCACTGTCTAAACACAAAACAAACCCTAGAATAATTGAACGAACTGAAGAAACTTAAAGTGAACTAGAATGCATGCACTATAGAATCAATTGTTTAACCTGAAAAAATGGAAGCCTACTTGATTTTTTTTTTTTAAAAAAATTAAAGTACTAAATGATATGGCATTGTGATGTGTATGTAGAAAAGTTGTGAAGGATAAATTAAATTTTTAGTCTAGATTACAATAAATACCTTAATGAAATATTGTAAGTTCCTCCTGTTCCTTTGAAGTAAAGATGCGTCCACAATGTATATTTAGAAAAAGCTAACAATTTGATTAACTGGACACTTGGGTAAAAATAATACATGTCCAAAAATCATACTTCAGAAACACCATTTATTCAAACACTTAAGAACTACAATCTTCTTCCCTCCTCATTACAAGCTTCTTTTCATTTCTTGCTCCCGCGTAGCTGAATCCTCTTGTGTTATCTTCTCTTCAAGTGATGTAACTGCTAACTTGCATTCTTGATGCCACTTCTGATTAAAATACAGTACTACAGGATATAAATACTTCAAACCCACTGGCAAAACAATAACTCACTATTATCAAATGCGTAATTGAATAGGGTCCATTAATGTACTTTTTACATTACACATTATATTGATCCCATATTTGAAATTAATTACCAATTAAATGTCTAAAAATCTACAACAGAAAAAAGTAAAACACAAAGTAGACGACATAATGGAGTCCTACATTAATTCATATCACACTAAATTGAATTAGTGGAATATTTTGTTGCCTAGATACTAATACATCATTCTTTCTTAATTCCACATTGTCAAAACATTCAGTTTGTAAAGAAGGTAAATATACCTAGGAACAAACAATAGTCTGAAATGGTGAGAGTGCTTAAAGTAGCCACATACAAGACTAACACAATTTTAGTGGCGGGAGCTACGATGTGAGGATTCTCTCTCCTCCCTTCTCTCTCTCTCCCGCTCCCTTTCCCTCTCACGTTCTGGCTCACGTCTTGTCCCCTCACGCTCTCGTTCTCTCTCACGGTCGCGTTCGCGGTAACGGTCATCATAATATCTGTAAGAATGAAACTTAATTACAAGGGCAGCAATGTTGACAAAAGATTAAATTATACACACTGTTATTTAATACTAGCCTTGATTTAGAACTGATAACTGGAGCAGCCTCTGGTGGTTCTGGAGATTTTGCTCTTGGACGTACAGGTTGCCTTGCAGAGCTGGAATAAACACTGGAACTGGATCAACAGTTCCACAGAAAGAGAACATATTTAATAATAAATTAAAACCAACAAAAAATTGTGCTTAGACTAGTAACATGATACTTTGAGAAAATGTCAGTATTTCAAAAGTCTGAATAAATAATAATGAGACTAAGGAAAAAGGAAGAGGCTTCTAGGCGATATAAATAATGAAGGAAAGGGAAATTAACCCATCACATAACAAAGTTGACTGTGACAAGAGAAAACATAAGGTGGACACACAGACACAATATTTTGGTATTAACCTTCTTCATGTAATAGAGAACAAGCCATTTGGTTCTGGAGGTGCGTGCACACAGGATGTTACACCATGACTCTCTAGGTAGTGAGAGAAATGGTGGGGGAACTGCTAAGGAGATATATTGGCAATAGCTGAAATAATATATTGCAGGTGATAGTAAAATGAATATATATAACAAAGGGTACCCAGTATATACGTGAAAAATATTACTAGTTAAAATATGTAAGTAGAAAAAAATATTAATTAAATTAAAAAGCGATGGGTTAAGTGGTAACAGTTCCCACACCATTTCACCCACTACCTATCCAGTCATGTGGTAACATTCTCTGTGCACACACTTCCGGAACAAAATCGCTCATTCCCTATTACATGAAGAAGGTTAATACCATAATATTGTATTTGTGTGTCCGCCTCACGTGTTTTCTCTCATCGCGGCCATCAACTTTGAGTCTGAATAAACACACATTTTATAGCACTGAAAATAAGCAATGCAAAAAAATTAAGTAAAAAGAGACCTAAGAGAAAGATCCAAGTTTTGTTTAAAGTGGAACAAACTATTGGCAAGGAATGCTAAGGAAATAGTTGTTACCAATAATATCATCATCCATCTGCAAGGATTAGATCACTGAAGCCTGTTTCAGCGCCAATTTATAAATTTAACGGTTGTTTCCACCTTCTAATGTGTTTTCCTTCCTTGTAATCTATAGTTTAAAATGTATTGAAGTGTCCATTCAGTGTCAGTCTACAAAAAGGTAAGTATCAACTGTTTTTATATTTCTTGATTTTGTAAGTTAACTTGAATATCTGCAATTCTCTGCATTTTATCCAGCACAGTGTATCCCTGCTGTATAACTTAAAAATTTCTGCTCCCTCAATTTATCAAATCCATACACATACAACAGCATTGGCACCACTAGTACCTTACGGAATATCAGACAGCTTTCTTTTTTTATTCTTATTGTTTCTTCCCCACAATGTTTGTTTTGCTTTCTGCACAATCACAAATTTCTATATCCCTTGGTGAGTGCTGTATTTACCTTTCTACTTTATATAAATATTGACTCTCAGCAGTTCTTCCTGCTCCATTGTTATCGAGATATGTATGAATGAGTTAAAGAAAAACAAATTACAGCTGCAATCTCACTCATTTCAGCAATTTACAGGAATCATTTCCAAACAAGAGTATTTGGAATTAATATTACAAGGTGTCTGTATACACATAAAAAGACTTTTCTGTATTTGAAAATCTCCTCTTCATACAGATGACTGTCAATGCCATGTTGTATTTACTCCCTTAAGTACACCCTCTCATTTGCTTGATGATGATAAAATGCTTAACACGCAAAATAAAAAACCAGGATAAATTTCTTGGATTAATATGAAATTGGTACTATCATGGCCAATGCAGTGTGGAGCATTAATTCTATGCAAAGGAAGATACAGCAAGTAAAATCCAAGGCATTAGCTTCAGATGATTAATTCAGGAGATACAAATCTCAATAATTGGCTATACAACCATTTATATTCTGTTATTTAAGGCTATGTTTAAAAAATTCATGAGTGGCAGTTTGAAAAACTGTATGAATACTCAATATCCAAAATTCAACAGTCATGACATTTAAGCATCACTGGAAAAGCAAAAAGTTAGACTGGTCCTCACCATCTGTAAACCATGGATGACATTTTGCATAAAAATGAAGGAATCCTTCTCAGAGCTATGATGTACAGTGAAAAGTGTATACTCTTCAAGCATTGCTGACTTTTCAAATAGTGGTTGTAAGCATACAAGCCACCAAACCTTTTTTTTTTTTTTTTTACAATTTTATGGCCATCAACACTGAGATCATTAGAGTCAGAAAAGGATATTTTTGAATGGGATTGGGAGGGAAGGGGGGGTAGTGGCAATGAACAAGAAGAATTTTGCCATGGTCTTTGAAGAAAACACACCAGCATGCACTTATGCAGTTATCTGAAAACACTTGGAAACAGACTCCTGAATGACCAAAGAAGAAAGAAACTAAGTCGCCCAGATGCTAGACCCAAGTATTACCAGCTTGTCCACCAGACTTGGGCCAAATCACATGTCTAAATCAAAGAATAAGATATTTGACACTGGAAAGAAAACAACAAAATTATGAAAATTTAACTGGAAGAGTTAAAAATATTATTTTAATAAAATAAAAATGCAAAGAAATTATGTGACATGAAACACTAATCAGAATGTGTGACATGTCCATCGCGCACCAGTTTTGGTCCGTGAGTCAAGTGTCTGTTGACAATCTGTGCATCGCATACTACTATGTTATTTGTGTTCTAGTATTTCTTGTGTGTTCTTGTATTTCTTGTGTGTTCACACCATGCAGCCATCATCCAAGATAAATGGTAGTTCATTTCACTATCCCAGTTTGTAATTCCTATCAAGTGATAGGTGCTAAGTAGCAAAAAGGATTAAAAATTAGCATAGGGAAATGAACCACCACTTAGATGATGGTTGTGTGGCACCAACACGTAAAACAGACAAATACAAATGACAAAAAAAAAAAATATCGGGCTTAAATTACTTCTTCAACAGTACAAAGATGTAGATGCCTGATTGAAGCTGGCAGCTAACTGGAGGCACAGACCTTGGTGCTTAGTAGGTCAGTAGGCCAGCGGCTTGTGGTGGGGAAGTATGGGTTGGGGATGAAGGGTGTAAAACCAAAAATTGTGAAACTTACTGTGGGAACAGGTCACAGACTTACGGAAGAAGTTGGCAGAAAATATTAACCATTAAAACTCTCTTTTATATAAATATAAAACAAACAAAAATACTAAAAATTAAAAACTAATAGATTACACACTACTCAAAGATCCACTCTGGTGAGCAGTAGTTCATGTGGATAGAGATGTAGTCAGTGTGGATAGAAGTTAAATTATTGGATGTTATCTTAGATTCAGATCCGGCAACAGTCTAATGGCCAATTTAAACTGGCAAGCAAGTTCCTACCTTCTATCATCAGAGTCCTCTCAGACAAAAACTGCAACTCACCACTATATTCACATGACTAAAGTGTCAACTGATTGGTCCTGCTACATTAGCAATACAAACACAAGGTAAAACTCTGAGGTTGATCCAGAGAATGGTGGAGAGGTGCACCTTAGCACTGCTCCACAGTATTGCAATTAAGTCAACTACAGATGCCAAAAATAAGAGGAAAATCTGTGTTCACACTGTCTTGTTATTTCTTTCTGAGTGGGTGCACATATTTTCATTTCATTACAGTCATCAAGCAATACTAAAAATTAAATAGAGTATCATACAACACGGCCTGTGTCACAAGTATGCATGAAATTACAATATATTCCATCAAAATTTTCCAACCAGATCAGCAGAATATATAAAACCTGTACAAGGAAAAATAAATAAATAAAAGAAAGGAGAAACAAGCATTGATGAGAATCAAATGCATAAAATAAATTAGAAGAAAGCAGTATAATTAGAAAACTAAGTGTTCAGCAAGGAAAACTAAACAAACAACTTAAAAACTCTGAAGAACATGATACCTAGATGTCGAAAAACTAACTATATTGGAGAAATATAGCTGTTTACCAAGGAATGAGGTCACACACTCTGATTGGTGTTTGGCATCACATGACAAACGGCTACATTTTTATGTATTTTATTCTATTAAAAACAATGTTTATAATAAATTTTTTTGGTATCCTTGTAAAAAATGTTATACTATTCTTTTTTACTGTCATGTATTCCATTCATTTTAGATTTTAAATTGACATTGCAGTTCACAATACTGCTAAAATATTTTTACCGATGCAGCAACTTTGAACAGCGTTACAAAAAAGTGTATATGAACACAGTGACCATTTGATGTTGGCTAACCTTACTAAAACATTACTCATTAAACTGTTATCATCAAGATTTAAGTTCCTATTATTGTTTTTGTATGAATAATTTTGTTTTCGATTACAACAAACTCCTTCAGCAAAATAAACAAAACAAAAAAGAACATAGCAACAGGCTCACATAGAGGTTACATAAGGCTATAAGTACACATCAACTGTAAGTTTTTGTACTAATAAAACATTGTTTCAAAATAATTACACAAATGGAAACAATCAAAATGCTACTGCCCAGCAACTGTTACAAAATATACAGATTTAATGTGAATGCAGACAGATTGATCAAACAGCAAATGGTGATTAACTGTAAATTATAACTAAAAACTTCAAACTGTTTTGTACTATGTGATATGGGGCAAAAATTTACATTTTTAATGATCAATACACAACTTATAACGAAAAACAAATACTTTTTTATCATGCAAAATTAAGAATTTTTACAGCCTTCTTTGTGGAAAAAATTAACACTGGTAAGACTTTTGTTTATCATCACATTTTCAAAATAATTCTGGCTGAATTCTTTAACAAAGACTGGTGGTTATTATTAGCACAGCAAATACCTGTCTTCGCGGCTTCGTTCACGGTAATCACGTTCACGTTCCCTTTCTCTGCTGCGGGAACGGTCCCTTGGGTATGCGTCAGCGTAATATCTATCTCGCTCACGTTCTCTATCCCTGTCTCGGCTGCGTTCTCGGTACTCACGGTCTCGGCTGCGTGACCTGTCACGTCGCCGACGATGAGATCTCTCTCTATCTCTCGACCGTGATCGCTCTGCAACACGTCCTGCTATTTCATTCAAGCACATACATTATTAACAATATTAGGCCCCAAATCTTACCACCTATTTTAAAATAAAGCAACAGTAATAGTAACAAATAGTAACATGTCTCCTGGAATGAACTTTTACACCAATCAATATGCTGCGTAAAAAGGTTAAAGCAATTACTATGTCTGCACAAAAATCTTTTGTTATCAACACATTTATTTTTTTCCTGCCTATAAAAAAGTTAGTATTTAAACAAACAAGAAATTAAACTAAAGGAATTGTGTAGTTGGTTGATCAACATTTATAACAGGACTCATTGAAGTACTGATTAGCTTTAATAAATGTAACTTAAAAAACCTCTCACAATGAATAAAAATTGAAAATATTAAATATTAAGAAAGCAAGAGAAAGGTACAATCACTTGCCAAAGATAATGGCTGGCTGGCAAAGATATACAGTAAACAGGAAAATAGAGCAGAATTTTTGCATTTAAATTGTTTTGGCACAAAAGAAAAGAAAATGATTTGTCGTCCCTCTGGGTTCTTAATTTGAAAGATATAGTAGTGCCTGCTTTAAAATTCAGCCTCATCTTGTTACAGGCTAAATTTACTGACTCATCACATACTTCATTCCTGTAAATTCAGCCTGGCCAGCTAAGCTAACAGAATCACCTGAGAACTATGGAAGTATTAGACAAGTGGTCCTGTTAAATAACTCTTGAAGTTCTAAAGGAAGCAAATAATATAATTCAACATGCTAAATATTTACACATTTCTGTAGTAAATACTTTTTTGTACGAGTTTTACAGATTTTTGCTTTAATGATACAATAAATTGTTGTTAACAAGAAATCAAAATCTTACTGCATCATATTAACGATGTTTTCATATTCAAAATGGCAAGAAATATTAATACCATCAATTTTTCTAAATCTCATTCTATTCCAAGGGCAAATAAAAAACATATCAAACATTTCTAACATTTGGAACTTTTTTAGGAATAATAGAGAGAAAATCTTCACTCACTTCAGAAACAATATTTTTTAAGAAACATCAAGCTGGACAAAGGTAATATTTAACATTGTTAAAGAAAAACAAAGCCATCTGACTGCAAGAGCATATCAAATATGGTTGTAACCAGGTGACGAATATTTTACGATACCCCAAGATAAAACATATTGTGTCGATTCCTTTGGCACATTTCTGAAGTGGTTTTCATGTCCTGGGCACCTGTTCCGTTTCTTATAATCTTGTGTCTATGCTAAAGACTTGACTGCCATCACCCTTAGTTAAGTTTTAGCTAACTTATTCCTTAGGTACCTATCACACAATTCAAAAAAGATTTAAATACATAAAATTACAGCAACTGATAGTGATTATCATACTATTTACTTGTGATTGCAAATATAAACAGTGGAATTAAATCTTTTAGATTTGAATTTCCTATTTGATAGCAATAATCTGTAACAGGCAGACATTTACATTAACATTTCTTGGAAGAGAGTTATATGAAAAAGCAGTAATCATGATAAACGTCAGCATCAAATCCTTTCCAGTTTTCAGATATAAACAATATACGTTCTATGAAGAAAAAAAACTTATTTAATCTAGTTTTCACGAAGCACACTTTATTGTTGCCTGTTATCATATGTATTATTTCTAAAAGGTGTTTTTTTTTTTTTTTTTTTTTGATACAATCCATTATCTTCCTTCATACCTATACGAAATCTATAAACGAAGTATCATTTTAAAGATTAAGGTCTCCGCTTTTGTCACATCATATTTTAATGAATTTTTCGGAATTAGCCTTAAAGGACAAAAGTGTATTATTTCCACAACCTTTTTTTTCCCACGAGACAGTTATCTCCCTTGATACCTAACAGAAATTGATGAATGAGGTATCATTCAAAAGATTAAGATTTCCTCTTAGGTAAAAAAGAAATTTTTCACAATTTGATCCTTGAAGGGCAAAAGTAATAACTATGAAGGCCATGCATATCTGAAAGTTCTGAAACAAGCCACTGGATTGCAGCAGCACATATCACAGATATAGTAATAAGCTGTTTCATTGGTGTCTACAAGGATTGAGTGCATTACAGACAGATAGCAGCACCACGTATCACAGACATATACATAACTGCATTTTTCGTATAATTTTTTTTTTTCTGTTATGGAAACATTTCTATTTTGCTATACCATTCCTATATAAATGGTAACAATGGAAGTAAAGAACTGCCGTGAGGCAAAATTTATATGGGCAGGCTAGATAAAATACACCCAACACTCACCAAAGCTGAAGGGAGGAGGGCAGCAGCAACACAAAACAACACAGAAAAAACAATATTTCAGGTAAACACCCTTTTTCAAGTTAGCAGAAGTACATGGCTGAGATTGCGTAAGCCCTGCGTTCGAAGCAGTCACTCAAAGAACTCTTCTTACTTGCTGTTCATTCCTATATAAACATTTCATTTTCAAGATTTTCTCATGGAACACATTTCACAGAGATATGGGAAACTGGAGATGGTCCCCAACGATAATGATGATGACGATGGATATGCAGTGTGTATTTTGTACAGGTTAGTTGTATTCTGTTAAGGTCAATGATAGTTTGCCATACATAATATGGTTTACGCATGCAAAAGTTTTTCGTAATTGTTTCATAACATGTCGTATGTATTTCGTTATGTACTTATTATACTAAACAAATAAACAATTCTTACAAATGAGGGCAGTTCTTCTTTCATCCTATTACATACCACCACTTTTCATCCTATTTTATTCGCAAAATTTTCACTCGGGTCATCTAGTCATGATTATTTGAGAACAAATTTAAGGTTAAAGGGAAATAAAGTAATGAGAGAAAATATCTGAACAATAGATTTGTAACTGCGATAATAAGTTTGTAAACAATAGTACGATAATAAATCTGTGGCAGTGAATCAATGTCAATTTACTACTAGCATTCTCTAAAGTCCTTTTCAAATCACTCATCAAGATTGTATTTTTTTATTGTTAATATATATTATTCTAAAATTTTAAAATAGATATTTTAGGCAGTAATATAAAACCATATTACAAAAATTAACATCACTTAACACAAAGTAAACCAATCAGAAAAAAGTAAAGCTTAATCTACTGCAGTAAAAAGAGGGAGTGCAATACTTGGTGACATTTTTTTGTGGTCATCCCAGTAATTTACTAAACACTTTGCTGTATATTGGCAATTTTTCATCGTTACATAGCAGATTGGTGCATAATTTCCAAATCTCATTTAATACAACAATAATATTAACATATTTTACAGAGATCAACTTACCTCTTCGAGCAGATCCATAACTTTTAGTTTCAACACCATGAAGTGTATCTTGTAGAGAACTTATCAAAATTTTGCAACGGTCATCATTTGCAACTTTTGACTGTTTTATTAGAGATATAGCTGTCACCAATGTCTCTATAGCACTAGCATATTCTCCTTAAAAAAAGAGAGAGAGAGAGAAAGAAATAAGTATAGTCAGTACACCAGTATTTTTTTTTCAGGTTATTAGAACTGTAATGAATGTTGTAGGAAAATACCTGCTGCAGCATCAGATACTGCACGAGCAATTGCTGAACTGGAAACAGTTCTATTACGACCCATTATTTCTTCAAATTCAACCTCACTAATAGGAGGAGGACCATCTGGACGATGTTCAGGTGGTGGTGCTCCATACTGGGGCTGCAAATAACATTCTTAAAAAATATAATAAACAATTCAATACCACTTCAATATATTATTTAAGGAATTAGGAGTAGCTGATAAAGAGCTTTAGGATACATCAACAATGAGTCAATAGCACTCTATAAAACAAAAATAACTAATTAAAATCAAATATATAAACACAATTGAAGTCTGGGAGTTAAACTCTAAACAGAAATAAAACACAGCAAAACAAATGTAGATGCCTGTGGATAGACCAACCAAACCAAGAAACTGTAATATCTGTGACAGACAAAATGATGGAGAGATTGACATGTAATTACATCAGAAATGTCTGTAAGGAAAGAAACTGGTTTGCAGATTGACAACGTGGCTTTAGGCAAGGATATTCATGTTAATCTCAGATAGTGGACTATATTGGATAAAGGAAACAAAGAAACTGCCGCGAGGCACTGAAAATAAGATAGGATAGGGAAAATAAACAGTTACCCGTCACTTACCACATGAATCATGTGGCAGGCTCGGATGTGACCACATCTTTCCCCCTGCCATATGTCTCGCCTCCTACATGAGGAAGACTAAAAAGTCGAAATATTGTGTAATTCTTTTGTTTTTGTGTTTTTACGTGTCTCGCCCTCCTGCCTTCATCTGTGGTAAGTGACGGGTAACTGTTTATTTTCCCTATCCTATCTTATTTATAGTGGACTATATGTAAGATATTTTGGATGAATTGGACAAGGGAGGCCAAGTTGATATTGTAATACTATATCTCTCCAAGGCATTTGACAGAGTAAGCCATAAAATGGTTTTTAATAAATTGAAAACTATTGGATTGAATGAAAAAGTTACTTGCTGGGTAGAGGAATGGGGTACTTGCCTGATTTTGGAAAAGTAGTCAGTATTATATATGATTATTTAAATATTGGTGCCAAAACGCTCATAGCTGTCATGTCGTCTCCTGTGACGTCACATCTCTGCTTGTGTCAGTGAAAGCAAATGGGGGATTTGCTTGTCTCAAGGATAAAATGAGTTCTACAGTTTACAAGTGGTGTGTAGTGTCTCAGTGTGTAAACACAACATTTAAAACACCAAACAAATTGTTTGTTAGTTTCTACACAAGGAAAATATGCTGATTTTTTTTTTTTTTTAACTGCTTTACGTCTCTTTTTAACATCGAGGTCTTTAGATATGGGAAAGGATGGGGGCAAGGAATGGGAAGGAATTCGGCCATGGCCTTTTGAAGGAAGCATCCCGGCATTTGCCTGGAGTGATTTGGGGAAACCATGGAAAACCCAAATCTGGATGCCCGGACGGGGATTCGAACTGCCGTCCTCCAGAATGCGAGGCAAGAACGCTAACCGTTACACCGCCCCGCTCGGTATATGCTGAAAAAGTGGCTAAAGCTTGCACAATGTAACCCAACATATTTGCCTACAAAGTCTTCAATGTATATTTGTGAAGACTACTTAGACATAAGTTTTGATTTAATATTTTATTATGTTTAATAAGCTATGGACCGAAATATTTTGTTATGTGAAAAACTTGAAATGTTATCAATAAATAAATTATAACTTCATAGGTTAAAATGCCGTTCGTTTTAAACGTATGCAAATTTTTTTATTAATACAGTTTCCAAATGATATGAAAAATTACATGTAGTATCACATAATGGGGTCAGTGTCACAAGAAAACGTGAAATCACGTTGTATTCCAACAAACCAATGTTGTGAATTTGATAATAAATTATTTCTGTTTACTCACGTTTTTCACCTAACTATATGTGGTGTTTTTGAAATACAAACCTACGTTCTCTCACTTAAGTATTTGCACTACTTTACATACAGTGGACAAAATCTACAAGATGTTTATTTTACGTTTACATACACAAACTTCAACAAATACTGGAAAATAGTTCAACATGAATAAGATGAAAGTTTGCGATTTTTTGCAAAAAATAAAAAAAAATCCTAGTGATAGAACAATGTGTAAAACCACTAATACAGAAAGGAAAAACTTTGTACTTTTACATTCAAAACTTTTTTGTCCGAAATATAACGTCGAACGAACTTAAACATACTTTTAACCTTTTCCTGTTGTGCCAAAAAAAAAAAACTTGAATTCACGGAAGGATTTTTGCCTACATGATTACATTAACGCTTAACAACCCCTACACAAGCTACCACACAGCAACAATTATGTTAAAAACTTTTAAAAAATATTCAAATGAAATATTCAAAATTATTATTAAAAATGTAGACCCGCTGACTAAAATCACAAATAACAGATTTGTACTAAGTAAAACTCGTCAATAACACATATGCTTCTAAAATACCTTATATCCTATATGTTCACCCAGTACATTAGCTATCTCTATGTGCAATTTCATTATAATTCATCCATTAGTTTATGTGAGATGCACAGAAAAACAAACGAAACTTCAAAATTTATGGTTTTGGCACTCTATAATCAGTGCACTACAATTATTATTTTTGAAATAAATTTATGTACAGATGCAACTCTTCTAGAATTTCATTATATAGTATAGACTTGATCAGTACTATGCAAGCTGTTATACTCAAGAATTTTCAATTAACAGTGATTATGAGTTTCCAAAATGTCCTCGTCAAGATAACTACGTAATGTCACATAAGGTGACACCATATACGAGACATAATAAAGCAAAATCAGAATTGTGACAATGGTATACCAGGTGCGTAAATATGAAACCGGAATTTGTACATAAAAAATACACCTGTATTGTATAAAATTGGTACAAAGTACCTTATTTCAAGTACTGCCCATTGCTAGATATACATTTTCCCCATCTCTATATTTTTTTTGACGTAAACCAGTCATTGAGCCACTTTTGTACATTTTCATAAGAAGTGAAGCGCTGCTCAGCAAGTGCGTGTCCCATCAATGTAAAGAGAGAGTTATCGGATGGAGATTAGTCAGGTGAGTAAGCCTCGTGCATCATTATCTCCAAACTAAGCGCTTCAATCATTTCCTAGACCAGTTTTGCTGTATGTGATGGTAAGTTGTCATGAAGCACAATTACTTTGTGTTGCTTTTTCTGGTATTCTGGTCATTTTCCCTGCAATGCTTGATTCAAATTGATCATTTGCTGTTGATAAAGTTCAGAATTAACAATTTCACCAGGTCTTAAGTAGTTCGTAATAGATCATACCATTTTGATTTCACCAAACACACAGTATTGTCTTCCTTCCACAGCGATTTGGCCTTGACATTAATGGCTCAGCTGGAGTTACCCATGATCTTTTACGCTTAGGGTTCTCGAAATATATCCACTTTTCATCACCTGTCACAATTCCATGGAGAAATGACTTTCTTTTATACCTGGCGAGCATCATTTCACGAGTGGTTTTTAGTTTTTCTTGCTGTCAGTCAGTTCATGTGGAACCCATTTTCCCATCTTCTGCATCTGCATCTTTTAAACGTGTGGAGACAGCTTCCCTTCTTACATTTAATTGTTCTGCGAGTTGTTCTTGCATTTGGGCACCACCCTCATCCAACAATGCTTGAAACTCGCTGTCCTCAAACTTCTTTGGAGGTCTTCCACTTTCTTCATTTCTCACATCAAAATCACCACTTTTGAATTTTTCAAACCACTCAAAACACTGTCATTTATCTAGAGGGCGCTCAACGTCAGCTTCAACAATCATTTGATGCCATTCTGCAGCAGTTTTCTTTAAATGGTAACAGAAAATCAATGATGTCTGCAATTCTTAGTTTGGAGGCTCAAAACTCAAAATGTTCAACATTATTGAAAACTACACTGTCGTATGAAACTTGTATTGTTGTGGGTAGAAAATGGCTGTCAGATGTCAAAAAAAGAAAATGGTGACAATGATGCAATCTCATGGTAACTGCATTGATAGCTAGAGCCATCTATTGGCGAATTCCGGTTTCATATTTACACACATGGTATAATGTAGTGGTCATTAGAAATAGTGCCCAAATAATCTGTAGCCTAATTGATGTAGTTATACCATCTTATCACAATATAGTAGCCAAAGAAGCAGAATTTGAACTACTCTAGACTTGAGGCTGAAAGAATGTGGTTTAGCCTTGTTTCAGTTGGTTCCTTATATTCCATCAGAAACTATCTGCACAAAATTCTATCAAAGATTGAATGAATGGGTCATCCAGAAGATTGTGTTGACAGGAACTGCACATTTAGTGGAGGAGAAGGAGGGAGGGTGGGGGGCAGAAATGGAAGCTGCTCTAATCAATGGATTGTAATGCTCTGTTTGAATCTTGGGACAGTTATGGAATGAAACCAGCACCCAATAACTAACATAACATCATGAAAACTAAAGACAAAATTATAATAATGATATATTAAAAAAAAAAAAGAGGAAAATGTTTTGAGGCAATAAAAAAACAAAAAAGGGAAGTAAATCAATCACTTTACAAAGTTCAAGGCAAGAAGGCTGTAAAGAGATGAACAATATTTTAGGGTAATACCTAATCGTGCAGAGGTTTGATGAAACATGCAGAAAGTTTATGGGTGTGGATAACCAACTTCGCCACAAGAAACTTAATAACCAATTTAACTAAGAGTGGAATGTAAAGAACAAGAAACAAACACTAAGTAACCCTGAAACAAATTTATTAAAGCTTTATCAGAAACATTTTAAAAGGAAGAGTAAATTACTATTACTAAACTGAGCTGCAGAACAACCAGGTACCTGAGGTGCAGGAGGTGGCCCATATCCATGAGGTGGACCATGTGGAGGTGGAGGTCCCTGATGTGGTGGTCCCTGATGTGGAGGACCTCCTCCTTGTTGGAAGAAGGCAGGATTAACATGAGGAGCAGGAGGTCCCTGTGGTGGCCCTCCGTGGACTGGTGGCCCTCCATGGCCAGGAGGAGGACCTCCGGGACCTACAACAGTTAAAGAACAGAATTAACAACTACATTATCTTAACATTCAATGAGAAAATCAAATGAACTAAATATTGGAACGAAATGAGAGAAGGGGTAAAGGGCAGGGTCAGAAACTAGTAGGACTGAATTTAAAATTTTTTATTGAACTAATCGGTACAAATCCTTAGTAGTCCTCAAAATAGCACCCTTGTGCTTCGACACAACGTGTATAATATGATTCCCACTGCGCATAGTACGCCTTCTGGAACTCGCCTGCAGAGATGCTGTCACGGCCCTTTGGACATCTTCTACAGAGCTGTACTGGTTTCCCTCGATGTCTCACTTGAGCCGAGGAAAGAGGAAGAAGTCGGGCAGTGTCAGATGTGGACTGTAGGAGGTGTGAGGCAATGTGACAACCCTGTGCTTGGCCAGAAACTCTCTCACGAGCAGCGTGGTGTGGCACAGCACGTTGTCGTGGTGAAGCTTCTAAGAATGAGCAATGTCTGGCCGCAAGCGGAGGATGCGTTTGTGCAACCTGTCAAGCACTGGCATTCACAGTCTGTCCAGGGAGTACAAACTCCCTGTGAACCACACTATGACAGTCAAAAAAGCAGATGAGCATGGATTTGACCCTGGCTTTCTTCGGGCGCAGGGACTTGGTGTGCCACTCAGAGCTTTGGCATTTGGTCTCCGGGTCGTACTCAAAACACCAAGTTTTGTCACCTGTAATCACATTGTGAAGGAAATTTGGGTTTTCTTGTACACAGTTCTGAATTTCATGGGAAATTTGCACACGATTCACTTTTTGTTCATCACGCAGGACTCTTGGCACAAACTTGGTGCACTCCTTTCGTATGGCCAAATCCTCAGTAATAATTTTTTGGACACTGCCATACGAAATCCCTAACTCATCAACAATCAGACAAATGTTTGTGCGCCAGTCAGAGTCCAGGACTACATTCACTTTGGCCACATTTTCATCAATCCTTGAAGTTGATGAGCGACCGGCGCACTGGTCTTCTTTGACAAGCTCCCGTCTCTCCCGGAACAGCTTATGCCACTCGAACACTGTTGAGCGGCTCATGGCAGCATCCCCGTAGGTGCCCTTAATCATTCCATGGGTCTCCGTTGCAGTTCCCCGAGTTTGACGCAGCATCTGATGGCCTAGCACTGCTCGAGATTTTTCTCCATCTTGGATCGCGACGACACTTCTTAACAGAGGTTAACGGAAATCGACGGGCTTACTCTTCGCTTGCCCACAGGGGACCGGAAGAAATATCGGTCTCTTTGGAAGGCTCCCCACTAATATGCCCTGGTAGTCCGACCCCTCTCTAGTGCACTGTTTGTGCTACAGAAATTCAGTCCTACTACTTTCTGATCCTACCCTGTATAAAAGTCACTAATGAAAGTTTTAATGTTTGGAACTCTATTTGATCAATATTTAAAAATAGGAATATAACACCCAGGAATAGCAAAGGGAGAAACACAAGGGAGAAAGTATTACAGAAAATCATGGTATTCTAAACAAGTAATCTAGGATTGCAATTAAAAATTAAGAGGGCAGGGTGAAGTTCCGAGCCTAGCACAGAGATTTTTTTAAAAAAAAATTTGTGACATTGATACACATGTCACAATAATGAGAGTTCCAACCTAATCTGTGATATAGTTTCCTTGTACAGCTTTTCTAAGTAGATGTAATTTACCTCATTCACTGAAATAGATGAACTTAAATACCATGCCACAGTAAAATTCTTTGCTTTGGATAGTTTACTGAAAACAGAAATTCATCCAAAGCCGGTCAAAGTTTTTTTCAACACTGAAGAACTGGGCAGCTGAATTTAAATGTGGTTGTAAATTTCAAAAAGATAAACCATTGGATGGTACACAAAAAACTGCAAACCACACATAAAAACCTCTACAAGGAAACATCCCTTCATCCAGGTATTCTGTATTTATTATTTTGAAAGAAGTGACAAAAATGAGCTACTTTTTGCATTTTATGATGTTTGGTATTTCTCTCTCTCTTTTTCGCAGCACAGCAAAACGTTACATCATCTGTCCAAGATTTTAACATGTTTACCAACTATTAACTCAAATTCCACCTTGGAAACCGCCTGAGAAACTGTTTACACAGTCTAGCGTTATGTGAAATCATTAATCATTGCAGTTTGAAATGACTTTTCACCCAGAAAATTTTTAAAATGTCTGTTTGGTGTAAGACTGAAGAGTTTTATGGCAATGTAAATTGATAAAAAGCTCAACAGGCTACTACGTCCCAACCTGATGTCGTGTCAAGATACTATTATGATAATAGGAAAGGTTCCACTTCACTTGAATGATCTGTGTGCCTAATTATTTTACAAATACTTTAATGGTCTTAAATTATTGATATGATACTCTCATGTGGCTTCAGAACTGTATTATGTTCAATCGTTTCTTGTTTAGTGCTAATACAGAACTATTAAACTACTGCTTCCATATACATAAATATTGACAGCATTCAACTTCGATTTGATTACTTAAAGTGCAAAAAGATTCAGTACAGGGATTAATAGTAACATAGAAAAACATTCAAAAGTACAGTGTAAACAAAAATACTTTTACTGCTCATATTCCCACGAGAAAAATTAATCTGGCCATCGATTGAATGTATTTTATATTCATCAATTTAGTAATAACATCCCAAAGAATCTCAAGTTCTTACAAATTTCAGTTTAGTGCACTCATTCAGAATTCTCATCAACTGACACTAAAAATCACTTTCTTCTGGGCATCATTTCTTTCAAATGCAGCTTCCATGTAAGTATGGTAGCTGTTTCTATTTTCTTGATAGATCAAACATGAATCCTCCATAGCAAGACACCCTCCACTGCATGTGACCGATTGGTTGATGACAAATATATCTAATTGAGCCCAGCACATGCTCATTCACTTCCTCTACAAATTACCATATTAAATTAAGTATCTCTGACCACTACACCAACCCAATCATCGCTAGGTGCTGATCACAGTGCTTGTAGCAGCTAACAAACTATTATACTAAATAGTTACTAGGATCACTGGCATACTGTAATGTCACAACCTCTTTATCTTCCAAATATGGATATATCACTCACGGCAGAAAGATCTCTGCTTATACAATCTCTGTTCACAGGGCGACCCAATGTAACAAAGCTGTCTTCAGTATGTTTCAATGGTAGTACATGAATGATACCTTAATAAAAGGTTGCAATCGTGTAGTAGCCCACGGGGTTTCTAGTAAAATATTAAGGCAGTTGTGATTTCATGCAACATGAGTTTCAAGCAGGTCATTTGCAACAGTAAAAAGAAACAAACTCTGTCAGGGTAATGTGGCAAGTAGGATGCAACACAGCCCGAGCAGGTCAGTCAGCGAATTAAGCAGAACGACGACGTCATTTGGCAAAAGGATGGGAGGACATGGGAGGCAGTTATTGGCCAAAAAGCCTCCCCGCCATCAGGAGGAAGTGGGGGAATGACGAAAAAAACCTGAGTGCAGGGGCCAGACGGAGGTCGGTTGGTGCTAGAATATTCTAGGCTATCTTCTGAGCGTCTCGGGACTTAGCAGATCGGGCAAAGTTGGAGACAGCCAGAGAGTCATTTCATGTGAATTCAACCAAAAAAATGACATTGTCACATTCACAGACACGGATTTTGATGAAACTTGGCGAGTTTAGTCCTCTTATATAGAAAAGTATCCACATCAATTTTTTGTTCTCAATTTGGTTTGGTTTTCATTTTACAGCCAGTCAAAATTTCGAATGTTTGGTATTTTCCAAATTATGACGAATCTGCTCTTTGACTGAAAATAACTTGTATTTAATTTATTTTTTAGTCAATTTTTATGAAAATTTGCGGTAATATTAATGAAAGTACAAGGTTTCCAGAAAAAAATAGGAAAAAATTCCGAGTAATATTTTAAAAATAGAAAAAAAAATAACTTTCATTAATATTTTTCTGAAAGACAATATCAACAAAAGGGAATATAATAACAAAAAAAAAATCTTTTTCCTTAATGATCTTAGGAAGTGTGTTCTGTCATTAAAAAAAAATTAATGGCTTTTTCATTTCTTTATATATACTTTTAAAATTAAATATAATTTTTAAAAATTTTCGCTATCCAATTTGCTTACATAGGTGTTTATTATTTTCTGTGAAAAAGAGTTGCAAACACAATTTTTAATGTGTTATTTTACTAAACATTGAGCATCTATCATATCGGCTGGTTATTCCTATTATTTACAAAAGATTTTTTTATTTACTTTTTTTCTCTGAAATATTGATTCAACTTTAATTTCTTTCCAAATTCTTTTTTATGTAATATGATGATTAATATCAGATACATTGAATGTTTCTTTCATTTTCTGTCTTGTCTACATTAAGAGAAGCAGGAATTGTTAATATCGATTTTTATCCCAATGTTAATTGTATTTGTTTTTTCATAATTTCGGCAAGTTTATCCAAATCAGCTTCTTTTTGTTGTACAGTTTCTTCTGATCCAGGATTAGGGATTTTAACATTGGTGGCCGAGTAGATATATACATTAATTTACTTTGGAGTCACAAATTATACTTTGTTTGAAACAAATAGACAAATACAAAATTATGGCACTAGAAGTAAAAATGGTCTTTACAAGGATTTTTTTTGGTAACAGTTTAACGTCCCTTTTTAACAACGTGGTCTTTAGAGACGGGAAAGAATGGGGGCAAGGAATGGGAAGGAATTCGGCCATGGCCTTTTGAAGGAAGCATCCTGGCATTCGCCTGGAGTGATTTGGGGAAACCATGGAAAACCCAAATCTGGATGCCCGGACGGGGATTCGAACCGCTGTCCTCCCGAATGCGAGGCCAGAACGCTATCCGTTACACCACCACGCTCGGTTTTACAAGGATTACATTTGTTCAAAAAGGGGCCCGATATTCAGGGATACATAACTTCACTAAACTCCCAACACATATTAAATGTCTAGCAGATGATGAGAAGAAACTCAGGAAAAAAATTGAAAGAATTTTTAATTGACAACTCCATCTACTCTGTCAAAGAATTTATTTCTAAGATACTTACAAAATAAACTGCCAGTAGTTTGTGTAAATGTAGTTGACATAATTAATGTACCATGTATCCCACAACTGTACATCTTTCCACATCCCACAGAGCCAGTCTCTTATATTGGGATCAATGGAAAATGAATGTATTGTATTGTTTCTCCCACTGGCAGTTCTACTTCAAGTACTTTTCCTGTTTCACATTTTCTTTTTCCACAATGATTTTTACTGTGTTCACTGAAAGCATGCAAATTTAGAAGGGAAGAACCAGCTTTTGCAATAGTTGCATTTAACAGAATTAATGACTCTTTCTTTTCTAATTTAGAAAATTCTTTGGGTAGTAATCCTATATCATCACTACCATGACTAAAAACCTACTTTTCATCACTGTCATCTTGGCCTAAACATTCCTTTTCATCACTACTTGCAGCTTTACTTTCTTCACTTTTCAATAAAAGATTTCTACAGGATGAGCAGAGTTTCTGTCCTGGTTTGATTTTGTATCCTTTTGACATTATGTTTTCACACTGCTGAACATTGATTACAAGTAATGCTTTCTTAACATGTTTGTTTAAGTCTTTTGATAAGATCACAACATAGTTTTTGTAGAAATCCAAACTTTTTTATAAATACACTTTTGTGATGCAGACAGTTAGTATGCAATTCTTGTTCGGATTCAGTTCTTAGCATTAGAAGAATTTATTCGTCTTCAGACAATTTATTAACATTTTATGTAGCTTCTTTTTTTGCTTTGTAACTAAATTGATAACAGTCAGATAATGTTAACTCTCCCATACTGTACTTGTCCTCCTTTTTTCCTACTAAAACACATGAACATAAGCATCTCTAAATACAAAGAATAACTAGATACACACTGAAAACGCAAATAACTAGATGCACACTGAAAAAGCATAAGACAGCATTGATATCAGATTAACTGACCACTGTGTCAATGGAATAGAAAGGAGATTTGTCTCAGTTTTGAAATAGGAGAACATTTTATAAGCTGGAAGAAAGATTACAAAAGAACACTTTTGAATAGTGTGGCGAGACAGTATTAAGTCATGTTTATTATGTGTAAAGCTTAAAAGTCGACACGAAGTATTGTTAAGCGCAGAAACGCAGGGGGCAAAAATTAATTGTCGAGTTAGTCTGCAATGCACAACCAAAGAAGTCAGTCACGAGTTTGGCCGTTGCAGTAGTTGGTGTTATGTTAGCTGCGTAGAGCAGACGTAAAAGTAACAAAATGTTATATGCAAATCACTAAAAGAAAATACTTCCCGACGATTGACAAGCTGAGAGGGCCAGAGAGAGAATATCATGCAATAAAAATACATGAAACCGGCAGTGAATAATGGAATTTATTTTAGAAGTGACATCACTTGTAGAAATTTCATGCTAATCTTGCAACAGTTACGGAACGCTTTATGTCCTTTTTGTTGGAATTTTTACGTAACAATACAACTGCAGGTTACCTTCCTGACATAAACGCGTCTATTAGGCGGTATTTACTTTTAATGTGCAAGTAATTTTCATTTTTTTAAAACTTTTTTTTGGTGTGCATGTAACGTCCAATTTCCTTTTTGAAATCTTCTTTGGTTGTTTCAAATGGTTGTAATCCGCTTGTTATCCAGAAAGTTGTTAAGCATTCAGAAAAAAAAAAAATTAAACTGATGTTTTGGAGGATTTTGGGGAATAAAAGATTATGTGATGCAACCAACACCAACTGGTATCCAAAGAAAACGACAAAAGAAAACAAATTGAACATATTCCAAAGCGAGGATCGAACCTAAGGACCCTAACCCTAATAATACTCGCCTTAAACAACGGATTACATTCAACTCTACGAAATTGCAGTGTAAATTAGCTTCACAGAAAATCGTGACTTTGTCGCTATATCAAATTGAAGTTGTTACATTTTTAAGCTCCACAGAATAAAACTAAGTGGTTGTTTCTATATCTAGCCCCACAAATAAGGCGCCTACTTTCAATATTTTACCTCTGTAGGCTTTTACAAATTGTTCCGGATTTTATATTCAAAAACTTTCATTAATAACAAGAAACAACCAGCTACAAACAATAAAAATAGTTGAAAACTTGGGTAATAGGAAACGCTCCAATCGCAGCAGCAGCGTTTACAGACGTGTGACGTCACAACTGTCATTGCATGCACCAGGCAGCAAATGAGCATTTTGGCGGGCTTTTAAATTCTTTAAATTTTAACTTTGAATGTTACGCAAAATAATGCACATACGTCAAAAAATCGCTTCACTCGGTGAATAAGGTGTACCAATAAAAAATTTAAAACCATTTTCAAGAAGTAGTCAAATACCCAATTCGCCACAATAGCCTGCTATGTAAAGGGTGCTGTAGGAAGTAGTGTTTTAATAATAAAAATAAAAATTCAAAGGATTATATGAGCAAGTTTTTAGATATTTATATTTTTAAATACATTCATTTATTTGGTAATAGTATGGGAAAATATATAAATCAAAAATTAATAAATAAAATTTTAAAAATACAGATATATTTTTAAGCTAAAAATATAAAGAAATGAAAAGCAATTAATTTTAATTTTGAAGGTAACAGAACACTAAGATCATTAGGAAAAAAATTTTGAAGTAATTATATTCCATTTGGTTGATATTGACTTTAACGTATTGCACACTTTTTGAAAAAAAAAAAAAATCATGAAAATTATTATTTTTTCTATTTTTAAAATATTACTTGGAATTATTTCATTTTTTCTGCTTTAACTAATATTACTGTAAATGTTTATAAAAACTGACTGAAAAATGAATGAAATATCAATTATTTTCAAGCAAAGAGAAGAATCGTCAGAATTAGGAATGTGCCAAACATTCAAACTTTCGACTGGCTGTAAAAAGAAAACAATCAGATCGAGAAGAAAAAATTGAAGTGCATACTTTTCTGTATAGAAACACTAAACTTATCAAGTTTCATCAAAATCTGAATCGGTGGGTGTCATGGCTTGGTTGAATTAACATGGAGTGACCCCAGGCAGAGAGAGAGGGTCATAGCTTAATCATCACGACGATGACACCAGCAAAGCAGGTTTAAAATAACTAAGTTGGCAATGTAGAACGGGACTTGCATATTATGTCAGTTAACAGAATAACGGGCTCTGACATTAGTTGCAATAGATAATGGACTTGGTAATATAAAAGGGAACTGAAAGAATTAAATGGAGTACTAAAGATGACTATGTGCCTTTGTAAATAAATGTGAATATTGTACATACCTTGCTGGAGTATCATTTGTGTATTCTACTACTCAGATGACTTAAGAGTCTTACCCACAATTTAATGTACCTCTTGGGAAGCGGCAGTGCGAAAGTCAAAAGATTTACCAGCCCACCATTTGGTGTGATGGTGTGGTGTCAGTCAACACGATAAAGCGTTGGGCATGAGGATAGAAAATACATCAGTAACTTGCAACTAATGAGATCAATGGAGAATAAGATAAGGAAGAATTTGTACGGCAGAAAATACCTCTCGTTATAACAGTGTTACAGAATTGGCGAAACAGCTAACTGCTTCTTGCACAACAAGCTGCAACAGTGCAGAATCAGGGTCAGCACGCCAGCAACTCAGCAGAAACAAGTGAGTAAGCAAGTTTTGCAGCCATGCCTAACAGTGCAGGAGGTGGTGATTCCATGAAAAGTGAAGTAAAAAGAGATAAATCAAAAGTGAGCTTGGCAGAAGCCTTAAAATTAATTCCTTTTGTGGCGAGAAAGGAGCATTAGATGAATTTATTGATAATTACAATACAGCTTCCAGTGTTATTCGTGACGACGAACACGAGATTTTGTTGAAGTTGTTAAATCGTGCATTGGAGGTCCGGCGAGACAGCATATTCCAGTAAGAGAGAAGGTAAAGGAATGTAAAGATGTCCGAGCTGTATTAATAGAGAATTATCGGCCTAAGCATACGGTGGATCATTATGCTATCAGTATGTTTGCAAGTCGGCAGCGGGCTGGAGAAATGATTGTGGATTGGGCTAGTAGGCTGGATGGAATTGTGCAGGAGTTTCGGGAAGCAAGAAAGAGAGATTTGAAAGGCAGCGAGTTGACAGGGGCATTGAAATTAATACACAATCTGAGTTGCACTGTGTTAACTCGAGGCTTAGTGGATGAGAAGATTGTTGCAATGTTAAGAGTGCAAGGAACGGTGGAGATTGTCAAGATCGCGATTTCAGAATAAACAGTAATTTTGTCAGCTAAAGAGAAGTGGCAACACCAAGACAATGATTGCAGGCAGTATCCAGAGTTAAACAGAGGAAGAAGTGAAGTTTGGAACTCTAGAAGGATAGTGGAAGACTCAATTATGTGGAAGAAGTGGGCACAATGCACGGCAGTGTGTAAAAGGAGCCCGTCATAAGAGAAGTAGCACGAGAGGTGAGGATGCGCTGTCAGTTGTGTCATCGCGGTGGCCAAGAGGCGAGGCAATGCCGAAGCAACATAAGCATAAGCTTGAGCAAGTAAACTAACAGGAGACCAGTGGTATGAAGAGGAGTGTAGCGAAGCGATTGCGGAGTTGAAACAGTGAAACAGGAAGGCCAAGTTCTATAAATGAGAATGAACATAAAGAAAACTGCAGAGGGGATATAAATGTGAAGAATTCGGTGCTTTGTGGAAGATATAATGCCATATGGGCCCGTATCGAGCGTACAGAGCAATGAAGTGTGAAAAATGTCGACGATGGGGGACATCACCCGAAAGATTGCAATGCGTGTTCGTGAGTGGAGCAGATGCGAGAAGAGCAGAGGTCAGACGAGTCGGAAAACTAGCTTGGGACAAAGCCGCATAGTCGGATGACGTCCAGAGAGGAGTTGAAGAGGAGTGATTGAATTAATAGGAATCGAAACGGCTACATCGAATTGGGGTGTGAGGAAAGCAAATACAGTCCAATTGAGCTGCTCTTGGATACAGGTTTCTCTTCTCAAGTCGGAGTGTGTGAGAGATACCAAGCGAAAAGAGATGACAATTGGTGTGCAGATTAAAGGGATCACAGGCAAACCCCTATTCACCGAAGGAGGGATAATGGTTACTCTGAAGGAAGGCCGGGAACTAACAAATTGTTCCTGCAGGAGTAGACATGCTTTACAACGGAATCATGGGCCGAGATTGGCTGAAGGAATTGAAAGCCATAATCAATTACGGAAAACAGGTGGTGAGGATATAAGGACACAACATTAAGATGAAGAGTGAGGTAGAAGTAAACGCTAAGCAGTGACAGGAAGAAATTAAGACGAAGGCCCCACAAGAAAATAACGAGATGCATTTGTGTGGGGGCAAGACAAGAGAAAATAGTCGAGGTGGAGATCGAAGGAATACAAGGAGTTTCAGAATCTGTTGTACCCAAGCAAGAAATGGCAGAAGGAGTATTAGTCTCAGAGGCACTTGTAAGTGTACGGCAGGGTAAATGTATTTTGACATTATTAAACGTCACAGAAGAGCTCACACTGACTAATCCAAATGTTAAGGCAGAGAAACATGTTGAGCAAAATGAAAGGAAAGTGCGGTTATCACAGAGAAGCAGAATGTGCAGACGCAAGAGAGAATTAAAAGAATTGTAGAAGGTTCGAGTTTAGATCATTTGGCGGAGCCGGAAAAGCAAGCTGTGAAGGGCTTATGTGCAAGTTATCTAGATGTCTTCCATTGGGAAGTAGATATGTTGAAGCATGAAGCAGTGGACCAGGAAATTCAAATGGAAGCAGGAGATGCTTGGAAAAGAGAAGATAAGAAAGGGGTAGAATGCCCGAAAAAGAAGTGAGGGACCTGCAGAACGACGTAGGAAAGTCGTCGAAGGCAGTGCTTATAAAAGAAGAAATCAGCGACAAGATTCATACGTCGTTGGAAATAAGGAATTTGCACAAGGGCGTAGAAAAGGAGTCACAAGCAGAAATAAGCGGCAAGAGGAATACATCATAGTTAAGAAAGCAGTTGAATAGAGAGACTAAAAGTCTAATTCAGAAAGAAATAATTCAAGAAGTGGGAACCAAGCAGAGTTTGCCAGTGTTATCAAAGAATGGAAAGAAAGAAATTAAAGGAGCACCGAAAAACTGAATGGTACGTGGTATCGGGACCAAGTGGGGAAAAGCCAATGGAAATTGTTACAAAGAAACAAAAGGAGGAACAGAAGAAAGGAGGCGAGAGATTAGTATGAGAAACTCTAAGAAGAAAATGAAGAAACTACGAAACATTGAAAGAGCGGCAAATAAACAGTGAACCACCGTTGTTAGGAAAGGCAGACAAAATGATAGAAGATACCACAAACAGTGCTTTGGAATGCACACATTTGGCGTTAGCAGAATATTTACGTCACTATGTGGACGAATCGCAAGAGAACTGGGATGCGTTATTAAGATATGGCACGTTTGTCTATAATAGTACAACTCATACAGTGACGAAGTATTCATTACATTTGTTATTCTATGAACGAGAAGCGAATATACCAGGAGTCCAGCAGCGGAGGCCAGAGGAGCCTGTGCGCAGCTATGATAATTACATGCAGGTGTTGAAAAATCAAATTTAGTCATTACATGACAGAGAGAGGAAGGAAAACAAGCAGTGGTATGACAAGCGAAAGAATCCGGAAGAGTTTAAACCTGGAGACAATGTATTATTCGAGAGTTTTTCATTACGAAGAGGGAGATCGAAAAAACTGCAAAGTCCTTACGAGGGACCGTTTACGGTTGTAACGGTAAAATATCCAAACTTAGTGATAAGAGGGAAGAAGAATCATCTGAAAACAGTACACATGGATCAACTGAAGCGATTTTATTAGTGAGGATCCAGTGAGCGAACTTCGAAAATGGAAGCCAACGCACAGAGACAGTGCGGACGCAACCAGTGAGTCATACGTGTAGAGCAGTACAGCCTAACGGCAGGTTGAGGTAGGTCAGTGAAGCGACAAAGCACGTTACAGCGAAAACATCGCCGAGTGAATGCAGAGGCAGGTCAAGGGCAGACAGCCTAACAACACAAGTTACGGAGATATATATACCATGCATGTTGCGAGAAGTTAAATAAATGTTACGTGCATGGTACCAGAGAGAAAAAAAGATAGGTGGGGAAATAAAAGAGAAAAAAATTAATCAAAGAGCCACAAGAAATATTTCAGTGTCAAGTACATAAGGACAATTACTGGTAGGAGGAGTGTGTCAAATGGTGAATTACGTGTTATGTGTGGAAATCGTCATGGGCAATTAATTGGGGAAAAAAAGAGACAATGTCAGAAGTTGGATATGTGAAGCCAGAGACGAATTACAAGTGAGGATGTGGTTGTAATCAAGACATTGTAAAAGTGTTTCAGGAAACTGAAGTATGCAGTGAAGGAATTGTATCGGCGAAGGAACTGAAGACGGAAGATGGTGAAATAGTAACGAGCTAGTTCAGTATGTCCATTGATGGTGTGTTATAGGGTGTGAGAGACAGGGGGTGATCGCAATTTTTAGTATGTCAACAGGAACAACAAGACAAGGTGGACATTCAATAGTCGTCAACGAGGCCTTGCAAACACCAGTACGGCTAGATCGAAGATAACAGCAAGCGAAGCAAATGTCACAAGTGGCCTTGGCAGTGGGCACATCACCTACGTCAGCTGCTGGCTGGCACAGCGAGTGGCGGGTGCATACATCACGGCAGCTACAAGACATCGACGGCAGGTGAAGCGGACAACTGGACACGCAGAAGAAGATGACGATTTGCAAAAACACACTCACTAAATATGGTATTCATATTACACAGACTAACATATTTAATTGTAGAGGGAAAAAATGAATATTACATGGGGAAAAACAGTGAAGCAGGGGAAGTAGAGTACAAGATAGGCATAAGACAGAGTGGTACAGTCTTATAGGGGGATACAGAGGTATAGCAGCCCACAGGATTTTTAGTAAAATATTAAGGCTGTTGTGATTTCATGCAGGTCAGTTGCAACAGTAAAAGGAAACAAACCCCATTAGAGGAATGTGGCGAGTAGGATGAAACACAGCCCAAGTAGGTCAGACATTCAGCGAACTAAACAGAGCAACAACATCATCTGGCAAAAGGATGGGAGGCAGTTATTGGTCGAAAAGCCTCCCCACCATCAGGAGGAAGCGGGGGAATGACGAACAAAAACCGAGTTCAGGGGCCAGAAGGAGGTCAGTTGGTGCTAGAATATTCTAAGCTATCTTAGAATATCCTGAGCGTCTCGGGACTTAACAGGTCCTAGGGTCGAGCAAAGTTGGAGACAGCCAGGTGGAGAGAGATGGTCGCAGCATAATCATCACGACGACGACACCAGCAAAGCAGGTGGGAAATAACTAACTTGGCAATGTGGAACAGGACTTGCATATTATGGCAGTTAACAGAATAACAGGCTCTAATATTAGTTGCAATGGATAATGGACTTGGTAATATAAAAGGGAGCTGAAAGAATCAATTGGAGTATTAAATACGACTATGTACCTTTGTAAATAAATGTGAATATTGTACATACCTTGCTGGAGTATCATTTGTGTATTCTATTACTCACATGACTTAAGAGTCTTAGCCACCTAACGTACCTCTTAGGAAGTGGCAGTGCAAAAGCAAAAAAATTCACCATCTCACAACAATGGCATTTTCAACTTTCAAAACTTTTAATCGTAACACTTAATTTCCTCATCTACACATTTATACTATAACTGCCTAAATACATTTGATTCAAAAATGTAAAATCTGTTGAATTTTTTTAAAAAATTAGAAAGATTAGCAATAATATTTCCGCTTTTGAAAATATAAATAAACCAGGACAAATTGAGGAACACATTTCACACTTACCTCCCATCTGACCAGGAGGAGGGCCTCTCGGCGGTGGACCTTGACCAGGAGGTGGCCCTTGCATTGGAGGTGGTTGGCTGTGTGGTGGGAATCCTGGTCCTGGGTGGTGATGGATACCTATGGTAGAATTAATTAATAATCAATTAAATCTTACCATGATCTACATAAAGTAGTTTCGACACAAAAATGCTGATGACATAAATTTATCAATGAAAAGTAAAATTCAAAACTAAAGTCAATATAGAAATAATCATGAATCAAGAATATTGGGGCAGCAAGATAGCTTAGACATTTATAATCTTGCTCCAGTGTTACAGCAGACAATACTGGACTGCAAAACTTCGAAAAACCCACAAGTTTTGTAATATGGTAAATGAAATGTTTGCCATCAGGTTCCAGTCAACTACCTGCATAGACAGGACGGTTATCTTGACCATTTTCATTAGGAAGACGGTAATGTGATCATTGCCACAGTGAGGCCTCCTTAACCTTCCCAAGAATTTGCCCGAGTGGCCATTGTATGGCAGCTTGAGTGGGCTTGGGTAGCAGTGCAAAATGGTCGTTGGAGAAGAAACATCCCCATCTTCATTAGGAACTGAGCCCCAGTCAACCAAGCTGCAGTCAGGCAGCCTGCCAACTGATGTAAGGAAGCCCTTTGTAAATGGTACATGTTCCTAATTGATAGCATGATATAAATTTTTGTTCCCAAAATGAAAGGAAATACAGAAAGTTTAACTTTATATTCTGTATTGTATACCATTCATTCAAAAGTAATCAATATCATTGTCATACAAGGGTATGTAAGGGTGTAAAGGTTTAGGAGAGACTATACTAGCCTCTTCCAACCAAATGTCAACTTCTCCTTCATGTGGTGCACCCTGTTTGCACAGACTAGGCTCTGGCAACTGCATGATTCCCAGTATAAGGAGTCGCCCACTGCTTGCCAGGCTTGGGAAACACAGGATAATTAGCTCACAAGCTGTCAATGGAGTCACTGGTGTAAGATTTGAAATGAATAAGAGAGTAGGGAAACGGGCGAGTTATTATGAATAATTTAGTGACAGGATTTTTATGATGAGGTTAGAAAATAAGCCCATCCCAACCACGTTAGTACAAGTGTACATGACAATGTCACAGGAAGATGACGAAGAAAGATAGTAAATATACACCGAAATTGAAGAATTAATTCAGGGGAGGAAAATATAATAATCATGGGTGATTGGAATGCGATAATGGGAAAAGGAAAAGAGGGGAATACTGTAGGAAGTTTTGGTCTAGGAGAAAGAAATGAGTGAGGAAGACAGTTGTTAGAATTTTGTGAATGATATAAGCTAGTAGTGGTAAACACACTGTTTAAGAACCATGCAAGAAGGATGTACACCTGGAAACATCCTGGTGATACAGGCAGATATCTGCTGGATTACATCACGGTCAAACAGAGATTCAGGAATAAAGTTCTAGACTGTAAAGCATTCCCAGGAGCAGACATAGACTCTGACCATAATTTGATAGTAATGAAGTGAAGGCTGAAATTCAAGCGAATAAGGAAACAGCATAAGCAGAACAGACAGGAAGTGAATTAACTGAAACAATCTAATACGAGAGTAATATTTGCAGAAATGGTAGACTTAGGTCTAAGAAGTAACACTGAAAGGAGCTCAACCGAGGATGAATGGAATGCATTAAAGACCGAAATAATGAAAGCTGGTAAAGAAACATTAGGCTTTAGGGAACAAGCTGCCCGAAAATCTTGGATCACAGAAGAAATTTTGGAGCTGATGGATCAGAGGAGAAAGTACAAAAATGCTCAGGATGAAGCAGGAAGAGAGCAATACAGGCAATTTAGAAATCAAATAAACAGGAAATGCAAAAAAGCAAAAGAAAAATGGCTACAAGAAAAGTGTGAAGAAGTATAAAAGGAAATGGTCATAGGTAAAGTAGATGTTTCATATAGGAAGATCAAACAGAATTTTGGAGGAATGAAGAAAAGAGGTGTGAACATTAAAGCTGCCGATGGAAAACCTCTTTTAAGCTCAGATGACAGAGCTAACCGATAGAAGGAATACACATTGAGTAACTGTATGATGGGGCGACTTGAAAAATAGCGTAATGGAAAAGGAAGGCGATCTCAACATTGATGACTTAGGAGATCCTGTTTTGAGGACAGAATTTAATAGAGCTCTGAATGACTTAAATGCAAATAAGCCAGTTGGAATTGATGAGATCCCTGCAGGACTTCTTAAAACCCTAAGAGAAGAAGGAATCGAAAGATTATTCAAGCTTATATCAAAAAATTATAAACCAGGAGAAATTCCAACTGATTTTAATAAAAATATCATCTTCACACTTCCGAAGAAAGCACAAGCCGACAAATGTGAGAATTACCGCACCATTATTCTAACATCACATGCTTCAAAATTACTGACAAGAATAATATACAGAAGAATGGAAAGTATAGTAGAAGACATAGTAGGTGAAGATCAGTTTGGGTTTAGGAGAAATCGCGGTACAAGGGAAGCAATTCTGGCTCTAAGATTAATACTTGTAGGGTGGATCAAGGAAAGTCAAAGATACTTTTATGGCATTTGTTGATTTAGAAAAAGCTTTTGATAATGTTAGGTGGGACAAAATGTTCAAAATTTTGAAGAAGTCAGGTCTCAAGTACCGAGATAGAAGAATAGTCTATAAACTATATAAGAATCAAGCTATACTAAAAGTAGAGAATCATGAAAGACCTACATCAGTTAAAAAGGATGTGAGAAAAAGTTGTAGTCTATCCCCGTTAATATTCAACTTGTATCTAGAAGAAGCAATAAAGAAAGTCAAAGAAAAATTTCCATGTGGCATAAGTGTTCAGGGAGAAAAAATCAGTATGCTATGATTTGCTGATGACGTTGTCTTGTTAGCAGAAAGGGCCGAGAATATTGAGAAGTTACTGAATGGCATGAACAAAATACTGAAGGAAGATTTTGGACTGAATATAAATCAAAGCAATACTAAAGTAATGAAATTTAGCAGAAATGATATCAATACTAGTAGATTAAATATCAAAATAGGATCGGATGCAATAGGAGAAGTAAGTGAATGCTGTTACTTGGGAAGCAAAATTACAACCGATGGCCGAAGCAGGAATAATTTTAAAAGTAGAATAGCACTAGCAAAAAGAGTCTTCATGAAAAAGAGAAACCCTTTAGTTTCAAATACTGATCTAGGAATTAGAAAGAACTTTTTAAAACTGTGTGTGGAGCACAGCACTTTACAGTAGTGAAACATGTACTTTAGGAATACCGGAAAGAAGGAAAATTGAAGCATTTGAAATGTGGTGTTACAGAAGAATGCTGAAAATTAAGTGGACAGACAAAGTAAGAAATAAACGAGTTTTGAAATGATTGGCGAGGAATGAAGTTTGTGGAATAAGCTTACAGAAAGAAGAGACAGGCTGGTAGGTTATTCCGAGACATGGTGGATTGGTTAATTTGCTGGTGGAGGGAACAGTCGAAGGTAAGAACTGTAAAGGAAGACAGAGATTAGAATATATGAAGCAGATAATTGAGGACGTGGGTTGTAAGGACTAAGTAAAGATGAAGAGGTTAGCACAAGATAGGAAGGGATGGAGGATTGCATCAAGCCAGTCGAAAGACTGATGACAGCAAAAAGAGTATTGTCTAACAACCATAGTAAAAAGAGTATATGTGATAAACTGTTCAAAAGTGGTAGCTTTATTATAAATGCTAACAAAGATATTGTAATGGTCAAGTTGATTTCACTCTGCTCAGCATACAGAACTAGAACTGCAATTAAAAAAAAAAAAACTGTTGGCGCACCCCTGCCCCACACCCCCTCCATAACAAGCCAGGGGTGTCGGGCTGTTCTCGCAAGGCCTGACTATCACCAAAACTAACAGGAGCATTACAATATTAATAACTGAAAAAAAATATTTACTAACTCCATTTGTCTTTTGAACACTATGCCAGAATGAATACAGCATAAGATCAAAATTTGGCACAAATCCTAATAAACAGTGGATTTTAAGAGAGATTTAAACATTTTTTCCAGTTAACTATTCCTAAATGGATTTACACTGGAGATACACAAATTTTTTAATGTGTCCAATTCATAATGATGTCTTAAAACCCAAATATCCTTTTTTTACAATTAATAAGGTAAATACAGATATCAAAAAATGAATGGAAATAATCAATAGAATTTTGAAAAGTAAATGACAGTAACATCTTTCAAACAAACACTTTTCATAACACTTTTTGTAAAACTTCAAGTACACTGTATTTCACACTGAAAACCAAGTGACAGGAAGTAAACAAAAAATATCACGTGATTCGTTTTTGAATCGCTATCAATTACAAGTAACTTTAAAAAAATTACGTGATATTATTTGGTAGCTTTTACTCTCCAATATAAAGATATTTAATAACGTGTTTGAAAGTGAAAAGAATGATAAAGAGGTGCTATAGCAAAGTAAGAACCAAAGAGAGACAAAAAAATGTTTGTCTTATATAATTCACCAAAAGGTATTTCAGATAGTACAGAACAATAGCATACGTAGTTTGAAACCAAGAATCAAGAGGGCATAGTTGTAACAGAAATTTATTTTAATAAATAGCTAAATGATTATGAAAAAGGCATGGAAACTTTTAACTCTATCACCAAATCATAAATGAGCAATGAAATTATCAACATTATTACAACTGAATATGTAAATACAGCACTAACGATAACCAAATATTTAGTGACTAAACCTATTCCCGAAATAAAAACTGCTTCAAACACATATCTAGAGGTACATGATTAACTTATCTTCTGAACACATCCAATGAATAAATTTTCCAAAAATTGCAGCTAATAAAGTCAGGATGGCAAATTTCACTATTAACTACTGGCAATGCCAGGTTTGCAATTTTCTTGTTTTTTACTACTTTATTACTTAATATAAATGCTTACGGGATTATCGCTGCGTTGCTATACTCCTCCTACTGTGAAAACAACAAAATCCTTTACTTTCCTACTTCATTAGTATGAGATTAGTCATTTCCAAGCATATTTATCTGTAATTATTCCTACATTGCAGCGTTTTGTTTGATAAAAAATGTTTTCAGTAAATGAGTTATTAGTTTCAGGAAAATCTGTCATGGTTCTTCTGCTGTTATTGTTAACATTTCTTGCAACTCTCCACTAGCATGACATTATTTGCAGAACCAGACAGCTTAAAGGAATGACAGCGTCTCAAACATAGTAAAAATTACTTGGAGAACATTAAAGTGAGCATCTGGTTATTTGTACAAAAAAAAAAATTTAAAAAAATCGCCAGTTATTGCCAGTCTGTTAATAAGCAGCTTACTGTACAGTTCCAGATAGCCTTGAGACTATAGTGTGTGCAATTGTAAATGGACCGAGACAGGAAGGACTAACCTGATCTCGAGGGAATCTGTTTGTGGGATTCCAGCTTCCAGTCCAACAAAGGGAATTAGCGGAGGATACTTCGTAAAACAGACAGTTTCTCATCTATGAGTTTATTGAACAAATGACCTTATTAGTCAACAGGGGAAAGAGACCAACATTAGAAATGAAACATGGAGTTTTCAGACGAATTTGATTAGATAGAATTCAGTTGGACTCCCTGTAAAAGTGATTTTGGCAGTGATCCTGGTTCTTATTGGCTTGTTCGTTCTTACTGATTCATCTTTTCACCACTCAAGCATACTGTATTTTAGCAGTGAGTTACTGTTCCTAAGATAAGTCTGATTTCAGTGACATGAAAACTGAAACCGTAAGGTTCTGGAAGTGTAAACTACAAGAACAGTATAGTGTACATTTTAGAAGTTCGCCACCCAACACTCAAGACTACATCACCAATATACACTACATTAGGACATCACTTCCAGTAAAGTGTTGTGCTCATCAATTAACATATCACCGGTGTTATCACTTCACTTTTGTCTAGTGATGCTATGAGGTGAGTGACAATTCTATCACAATAATAATCAATTCAGTTCAGTTGATACAAACTTAAAATTGTACTTACTTAATGTATCTCATTCCCTCCCTTGTTTAAATAACAATATTTTTTTTTTTAACTGCTTAACGTCTCCTATAACAACTAGGTCTTTAGAGACGGGAAAGGATGGGGGACAAGGACTGGGAAGGAATTCGGCCATGGCCTTTTGAAGGAAGCATCCCGGCATTCACCTGGAGTGATTTGGGGAAACCATGGAAAACCCAAATCTGGATGCCTGGACGGGGATTCGAACCGCCGTCCTCCCGAATGCGAGGCCAGAACGCTAGCCTTTACACCACCACGCTCGGTTTAAATAACAAGCTTTTAAATCACTTATTCCAATTATTTCATTGCTCAACTATTGAAATACCATGACCAATTCAGCCAAATTCAGCTAAACTCTACCAACTTCAACTTCTGTCACCAACCAATTAATTTTGCTTTATTCGGCCAAACATGCTTTTTTCGCATCATCTGTGCATTCACATTTAGCCACATGGTTCATCGAAATGAAGGAATCTCCCATACATACGTTTCACCAATCCAAAAGTAGATATGTATTTTCACCAGTGTACACTTATGACTTGTTTTGACATTTCTATTAATGACAAATTATCATAAATATGATTTGTATAAGGTATTTTTTGTCACAAGCCTGTATCTTCCTTCATACTTAACCGAAATCAAAGAATGAGGTGTTATTTTAAAGCATATGGTCTCCACTTTGGTCATATAATATTTTAAGAAATGAAGTTTTCGGAATTCGACCCTAAAGGGCAAAAATGTCAATATTTCTAAAATGCTGTTTTCTGTGTTACGAGTCATTTATCTCCCTGGATACCTATCTGAAATCATTTAATGAAGTATCATTTTAAAGATTAATATCTCCGCTTTAGTGACGTCATATACTAAGACAGAAATTTTTCGGAATTCGACCCTTAAAGGGCAAAAATGTCAATTTTTCTAAAATGCGTTTTCTGTATCTCGATCCATTTATCTCCCTGGATATCTAACCAAAATCGATAAATGAGATAGGATCATGAGGAGTAATATTTCAGCTTTGTGATATCATATTTTAAGAAAGGATGTTTTTGGATTTCAAATCTTAAAGGGAAAAAGTATAAATTTTTCTGTAACGCATTTTTGTGTCACGAGCGATTTATCTCCCTTAATATTTAACCGATATAGATAAATGAGGTATCATGTTTAAGAATAAGGTCTCCGCCGTGGTAACATTATATTTTAAGAACGGAATTTTTCCTAATTCGACCCGTAAAGGGCAAAAATGTCAATTTTTTACTTAATGCGTTTTTTGTATCTCGAGCCATTTATCTCCCTTAACAATTAAACAAAATTGGTAAACAAGGTATCATTTAAAAGATTGAAGTCTTCGTAATGTCTTCAGTTCCGTATTTTAAGAAAGAAATTTTTAAGAATTCTAACCTTAGAGAGCAAAAGTATTAATATTTTTACAACACATTTTTCTGTCACCAGCTATTTATTTCCTTTGATACCTAACCGAAATCAATAAATGAGGTATTGATTTAAAAATTAAATTATCCGCTATGGTCACATCATATTTTGAGAAAAAACTTTCTCGAAATTCAACCCTTAAGGGCAAAAATATCATCATTTCTTCTTTTTTTTTACCTCATTTGATAACTAACCGAAATTGATAAATGAGATCATTTTATAGACCGTGGTGGCTGTTTTGGTCAAACCATATTTTATAAAAGGAATTTTTTGGAATTCGACCCTTAAAGGGCAAAAGTATCAATATTATTTATACAACGTGGTTTTTTTTTTTTAAATTACAAGCCATTTATCTTCTTCGATACCTAGCCGAAATCGATAAATGACTTATCGTTTTAAAAATTAAGGTATCCCCAGCTAGATAAAATCATAAATTAAGAAAGTATTTTTTGGAATTTGTTGCTTTAACCCTTTCCTCCCTGACGGTACTTATAAGTACCACTGTATTTACCACCATATAATTCGACAATACCAGTGTCCACTGCATTGTTAAGCCTGTTGATGTATTGTTGTATGATTAAGTCAGACAATGACAACATTTATTTTTAAATTTCTGTGTGAAATTGCCGAAAAATTAATTTTCTAAGTTTTCAGCATACAGACCAAAAAAACAAGTGGTACATTACAATGAATACAATGTAAGATTTGGAAACTGTCCCTAAATTGTAAAAATATGATGAAGATGTGAAGTATGTAGAACGAAGAAAATACAGTAAAAACATCATTCCAAATGTTGCACTACAATGTCTTTTGTGTCTGAATGAGCAAAAATAATTGTTTTTTTTTTTTAATATCGTGAGACAAATATTTCATACCAATATGAACATAATTGATTTCAATTGCTATTTCTGTACATCATGTGATACACAAAGTCCCTGACAGTACTTATAAGTACCGGCTTAGTAATTAGCACTTAGAGTTCCAAAAAAAATTTGAAAAAAACATGTGTGTTTAATTTCAAGTACCTTTATACAAATATATAATTGAAATTATAAATTTCTCTTTATTTCCAATAACCGGTAGGAAAGGGTTAAGTGGTAGCGCGTATGAGACTGTTTAAAGCCAAGTCCCTAGAATGCAGGAGCGGATATCACACAGATATCAATAAGATTTTTTGTATTCAATAAGTAGCTTTTCGGATTTTTTTTTCCCCCTGTTACAGAAACACTGTTGTTTTGCTATACAATTCCAATGTAAACATTTTATTCGCACAGCAATAAATATTTCAATGATGTTGATATGCTGTGTGCACATTGTTCAGGTTGGTTTTATTCTGTTCAGGTCAGTAATATGTTGCAAGTATTTTGATGCGTACCTATTACACTAAAAAAAAAATTGCTACAAAAATTACAAGCATTCAACCTCACTATTCATCGCATTTTATTCGCGAAATTTTCACACGGGGCGTCTAGACCAGCGGTTCTCAACCTTTATTGGTACACGACCCACTTTTAAATTTAAAAAAAAAAATATGTGACCCACCTAATATGAGAGTCCATCTAATATCAGAATGGGAACTGTTCTATCACCTCGACACGCTATCGACTATCCTATCCTACAAAAAGGCAAATTTTCATACAAAGGATATACTATCATCAAAAATAAGAATTCATAATACATAAAACATGTTATGGACCGTGAGGCGGCTGCACAGACCATCACCTCATCAAGTTGACTGCTGAAATTCCATGATTAGAAGTAACTCAAGCAGCATACTAAAATGCAACTGGTCTGCCAAGTTGCTTTTTAGTGGAAACCACCTGCAGACCCGATTTTAGTGGTTAATTGGTATGTTTATCATTGTGTTTTACTTCACCCAACTGTATGAAAATATGGAAGACTGGAAGCCGGAAAACACAGTGGTAAACTTAGTCAACCACTAAAATGGGATTTGCAGGTGTAGATATGACTTGGTACATCAGTCACATTTTCCTGCTTTGCTATTAACAAGGATAATTGGTAAGATGCTATGGTAGACTGTTTGTTTGCCTGACACTGACTTTTCCATTGTAGATTTGGTCGAAAGATAATGTCTTTTTTTATTTTGAAAGAGTTCAAGAGGCTTATCTGTGTACTCAGGATGCTTGGTTGACAAATGGCTTGCAAGTTTTGATGGCTTCATGTTTTCAGTGGACAAATTCTCACAAGAAATCACGCACTGAGGTATTGGCTCATGTTCAGTACCTGAAAACACAAATCTGTATTTCAAATAATCCGGATTATACTTTCGCAGATACGTCTTTTGCTTTTCTTGCTGCCTGCATTGTAATTACAAATACTTGGTTGGATACTCTCTTTTACGGCACGATCCAGTCCTCATCAAACTTTTCATAATCACATTAAATCTACTCTCAATCAAAACAAAACGCAAACAACTCACTCTCACAAGCAGAGAAAGACCGTTTGCATCAAAGACTTTGGTTTCGATTCAAGCATAAACAAGAAAATGACAATCTGAGAAGTAAAACTGCCGGTGGTATGCACGCACATCTCCACCTTAGAGCAGGGGGGAGAGGAGATGTTCAGGGGCTGCCATAAGGATTGCGCAATTGCTGCCGCTGCTATATCTCACGACTATCTCACGACGTGGTTATTGCATAATACCGGCTGACTGTTTAAGAAAACTTTTTCTCTCACAAAGTTTTAATTTAAACTAATAGCTTTCATGATTACTGCATTTGTAAAATATCGTGTTATATTTTTTAAATAGATGAAATATAAGATATATTTTTAGGGCAAAAACATCGATTGTTTTGCGACCCACCAAAACACCCGCCGCGACCCATAGGTTGGGAGCCGCTGGTCTAGACTCATAAAACGTGATAATTTTTTTATTAATACTTCACACCTTCTCGTAAGTTTTCAATTTCCATTGGCAACAAACCAGACTATATTGATGATTTGTATAAACAGATAAAAATTTCAAAATATATAATTATGAAATAAAAAATAAACAAATAAATCAAATGAACTGTATCACTACAAAAACATTTGGAGAAATACATTTGTATCTGGTATCAGAATAGCGAATTTTGTACAAAACAAGTCATGTGCACTCTTATTAAGTAAAATCAACATGCATACCTACTGCAGTGTCACAGCAAGTCTTTCTTCTGGATAAATGGACTTCTTAAATTTTTTTTTTTTTTTTTGAAGGCTGTAAAAAACAGTCTTTCGTTTCATTCCAAAGTTTCCCCAAACGCTAAAATTGTTGTTGCGCACATGGGCATATAGTTCTCCAGTTACTAAGCAACATGTACATGCAGTTTAAGATTGCTAGTCCTTGGGTGTGGTTTGTAGTGAGCGATTGACATGTTCAAGGCAACTGACCCAGTTCGCCGACTGGGACATACGGTATATTACCCTTCTCTTAAATGCAAAAAACGTCAAACCAGCTGACATTCAGTGCAAAATTAATGGGTGATGAAATGGTCTAGAGATGGGTAAGGAAGTCCAACTAGGGCTATCACTCTGTGCATGACAAACAGGTTAACAGTCGACCATCTCTGATCGACAAAGATTTGACGAGTGCAGTCAAAGCAAAAATTCGTGAGCTCAGAAGGTCCACAATTTCTGCATTTTCACAAATTTCGTAGTGTGTTATTTACAACATTGTGAAAAATTGATTAAAGTTTCAAAAAGTGTGCTCACGATGGGTGCCCAAGATGCTTAACGAGGAACACAAAACCAAACAGCCTTCAAGCACATTGATTTTTTTCACATGCGAGAGAGGCGACAAGTTGGACCATATAGTGACAGGTGACGAAACTTAGGTGTGACACTTGACATCTGAATCGAAGCAGCAGCCCATGGAATGGAGGCATATTTCATCACGAATGTAAAATAAATTCAGACAATCCATCTCAATATGACTGACCGTATTTCACAGCCAGTGGACCAGTCGATTACCTTGAACATTTCATTTGCTTGCCACAAACCACTAGGACTAGCAATCTCACACTGAGTGTTCAAGCTGCTTAGCAACTGGAGACCTGAAAGCGCATGCGTACAATGACAATCACAGCATTGCAACAATCGACAATGGGACTTACTTTAAAAATATGCCTCGTAATATTAAATCTCAAGAGAGAGTTCTAACTTAACATTTCAATAACATCAATTTTGTCCATGTTGCAATGAGATACGTTGGGAACTGAAGAAAAGACAGCCAAAGTGTGGGCCAGTGTAACCACTGCAGTCAACAGAATATGTTGGCAGAGTTCGGCTGGCTGCCCGGCAGAATGAAAAATCGGAAAAACTCTGTTCCAGTATAAACGTAACCTTACAGACTCAATGTTATTGATGATCTTGTCAAATAAGGTTTCATTTCTAATTGTGACAATGCAGTAGTGTTATTTCTTGACAAAATCAGTACTGAATATCGACACTAGTGTGTTTTAAATGAGTAATTTTATTTATTAATATATTTCATTTTATTTACTAATATATTTGTGATGTAATAAATCATTATTGATTCCAGTCATGCAACCGAGCCCTTGGAAGAAAGGCATTCTCAAATGCTTTCTGAGCAAAATGTAAATCTACGCAGACACTTTTGTGCTGCCGGTTCTTCCATGGCAGTAGGAAATAATATCCAGTTGTCAGTAACAAATACAGTCTAGTAAACAACGGATAAGTAATTGGGAATCATTACATGGGAATCATGAGAAAACAATAGTTGATTATCCTCCTATCATTGCCTTCGGAAACTGGCGACATTTCATGGTCACCTTGGAAAAACAAAAGCTATTCCAACAGCTTTTCAGTTTTTGAAAAGAATATGTCTTTCAAGTTCAGTACTGGGTGGCAATCTAGAACTACAAGTGACATAAAAACTGTCCAATTTGAAATGACTATTGGTCAAAATCTATGGAAAAAATGGCAGCAGGGTAAACAGTGTATTATCTTGGTTCTCCAGGTGGAACCATACTGACTTATTAAAACCAAACGTTTCTGCCATCGTGCTGTGGCCTTTTTCAGAGACTAATCAATCAACGCACCTTCACCCGAAGAATCAAGACAATATATACCGTGACCGCGGAAGCTTTCGTAATCATAGGGTAAACAGCGTTCGGCTGTAAAAGCTTGAAAAGGACAAGTATATTTATCTCCTGACAAGTATATTAATCTACCAACCAACTTATTCAGGTAAATTGTGAATTAGTGCACACAAAGTAACCTTTGAGAGCGGACTTCACTCATTTGCAAATGACTTTATGCAAAATTATAATATTTTGTGTGAAGTAGACTACGTCAGACAAGTTAGAATGTATCAAGATCTATACAAGAAAATTTTGAAAAATAATGGTACTTTGAAAGTGAAATGTCACAGCACACAGGAAGAAAGTGGAAGCATAACAAGCAAAATGCTGTTAGAATTGATGCAAACGTTTTTGGAAGTGTGGATAGGTATCAGCCCTACAAACAGAGCAAGAAAGCTCAGGGAAGTTGGACCAGATGATGAGAAAATGAAGTGACAAGAGTGGATGCTGTTCGTTTGCCATGTGTCTTGAGGCTTATAACTATTACTCGTCTCCTGGACCAGGCAATATTCATTACACTATGGGAAGTTTTTACTCAAAAAAAGGCAAGTAAGCCCTTTTAAAACTAATGAACGAAGTTTGGTTAAGACACATTCACATTGAATCTATGAAGACTATAAGAATAGTCACTATCCTCCAACCAGACAAGGATCCATGCAATCCATCAACCAATTTCTCAGATGTCATGTATGTACAAAACCTTGGAGTTTATGATCAGATTCAGACTAGAGTGAGACGTGGAACAATATGTTACCCTTCCCTATTTTCAGTATGGGTTTGGTAGAAGTCTTGGAACACTTGATACTCTCACGTACTTATTTACTGAGGTGAAAGTGAGTTTTATAACAAACAATTACACAACCTGTGTGTTTATAGATCTAACTGGTGTGTATACCAATGTAGTCCTCGAACTTGTAGTACCACAAAACTTTGTTTAATGAATTTACTAGAAACATTCATAGTAAACCTTTCTGCACAATGGAAACCTGTTAATTACAACACCAACTGGTATAACTGACCCCTGACATATTAAGTTTTGGTCTTCCACAAGGTTCAATCCTTGCACCATTCCTACTCATCATATACTGTAGAGATATCGGTATAGTACTGAAGAAGGCACTGGGTTTATACAATATGCGGACTGCCTCTGCATCTTCAAAACATCCAATAATTTACAGAACAACTACCTTTGCCTTAGCCAGAATCTAACCAAACTTAAGAAATGGCTAAAGGATGACAGGCTCCATATATCGCCAGGAAAATCGACAGCAATAAATAAACTTTACCCGACATAAGACGCCGGTAGCTCACGACACTCAGACTCGGAACACATATATTCCCACTAGCTGGTACCCAAGAGTTCGTTCGTGTTTGTAAATAATTTGGATTGACAGCTACCGACATCTAACAACCATAGTGCACAATGGGAGATTCGATGCTATTACCATATACATATGCGCTATGTAGTTCAGGCAGCAAAGTAAAATTTACTGACACACTTGTCTTTGGACGAACTACGAAAATATCCTTGATCGACCACTTTTACCCACCATATCTCCCACACTCCCAAAGTTACCGAAATTCGGCCAACGTTGTGATCGATGGGTGACTCTGTGTTACTACCACACACAGAGCCCAGTGATCTGCGCTTCATAGTTTTGGATGAAAAGTGATACACAGGGCCACATATGTTTTTGGTAGAAATTTGAAAGTGCCACACAGGTCGAACACTTTCTACCCCGTATCTCCCACACCCCATAGCTACCGACATCTAACAACAATAGTGCACGACAGGAGACATGATACTACTACCACACACAATCACCAATGGTCTATGCTATGCAGTTGTGGCAGATAGGTGACATAAGCGGAGAAACATGTCTTTAATCGAAATACAAAAATATCCTTGATCGCCCACTTTCAACCACCATATCTCCCACAATACCACAGTTACTGAAATTCGGCCAACGTTGTGATCAAAAGGTGACTCTGTGTTACTACCACACACAAACGCCAGTGATTTTCGATAGATAGTTTTCGCTGAAAATTGATACACCAAGACACTTGCGTCTTTGGCAGAAATATGAAATAGCCGCAGGTCAACCATTTTCTATCCCCATATATCCCACACCCCCATAGCTACCGACATCGAACAACCATAGTGCACGACAGGAGACACGATTCTACTACCACACACAAACACCAATGGTCTATGCTATGTAGTTGTGGCAGAAAAGTGACATATGCGGAGAGACATGTCTTTGGTCGAAATATGAAAATATTCTTGATCGGCCACTTTCAACCACTATATGTCCCACACTACCACAGTTACTGAAATTAGTTCAACGTTGTTATCGAAAGGTGACTCTGTGTTACTACCACACACTAACGCTAGTGATCTGGGATGGAAAGTTTTTGCTGAAAAGTGATACACCATGACACATGCGTCTTCGGCAGAAATATGAAATTGCCGCAGGTCGATCACTTTCAACCCCATAGCTACCGACATCTAACAACCATAGTGCACGACAGGAGACACGATTCTACTACCACACACAAACACCAATTCTCTATGCTATGTACTAGTGGCAGAAAAGTGACATATGCGGAGACACATGTCTTTGGTCGAAATACGAAAATAATCTTGATCGGCCACTTTCAACCACCATATCTCCCAACACTCCCAGAGTCACTGAAATTCGGCCAACGTTGTTATTGAAAGGTGACTCTGTGTTACTACCACACACAAACGCTAGTGATCTGGGATGGATAGTTTTCCCTGAAAAGTGATACACCATGACACATGAGTATTTTGCCAAAAATATGAAATTACCGCAGGTCGACCACTTTCAACGCTCATATCTCCCACACCCGCATAGCTAACGACATCTAACAACCATAGTGCACGACAGGAGACACGACTCTACTACCACACACAAACACCAATGGTCAAAGCTACATAGTTGTGGCAGGAAAGAGAAGTATAAGGAGACACAAAGTTTTGGTTGAAATATGAAAACGCCCTGCACTGACCAACTTTAATCATCACCCACGTCCCCACAGCTATCAGCATTCGGCCAATGTTGTGTACGACAGGAAACTCCATGCTACTTCCACACACAAACACCAGTGATTTGTGCTAGGTAGTGGTGGCTATATATATATATATATATTAGTGAAACTTGTTAGTTACATAGGATTATGTTTAGACAACAAGCTAAGATGGATGCGTCAGACACTGGAAATAGTCGGAAAATGTGAGAATGCAATAAATGAACTCTGAGACATAAATTGTGCTTGGTGGGGAGGCAGATCCCAAAATCTCCCCCTTCCCCTTTTACAACCCCACTTTTATTATGGCTGTATACTTTATAGCTCTGCATCTAACCAACTTTTGAACTGCCTGGACAAATGTCAGTACTGGGCTCTTTGTCTTTGCTGAGGGGCATTTCTGTGAACTTCAACTAATGCAGTATTGGTTGAATCCATGGAAATATCTCTCGCACTTCGTAAAAAAAAATAGTCAAACAGTTCCAGAAAACTAACAATACAGCTACATTAAAAATTCATGATTTATGTGATGCAACATCATCATCCAACTACTGGACACATAGTAACAGGTCACCCCTAACCGTAGCCAATTCCGATCTTGAGAATATCAGTCACAAGTGTTCTCTTTCACAAGATTACCACATTATGACATTAACTATGAAATCCGCACGCTTTGGCACGAGAGCACAGCAAATCTGAAATATTCAGAGAATGTCTTTAGTAACAATGATCTAAGAGATTATCTAAGCGGTATGGGACGAGTAACACATACCTACACTGATAGGTCCAGAACTGGCAACAAGGCTGGGAGTACCTTTTTCGACAGCACTAACGAAGTGGAAAGGATCTTTAAGATACAAGCAGAAACATCCTCATTTACAGCTGAGCTAGTAGCGATCCTTAAAGCTTTGACTGCTGTAGATGCGTTAGTGCGCGTGGCTACTACTGCGCCCAGGTACTCTAGATGTATTTACGCGCAACCTTGTTTCTTCCGTCAGGTGCTATGGACATGTATACAAGCGCCGCCTTGCTGCCCTTCTGTGCTCTGGACGCGTTAAGTCGTCCGGCCGCTCGGGTACCTGTGTGCTCTGCGCGTGTTAACGCACGAGCCACTTAGCCGTCAGGTAAGGTAGCCATATTTCCACCCTGGCTGATTAATTGCTTTCCAACATTCGGCCCATGAGCATTTGCCACTGCGATCTTATTTGTGTTGCTATTTTCATTTTAGTTTTCACTGAAAAATTTATCATCTTCATGTTTGTTAAGAGGAAGAAATCGTGGAGATTCTTACTACAAGCGACTGTGAGAATGATCTCGTTGGTATGGATGATAGTGATTGACCCTTCGATAGGATTTAGAAGTAATAGTTCTAAGCCATGTACATCAGCTGGTGGAAAACAACCATCTGTCTCCACAAGAGATGAAAATTCTTCAGAAACTGAAGCTTCAGATAGCGAGAGCTAAATAATTGGAATGAGAGGATGCTTTAGTGACAGGTTTAACTGGAAGAAAAACGATTCTCATCCTTTTGTGCACGCGTTTGACGATTCAGCTGCAGGACACAAATATGGATTAGGTCAAAATTGCAGCATTCTGTCCTGATATTTTTGACAGAAGATCTTATGAAATCTTTTGCTGAAGAAAAAGGTAGATTTTATTTATATACAAAGACAAATACGCCAGGATCAGTTCACTAGATTTTCAAGGTGGAAGGATTAACTAGGAGACATTTAAAAATTAACACGCCAATGTGTAGATGCACTGGTGTTCGAAACAGAAAGTGCGTCCAGAAACCAGGTTCAAATAAAGAACATGCAATGTACAGTACCACTGTGTGTTGTGTCATGTTTCATGGCTTATCACAATAAAAAGAATTATTAACCATGGGTAAGAGCACTGTAATAATTACGAGGCTTGTCTCAAAAGTAAGTTACACTATTTTTTTATATCCGCGCAGTTGGCAGGAGACGTCTGGGATTCGCAGGGAACTTTCGTCCGGGTGTGGTGGCAGCACTGTAAAATTCCTAAGAGACCGCCATGACTCATTTGTCAGTTGCGATCAAGCCACTATGGAGCTACCACTTACTCCTACCGCCGATTGCGAAGTACGCAGTGTGATTCGTTTTTTAACGGCAAAAAATAAAAATGCAACTGTAATTCACCGTGAGTTGTGCAGTGTGTACGGTGAAAACGTTATGTCGAGGCCAATGGTTTCTCGTTGGCGCCAATCATTTATTGAAGGCAGGACAACAACACACGACGAACAACGAATCGGCCGCCCATCCACTTCACGGGCCCCGAACATTGTCGAAGAAGTCCGAAGAGTCGACGCCAATCGTCACCTTACGCTCGACGACATTCATTCACAACTCCCGCCTCATGTTGAAATTAGCCGTGCATCACTTCACAGAATCATTTCTGATGATCTGCATCTGTCCAAAGTGTGTGCAAGGTAGGTTCCACGGCTCCTTTCAGACCACCACAAAGAGCAGAGAGTTGACGCTGCTCTTCAATTTCTGCAGTTTTTTGAGGATGAAGGAGATGGCCTATTCGACCGAATTGTGACCGGGGATGAAACTTGGATCCATCACTGCACGCCTGAAACCAAAAGACAAAGCATGGTGTGGAAAGGGAAGGACGAGCAAACTCCAAAAAAGGCGAAAGTTGTGGAATCAGCTGGGAAGGTTATGGCGACGGTCTTCTGGGATTCGAAGGGGGTATTGCTGATCGACTACCTGCCACGTGGGACAACGATAACAGCTGAACGCTATTGTGAGGTGTTAAAGAAACTCAGGAGGGCGATCCAGAACCGAAGGAGGGGAAAGTTGATGAAAACAGTGTTTTTGTTCCACGACAACGCTCGTCCTCACTCTGCTCGTCAAACTCAAGACCTGCTTGAAGAGTTTCGATGGGATGTTTTCGGACACCCACCATACTCCCCTGATCTCGCTCCAAGCTGAAACAACACCTTGGGGGAAGATGCTTCGCAAACGAAGAAACTCTCAAAGAAGAAGTTCAGACATGGCTAACCAGTTTGGCGGCAGAATGGTATGACGCTGGATTAAAAAAACTTTTACCACGATACCAAAAATGTATTGAAATTCAAGGAGATTATGTAGAAAAATAACTAATATATGTAGTTTCACAAATATAACCTTTTAAACAAATTCTGGGAGTTATTTTTTTTTTTTTAAAGTGTAACTTACTTTTGAGACGACCCTCGTACATTGCATTTATACACCTCTAAAACTAAGTGAAATAAAAAAATAAAAAAATAATATATTTTTAACTTCGCCAGTCCAAAGCCCGGATCCAAAAGAAGGATGGAAAATATAAGCAGAATTTGTTAAAGGTATTCGAACATTTAACTTCGAAATTTTCTCCAGATGAATTACTGTGTTCACAAACAAAAAAACCAAACACATTTTAGTTGCTGTAATATCTATTTAGTATACGAAGTACCTGTCTGTTTGTGCACGCACTTTAAGAGGAACATTAAATTTAAAAACTTTAGATGTCAGAGTAACTACATTTATTTTGTATCTGGGGTTTCAAAACGCAGAACAACAGCCAAAGGCCGTCACACAATAAGTTCCAGAAATATTCAGTACACAGCACCCCGGGCTGCGTGCCGAACTCAGCAGCGCAAGTATCGGCCGACCGCGGCCTCTCAGCGCAGGTAAACAGCTTAGGCGAAAACAAATGAGCACCCAGCAAGGGCTCTGTCAGGCGACCCGTAGCAGTTAAAGGGTTAAAGCACTAGAATATATGTAATACATTTGTGCATGCTGAATACTGTAGTTCTCACAGATTGTGTTTATTTTTTTTTGCTTGACGTCTCTTACCAGCGAGGTCTTTAGAGACGGGAAAGGATGGGGGGGGGCAAGGAATGGGAAGGAATGGGAAGGAATGGGAAGGAATGGGAAGGAATTCGGCCATGGTTTTTTGAAGGAGCATCCCGGCATTTGCCTGGAGTGATTTGGGAAATGATGGAAAACCCAAATCTGGATGCCCGGACGGGGATTCGAACCGGCGTCCTCCCGAATGTGAGGCGAGAACACTAACCGTTACACCACCACACTCGGTCCACAGATTGTAAATCGGCACTTCAAAAGTTTGGCGGTGGAATCAAAGAGAGGGAGAACACCACATCTATATAATATATTGGACTTAATCACTACTATGAATGAACATCTCCTTTATCTGGCTTCCTGGCAATGAAATAGTGTATTTTCCTCAAAATTAGCAGCCACAACAGGCAGCCCAGTGCAACTTTGAGTATGAAGTGACATAATTACACCAATCTGTCACAGAACAACTAAAGATTTGATCAATTTTTGGCCATCAACTGATCAACACAAGAGAAGACATCATAGGCTGATACATCAAAAAATACCAACAACACAGTGGTATCTTAAAAAAATATGCCACAAAAAAAGGCTGTGTCCATAATATGAAAGTTGAAATTCAATCTTGGTAATTTAGATGCCACTCGCACAAAATATACTTAGCAACCTGTATAATGTAGGTCATCTCCTCGCCCAAGGAAACACTTCAGTATATCAGAGAATGGTGCATTTTGTGATAAGAAATAACACAGAAATATAACTGGATGAAAATCACTTTCTTTCTTATTGTGATATAAAAAGCTTCTCACACTGTAAACATTTATCATTTACAGAACACTAGATGGTTAAAATTTTATTGTTGAAATTCTATTGTAATGTTTTATAATACTTTTAACTTGTATACAATCTCCCTGGATTATCATAATTGTACTGTTAATCTCTTACTACTTTTGGAATTGCTAACTTGTAATGTACACAGACTGATTACTATGAAGCAAACTTACAATACCAACAGTGGGATGTTTGTATGTATATACAAGGGCGTTCCAATAAGAACTTACACGAAAAAAAAAAAACGAAAATTTTGGATAAGTGGCGATTTATTTCTTAACATACGAGGGTAGGTCCAAAAGTTCCCGGCCTACCTACTTAGCGGATGGGTACAAAAGTTTAAGTTGCCGCGTTTCGAAGGTAATGTTTTGAGAGACTAGTGCCCATATTTTCGTTCCTCTCCGCAAGTACCCGCATGCCAGAGAGAGGACCAAACATAACCCGTACGCACCATGTCAAGTATTGAGTATCGTGCGGCGATAAAGTTTTTGACTGAAGAAGGCTGTACGCCATCTGGTATTCATGTATGCCTGCAAAATTTATACGGAGACGCTTCTCGTTTGTATTCTACATTGAAACACTGGACCAAACTTTTTAAATTTGGCAGAGAATGCCTGGAAGATGACACGCTCTGGACAAGCCGACGACACCGATCACTGATGAAAACATCGGAAGTATGCAGGAGGAAGTGCTGGATGACAGAAGACTGATGGCAAAAGAAATTGCAGCAAGACTGGGCTTGTCGAAAACCACTTTCCTTCGAATTCTTCATGAGCATTTGGGTATGAACAAAGTCAATGCACGATGGATTCCCAAAATTCTGTCTGCAGTGTAGAAAACAGAACGAGTGAACTGTGCTCGAGAGTTTTTGAAGCTTTGGGAAGAAGAGAAACATTCATTTCTGAATTCTATTGTCACTGGTGATGAGACCATAGCCCTGTACTATGACCCTTTGTCGAAAAGAGAATCAATGGAATGGCGCCAGGTGGGGGAACCTCCACCAAGAAAGGCGAAAGTGTGCCACTCGACGAAGAAGATCATAGCTACTAATTTTTGGGATAACGAAGGAATTTTATTGCTTGATTTCAAGGAAAGTTTTTTTTTTTAACTGCTTAACGTCTCCTATAACAACTAGGTCTTTAGAGACGGGAAAGGATGGGGCAAGGAATGGGAAGGAATTCGGCCATGGCCTTTTGAAGGAAGCATCCCGGCATTCATCTGGAGTGATTTGGGGAAACCATGGAAAACCCAAATCTGGATGCCCGGACGGGGATTCGAACCGCCGTCCTCCCGAATGCGAGGCCAGAACGCTAGCCATTACACCACCACACTCAGTCCAAGGAAAGAAATACTTCAGTAAATGCAGTATACTATGACAACTTGATCATGAAACTCCGAGGCGCAATAAAAGAGAAAAGGCGCGACAAACTTTCAAAAGGCGTAAGGCTCCTGCTTGACAATGCACCTGTCCACACTGCCATGCATGTGAAGGCCATTAATAAATAATGTGGATTCTCCGAACTGCCTCATCCACCGCACAGTCCAAATTTGGCCCCGAGTGACTATTCTTTTGTTTTCTAAATTAAAGTCTGACCTTCATGGACGCAAGTGTTGCAACGATGGATAAGTCCAGTCAGCTGTAATTAAACATTTTGACAGCAAAGATAACAAATATTTTTCTGACGGAATAAATTTGTTAATTCCACGTTATGAAAAATGTATTATAATAAAGGGAAGTTATATTGAATAGCAATGTATATATTTCATTTATACGAATGTCCCTTCCTATTTAGGCCGGGAACTTTTGGACCTACCCTCGTAGTCTCCTTTTAGCTCGATACACTTGACCCAACAATGCTCCAACTTCTTTAACCCGTCTGAAAAATAGTTTTCTGCAGATCTGCAAATTTGTCCTCCGTGGCGGCGATAACCTCTTCATTCGATTCAAATTGCTGCCCAGCGAGTGTCTTCTTCAAGTTTAGAAACAAAAAGAAGTCGCACGGGGTCAAATCTGGAGAATATGGTGGATGAGGCAGCAGTTCGTAGCCCAATATGACCGTGGCGACGGCGGAGGTGTGAGCCGGTGTGTTGTCATGGTGGAAGAGCACTTTTAATCTTCGCCAAATGGGGCCATTTTTTCTGCAATTCAGCGTCGAATTGGCAAAATAATTCAGCTTAGTAAAGCTCTGTGATCATTTTACCCTTCTCCAGGTAGTCGGTGTAGATCACACCTTGTGAATCCCCGAAAATGGTGGCCATCACCTTTCCGGCCGATGGGACAGTCTTCGCCTTTTTTGGATCACGTTCGCTGGGTAAAGTCCACTGTTTTGACTGTTCCTTGGTCTCTGGTGTGTACCAGTGGATCCATGTTTCGTCGATGGTCACATAATGAGGCAGAAACTCCTTCAGATTGTGCTTAAACAGCGCCAAACACTGCTGTGTAGTGGTCTCAGGGTTGCACTTGTTGTCCAGAGTGAGAAAGCGCAGCACCCATCACGCCGACCACTTTCTCATGCCCAAAATTTCATGCAAGATATGACCCACGCAATCTTTTGAGTTGCGTACTGTCCTAGCAATCTCGCGCACCTTCAATCGGTGGTCTGCCAATACGAGATTGTGCATTTTTGTCACATTATCCTCCATGGTAACAGTTTTCGGGGCACCTGGGCGTGGCTCATCAAAAACCGACATGTGACCACGTTGAAACTCGTTAAACCAATTTTTGACAGTCTCCATCGAAGGAGATGAGTCACTGTATACAGCATCCAAGCGCTCTTTGATTTCGCTGTGCGATTTTCCTTCCAAAAACAAGAATCAAATCACCGACTGATATTGCTCTTTTTCCATTTTTCTAAAATCTGCGGACACACCCACTTTCACACACAATCACAACATAACTACGAGTCCGATTTGGCTGAAATTTTAACAATAGCTGTCTAAGATAATGTACTACATGATAATAAATTTATCTGGCGACAGTGGCGCCATCGGGAAGAGAGGCTAAGTACTTATCAGACCTACCTCGTATATAAAGGAGCAACATTAACTGTAATGTACCTTGACTTTATGGCCAACAGGCCAAGTATAAATAAAATAAAAAATTATTACTCGCATGAAATATAATACTGCAAACAAATTAAGACTATTTCAAGATCAACAGAAGTAAATTTTAAAAAATGTGATACTCTGAAAGTAAAAATATGAAAGTATTCTCTATACGAAGCTGGAAACGGTCGCAATTGGAACTTGAATAAAATGTGAATTTATAAACATTTCACCTGCCAGTGTTGCAACACGCATTAAGGTGCCATCACACTGGATCAGGGAGGCATAAGAAGCCCCGGTTCTATTCCTGGACCCGATTACAGATTGTAGGCAGTTTCCCACAATTTCCTAGGTCAGTGATTTTCAACCATGGTCTTCGAAGATAAGACAGGTGGTCTGCAGGTGTAACCTTTTTTTATATATATTTTGTTCAATAAATAATTCATTTTTAATACTTCATTTCCAATTTCAAGACTGTGTTTCCATAGAAATAAAAGCTGTGCTTTTAGACTTGTTGTGATAGTGGTATTACACAATAAGTCCCCAATGTTAATAGGCATAGATAAAAAAAAATTAAGCCCACAAAAGTTAGTGGTCCATAGAATTATTTTTGACATTTTACTGGCCCTTGGGTTTGAAAAGGTTGAGAGAAACATCTTAAATTTTCCCAGTGTGGAAGCACTTACAGTTTCAAATGTTTTTTTGATACTTATCCAAAAATTTGTGATTTTTTAAAATTATTTTGGTGAATTTTCATAAAAATGAATCTTTAAACATAAAATAGTAGCAAAAAGAAATTAACACAGCAGGCACCAAATCCATGGTCTTCCATATACTTACACAACACATTAATCCACATTCAGCCACTTTGACTTGAAGTCCTCTATAGGCATATAGAAAGCATGTAAAATTGCATAATTTTTAAGTATCACATTCTTGTAAACGAAAGCTCACCAGGACGAATGATATCAGGATAAGATACTGAAGTATCATATTATATATCCAGCTTGATTGTTCTCCGATCCCAATTTCCACACTGAACGCACCCCCCTGGTTCTATTGGATGGTATGTAATTAATAGTCCCTGTCCAAATACTAGTTAACACCACTAGTTTTCTCCTATCCACATAGTTAATGTCTTTGTAGCTAATACAACACACATAAGGACTAACTACTATTTAGAGTACAAAGACAGAAAATTATATTTACAAAAATGTAACAGTGCAATAACGTTCCAGAATCCAGAAGACCAGGTACCACTAACACAGTAAATTTTAGCTTCAGGATTAAATTTTATCAAATCAAGGCAAAACTCAATCTCATGTCAAATGTAGGGCACAAAAAAATCTCCTTTGTACATTTTTTAAAAAGCTTCGATAATCAAACTAAAGACATAGGTAATACATGCAGTTTGTAAAAGAATTGGATTTAATAAGATGTATTTTAAATTGGTAGTTATTATATATATTTCAATCATCTCTAATCAACCAGTCCCTACACAAACACCACTGTAAAACAACAGAAATAAAAATAACAAATGACACAAAACTTGCAGAAGTGTAAAACATTAGTATAAACTTGGTGGCAAAATATTCAGTTGTAAATAACTACTTGCATGGATAAGGAAACTGCTGTATTATTTCAGATCAGATTCATAAATCTATTCACAGCTATCATAATGTGAAAGGGGGAAAATAAAGAATCCAAATTTTTGGATAGATGGCAATAACAAAAGATAACCAGTATTCATTAACAAGTATATCTGTCTTCCAAAGATATATACTAACTCCCTGTTCCAAAAATGTGAGAACCTGAACAAGCTATTTAAAATAACTACTGAGCGACGTGTGACAGGATTCATTTTTTACCTCTCTTACATCCTCTCTTTTGCTGTACAGAAATATGTTTCTTTTGCTATATATCTAAGAAACAGAAGATTTTATTTGATGATGAAGTAAAAGAAAACAATATTTAAAATATATTACATGTTCCCTAGACTGTTAAATTGAACAAAATCAATCCTGTCACCTCCCACAATTGTAATGTCAGAATATCAGACAAATGATAGCCCTATATCTAACCTTTGCAAATATCAAAGCAATCTACTTGGATAATTAAGCAATTCATTACAGGCAACAGCAAAGGGTTAAGAACTTCCACATTTTTTGTTGTGAAAGACAAGTCCCAAAATCATCAATAAATATAGTAAACCATATTACACAACAATATGCATGCTGACACATAAAATCAGTAGTATCAATGTTCACAGCAAAATAACATTACAGAGATAAAAAGGGGTAACTGGCACAAGCACCAAGAGACTCTACATACCATCTTGATCTCCTGTCAGTGATCTCCTTAAGGCAGAATAAATCAACAACTCACCAGGCCCTGGTGGGCGGTTCCAATCAGGGCGAGGTGGTGGCCCCCGAGGATCAGGCTGCATTGATCCAGGTGGTGGACCACGTGGAGGTCCCTGGCCAGGAGGAGGACCTTGGAATGGCTGCCAAAAATGTAAAACAAAAACAATCAAAAGAATTTTAACTTGAGAAAAACCTATATATCTTTACTATGCAAATATAAGGTATTGAACAATAAAAAATACTACTGCATACGGACAAGATAAAAGAAGCAAAAAGCAGGGTAAATACTGCACAGACCAAAAAGCACTTTATCAAATTTTTGCTATCCCATATTTTGAGGAAAAAAAATTCTTTTTCTTTTCCCATATCAAACAAAAATTCATTAGAAATAATACTCAAATAATTTGGAACAGAATTTTGATTAAAAAAGCAATTAATATGTGCTCTGAGCCTTCTGTAACACTTTCATCTGTAAGTTCAAGGTGGAAACTCAACATCTTGCCAGTAATTAACTCAGCTGCATGCAGTAAATACGTTACTTCCATATTGTAAAAGCTTAAACCAATCCCTATTAATATTCAAGTTGTATGTTGAGGAAGTAATCAAGAAAATAAAAGAGAAATATGAATGTGGTATAAGTGTTCAAAGAGAAAAAGTCAGTGTACTACTATTTGCTGGTGACATTGTCCTGTTAGCAGAAAAGATTGAGGGTCTTGAGAAGTTACTGAATGGCATGAACCAAATACTGAAGGATGAGTTTGAATTAAATATAAACCAAAGCAAGACGAAAGTAATGAAACATAGCAGAAATGATAGCAATAATAGTAGACTAAATATAAAAATACAATTGGATGCAATTGGAGAAGCAAGTACAGTTACTGAGGAAGTAAAATTACCACTGAAGGCCAAAGCAAAAGTGATGTTAAAAGGGCAGTCTTGAAAAATAGAAATCTTTTAGTTTCAAATATTGATCCAGGATTCAGAAAGAACTTCTTAAAACTAAGTGCAAAACATAGCACCACTTTATGGTAGCAAATTGTGGCCTTGGGAATAACATTAAAATGCAAAAATGAATTGTTTGAAATGTGGTGTTATAGAAAGATGCTGAAAATTAAGTCGATAGATATAGTACAAAATGGAATTGTTTTGGAGATGATGGGTGAGGATAAAAAGTTATGGAAGATTCTTACAGAAATAAGAGACAGGATGGTGGTAACATTTTAAAACATACAGGATTGGTTAATTTGTTAATGGAGGGAACAGTTGAAGGAAAGAACTGTTGAGGTAGACAAAGATTAGAATATGTGAAGCAGATAATTGAAGATGTAGGTTAGCTAAAAAAAATAGAACAAACTATACTTGCCGCATAATAAAACTAAAAGTTGCATTTTTTGTTTCATTTTGTTGTAGTTTTGTCACTTTTCTTTCTGCATTACCAGGGAATGATTCTTTGGTCTCATTATAAGATTTCTATAAATCTTTGGATATTGGTAACTTGTTGGAAAAACAATTTTGATAAGCATCATTAATATGTAAATGGAGACTTTTCTGGTGTATTGATGCAGTGAATTCTTCATGGGTCTTCATAGAATGACGACGTTTTAACAACCTGATCGGTTGTCTTCATCAGGTCTATTTTAGATATTACTTCTCGAAATCACTAACAGACTGGCTTAGCTGCCGCTGAAAATTCTAAGGTTGTGTATCGAAGGTTGCCAGGACGTCCAAAAAGCGCAATGGAACTGAGGGTATCAATGTCATGGAATGCAGCATGGAGTATGGAGCCATAACCGGTCACCCATCCAGGTACTCACCACGCTCAACGTTGCTTAACCGGTTCACCGCCAACTGAGGGTATCAATGTTGCGGACTGCGTATGGAGCCATAACCGGTCATCCATATAGGTACTCACCACGCTCAACATTGCTTAACTTGTAGCCATAAGTGCTGGCGAACTTAATCCACGGCATCAGTTTGCATCCATTTGGCGTTGTTGAGAAGATTTTTGTTTTTCAAGACGTGGATCCCTAATAATCAGTCTCTAGGCTTCATTCAAGTACAGTCCCTATTGATGTTATTACCATTAAGCTGTATTTCCAATGTTTCCCGAATTAATCAGTCCCAGAATGAAGAGACCCTGGCCAGCACCACCATTTCATCAAACACTATCTTATGCTCTTCATCGAAAGCATGTTCGGCTATTGCGGACTTTTCCACTTGCACCAGTCTCAAGTGTCGTTTGTGCTCGGTAATACGTTCAGCGATGGTTCTGATCGTCTGTCCGATATAAACTTTGTCCGGAAAAATTGGAAGGCTCTTGGCGCAGTCTGGTATAAAAAGCATTTTTCGGCCGGCCGCCAAGATACGTGATGTGCTTCGCTCGGTTAAGGATGATTTAGGCCTAAGAATTCCTGGAAATTATTCCATACCTTGTGAATGCGAGTACTATAAAGTTGTACTGAAATTCACATGACAGAACAAAATTATAATTATTTTATCAACAAGTGGTGTGGTCACACATGGGAGTTCCTAATCAAAACAGGTTTACTTCAAACGATCAAAACAAAATGTCAATGCCTTGGAAAATCCTGGATGATGTCCATAAGGGGAGTCTTAGTCTAGGTAAGGCAGGTCTAATTTTTTTTTTTCCAAATCATAATGCGCTATCGCGTGTAGGTTAGTTCAAATGAGTCAGCCACGTGCAACCCAACGTTATCAATGTCCTCAAGTCACACACATGTGCAGCACTGGTAGTAAATAGGACATCGAAACTACACACAAGGTAAATATCCAAAAAAACAATACCTCCACATGCTGTTATGTGTTCTGAACCATATTTTAACTGTGAAGAAAATATGAATGAAAAGCTACTTGGCTTGGTTCCCCCCCACGTAGCCCAGCTTAGATTTCTACCCAACCATTCCCTCTCCCCATAGACCAAGTCATGTAGTTTAAGGACACTCCCTAAAATCTTTGGTAAATAACGGTTTCCTGCGCTATACTCAATTAATATTGATGTGTTAACCAGTACAGTATTATACCACTGAATCCCTAAAAAGGAAATTAACGAAACTAGGAAAAAGGAAGCGGCTTTAGGCAATATAAATGACAAGGGAAAATGACTCATCACTCACCAAAGAGAGAGAAGAGAGAAAAACATATATGACATACACTAAAATACACAATATTTCTGCCAGAACACAATCCCAATTATATCCTAATCCCTTGTGTTTCATTTACCGATAAATATTCTTTGTTTTTTCCTGATTATTATTTTCTTCCAAAATTAACCTATAAACATTTGTGTTTTATAACACCTTAACTGTGTTTGTTTATGATCCGAGCTATTTTCAGCTTTGCAATTTTTATTTAAGTTATACTTCCATCCCAAGCCTAAATAGACTTCTTTTATTATCTTGATTGTACCAGCCTTTTACGGCATTTCAAGAGGTATTTTTTTTCTCCTCTTAACTATTGTTTCACCTGACCTTATATCTCAGTAAGTGAGAACCTTTTGACACTCATCAGTTTCTCCCGACATGTCGCTTTCAGACATCTATCTGTCCCACTACCATTTCCATGCCTCACGTCTCACCAGAATAAGCTCACACATACTGTTTCTTCAGTCTTGCCTCTCCTTAATTACCAAGTGGTTTAACCATAAAACTCCCGGTTTCAGGTTACCACCAACAAATTCACCTATCCCTTAATGCTTTACACACAATCCCTTACCCTCACCCACCTGGTTCTCCAACAATATATCCACATTCCATTCATCTTTTCTCCCACCACAAAATCATATTCCCTTCATTCCCTCACCTCATTCATTGTATGAAGCAAATCCTGGCACACTGTAGACAGTCACAAGTCCAACACGCACAGAAACACCTGTGCAAGCTATCAGCACTTGTCAGGAGCTATTTTGCTCTAGGCTTGTGTTTCCACACACTTACTGCACCCCTAATTACTGGAACTCCACGTTTGGCTCACCTCCTCAATTTTCCCCACCCAGATCTTCTACCATCTATCTCAAAAAGACCTGCTCCTCTTTCAGTTAAACCCCAACAGTCCACTCCCCTGGCAGAAACCCAGATATCAGTTCTATCCAAGGGTCTCTCCTTCTCTCCAACCCCCAACAGTCATGTGTTAAACTTCGTCATGTGCACACCTCCCGAACCACATGACTCATTCCCTACAACATGAAGGTGTAAAACCGGAATAATGTACGTCATATATGTTTTTCTCTCGTCGCAGCCTTCAACTTTTGTGAGTGATGAGTCATTTCCCTTTCCTTGTCATTTAAAAATGAAATTGATGAGAAAAATCATCTGCTAGCTTTCTCTCAAACACAAATACAATACAAAATCTCCAGATAACAGCTTATGTAATCAGTTTACCATTCCTGGTGGTGGTCTCTGCTGAGGTCCCTGTGGATGTGGCCCTTGTGGGGGAGGTCCTGGTCGTGGTGGCCCTAGAACACGTTCTAGTATCAGACACAAAGGTAGACCCCTCATAGGGAATACCAGTTTTTGGAGTGTCTCAACTGCATTGGTATCAGCGTCACTCTCTACTGTTGCTCTTTACTTTTAAACAAAGGCAGATGAAATGACAGAAAATACAAATTCAACAACTGCTACTAATTTCTAGTCATTGAAATCAAGAAAGATTCTTTTTATGGCTCAATTTTAAAAACAAAAGTACACACGCGCGCGTGCACTCACACACACACACACACACACACATACTTATATATATATATATATGGGTCATATTTCCCCAGCCTTCATATATATTTATCCCAACACTTACCACAGATGAAGACGACTGGGAACGATGAACACAAAAAAGAACAAACACAAGAAACACACAAAATTTCGGCGTATAGCCTTATTCTTCCAAAAGTGAGACACCAGTCGGAGCCAGGCGTGTACACGACGACGGCCATCTGGTGAATGGGAAGGTCGGCAGAGATGGTAGTATAGGAGGGGGGGAGCGTAAATACTAGATTGATAATTGATAATGCTGAAGGTATATTATTATTGATAGTGGTAGATCAAAATAATAAGTGAGTGACAATATACATATAAATCATATTTTGAAAAAATTTAAGCATGAAAAATAAAATATAAGCAATATAAATAGTAGTGATAATTAGTGTTGGGTCAGGTGGGAGGAATTTATCGGAGATTGAGGCCTGGAGGATGTCTGATGTCCACGATATTCTGATAGGATAGTTGCCATCTACATTGTTCAGAGGAGGTTGTGTTATCAGGGAAAACTCGGATCGCCCTAACTGTGAAACAGTTGTTAAAATTATTCAGTTTGTGGGAAATGACATGTCTGCCACTAGATGGGCCTCATTGTTAATATATACTGTCTTCTTCGTTCTGATAGCAAGTGGGTTATTAGTGAGGCCTATATATGAGCTGGAGCAATGGAGGCATGTAAGTTGATATATGAGGTGGGTTGTAATGCAAGCAGCATGACCAATGATGAGGAATGTTTCACCTGTGGTAGGATTGGAGTAAGTGGTAGTAGTTGAATGCATGCTGCATGTTTTACAGCATGGTCTGTTGCAAGGGAATGATCCCTGTGGTAGTTTGAGTGAATTACTGGGTTAGTACTTGTAAACCAAGATAATTTTTAGATTTGGTTGTCTGTCAAAACATGTGCGTGGGGCAGTGGATAGGATTTTATGGAGAATGGTAGGCATCCCGGGGAAGGAACGTAGGAAGTCATGCCTACGACGAAGGATTAGGTTAACTGACTCAAGACCAGGGAAGAACTGGGTGTTGAGAGCAGGGCTGAGGTTAGTTTCAAGGGGTAGAGCCTTGGAGTAGCTCTACACAGGAAGGGCTATAGCACAAGAGATTTGTTTGTGTACTAAGTCAGGGGGGTAGCTGTGGAAGATAAGAGCTCCAGACAAGTTTTGTGTGTATTGGGAAAGATATTCTTTATTGGAGCAGATGTATATATATAATTTAGGTACAGTTTTTACACCTGTCACGAAACCAAAGCTCTGGCCAATTTTTCTGAAATAAATTCAAGTAACGCACTCAATACTTAGAAATGGAGAATCTAATTCCAAGTGACTCAGAAAAAAAAAAAAAATCTGTTACAAATTTCCAAATGGTTAAGAAGGTGAAGAAAAAGCATCTTGATTTCAAAATATTTCCTATAGTAAAAACTTAAGTTTTGGTGAGAAAGGGTGGACGAGTGCATGGAAATGCATGGTCCCTTTCATCAATACCAGTAGGGCAACAAAGATCCAATTTTATAATGAAAAAAATTTGTAGAATAATCTAAGGACAATAGCGCAGCTGATTTTATGCAAGGGAGATAATTACCAAAGACTCTGGAGTGAAAAGATAAAAATAGTGCGCTAAATTCAGAGTGTATTTCACAGAAAAATAGGAAAGAAATTGTAATGTGAACTCAGGCTCTTCAAACTTATATTGCCTGCGTAGACATACTACTTCTCATTTCTTTAACTTCTATTTCTATAAATATATATATATATATATATATATATATATATACTTACAAAAATATCAACCCTCTCAGGCTACTAAACCATTGTTCGGATCCTCCCCTTGTAACAGGCCCCGATGCAAAACATGCAGTATGCATCCACCTACCCAAACCTATTACAACCCTACTACTGGTGAAACCTACCCCATCACGGGCCATGCCACTTGCATCACAAACTATCTCATATAACAGCTTACCTGCCACCACTGCCAAAGTTCCAATATCGGCCTTACCTCAAACTAGTCATCCATCAGAATGAATGGTCACAGATAAACAGTTTACTCCCAAAACCTAACCTCCCTCTTGCTCACCGTGCCAGCAATCAGAATACCTGTGAACTCAATAACTGCTTCACAATAAGAGCCATTAGAGTACTTCTGGATACCACTTCCCAATCTGAAATCCGCAGGTGGGAATTGGCCTGTCAACACATCCTTCAGACCAGATGTCCCCCAGGCCTCAATTTTAGATAAAACCTTCCATCCTCACTCTGTTATACCCATTACTGGCCAGTATAATAGATTCATACATAAAGATGTACCTTGTTTCAAAGTTTATTTTCGATTTTTTATCATTATTATTATTATAATTTCTACTTTTGAATGTCCCATTTTTTTATTGTTAGTCTCACACACATACACACACCTCCGACGGTCAAATTCATTCTGCTTGTGGCTGTGATGACAGCGAGGTTTGCGCGAGCTTAGCCACATGTTTCTTTCTACTCGACAAAGGGTTAATCCCGAAATATTGTGTTTTTTATGTTTGTATATTATTTTATGTTGCTGCTGCCCTCCTCCCTTCTACTTTGGTGAGTGTTGGGTATAATTTATCTTTCCTTTCCGCATAAATATCGCCTTTCACTCTATTGTTACTGATAAATTTGACATGAATTATTATTATGATGACACATTTTCCCAGCTAAATACAGAATTAAACACTCCAAACAATAGCCTATATACAATACAATCGAGAAACTCAGAGCCTAATTTTTCCTTAAGTTACAATTTTTCAAACCTCCCTCAAAGCATAATACCAATAGAAAATTGCAGTCATCGAGTGGTATACACTCCTTCAGCAACTTGTTGAAGGGTATAAACCAAATATTAGAATGTTTTTTGTGTGTTTGTGAATAAGGATGAACACCCAGCAATTACAATGTTTCGTGTGTTTTCATGTGTTGGCATTATACTGTGAACATCTGTCGTTTATTCCGCAATCATAATTTTTATTTCATTATACACTGTCTTTTGTCAAAGATACATCCCATATCCCATGGTCCCCACTAGTGTTGACACCCATACTCTATTATACTGTCCTCTATTTCACGTGGGCACACTCTATAAGCTATAAAAGTAGTAGATTATGTTAAAATACTCTTATTCAGCCAACCATCTAACTGGTTGACTTATTAGTACAAAAATAGTATCAAAACAAAACCTTGAGATTTGTCTGTCACAAGGCTGTATTCAACCGAATATGTCATGTGCAAATGACTCGTAGCAATGGCTTCTCCTGTTCTGGGATTACTCAGCAACAGTCAGCTGACCATTTACTTTTTTTAAATTGTTTCAGTCTCAACTATCCACTGTGTTGTGTACATAACTATACTAAATTGATGACAATGGTGACAATACTTATAACAACAATAGTATACCTTAAAAAAAAAACAGAAAATGGATACTTTGAACAGTAAATGATCGGAGAAGCACAACAGTTTATGGGAAAATTGATATACCTGGCTTACAAAGGTACCAGATAATGAATTTTGTGCAAAATGTAAAATCTGTGGAATAAATTTCCACATTTCTTCGGCTGGAATTAATTACTGACATAAAATCTTAGTTACTGTTTACAAACTAATACCACAGATAAAAATATTTTTTTAAAAAAAGCTCATTCCATAGGCGATATAGTATTTTGCAGCAAAAACTGTATTGAAAATAAATTTATCGACTCTTACAAAAATAGTAATGAATCAGCTGATTGCATGTTTCATGGCCATAGAGAACTCCATGGAATCATAAAATTTATTTTTCAACAGAATATCAGGATTGAAAGTAGACAAATCAAACTAATTTTGAAGTTAAGTGTTCTTTGTTTACAAACATACAGCTATTGGATCGAGATTTAATAAAGGTAAACTGTCATTAGCACATTGTGCATAACTGCATGAAACATACCATGGACTTCTTAAGTTATGATATAGAAAATGTGATACTTAAAGTTTATAGTCATTTTTCACATTCTGCAGAACTGAAAATTTTTGTTAACTTGACTGATGGAAAATTATGTCAACTTAAACATCATGTAGGTACTAGGTGGTTGAATCTCATACCTTGTGTAGACATTGTACTACTGAACTGAAAACCAATCAAAAACTATTTTGTTAGTTTGAAGGGCGAATGTCACATTATTTTGCAAATGACAAAAAGAAAGGTGGATTAAATTTTTGGATTTGAAACAATGATAAGAATAAGAGAGAGATTGACGAATCTATACTTAAAAACAGTATTTATTAAAATTTTACACTATTTAGTGACAAAGCTACTATTTATCTAGACTAAAGTTTGATTTCACTGAAGAAAATTTGTTATTCTCACTAAACAAAATAAATTAAAATCACCCATTAAATGTGAACATACAAGGGGGTACCCCAAAATAACAGGAATAGCATTGCCATGGGTAGAGCTTGTATAGCACGCGTTTCTGCCGCTAGGCATTTATAGCGCAACTCATTTCACTTCAGTGCCGCCTGTGTTGTCGACATGGCTTTTTTCTGGTAATATGCAGTGATTGTTTTTGCTAGCACTGTTTTGTTATTGTTTCATTTTTGTTTTCTACTCAGTAAAAATGCTGCTGAAATCGTTTTAATGTTGAAAACAGCTTACAAAGATGCCACTCGGTTTAAAAATGGCAACATGTCGATTGATGACAAACTTCGTTTTGGACATCCATCAACTGCCGAATCGACAAAAACGTTGAAAAAATTCAAGAGCTTGTGCTCTCAGACCGCCGACAGACAATTTATCAACTGTGAGAGATTACTGAGCTCAGGTAAGTGAATTTTAACCGAGGATTTCGGAATGTAAAGGGTTGCTATAAAGTTTGTTCCTCAGGCTCTGACTGACAATAAAAAAGAATGTCGAGTTGAAACATGTAGTGTTTTGAAATAACCACTTGAAATTGATCCGGATTTTCTGTCAAAGGTCATTACTGGTGATGAGTCATGGTGCTATGGTTATGACCCAGAAACAAAGCAACAGTCAAGCCAAAGGAAGACATCATTGTCACCCCATCCAAAAAAAAAAAAAAAAATGTTGTCAAGTTAAATCAAACATAAAAACAATGCTCATTTGCTTTTTTTGATGCCAAGGGTGTAGTTCATTCAGAGTTTGTTCTCCCACTTCAGACTGTCAATCACACCTTTTATTTGGAAGATTTAAGATTGCGCAACAGTGTTCGTCAAAATAGACCCGATTTGTGGCAGACAGGAGACCGGTTTTTCCACCACAACAATGCACCTGCATACACAGCTGTCTCTGTTAGGCAATTTTTGGCTAAAAAAAATGGCATGGTTCTGCTGCCCCACACAAAATGTTTCAAACATTGGAAGCACCGGCGGGACAAATATATTATACCCTGTACACTCTCAACCGACATGTCAAGGTCATGTTCCCCTCACCCCACGTATCACCTTACCACCCTCTCCTGTTGCCTTTCCCTCCGAACAGACCGCCACGTAGAGGCAGGCAGGAGGCATTGTCATATGTCACAATACTGTCGTGTTTATAACAACACATCATTTAAAAAACACCAAGTTTCAAAATGGCGTCAGTTGTTATATTAGGTGACAGTCAAAAACAATAATTTTTGATGTGTACAATTTTTAAGATGCTGGAAAACTCTGAAGAGAAATTTAATATAGATTTCAGGGAGACCCAAAAAATGACAGCAGAGGCACGTGGCGTGTCGTTACGAACAGTGCAGCACCTATGTAGTGAAGCCAAGCTGAGTGTTCCAGGGTCATCCTTTTCTCCTCCAAAGAAAAACATACACCGAGAAAAACCGGTCATGGGGACGGTTCCGGAAAGATATCATTCCACCGAGAAAAAACCGGTCATGGGGACGGTTCCGGAAAGATATCATTCGACGTTCTGTGCTAGAAGGCGTCACTTCTCTGCATAAATTACTAAAACACACTACTTAAGATTCATAAAATGTAATGACTGTAGACATTTTCTGATGGAAAGGACAGACAGTGTTGCAGCACAGGCCTTATGAAAAGAACATCCTCTTCGACCTATCACCTATCTCGACGAGACGTGGGTAAAACAAAATCACGCAAGGAAGTTTATTTGGCAACAATCTAAATGAAATGGTGGCTTCAGGGTTCCTGTAGGTAAAGCCTTTCGATTAATCGTTTGCCATGTTGGGTCAGCAACTCATGGATTCGTTGAAGGGACTGATTTAGTGTTTCAATCTAAAAGTTCTGGCGACAATCACCAATAAATCAGTAGTGAACTGTTCAGAGAATGGTTTTTTAACTTGTTTAAGAGTCTAGAAGAAGGGCGAGTCCTCGTAATGGATAATGTAAGTTATCACTCAAAACTCAAAGAAAAAAAATCAAGTCTTATCACTTTCATTTCAAAATTTATACAGCGTGTTTTGAAAATTAATTTCCACTGGGAAACACATCTCAAGATTGGACTTAATTCCCGAAATGTCTTGCACAACTTTTAAAACTAAAAATAATGACTGGTAGCAGTAAATATGATCAACTGATATCATATAAAGGACTTTTATCTTTATTAACATATAAAACTGAAGTTGGTAAACACGCAATTTCTACGACACACAATTCACTAATTTTGCTCATGACAAGTAATTAAAATGCTCAATTTTACTAAATAAAACATCAAATGAAATGCAACATATTGTATTACATACATTGTGACGATGATTGCACATATGCGGCACCTGTTTCCCCTTCGCCTGTAGGGGCTGGGGCAGCGGAGTAGCAGTATAGTAGTAATGGAGAGTACTTTGAAGGGGATAAGGTTGGTTCATAAAACATTTGAAAACATATAGCTTTTAAAAAATATATTCCGTTTATTTTGGGTACCTCCCTCGTATTTTGTGTATTATTCAAGCTTTAAATCTGCATAAACTGCAAATTGATGTGAAGATATAAAGAAAAAATACTGCTGAATGAGTTGCATGGAAAACTCATAGATGATAAAGTTTTACTGATCTGCCAACTTCTAAAAAAATGGCAGTACATCTAATATATAAAAAAGTATGTTTGTCTGTTCGTCATCTATGTATTTCTATACCATTCATCCGATTCCAAAGAAACTTTGGTGACATGGTTTCTGACAAAAACACCTCTTAATTTATACAAACCCAGTTTTTATCCGATTTCAAAGTAACTTTGCACAAGTGTACCTTAAAAACAAAGAGAAAAGTAATGTCAAAATTTGTTTTACAAAAACCCAACTTCTCTCCCCCTTTAATTTTTGCCAATGTCCTTTACACATAACCAGTTTTTATCTGTAGATGGAACATTACACACATATGTTTAAAACAAATAAAAACATACCATCTATATTTGGTTTGCAAAAACACATCTCTTCACCCTCTTTACATACCCTTAATATTTGTCAATGTTCATTGTACAAATTACAGTTTTTATCTGATTTTGAATTAACTTTGCACATGTATACTCAAAACAGTCTATATTTGGTTTGCTAAAGCCCAACCCCCTCCCCATTTACCTCCTTCTCTTTATTTCCAATGTTCTTCGTACAAACACACAGTTTTTATCAGATTTTGATGGAACTTTGCACACGCATCCATTACAACAAAGTGAAAAATACTGTCTGCATTTGGTTTGCAAACTCCTAACCTCTGTCCCCCATAACCCCCATCTTAACATCCAATTATCTTTATAGAAACCCAGTTTTGATTTAATTTTGATGGTAATTTACACATGTATATCTTAAAACAAAGAGAAAAATACAGTCTCCATTTGGTTCACAAAAACTTACTCACTCTCTCCCATCATCCTACTTAAGCAAAATTTACACTTGAAACCATTCAGGGTTTTTGCAAATATCTCAAAAACGATGGGGAAATTGCCCGAAGTGGATAGTGATATTCTTGGAGTCAATAACATTTCCTGTTAAACAGCATTGGACTGATTCTGATCGGACAGTTGCTAACCAAGAAATTCTAACTTTAAATTAAAAAATTATTTTAAAATTTTTGTGGCGACAAAAATCTACACGTTTTATCTGATCTTAAAGGAACATTGCACACATAAGTGATAAAGTGATAAATGATGTTTACATCTATTTTACAAAATTCTACCTGCTCACCCCCAGACAAATTTACAAGTGCAACTTGCGTGTTTGGCATTTATCTCCAAAACGCTAGGGAAATCTGCCTAAGTGGATGGTGGTGGAGAATGTTTAATACAATCCGATCATAAGGGATATGAGATCAGAACTTTCATAGCCAGCCCCCAAGCAATACAGTGTACTCTGCTTTTGCAGAATATGGAAAGACCAAGAATACTGTATAGCCCAAAGCACTAGAAAAAACTTTTTCAAATTTAGTTTATACATGTGTATATGTAAATTTGTCTGCTTTATACATGTGTACCCACTTGGAAAGAAAAATAGGCATTGCAAAGAATGCTGGGCAAAGGTAGTATTCAATAAACATGAAGATTTTCTAACTATATTAAAAAAATACCTGTATCTGCCACTTCTGCATTCATTTAGAGTATTCTTTCTGTCATGAATGCAAAGTGGACAGATGAAAGAAATCTTTACTCAACTTGATAAAGTATAAGCTCATTATATAGTTTAATTTAAATATCCACTGAAAAGATGCAACAGAAGTGTTTAAGAAGAGTAACTATTTGTTAAACACGTCAAAAGTAACGAATATTGTGTGTACAAACAAAAATTTAATTTACTCTTTTTCTATAGTGTGTACTCTATTTTATAAATATCCCAAAATACAAATGTACTCTTAGTGTTTACCCCCTGGAAGTACCAATGACATCACTTCCCTTAACACATCACACACAGCCATGGTCTTATTGTCAAGGAGTACTTCCTTGAGTCCCTCAACAGTCTGCCTAGCACTTCCTTCCTCATCTTCCAGTCTCGCCTGTTCCTTAGCAACTACTTCTCCTTAAATTACTCTACCTACAGATATGTGGCATTACCATTGGTAATCCGATGGATCCCTCTCACACAACCCTTTTCTTTGGCCAATCGGTCAACTTTCCTTGAGAAATCAACCGTGATACCCCTCAAGTGGATCAGATACATAGATGAAATATTTGTGGTTTGGACACTTGGGGAAGAACAAATCCCCTAGTTTCTGCAATCCTTAAATAACCTGCATACCCTAGAATTAACTTCACCTGGTCATACAACCAAACACATATCATTTTCCTGGTATTAGTGTCATTGACCCACGGCTCCATTTACATCTCTGACCACATTAAACCGAAAAACCTCCAACAATACTTGCACTTTGACAGCTGCTACACAAAACAATTCTTACCTTGAAGAAATGGGATATATAGTACATGTATCTGCTCTCATAATCAGTTCTCAAAATGCTACAGCTAAAAATTTCTCAAACCCTCATATTCCAGCTGGTGTCTATGCAACCACCAACTTAATTCATCCTAAGAAACAGAAATAACTCTTCACCAACCACAACCCCACTCACTACACATATTTGAGTAATTCCCTGGAATCTGTCAACCAGATCCTTAGAAATGACTATGAATTTCTTCACTCCTTTTGTGAAATGAAGGTGTTTCTTCACAAAGTATTACCTACCCTCCTAATGTAGGCTCCAGATGGCTACCAAACCTCAGCATGCTTCATGCCTAATTACAAATCCACTATACGCACTAAATTACCGGTTCTTTTTACTTAACAGGCCACATTGCAAAACTTGCAACATGCACCCAGCCACCATCAACAATGTTACCACTGGCAAAAATATTTTCCGTTGACTCCAAGATCATATAATAGCTGACATGCTCACACTGCCCTGCTAGCTACACCCGAGTAACATCCCTGAGCTGGCGAATTGGAAATGCGAAGGAACAACCATAACTAAACCAAGACTAGACAGACCCAATGTAATGATGGGCAAGCACCATCAAGTTTTGCAGAAGGTGTCTCATAAAACCCTAATTTTGCTAGTATATGATCAAAATTAGTTGAAAGAACTGTGAGTTCATAAGAATTCAACAGTAAAATATGTTTAAAGCGATTTTCTAGTAGTTTTCAGGTAAAATATAGGATTAAACAGTAAAGTTCGATCATGATAAATTGTAAACATTGTCTATACAAGATGTTTGGTTATTTGCAGTAGATCACGATTCAAACGAGGTGCAACACTTTGGATTAATAAAATCATACCAAGGAGATATTTGAGATTTACTGTGAACCAGAACATGAGAAAGGAATGGCGCCAAAACAGATTTTTTTTTTTAATTTCACAATTCCAAATGTTTAAGTTACAATAAAACTTCATAGCTCAAAAGATGTAGAAAAATTCAAACTATACTATATAAAAAATATCAGAATCTGTAGGTAAAGCAGAAGTAACATTTTTGAAAGAAAATAATGGTTTTCAAATTACAGATACGTTTTAAACAGTGCAGAGTTCAGTTAGTTACAGATATGAAAGTACATTTGAAACAGAGTAGGCTTTTTATTATACACACTGAGCGATTTTTGTAAAGATTTAGGTAATATTTTGGCTGAAAACAGGAAAAGAAGATTTGAAATTTGGACACGAAAATGGTGGGATGACCAAAGAACTTTATAACAGATTTTGAAAGTATGAAAGAAAACTGTATAAAAACGTTAACTATTACATAGAAAATTAAAATCTGTAAAGTTCGACATGTAATTCAGCTCAGTACTTTTGGAAATAAATAATATCTAAGGTTTTTAAATAAGATGCAGTAACAGTTTTCACTAAGAAATGCAGTTCCAATCTAGCTATGTTATATATCAGAAGTTAGAGGAGGCTTTCTAGAGTATTTTAAAGAAAGAATTAACACTTAAGCTAAAAAACTTTCCAAATAGGAAAATTTAGGTAATGAAACTTTAGGAATTTTTTTATAAAAAACGGTTGCATTTAAAGAAAAATTTATAAGGAGTCAATTTAATGTTCCGACTGCAAACTATAATACATAATTCTTTTAGGAAGATCAGAGAAAAAATAAGGATTAGGATTACACGAGAATTGAGAAGGTTGCATCAGATAACCGATTTGCTATATGGGAAGGCTGAGTGTCCATCTTGGAGTCAGTGTTTCAGAAGCCTTGGTCGAGAGTGGACATATGCTCAAGTAGCAGTTTTCGCACCATGCGCTAGGCGGAAAAGTTGGATGCGGTAGTATCGTGATGTAGAGTGGTCCAGCACTGTTATTTTAGCTTCAACATCTTTGTTCTCGATGAAGTAGAACTTTGTTTAATTTTGGGGGTCATCAGGAGTCGCTTGCAGTTTAATCTGCAATCAGTATTTTGGAGAAAAAGTCCGATGTCTAAAAATTTTAAACCGTATGATGTACAGTGTTTTAAACAATATACCATTTTGAAAATTCAGTCACTCTACAGTAAAAATTTATTTATTAACATACATTCATCTCCTGGGGATGTTACAGGGGACTGGCGAATAAAAGACTTAACCATTAGGCAACAGTAATGGTCAAAGTTTAAGATCAAGCTGTAAGCCTAACCCCCACTTCAAGCTTTCTCTTAACAGGTTGATGTTAAAAAAACACAAGAAATCGATGGAAGGAATCACTTGTAAGTTCCAAAGTGTTACCAGCAATCCAGTAAGCAGAATGCCTGTATATCAGAGTTAAAAAGAATGGGGTACAAAGGCAGAGCTGCTTGAAGTTTTTTTTTTAACTGCTTAACGCCTCTTAACAGGTCTTTAAGAGACAGGAAAGGATAGGGGGCAAGGAATGGGAAGGAATTCGGCCATGGTCTTTTGAAGGAAGCATCCCGGCATTTGCCTGGAGTGATTTGAGTGCTTTAAGTGGTGTAAATAGCAATGCCAATTGACAGTAGACTGAAATGAGTGATGAATCATGCTATACCCTGTGGCAATCCGATGGAACAGTTTGGATTTGTTGAATGCCTGGAGAAAGTTGTGTAGTGCCAACAGTGAAGTACCGAAAAGGTGGTTATGGTAGGAGGGTATTTCATAGTTACAATGTAGTCAGCTTATAGCGCTTAAGAAAACTCTAAATGCAGGACATTAACACATTTTAAATCACGAATTATTCTGAACCATTTGTGGTTTTTTTTTTGAACAGACTATGTATGGTTCAATTTTCAAGTGAACTTGGTATGGTGGTGAACCTTTAATCAACTTTGTTGAACTATTAAACTCCGGTGGTGGGTGGGGAAATTTAAACAGTGATTTCATTAAACGAACACCAAACTTTAACCACTATTATCATTATTTAGTAATGTTGGATATTATAAAGCTATTATCCGTTGTTTCCTCCAATGTGGGGATGGCAGCCATAATTAATTCAGAGATGAAACTCTTAATAGCAATCAAAAGTTGAGGGAACATTTTAGTTTATTCAGTACATTGTTTAATTAAACATAAGTCCAAAGTAAGATCTTGTTGTTTGTTGGTCGATTTTGTGGCTTCAGGGCATGTCGAGAGCAAGGTTAGTAGTGCCCTAACAATAACCAGCAAGATACTGTGGTTATGAATATACTAAAATACTGTCTGCATGGTCGACTATAAAGGGGTCCGCCATGCAGACAGGAAAATAAATAACAATAAAAAGACGTGGCTGTAAAGGTTAAGATCTAGTAATCCCACCAATGGCAAGAGACAGAAAATTAACCACAACGTGTGACAAGCGGTTGTTTATTTCCTCATCCTTTTATTTTTTTATTGCGCTCCAGCATCATCTGTTTCCTTGCAAACTACAAACAGAAAACCAAAACTGAATACAATAACTACAATTCATTTAGTAAACCTTTCTGCACGCTCTAAAAAAAAAAAAAAACCAGATACCCAGGAAACAAAGAATAAAACAGTCAAAGAAAATTTTTAAAAAGCACTAATTTTACAAAAAATTTTGACTGATAATTTTTGTTTCAAAACTGACAACTTATAACATATAGTTAATATGGATGCTGTAGAAACTTAAGTCACTGATCATAATAGTAAATGTAAAAACTGAGCTTATGACAGGAGCAACTGCAGTTAGACAAATGAAAAAAGTTGGTGATATTTAAAGAGAACTGAAACTTCTTCAGTACTTTTGCTCTTACAAGAGACATACATTAATTCTTGTGGCTGACTGAAAGACTCAAAACTTGGAAGCAAATTACAAATGATTATGGAGCCACATCTTATATTATTTAATCATAAAATGTTAAACAAATTTACCATTTTATACACAAAGTTATTCCCAAAGTTTTGCACTTTCTGCACATTGTTTATTCAATAACATCAAGTTTGAAGTAGGAGAAAAGGTGGAAGGTGGTGTTAAAACAGTCTTCATGAAGCTGCTAGTGTGAGAGATTGGCAATAAGGTTATATGATTAAATTACTTTCCTGTTGTCAACTTCACAGACAAACAAATCAGGATGCAAACAACTGCAAGTTAAATGTAATCAACTTCATGGAAATAAAGCTATCAGTTTTTGTAATCACTGTTTTCAAAACACATTTCTGACCATTAACAAATCAGTAAAACACAGATATTTATACAGCGTTACCAACACTCCTGAAAACACAAGCTTCAGTAAAACAAGGCATAAATCTTTTGTTTTATTAAGTAAATAGTACACAACCACTTACCTCCAGTTTTGCCAAGGAAATTATCACACCAAATCTCAATGATGAAAAGAAAAGCTATACTATATAGTCAGGAAAGTAGGGTTGTAAAAATTTACAGATCTAAATAAAAGATAAATTAAACACATTATCTATACGCAGATTCTATAGGTAATGAGCAAAACTATTGCTAAACATGAAATACCCAACTCTGCCCACAGTGTACAGTATAGTATCTTGTAACATAAGGTACGATTCAAAATCAACACACTGCATCTGCATAATCTCACCATCAAAGTGAAAATCAAATATATGAATTACGCCATATTTTATGGAATATGCAAAGAGTAACTCTTTAACATATAATGCAGGAAGACTATCAAATTGTCAGATCCGGATTTATACCTTTGGAAGACATAATACTTTCAAATAATTATACACATAAAGTTGATACTTCTGCAAGCTGTGTCACACTGTAACTTTTACTTGTTACTACTAAGTAACAAAGCATTAAACATATCTTAGGAAATGTAATCAGAAATATGTTAGATCACCTCCTTACTATTTGTTCATTTTCTGCTGTTTATACTGCATCTAAAAGAAAAATTATTAATTTTGCTTGGCCATATAAATTTAAGATAAGATAATTTATTTGCTTAATTTAAAACATGTTAAAAACTACATTAAGGGAAACACATCAATTTCTTTCCAAAAGTGATTAAGGAAATATAATCATAATCTCACATTAACATTCAATTAAAACAAGCTGTCATAATTACAAACCAGTCCACATCGACACAGTTATACATACCGTTGGCACGGGGCCCATTCCAATTGCCATGCTGGAAACCTGGTGGTGGGTGACCTTGTGAAGGTGGTCCTTGTGGATGACCGTGCCCCTGTGGACCTCCATGACCAAGAGGTGGGCCAGGCATGCGTTGGCCAGGACCTGGTGGCGGCATGCCTGGTGGTGGCATTCGAGGTCGCATGCCCTGTGGTGGACCCATCATCATACGAGGAGGATGCGGATGTTGGTGAGGATGTGGATTCCTAGGCCCAGGATTTGGAGGTGGCACAGGGCGAGTTTTAGATTGGGCCTCAAACTGAAACAAACATGCAAAAAATAAGATGCACGTGATGAGACTAATGAAATACTAATCACATCACTGTGAAATATGTTTATAATGTATCTGACATAACAAACAACTGCGTGTCTTGGGTAAGATACTTAAAATTTCAAATTTTACATCAAATGTCAGCTAAAAACAAGATATCAGACTGTCATTTGGTTTTTCTTGATAGAAAGTGTTAAAACATTCCCTCCGACTGGAGACAGTGACCTTGAAATGTGCAGTCGGAACGAACTGGCAATATATGGCACATGCCAAGTTGTTAGATAGTGCTATGGATATGAACACAGAAGGCAGTAATTCAGCCAGAATTCATTAACACTAGAATGGACTTCCGACATATGCTGAACACTGGTTCATCCCCCGCTATTAGAATGATGACACTAATCTGAATGTTTATTGGCTCCATGATAATGGTAAAATAGAAAGGTTTAATGAAAATCCCTTGCAGTAGTCAATACACTCGCATATATCAATCAGTTGTATTCGTTTTCTCAATATTCAGATTTAGAGCAGCTTGCACAAGTTAGGAATATGTAAAGCAACAGCTGCCCGATTACAAGTTGGAATGAAACAACTAACCAGCAGGAAAATGAATGAGTTAGATTTGGTCACTACTTTTTGGGTTAACTAGTAATCAATATACCATGCTCACTTGTCACATAACCTTCAATCAATGAGTACACACTGCTGCATAGTTCGTCTCAGTACATCTATGCTTGTTTACTGCACCACTTCCAACGAATTATTACATAAACTTGTATAAGATAGTTGTATACTATTTTATCAGCGCAAAGTCGTGATGATAAACTTCTGATAGGCTGTATTAAAAAATTAACAGTCTCTAAAATTTTTACAAAATGTTAGCAAACATTTCTTCTAAATTTTATGACAAGGTTATAACAATGCTGGGTGGTCTGGTAGCTCAGTGGTTAAGATGCTTATTTTCATAAGTTCAGGGATCGATCCTAGGTTCAAATCAAGGTGGGCTCAGAAATTTTTAAGAATTTTGTTTGATCATATGAGCTATGCCAGGACATTCTGTGGCTAAGATTCCATGTTAAACTGTAGGGCCCAGAGGAAAGGAACTAATTAATTCAGTTTTGTTTATAAATTTATTTTATTTGAAAAGCAGTAAAAAATTGCATTACTATCTTTATGTATGTGGCAGCATTATACAATTTATAAACATTAAGCCAAGAAGTTTTCGTGTTATAGCTTAAAGTAGCTCTCAAACGGGTAAAAATGATAGGAAAGGAAAAGTGTACAGATTAATGATGTAACCATGGCTAATGTTATATGAGGCAGTAACAATGTCACAGCATTAAAAATCACTACCCGCACAAAGAAAAATAAGCTATCCTCTATATAATTCAACTTTCCCTCATGTAAATGATAATCAATGACTATTCTACATAATATATTTGCAATAACAAAATAGATTTATTATGCATCTTACCAAAAAAAAAATCATCTACTTTAAAATCTTTTTACCTCATATTTGTAATTACCTGATTCAATGCACCTTTAGTTGGAAATGTTACTACTGGGTTTTGGCCATGCAGTTCTTTCTTAGGTAGCCTTTCCATACACATCCTCATGCTTGATTCTGATCCTAATGTTATAACACAGAATCCTTTGGACTGGCCATTAGCACGATTTTCAAAGAACTTGACATCAACAAAGTCTGTGATTCCAATCCCAAGAATAGCATCTGTTATGTCCTGATCAGTGGTCCACTGAAATAGGAAGACGAAAGTGAAAAAAAAAACACAGTATTGTCAACAGATTAAAAATAAAGACTTTGGAAATAAAAAATGTGATTCAGTAATATAGAATGCAGAAAATTACAATTGTTTAATATATTCATACATAATAATTAATGATATTAAGGAAAAGGAAACACCTTTCAGGAAATGAAAATAACTAATGATAGGGAAAATAACCCAACACAGTTTTAGGCTGGAGGGCTGCAACAAGTATAAAACACACAAGATGAACACAAATGTACAATATTTCAGTTTGGTCTTATTCATGTAAGGAGGATCAGGACAATTGTCAAGGGAGGTGTGGTGTCCAATTCTATGTTATTCATGATACAATAATTAAGCTAGTTACAGAACGTTCATAAATTTATATGAAGCAAAACTGTTACAATTTATTCCTTTTTCATAAAGAAAATTCCTTGGTTTAACAACCACTTCATTTAAAATCTTGAAATCTTTTGTATTTGCAGATTTCAAGACTTAGATTGAAGAACAATAGCTCATAATAAAGTCCCCTCCTTTTTAATTGACTTGTGTCCAACATTATTTTGTGCAAAGTTTGGAAACGGTTTCGCCCTAAAATTGTGTTTTCACCATATTTTCACCTGTCAAAGTACGGCATTTAACACACCCAATGTAGTAAACTTCAGTTTGAAATTTAACTCAAAAATTGTTATATTAGCTATATATTTTACACTGTTATGATAGTACTGAATAGGAAAGAAATGTAATACTGCACTTAAAATCCTTTAGAATGGAATCAACTAAAATTTTATATATTATTTATATCAAATTGCGAAACAAACTAAGAAATTTTTAAACTAAAAAACATTTAAAAGATTTCTAAAAATGGAGAATTACTCAACCTGTGTTGCAAATGTAATTAATTAATTTTCTGTTTCTGAAAATACAAAAGAACATAGTTAAACACAAATACGAGTTAGCTTATAATCAGTATTAAAGATAACATCACAACTATCACAGTGCCTAAATAATGGCTAAGTAGCATAATTTGTTTAAAACTAAAAATATGAGTTACAATGGTGGTTAAACATAATAAATGACAATATAAATTCACGATCAATTAGCTGTTACATAATTCCAAAAATATATAAGAAATCTATATCACAATCAATAAACCAGTGGTAAATATAAAGAACAGTGCCTCTTCTACATTCATGTTCATTTCATGACACAAGGTAAAAGTAACCAGCTGTCCTAAAAATGGTCAAATAACTACAGTGGCCACATACCAGAAGGCTCCTTAACTTATATATTGCCAACTGACTGAAGTTCAGCTCAAGCTTTCATATGAACACACACCACCACATTCAAATTACCCAATATATCTCACGTGATGATACTCGAAAGCACCGAAATTGTTTGTGAAGAAATGTATGGAGGATTTATACATAAGAAAGTATTGAAATAAACACTCCTAACTAAGCCATCCATCGATCAAGATAAACAATCAAAGCAGATGAAAGCTTTCATAACAAACGTTTTATCATTTCACTCGAGTACTATACCTATTTACTAATCTTTTTACTTCACGTACTTCATTACATTTAAGTAACTACATTATAATCTTGACATAAAGGGTGCTGAAAACTAAATAAGGAAATACACAGGGCATTTTAAGAAAGATAGTTCAAACTTCAGAATCATTTTGATGTTGTTACAGAGAGAGATTTAATATAGGAGAAGACAATTTTATGATCTTAACACATGAGGAAAACAACCTTCTCAGTATCCTTAACAGCCTCAATACCTATAGTACCATGAAATGATTTATTCCCACATACATGCCACGTTCCTTGATGTGGATTTATCCCTCTCGAATGGCCACCTCATCTCGTGTCCATATCAAACTGACCAACCTGCAACAGATTTATTTCCACATACATGCCACATTGCTTGATATGGATTTATCCCTCTCGTATGGCCACCTTAACTCATTTGTCCATATCAAACCGACCCACCTGCAACACTATCTTCAGTACGACAGCTGCCATCCTTATCGCATCCTCCCCTACAGCCTTGAACTTCATGGAATATGCATATGTTCTAGCGAGCAGGACCTAATGCTGTATTCCTGCAACATCTCCCACACTCTGATATCTGACAGTTACCCTACAAATTCATTTTATAAACAAGTTTCATGTGCCACAAACCCTCTAAAAATAATCACAGTTCTGTTTTGGTTATCAGCTACTTTCCAGATCTGGAATCAAACTATGGAGTCCTTAAACAAGCCTGCCCTGAAATGAGAACCTTCTTTCCTAAAATCTTCCCTCTACCGCCTAGAACCTGCTTCAGTAGACCTCCAAACCTCAGCCGAATACTAGCCCATAGACAAGGGCCTCCAGGTCTTACAAGACTCTTTTCCTTGTAACTGATCCTTGCCTCCATCACCTTCATTTACTTTTCATGAACCAAATATGTATCGTAAGCAGTTTTTCCTGTTTAATGTGTGTTCATTACTTTGTTTCGGTACTACATTCTATACATAGAAATTATGTTATAAATGATCTTGACAGTAATATTTTTCTTATGGCTTTACACCTTGTTGACATCAAGGTCATTAGTGGTGGGAAAGGACTGTGGATAAGGAATTCGGCCATGGCCTTTTGCAGGAAGCATCCCGGCATTGACCTGGAGTGATTTGGGGAACCATGTAAAATCCAAGTCTGGATACTTGAGACGGGGATTCAAACCTGTGTCCTCCCAAATGTGAGGCCAGAGCGTTACCGCTCAGCAACCATGATCCGTGAAGATATTTGACTTAATTGCAATATCATCTAGATTTCTACAAGAAATATTTCAGCTATTTTTGAAAAACTTGGTTTTTTGGAAAGTTTTTATTGTTGTGTTTGTATATTGGAGTATGACACACCACTTTTAAAAAGCTTCTTCATCTTTAATAAGCAAATTCAGAGCACCTAGAGTGATTGTTGACTGGCGTGTGATGTAAATCATAGCTGGGCACAGTTAATCCAAAAGTTAACGACATTAATCGTTAAACCGCTACTTAAAAAGTTAACTTTGATAATCATTAAAGTGTTTCATTTTTGCAAATTTAACGCAAGTTACAGTTATCCGTTAAAAGTTAACCACCAATAACACATACCTACCCAATATCCCTCTCGAAATAGAGTTCTTACCAGGGTTCAACATTTTAGCCAGCTTCTCAAATGTATCAGATTCTACAATATGCAGTGTTCTCGTGCTGACAACGAAAATGTTTGCAGTCAGTGCACAGATCCACACCAGCTTGAGATACGCCGCTGCCAGCAATTATGATGCCACAAGATTCACCAATGCTTTATTGACAAAACCTTTTATTAGCAGATGGAGATGAGGAAAAAATCTGCTGCTATCTGCACTAAAAGAATTCACAGCACTTAAAGAAGGCTTTGAATTATTTTTCCTTTTCCAACTTGTTCACCCTGCTTTTACTTTTTCTTCAAACTGTAAATGTTTGGAAATATGCATCCTCTTCATGTGTTGTTTAAGGTTATTAATGCTAGAAATGTGAACCTTTAAAGTAGAAAGCTTAAGCAAACACTGTTTGAATTCATAAATCAACCGTTCTTCCAATCCTCATTTAAATGCAATGTAATCACATAAATGTGACCAGGGATTTTTAATCTCCTCATTGCTGTTGCTAGCATTGCTGCTTTCACTGACAGTTTCTAGAGCTTCAGTTTCCGCAACATAATCATGCAATGAATATCAATTATTTTATTAACAAACTCCAACACAAAAAGTGGCACTACATTCTTCATAGTAAAAAATTTAAGTTATAAAAAAAATCAAAATCGATTGCTGATCAAATTCAAAACGTGTAGTGATCACCGGTTTGCAAGCTAAAAATACAAACACCACAAAACTCTAGCGTTCCTGCCAAGGGCGGCGTTTCATGCTCGGCCCGGGTGGGTAGCCAGGCATTTAGTGGGGGAGGGGGGGGAGAGATTCCCTTGAAAATGTTATTTGGTTATTTTGCCTAAAATAATAATAGTGATAATTCTACAAACAAATTCTTAGTAGAAATTCATTCAGATAAAAACTAAAAAATGAATTAAAAGACATAATTTATTCAATTTAAGTTTAGTTTTATGCAAAAATTATATTTTTAATTTATTATTCAGTATGCTTGTTTGGAAATGAAATGATTCAACAATTTATCCAAATATTGTTCGTCTGTCATATTACCATATACATGTAGTATTGCGATATTACTGAGTCTGTCTTGAAATATTGCCGATCCTGAGCAAGTCTTGAGTTGGTATAAGACGAAAACTTCATTAATTCGAACAGGACGACCCAGTAATTGTAACTCTGGTATGAGTCATTTAGTCTGTTTGTACTTTTGTGAAAAATCTACAAGTCCTATCATTTTTTTTTATTTTTTTGCCGCTGCAAAAGCATGTCTCTATCAGTCAGAAATCTTTCTTGGTAAAAATCATGGTTATAGAAATTTACAACTATTTCAGTATTTGCGGGCTGTCCCACGGCGAATCATTCTCACGATTTTAAGAAGTGGATGGAATCGACTCTTTAACGACAGGAGTACTGTATTATAAACTTCAATACAAGATTTACCGAAAAAATCTTGAGGTGTTTCGAATCTGAGATCGCTTCCACCTTGGTCGAGACGATGAGAATTTTACGCTGATGTGGGATTTGTGGTTAGTTGATTTCAATGTTAGTGACTGCATACTTATCCACCAAATTCCTTCGAATTTTAAATCTCGAACACAGTAAAAATCGTCGGTGATTGCTTCTATCTTCTCATGCGATCCTATAACATATAGATTCGATTTCTGGAGATCTGCATTCAAAATTTCGAAGCAATTAAAAATTTCTATCGTCATCGTTAAACACAAAATACACTTAAACGATTCCATGTAGGAGTAAAATCCAGAAGCCTTAGAAGCGACAGCGCTATCTACTTCTCTGCTGCAGAATGATCGTATAAAAATTGTATTCCCTGCTGATAATTTCTCATACTGATTCTCACTAACCATGTGTAAAAAATATAAAACAATAATTTAAAGAATTGGATTTAACTTGTAATCTTTAGAAATAACTTGCTGGACAATAGACTGCAAGAAAGGCAAGTCATCATTAGTTCCTTTTTATATTCCGATTTGCAGTTACTTCAACTGCCCAAGTCATTTCAGCAAGTGTCGCAAGCAGTTTGCCAAATCTTTTATAGTTTCTATGAATATTCGTTCTGTTATAACTCTCTCAATTCCATCTCGTACAGCAAGATTAAGATTATGGGCATTACAATACACAAATAAAGCTCGAGGCTCTTCATTGCATATTCGTGACTGAAATTCTGTTATTTTTCCAGAAACATTAAAAGCCTCTTCGTATCCTTTTGAGAGCGCCAACTTGTGACCGGATCAAATAAGGTTTCTGCTTTGTGTTTGCAGTTGAATACAATCCAATAAAATGTTCACTTGCAATGAAATCTTCCCAAATGCTTCTCAGGCAAGATGATGCTGCTTCTTGCGTGATTCCAGACTATATTGTAGTAGCGATCGGTTCAAGAATTTCATTCTGACAGTCATTGTGAAGCTATTTATAACCATCTCTTTCCAGCCACTATTTTAGATCAGCCACATCCTCAGCTCGAGATTTTAAAAATGCCATGAATTTTCATCGCAGTTGGCTCCTCTCACAAAGAAACCTTTTCTCGCCAAGGCCTTCAAGATATTAAATATTTTCGACAACTCTTAGGGTTTCCGAACATCTGTTTTGAATGAGATATCGATTGTACCACGTTGATATTATCAACGTTGTTTAATTCTTCAGCGTAGATGGTATGAAGAGAACTAATGTGGTGACAGTTTAACCGCTAATTATGTATTTTGTTGTATAACCAGTAGTGTGTCTCAAAATGAAACCAAGTCCGATCTGGAGAAAAAAAATAATCTTTGATAAAGTGTACATTATGTGAAAAAGAATTTCTGCCATTGTACCATCGTTTTAGAAAGTTATTTGACATGTATGCTTCCAGAAATTGAAGAGTGTGAGAAACTAAATGCAGTTCTTAAGTTGTAGGAACAAGAAAGAAAATATCAATGTCAGTCTGGTTCAGTAGCAAATACGACGTACATCAAAAGAAGAGTCTCCTAAGTGGTGGTAAATAAACATTCACAAATTTTCCATATTATTGTCATTCAGTATTGCTGCTATGCTGTTGTTTTTAAAATTTAACTTTCCGTTTTTAACTTTCGAATATTAGTTACAACTATTATTCTTATTATTATTTACTTTAAAGTCAGCTACTCCCTGATTGATTATTAAAATAAACATTATTTCAGTTGACATTTTTGTCAAATAGAAGTAACTGGGAAGTAAATTAAGAGCAGTGAAACCAATTTACATTTTTTACAACATTTTCATATAACTTCTGCTTCTGTTTCCGCTTCCATAATATAACTTCCGTTTCATCTCTAGAATATACGCGTGAATATTCATTACCTGTATACTTGTGGATATAGTGAAGAACAAAAATAAGACTGTCAGCTGACTGAACAAGGCCATCTTTTAAATTTCCAATGGACCTACGTCTAAGGGCGAAGCAAATTTATCCCCAACATACTGCTGCCATCTTCTAGCATTATTTACACTTGATTCATTTCTCCTTTATAGCTAGACCAAGAATTTATCCTTATGAACTTTTTTGTCGATAATACACACGGATTTAGCCGAAGCGCGTTCGAAATACACTAAGGCGGCTTTCACGCATGACGGTTTGGATGTACGACATTTTACCATGACATTCTTGCTTTCACGCAGAACGACACTTTGCTGTCGATCGAGCTCAGTAGGCGATAGCTTGGTTGGTTATCTCTGTTGAAACATCAAAGGAATTTTGCGCTTCTCTCATGGCGTTATTGTGGGTACTTAGCCTATTTTACACTCTTTTTGAATAATGAAACTAATATGCTTACCTGTTCTGGTCTCTCATTCTTACTCTTATTTCTTCCCTTTATGAACACTCAGTCGCTCTCAAATTCCGGGTGGGTAAAATACCCACCCGGAATTTCCCGGGTGGGTACTGCTACCCACCATACCCACATTATCCGCCGGCCCTGGTTCCTGCTCCCACCGACACTATGCCTTGCATAACAGTTATATATGCCTTGCACTCCTCATTGTCTAATTCGTTTGCTATATGACTTGCAGGAAGTACCAGCGTGCTGTGGTACGCAATTGAAACAACTGAAATGATGTCAACAACCAACGTAATGGACTAAAGTTAACAGAAGTTAAGGAGAACATTAATGATTTTTTAGGTTAACTTAAAAGTTACATTTTTACTGATTAAAGGTTTTCTGCCCAGCTGTGGATGTAATCAATGTCAGCAACCTGAGTCATGGCACAAAGTAGATTTAGGGGGTTACATTTTTATTATTATTATTATTATTTATTCTTACTTTAAATTTCAATGTTGAATTTTATGCAAAATAATGAAATTCCTAAAAAAAAATTTAAAAAAAAAACTGGGTCAATTAAGTGTGATAATAAACAATTTGCCAGTAATAGTCTGTACTGTGTCATTATCAAAGACTAAATTGAAGCAATAATTAAGACAATTAAAATTGTATGATTTGTATATGGGCATACCTCAGCGAAAAGGGTCAGCTAGTATAAAAACAACACGCATTTTATTTGCATGGCTTAATCCATTCTTTTGTAACCAGTGATCTAAGGGACTGACAACAGTTTCACAGTTTAGTTTCACTTGGCCAGGAGCCAACAAGAATTTTAAACAGTCAGAAATTGACACCAAGCCCTCAGTGTTATTCTGCAGATGTGGGGAACATGTTTGGGAATGTATTGTACTGGATAATTAGATATTGGCTATTAATTCACAAAGATTAATTTACAAGGACTTTATGAGAATACTGACCAGCCCTGAACTTCTTAAATAGACAAACATATGAAAGTTGATAATCCCTTGATTGGTTTATCGTAGCGGAACTTCTCCTTCAATTGATTCCATCGGATTTGAAGTCCATAGTGATCAATCAACATTATAATAATGACTAATATCAAACCTGTGTGTCTTAAAGGATACTTCATTAAAAGGAAAAAAATGTGTGAAATTAGTTCAACAAGTTTTCTTTTATTTGATAATAGGGTGAACTGCTAGAAGTGTGTACAAATACTGAATTATATCTCACACAGTGAATAGGCGACCGAACTTTATCCTGACAATTTTCAAGATCATTACAAGAAATTCATTTGCTTCATGTGTTCGCATTTATTCAGTCACTTAAAACAGTCAAGAACACACATAACTCAATATCAAATAATATATAAAATCCTACCAAACTCGGGCTTATCTGTGACAGTACGACAATGATGGGAGTGGGCAAGCAAACCAATCCCATGTTTGTTTTAGTGATAAAAGAAAATAATGCATAAAATGTGAGGTTTTGAAACACTTGTCAATTACTCCTTTGTGAGAAGTTGTTTCCACAGCTAGTCTTTCAAGAGACGTGAACTTGTATCAGTTTCATCAAACGAAACAAAACAGATTCCAATCAGTGCAGGTATAACTGCCTAACATAATACCAGCACATGGTGGCCTACCTAGGGACAGATTTCTCTAGCAGTCATTGCGCACTGATGTCTTCACAGCCAGCTGACACCATTTCCGATGCTGTTCAGACATCAAGACAATAATTTTATGCGCAATCCAGATTCATGAACCACACAAGAGTTTATACACGTATCTATAAGCTCACCAAAAGCTCACCAAAAGCACTTCTACTAGCTATCCCCAGTAGTTACATACTTTATTGTTTGATTTCAAAGTTGTTTTAGTGGAATATAGAAATTTCAGATGAGTTGTTTTCAACCCTAACGGATTTTGTTGCATTAATTTCCACTATGAAAACTCATCCTAAGAATCATTTTAAACTGTATTCATTACACCCGGAAAAATTTAGTTTAAGAGATATTTGATTTGTTTTCATTTTAGGCCATGTGCTTAGTGAGGACTAAAACCTAACATTTGAAATAACTTGGAATCACGTAAAGTTACAGCTGATCTTTCATTGTCAGTTATCGTCAGCATCATCCAACTTATTTTGAATGTAAAATCAAGCAACTAGGCAAAGTATAATTAGGAGGAAAAAAAATTGAAATTTTAACTAAAAAGAGATAAAAACAAGAAATTTATATCAGAAGCAAATTAAGAGGATTAAATATATATACGTTCTTGTAGAAAGTTTAAAGCATCTGTGAGATAAATGAGATTTGAAAATAAATTGTCATCATTGTTAGGAAATTGCGCCAAGGGGCAAAGACTGATGACCTCAGAGGATTTAAAATTAATTTGTAGAAATCCGTTTGAAGACTAAACTAAATTGTAATAGGTAAAATAAGGTAACAAGAAAGCCAGATATTAGTTACGAGTTAAACCATCAAGTACATTTTGAGATAATTTTCGAAGGTCAACCGAGTCAATAAATATAAGGTGGCCAGCTCGGCGGGCGCTCAGTCTTTTGGTGATTTTCAAGGAGTCAACATTGTGCTGCAATACAGCTTCCGGCAGATTTCAAACATGTCGCTAGCTTCACGTGGTTAGGAGTCTTATTATATTTTAACATGCCGTAGTTATACTTTTATCCAAGTAAGGGGCTCGATGAAAGTTTGTCTCTTCTCGTGCGAATAACCTACAATCTTCTATGGAACTGTTGTCTGATGCTTTATTCGTAATTCTGGTATTGACATTGTAAGAGGAGTATTTTGTGACTCTAAAATTGTGTCAAGTGAACTTATTTCAATTTACCCTTCACGTTTGGGGTTTATTTACAAACTTGTGGCAACCGTTTCAATCAAATCTTAAAGGTATCAGACGGCTACAACGGTCACAGTTAAAGCAGAGTGGTGCTTAGCCCCAGTATGCAATTTTTCCCTTACAACCTTCAGACTACGATTCTTGTAACTGAATTTTTAGCTGCAGTGCAAAATATCCAACTATTAATCTTCAAATTGGATTAGATGGAGAGTTATCTAATTGATACATCTATTATCATGCTATTTGAAAGGATGATATTAAAATAATGCCCTATCAAATTAAATTCATATTTTATTTATGTAGCTAAACCTCTTCCAATCGATTACAGATGTATCATAAAATAACTCAATGAAGCTCCGATGCACGTAAAATAGCTAGATTTAAAAGTAGCTATGGTACTATTGAGGGACTTGACTAAATGTAAAATATCAAATTGTTATTGAGCTAAAAAGTGAAAATAGTGCAAAATACATCTTCATAGAAAGGAATGAGAACACAAATTGTAAATACTGAAAAGTTTAAACAATTAATTACATTAATTATATTCAGAGTGGATAAATTACCCTTGCACTTGTAATGTTATGATAACATCACAATGACTTTCTTAATATACGTGCAGTACAGTTTAATTCATTATGCGGTGGTATGCGTGAAAGATAGTATTCGGTAAGTGCCCTCCAGTGAGCTAAGGACGACCCCCATCAGGTCATCATATCACAGACTGTTCTCAGAAGGATCCTAGAACAGTTCTTTTGTCAACCTTACTCTTGGTTGAATAAACATCTGTGAATGGACTGTGTCGAATTGGTACACTTAGTGCTCAGAGTTGCAAAGATTTTAGGCACCTGACAACCTGTCAAGAATTCTCCATGTTAAATCATATTAAGTGCTCAAGTGCAGACATGGTGTGTTATCGACTTCTCACAAACAATGAAAAAGCGAGAGAAATGCCAGATAAGCTGTTTTTCGTGTAAACAAGTGCGACAAGGACAGACTATCTGTTAGACAGAAGTTTAATATTTGTAATTCTACAAAATGTGGGCATGGAGGGATAGTCTGCACCCAATCAAAATGAGTGAGTGAAGGGAGAGCATGTGTGGGGGATTCCCCAATAGTTAATTAGTTTTAATTACTATTTTATTTTAAACATCTTTTCATGTCTGGACGTATTCGTAGATCGCAGAGGCAGAGATGAAGCAGAATTGGGCACGACTACACGCTGGAGAGAAGGGCAGTGGAACCCAGGGTCTGCGGAGGTGGGAGGCACCGGCCAGACGGGGACTCGACCGATGATTCTTGAGGCGACAGATCATCGAGGTGAGCTGGCAGCCGTCAAAGAGGTGACCAGTACAGAGAGATAAGTGTTCACACTGGCACAAGTGTGACATGAGTTGGTTTGAGTGAAAATAGAGATGCTGGCGTACCCACCCTGGTGCTGACTTTGGTAAACAAATGTACCATCAATAGCAGTAAAATTTGAAAGTGCTCTCTTGCCCAAATATCAGCCCTGGTGAGGAAACTCACAGGTAAAAGTCTCAATCTGTCAAAGTCATGAGTTTTATCTGGAACCTGTATGTCTCAAATAATTCTTTGTTAATAATAAAATCAATAACGTGCCTTTGTCATTTCTTTGATTAATCAATTTGTTTGATATGGTAATGTTTAATTGCTAGTGGAGATGATACGTTCACATTGTATATTTGTAAATGTAATTCACCGATATTCATCTATAATATAGGCAAGGGTGTAGTGTTTACTTGTCATTGTCATCAACATGGTTTCAATCACCCTTGTGTTTAATTGAGTTGAAAATTAAAAGGCCAGGTAATAGAAAATTTAGATTAGTCATGCTGTTATGCATTTTAATTAAAGAACCCTTTTAATTTTTATTAAATTCTAAATTATCAAATTTTTACTACCTGAGATTAATAAAAATAAATTTACATGCATAAATTAAGATAACCCCAACAACAGGTCATAATTACACACTGAAAAACAATTTAAGCCAAAAATTTCTTCAGAATATACCAAAATTAGGACTCGTTATTTCAGACTTATAATCTCTTATAATATGAGAGTCTTGCAGTGAGTGAAAGCAAAATTTCAAAAGAAAATTAAAGATCACATCTTGCCAATAAATTGTTAGGTATCTTAAACTCCAATGTTAAATGACTGACTTAAGAAGATCTTTAATTTAATTATACAGAAGAATCACTATGGCAAAATCCTGCCATACTGAAGTATTCACATTTAATTAAAAGCTGTACCTAACAAAACTGAAGTGTAGAAGGAAGGGAGAAGTAATGGTAAGTTATACCTGTAACATAAACTTGAACAGCTTCCAGACCTATGGGAAATATAGCCCTCTGTACTATCTTATGTCCTCCCACAATACGTAAGCATGAATGATAACACAGCGCAAAAAACATCATCCTAAAAATTAATGTACTATCAATGATCACAAAAACCCAAAATAATGCACTGACATAAGCAGTCCATATTGTTAATTCAGGTTTCACATTTGAAGCGATTTTTCAGAAAACGATTCACCAAATGGAAGGAAGGCAAAAGATAGTAGAGTCAAGTTGCGAAGAGTTCAAGGAGATGATAAGAAAGGAAGAAGAAAAATTTATTCCAAAGCAGAAAATAAAGAGAAGTGGAGAACCTGTGTACTTTAATAGGGAAGTGAGGAGATTAAAGAGGTTGGTAAGAAGAGAGCAGAGTTAAGAGACAGCAGGGTAGTAGGGAGTATTTGAAACAACTAAACAAGGACTTAATAACAGCAAAGAAAGTGGCTAAAGATGGGTTTATGAAGAGTATTGTCAGTGCAGGAGGACCACTGACTGATGCATCTAGAAGTTTCTATGGCTATGTTACAAAACTGATGGGAAGGGAGGCTGTTGAGACACTTACAGATAAGGATGGAGAAGAAGTTACTCAGGATTTAAAAAAAGCAGAGATTTTAAGTAACTGGTTTAGTGACAGCATTAGGGGCAATGAATCAGAAACAGAGAACGAGCTAAACAACACAATTAGAAATGAAGATACTAAAAAAATTTAAATTCATCCTGAGGAAATAAGAAAGCTGAAAAGCGAAGGGGCTGGTGTAGATAATGTTACTACAGATATCTTAAAGATAGCCGGATGTGACATTGTACCTTATCTTGATTATTTAAACTGAGTCTGGATACTTGCTGCTTACCACGGGCCTGGAAAAGTGTGATAGTAGTACCAGTACATACAGGAGGGGTGAGAAATGAGGCGAAAATTACAGGCCAATCAGTTTGACAGCAGTGGTAGGTAAATTAATGGAAAGGTTGATATGCAACCACATCAGAAATATATGTGAGGAACGTAAGTGATGTTCAAGTAGGCAACATGGGTTCAGGCAAGGATATCCATGCGAATCTCAGTTGGTGGGATATATGCAAGATATTTCAGATGAAATAGAAATGGACAAAGGGGGGGCCAAATTGATAGTGTAGAACGACTTTTGACAGAGTGAGCCATAAAATGGTAGTAAATAAGGTAAAAACTATTGGAGTGGATGAGAAAGTGATTTTCTGGGTAGAAGAATTTTTAATAGGTAGAAAACAAAGTTAATTTAGGCAATATAATTTGCAGCGCCGCGAGTAAACAACTGAACGGCGGGAAAATCGGAAAAAATAAAGTGATGTAAAAACAATTGGTGAAACGTATAAAACACTGGAAACAACAAGAAAAAATAATAGAACACGAGATAGGAACATGCAGTTTCCTTTTTTCCTTAGTTTAATTAAAACAGAAAGTTAGTGTGGGAAATGCAGTATAAAAAGAAGTGGAAGTAAAAATGGGAGGGCTTCAGGGTATCGTATTGGGACCATTGTAATTCATTATTCTAATGAATAATTGTGTTGATTGTTTACTATCTGAAATTAGATTGTTTGCAGATGACATAATGCTATATAAAAGGATCAAAACGAAAGAGGACTGTAAACAATTGCAGGGCGATATAGACAGGATATATAGTTGGGCTGGTAAACATGGGATGAAGATAAATGCGAAGAAGAGTCAGCTTATTAGATACACAAATAAAAAACAGAAGGTTAATTATGAATATAAGGTGGGGAAAGAATTGCTTGCAGAAATGTAAATACCTTAGCATTACATTTGACAGCAAGCATAACTTGGCAGGACACATTGGACAGGTATTAGGAAAAGGTTTCAAAATTTTGCACTTGTTGGGGAGAGTGATGAGGGGATGCACGAGAGAAGTAAAGGAATTGAGTTACAAAACTTTGGTCAGACCATTGCTCAAATATGGTAGTGTAGTATGGGACGCACATTTTGAGTATCAAATACAGGAGTTGGAGAAGGTGAAAAGAAGGGCTGCTAGATTTGTTTCTGGAAATTATCGCAGAATGCAATCAGTGACAGATATGATAAAGGAGCTGGAATGGGAATCATTGCAAGACAGGAGGAGGATGATGAGGGTCATGGGAGTGTACAGGGCATATACTGGTGATGAGGCATGGAAAGATATTGCAGTAGGTATGAAAAGTAGTTCATGGAAGGGAAAGAAATGACCATGACCAAAGCTGACACTCGATTTCAGGCACAAGGGTGTGGCAAGATTCTCTTTTTTAGGTAAGGGTATCAGGGATTGGAATAAGTTACCAAGGGAAATGATGAATAATTACCAAAAACATTGAAAGAATTTAAAGTTAAAATTTGTAGAGGGCAAATGTAGATGGGTGCAGGAAAGGGGGAAGATGGGTGTGTAGGGAATTACTTAAAAAAATAAATAAAGTTACTTTAAAGACCAGTAATGTCGTGTGCCAGAATGAATAGTTAATAGATGCTTGAAATCTCGAAGGCAAAAACTGCTTCAGTAAGTAGTAAAATCTCCACAGTAAAGTTTCATGATACAAACATTCAATAAAGTGCATGTTCCACTTACCCAAGTCAAATTACCAACATAAAGCTGTCGCCTCCCAACCTGATTAGGCTGGATATTATTTCCCATCTGGTGATAAGGGGGGTTGGAATTTGGGCTGTGGCCATCAGTACTGCTAGCCGGAGGTCCACTTGGAGTATGGGGAGGCTGAGAGTTTTCATCACCTCCTCCACCACCTCCACCACTACCCCCAGAAGGAGCAGCGATTACATCATCATACAAATCTACACCATCTGCAGCAAATTCATCCTATAAAAGAAGACAAGAATGTTATTCGTACTGAGAAGTAAATGTGTGTGCACTACAGGATATTGTTACAACTGCTTATAGTGTTACCCAACCAACCACAAGTTACAAAAAGCCTGAAGTTCTGTTAGTAAAAACGAATTAAAAAATAAATATGTGTAATTTACAAAGTTTGAAAACATTGCAGATAATGATTATCATACGAGGTTTGTTCAAAAACTAATGTGATTTTTTATTTTAGCGAAAAATATTTATTTATTCATCAATATTTATGTTGTCCCCTTCAAAGTAATCCCCCTCAGAAATAATACACTTGGGCCAACATTTTTTCCAATCCTCGAAGCACTTTTGATAAGCACTTTTTGGTACAGCCTTGAGCTCTTTCAGCGATGCAGTATTTTATCTCCTCAATCATTGCAAATCTTCGTCCTTTCATTGATCTCTTCAATTTTGGGAACAGGGAAAAATCACAGGGGGCAAAACCTGGTGAATATGGTGGCTGAGGCATGATAGTGGTGTTGTTTTTGGACAAAAAAATCACTCACTAGCAACGATGAGTGAGCAGGTCCATTGTCGTGATGCAAAAGCCATGAATGCTTCTCCCACAAATCCGGACTTTTTTTTTTACATAGCTTCTTGCAAACGGCGCATAACTTCAAGGTAATACTCCTTATTGACCGTACGACCTTGTGGTAAAAACTCCTGATGCACTACGCTGCAGTAAACAAAGAAAACAGTGAGCAAAACTTTGACACTGAATCGAACTTTGCGTGCTTTTTTCAGTCTTGGCTCTTCTGGGCCCTTCCTTTGTGACGACTGGGCCTTGGTTTCAACGTCATAACGATATACCCATGATTCGTCACCAATTATGACCCTTTTGAGCAAATCAGGATTATCTTTGACGTCATACAACAGCTCCTGAGTGATGCTCAAGAGACGGTTCTTCTGGTCAAAATTCAGCAGTTTCGGAACAAACTTCGTTGACACACATCTCATGCCCAAAACATCAACAAAAAAAAATTGCATGGCAGGAGCCAACTGAGATGTCGACTTCATCAGCAACTTCTCTAATGGTGATTCAACGATTCTCCAACACAATTTTCTTCACTTCTTCAATGTTTTTATCAGTTGTTGACATGCTGGGGCATCCAGAGCGAGCTTCGTCATTGACAGCTTCTCGGCCATCTTGGAAGAGCTTGTACCACTTATAAACATTTTTTTTCACTCAAAGTAGATTCGCCATATGCCATTGTCAGCATTTCAAATGTTTTGGAGTACTTAATTCCATTTTTACACAAAATTTGATACAAACTCTATGACCCATTATTTCAACAGCAGAAAATTCTGAGGGGGATTACTTTGAAGGGGACAACATAAATATTGATGAATAAATAAATATTTTTCGCTAAAAATAAAAAATCACCTTAGTTTTAGAACAAACCTCGTATGATAATCATTATCTGCAATGTTTTCAAAACACTTCTAACAATTATGCCTCTCACAACCAATGCAAAGAATGCTATATAGTTGAAACTGAAGATATGGGTGGGACGAATGTACCAAAATTAGAAGGACAAAAAAAAACGAAAATTGACTGTATAAATCCGGTGAAATTCTAAGTCACTCGACTTTTTTGAAAAAAACTCGTAGGTATCATTTCTATAAGGTGTTCTTTTTTGTCACAAGCCATTATCTCCCTTCTTACCCAACCAAAATCGATAAATGAGGTATCATTTTAAAGATTAAGAGATCCGCTTTGATCATATCATATTTTAAGAAAGCAATTTTTTTCAAATTTTTGTGTCACGAGCCATTTGTCTCCCAGGATACCTAACTGAAATCGATAAATGAGGTACCATTTAAAGATTAAGATCTCCGCTTTGGTGACATAATATTTTAATACAGGAATTTTTGGAATTCGGCCCTTAAAGGGCAAAAGTATCAACATTGCTACAACGCATTTTTGTGTCACGATCCATTTATCTCCCTTGATATCTAACCGATATGGATAAATGAGGTATTATTTTAAATATTAAGGTCTCTGCCATGGTCACATTTTAAGAAAGGATTTTTTTTTTTTTGGAATTTGACCATTAAGGAGCAAAATTATGATCATTTCCATAACGTTTTTTTTGGTCACGAGTTATTTATCTCCCTTGATATCTAATCGAAATCAAGAAATGAGCTATTATTTTAGAGATTAAGGTTACCGCTTTCGTCAAATCATATTTTAAGAAAAGAATTTTTCGGAATTCGACCCTTAAACGGTAAAAGTTTACATCGCGATACAGTTGTGCTTGCTTTAGTTCACTTGCAGTTCATATTGAAGGCGTATAATAAATTTTTTTGATGATTTATACTAGGCTAATTAGGTACGTTGCCACTACTCAAAATGTAGTTCCGATGTATTTAATGTGTTAAGATGTGTCCGTATCATTTGATTTTGCAGCGGCAATATTAGCAGAGATAACCGTTAAGTTGAAATGCAACCTGGAGCAGAATGTTCTTGTTACAGCATAAGACAGGAGACATTGAGTCATTATAAGTAATAAATAGCAACTTTCATTTGTGTCTTTTTAATAACATGTTTACGATGTAAACAACTCCCACAGTGGCTTCTTCTACGAAATTTACTAGCGAGTGTCTGATTAATGTGCAGCAAATAAGACACTGGCACTGATGCATCACAGCCAATTGCAAGCGGCCATTAACTGTGAATAGTACTGCACACCACTAAACAGGGCCAACAAAAACTACTTATACTGCATTCATTTACGAACAGTTCAACCAAAACAAAAGTATGTTTCTCAATGTGAAATCTGATTTCTAGTGCTACCAAAATGGGCAGCAGTAAAATAAGAACAAGGTATTATTAACTTTGTTGTAGGCCATGTTCCGCAGTTGTTGCATACATATTTTTTCTAATAGGAAAGTTAAAAATAAAACCAGTTGTTAGAAGACGGATTTTTATTAGGAAAAAAAAATAAGAACAAGGTAAGAAGGAATTGTAGTATTCATTTGAAATTGCAACCCACGTTCCTCAGGCCACATCTTTTGAGAAAAAGTGTACATGAAAGTGAAATGAAACGTACCATAGACGTGGTGCCCACTCAAAAGCTATGAAACGATACAATTTAAACAGTAAAAATACCATTTCCATTCAAGTTGTTCATGCCAAAGATAATACCTACACTCTATTGTAATGAATGTAAATAGCTATCACATTTTCCAGCTGGATCAGATTGAAGAAATAAGTAAATTGTTACAGCAAAAAAAAAGTGAGGAATTAGTTTTCATTAATAAATTAAGGTCACCAATTTTTTTGGCGGCTTGATGGTTAGGTTGTAATGCAGCCTGGACCAGAGTGAAAAAAAAACAATATGCCTACTTTGTTAAAACAGTATTAGATGTGAGGAATCAGTTTTAGATTCGTTGCTGTAGATTGCAAATACTATCTTTGGCAAGAACAATGGCAGTGTTTTACTATTGAAATGAATCATGGGTGCTGTGTGCTAAGTACGGCCAGTAGAAAAAACTGTTATTTCTCGATGAAAATGTGATTAACATATTCCTTAGGCATTTCTATTCACGAAAAAGTGTACGCGAAGCCGATAAAACAGGTAGTAAAGAAGTAATATACTGAAAATCATCAGGTTACGTGCGGTATTAGCCAATGTGTAGCAGCCATCTTTGTCGTGAATATGCTCTTCCTCACGCTGTACACATGTTGATTTTCAAAGAGTTGTATTAGTGGATGGTGTGGTTAGGTTGAAGAGCAGCCTCAACCAGAATTACGACTAATATTCCATGGTGTACCTATAGTGGATTTTGAGGGAATAAGGTGACTGAATATAATGTCACAGTCGTCTATTGCCGCTAATACGGTAATATGCATAACCGTGTTCTTTTTAGATTGAATGGCAACCTGGACCAGAATGACTACTAATATTCCATGGTGCTTAGTGGATTCTGAGTAAAGAAAACAACTGTTACACCAAATTCTGACTATAATTACGTCACAGGCGGCTCAAGATTTCTATCAATGCCTAGTCAGTAATGTGCCTAACAGTATGTTTTGGCACAGATTTGTGACATATTTTAAGGCTTTCGGGTACACTTTTCCTTAAAGAGTAAGCAGCTAGCTATATTTTCAATCCAAATTAAGTTTTTTTCTACTGGCCGTACTTTGCACAGTAACCTGAATCGTTTCGTAACTTTCGTGAGGCACCACGCCCAAGGTATTTTTCATTTCGCTTTCTCAAAAACTATAATGACAGGAACATGTGTCACAAATTTCAACCAGATAGCACAAGTCTTTCTTACCTCGTTCTTATTTTAAAGTCACCCCAAAATGAAATCGAATCGATTTCTCCTTGGTTCTACCCCAAATTATTGAAACAACTTTTCAAGACACTTTCATTGATTTTGCAGCACTGGTGGCATCTATTTGTTGTGCTTCAATATCATATTTTCGAATTATTGGTTTAATTTTTGACAACTTTTTGGTAAATTATATGAGCGAAACATGAAGACCAATTAATCCAACTTTCAACAGGTTAGTACTAGTTTCGAGTAGGTTCTGAAAGTGGTACAGTCCCCCAGCTTTTATCCAACAATAAAGACTAACCACTTGAAATAAACAAACAGATACCTACTACGATGTATTTCTTATGTAGTAACTTTGGGTCTACTGGAGATCGCGATTCTGCTACAACAACATTCAGTAATAACACTGGAAATATACTGTAGTCAGTCACAAGACGTATTGTTTTCAAGCAGTAATTACAATATAATACAGCCTGGACCATTATTTTGAAGCAGAAATTAGGTTGTAATACAGCCTGGACCAGCATGAAACCGTTAAATGTACTTGGGAAGGAATTTCTAGTGGAGTCTTGCGTTTGACCACTGCAGTATTTTGATGTGAACTCCTAGCGGAATCGCGATCTCCAGTAATCCCGTAACTTTTATGCAAATACCCTCATATCGCATGGTTTTCTTCACTTCTACATACTACGAGGGTATCTTCTACAATTTTACTCAAACAGCACCATCTAAGGAACGAGTATACCAAATTTCAGACTGATAGTTAGGTTCTGGTTTAATAAGGAGGAGCCCGGTGTTTGATTTTTTTTGACAAGCCGGAAAAAGATTTTCTTTAGATCATGATACCGGCGATACCAAAAGCGTGTTCACTGAAGTTTATTTAGAGATCGATATCCTCAAACAGCAATAATCATACACTTGTTAAAATATAAAACACCGCACTGCCCAGAATACAAACCTGACAAGCAAGCAGACTCAAAATATTAAAAAATTTCTATCAGAAATATAAAATAAAGCTATTGTCATGTAAAAAGTAACGGTGTGAAAAATAGTGTGATTATACCTGCGCAAAGTCTTGTTCCAAGTCTTCGGCGTACAAATCAATGTCCACGCCATCGGCCATTTTGGCTGCGTCAGGACCCAAGCCAGTAGCAGCTACTGTTCCAGTTCTATTTCAGTTAGTTATGATATAGAACCATCAAGTACGGACTTTCAATTAACTCAAATGAACAGTGCTGTAAATTTGATGAGTTTTACGGCGTAAAGCAACACTTTAAAGCACAAAAAAAACTTGATTACAGCAAATACACAATTCTAATCCTTATCAGCGATTACGGCCAAGCCACAACATGAAGTCAAAGATTGTCTTTTATGAAACAAAGATTTAATACTCCAACAACAACAACAAAAAATTAAAATTTTAAAATGATTCCATTAACATTACGCAAGTTAAAAAAACTATTAGTAGTAAAAACAACGAAGATCATGCCCCAATGGCAATTTTCCAATATAACTAAATACGATTTTTATATATGTTTACCTTAAACATAGTCATATTATGTAACATTATTGTTCATTAAATCCCTAAATATTTTTTTTCACTTTATTACCGTTCTACCTACAAGTTAAAACTCACATTCCCTTGCGTCTGGAATCTGTTGATAATTTATTGTCTTCTCTTCACCTTCATATGCTGTGTCTTAACCTTCTACCTATGTTTAACCCTTTCCAATCCCCAGTATATGCATTATACATGCCCACAATTCCATCCTGTAATCATTCAAAACCAAAATTTTTCAACATTTTATTTACTAATTTCTAAAGAAACAACCCTTCCAACTCCGGAATTTGATACTGGTAATGAGACTACAGTATTAGTATAACAAACACCTAGTCAAACTTTTGTGACCCACCTATCCTACTTCCTTGGTACATGCTTCCTTTATCCTCTCGAAGAGATGCAGTTCTCTGAACTCTTTACCTACAATCAGTCCTCTGTGCTATGCCCTGTTTACCTTACTATCAACTGATATTCCCAGGTATTTACATTTTATCCCATCAACAAGCAATTCCCCTAGCATTGACTAATCATACAAAACCTTTATTTTCATATCCATCATACCAATAAGATAACTCTTCTTTTACTTTCTCTCCACTATACTAGATACTCTGTCTAGATTCCTTTGCATTAGTTCACTATCCTCTCGCGAAGTAATCCAACCATACAGAATTACGTCATCTACAAACACAGTTTCCTCTGGCTGTAGATTAACCACAGAATTAAAACAATGAACACTAATGGTCTCAGTACACTATCCTGTGGCACAAATGTTCACTTATACACCTTCCTCGATATTGTATTAACAACTTTAACCCATTGCTTCCTAACTGTTAAGAATTTCTTCACCCAGCAAGACACATCATGAAAGAATGTAGGCTTTCTCGGTGAGTCAGTTGCTTCAAATCTTCTAGGGCTTCCACCGGGATAGCGCGTCAGTAAAAATACATAGTGACTTTACGGAACCTGCCTTCGGTTCCATCTTGGTTTTTCTATATAGTCTTAGTTTTATACACAATCATTTTCTAGCTAAATATGTCAAAGGCCGCAGAATGATTCAGTATCACAATATATACTTTCAATTCTGTCCATTTCCACTGAAATATCCACATAAATTATTAACTGAGAATCACGTGAATAATGTCTACTACATACGTGTTTCTGATATACAATGATAAGAAATGAAGTTTTCGGATTTTGACCCATAAAGGTAAAAAATTTCAATATTTCTAAAATGCTGTTTTCTGTGCTACGAGTCATTTATCTCCCTGGATACCTATCTGAAATCATTTAGTAAAGTATCATTTTAAAGATTAATTTTTTTAACTGCTTAATGTCTCTTAACAGCGAGGTCTTTAGAGACGGGAAAGGATGGGGGGCAAGGAATGGGAAGGAATTCGGCCACCATGGCATTTTGAAGGAAGCATCCCGGCATTTGCCTGGAGTGATTTGGGAAACCATGGAAAACCCAAATCTGGATGCCCCGACGGGGATTCGAACCGCCATCCTCCCGAATGCAAGGCCAGAACCCTAACCGTTACACCACATCGCACGGTTTAAAGATTAAGATTTCCGCTTTAGTGACGTCATTTATTAAGACAGAAATTTTTCGGAATTCGGTCCTTTAGGGGTTAAAGATCAATATTTTTGCAATGCGTTTTTGTGTCACGAGCGATTTACCTCCCTTAATATCTAACCGATATAGATAAATTAGGTATCATATTAAAGACTGAGGTCTCCGCCGTGGTAACATTATCTTTTAACACAGGAAATTTTCGTAATTCGACCCTTAAAGGGCAAAAATGTCAATTTTTTTTAAATGTGTTTTTTGTATCTCAAGCCAATTATCTCCCTGGAAATCTAACCAAAATAGATAAATGAAGTAGGATTATGAGGAGTAATGTCACAGCTTTGTGACATCATATTTTAAGCAAGAATGTTTTTGGAATTCATCCCTTAAAGGGAAAAAGTATAAATTATTCTATAATGCATTTTTGTGTCACGAGCGATTTATCTCCCATAATATCTAACCGATATAGATAAATGAGGTATCATATTAAAGAATAAGGTCTCCGCCGTGGTAACATTATATTTTAAGAAAGGAATTTTTCGTAATTCGACCCTTAAAGGGCAAAAATGTCAATTTTTCTAAGATGCGTTATTTTGTGTCTCGAGCCACTTATCTCCCTGGATATCTATCCAAAATCGATAAATCAAGTAAGATTATGGGGAATATTGTCTCAACTTTGGTGACATCATATTTTAGGAAAGAAATTTTTGGAATTCTACGGTTAAAGAGAAAAGGTATAAATGGTTATACAACGCATTTTTGTGTCACGAGCTATTTATCTCCCTTGATATCTAACCGATATACATAAATGAGATATCATATTGAAGACTAAGGTCTCCGTCGTGGTACCATTATATTTTAAGAAAGGAATTTTTCGTAATTCGAATCTTAAAGGGCAAAAATGTCAATTTTGTCTAAAATGCGTTTTTTGTATCGAGCCATTATCTCCCTTGACAATTAAACAAAATTGATAAACGAGGTATCATTTAAAAGGTTGAGGTCTTCGTAATGTCTTCGGTTCTGTTACCACATTTTAAGAAAGTAATTTTTTTAAATTCTAACCTTAGAGGGCAAAAGTATTAATATTTTTAAAACACAGTTTCTGTCACCGGCTATTTATTTCCCTTGATACCTAACCGAAATCAATAAATGAGGTATCGATTTAAACTATTAAATTATCCGCTATGGTCACATCATATTTCATGAAAAAACTTTCTCCAGATTTTACCCTTAAGGGGCAAAAATATCACCATTTCCCCCCAAAAAATTTTTTTTCTTCACTTGATAACTAACCGAAATCGATAAATTAGGTATCATTTTAAATACGAAGGTAGCTGCTTTGGTCGAACCATAATTTATTATTATTATTACAAGCCACTTATCTTCTTCGATACCTTGCCGAAATCAATAAATGATATATCGTATTAAAAATTAAGGTCTCCAGCTAGGTAAAACCATAAATTAAGAAAGAACTTTTCGGAATTTGGTGCTTATAGTGGTAGCGCGTGTGAGACTGTTCAGCAGCGGATATCACAGAGATGTCAATAAACTTTTTTTTATTCAATAAGTAGCTTTTCGGATTTTTTTTTTTTCTGTTACGGAAACACTGTCGTGTTGCTATACAATTCCAATGTAAACATTTTATTCGCACAGCAACAAATATTTCAGAGATGTTGATATGTTGTGTGCAGTTTGTTCACGTTTTTTTATATTGTTAAGGTCAGTGACAGTTTCTCATAAATATAGTGTGTTTTAAATTTTGCTAATGGTTTCGTAATATGTTGCGACTATATTGATGCGTACCTATTATACTAAAAAAAAAAAATATTGCTACAAAAGTACGGTTCTACTTTTCATTATACTACAAGCATTCAACTTCACTATTCGTCGCATTTTATTCGCGAAATATTCGCGCGGGTCGTCTAGTAGGCACAAAAACCTCAAGGGAATCATAAAACAACCGTGGCACCGCAATTTGATGATGGATTATTATGTAACTCCACGAGACAGATCAAAAATGAAGAATAAAATTTTGTGATATCATGCTTAGTTCTCGAGATGTACTGTCTAAAAAGTGAGGAGTTTCGGGTTGAAATTCAGAATAAAAATTTCACTAAGGTCAAATTTGTTGATAGATTCTTATAAAATACCATAAGATAACTCGAAAGTGAAGAATACATATTTCCGATATCTCATATAGTTATCGAGATATGCTGTCTCCAAATTGGGGTGGTTACGTTAGGTTAAGGCAATGTTTAAAATAAAAAATAAAAAAACGGAACCCTTCAAAAGATCTCATAGCTTCTGAGCCATGGAGGCAAGGAATATATGGAGACCTTCACCACGTACTGGAGTGAAACCGGGTAGAGAGAAGTGGGGTGGGGAGGCCGCCATATTACATGGCCATAGAAACACGGGAAATAGGCGCAAAAACCTAAAGAGAATCATAAGAAAACCATAGCACCGCAATTTGATGGTAGTTTCGTAATGAACACGACGATACAAATCGAAAATAAAGAATAAACTTTTTCGATATCTCGCTTAGTTCGCGAGATATACTGTCTCAAAAGTGTAGCGTCCCACTTATTATTATTATGACCCGTTACTTATGCGTCAGGATGGATAAGTTGTATTGGTCACTGTGGGCGTTAGCCAAGTTACTTACTTGGGGCGAGTATGCTGCTCCTCCCGTAGGTGGTACTCCAGTCTTGACTTTGGCTAGATTACTAGTCTATGTACTTTGGATCTGAATATCTCTGGCTTGCGTCAATGAAAGAGTCTAAGTGCATACATAGTTTTATTCTTTGCTAGGTGGGCTGTTACAGTTATCCAACGGCCACGAGCAGGATTCCAAGCACTTAGTTAATATGAAAGAATGATGGACTTACATTGGTCTCGGCACTGATCGGCTGACTGATTGGCTGACTGATTGGCTGACTAGCGGGCATGGCTGGCCTTCGATCCCCACTTGGTGTTTAGCACAGCATAGTGGCTACGACCTGCTACAAAAGGGAGGTTGTTAGGTTATGAGGGGATTCAACGATATCCGTAGCTCCGCAATTTGATGACGAATTCTGATGTAACTCGATCAGACAAACTGAAAGTAAAGAATAAAATATTTTGATATCTCGCTTAGTTCTCGAGATATTGTACCTTAAAATTAGGCTGAAATGGGGCCTGAACCAGAAGAAAACTTTCGCCATATACAAATTTAATAATGAATTCGTACGCAACTTAACGATACAAATCGAAAATAAAGAATAAATTATTTGTATATTTCGTTTACTCAAGATATTATACCTCAAATGTGAAGAGGTTAAGGTGAGATCTGGCCTGTACCAGAAAAAAAAAAAATTTCACTGAAACCACCATATCTATACTGTGCAATATAGGTGTTTTATTTTCTTGATAGTGATTGTTATTAGGTTGAAATACGGCCCTGGAACAAAAAAAAGTCACCAAAATTACAAGGAACAATACCTATAACTGATTTTTAACATGCTATATCTCCAAAACCAAGCGACATATCCCAAAAAAAAAAAAAAATCTTTATTTTCGATTTGTTTCGTTGAGTTCTATAAGAATTCATCATAAGATTGTGGCGTCACGGTAATGATAGAACTGCCGGTTATGATGCAGACTGGACCAAAATATAATTTTGATGCTCATGCAGATGGGTGTTTTATTTTTTTAGTAATCCTTGTGGTTAGGTTGAAACGCGGCCTGAACCAGAATAAAAAACGTCACCAAAGGCTGAAAATTTAAAAATTGCCTAAGCCAATGTTTAGATCTTTAAAAAAATAACCACTTCAAAAAACCTCATAGTTTCTGTGCTTACGGTACTTAGCAGATACTGTGCTGTTAGTGGCCTATATAATTTTGCTAGAAAAATCAGTGTATTCATAAGTCAGAAGCTAACAACTAATAATAAATTAATTGTTTGTTCTCTTCTGGTACACATCGCATTTCAACCTACCAACATTTCCATTAATATTGCCGCTACAAAATAAAACTATGTAGACACACCTAATCACATGAAATGCATCGTGAACTACATTTCGGGCAACAACGTTTATTTAATCACGTTTAGTAGTTCACACAGCACAAATTATCACAATTAATTTCATAGTACACTTTCAGTGTAAACTGAAACTTGAGTAAATCCTGCAGAATACCATATTCACTGTGTCGCGATGTAAACTTGACCAGCTTAAATTAAATTTTCAACACTTGTCTACAATAAGACTAGATTTTCAGGTGCAATGTAGTAACATATGCTAATTGTCTTCACTACACCAACAAAAATTTGAGAACGATATGATCCTATTGAGAGCAATGAATAAATTTATAGCGATAGGCTCTAATCTTGCAGTGACCTATCAAACACTTCAAGAACAATCATTATAATGTGACTTACTTATGAAACACTATTCAAGTTTGTTTCCTCTCTTGTCTGTTTGTGCAACCATATACAACACAACTTGGCATTATAGAAAACTTTAGAATATTTTAAAATGAAATATTCTCAGCAGCTGACAGTGCAAACAGCCCAATGTTATGGGGGGATCCCTATGGCCACCGCGCATGCGCAGTAGGAGGGCAGTTTTTTGATGAGGTTTCACGGATTTAGCGTTATTTCGTCTCCACATATTCCTTCCTCCATGTTCTGAGCTTACTCAGAAGTTATTGTACTGTTAGTGGCCTATGTAACTTTTCTATTAACATCAGTGCACTTATCTTCTTATCATACATCAAATGTCGGAAGCTTAGATGGGGGTTGTTTATATCACGATACACGTTGTGTCACTAACATGGTGCTCATGAAATTAGAAACAACTAATAATAAATAAATTGTTTAGACCCTTCTGGTACACGCCGCATTTCAACCTGTCCACATTTCCATTAATATTGCCGCTACAAAATCAAACTATGTGGACAGATCTAAACACATGAAATGCATCGCGAACTACATTTCGGGTAACAACAACGTTTGCTTCATCACGTTTAGTAGTTCACACAACTCAAATTATTACAATTAATTTCATCGTACTTTCAGTGTAAACTGAACTGGACTAAAGCATGCACATTCACTGTATCGCGATGTTAACTTGCCCCACTTAAATTAGACTTTCAGTACTTGTTTACAATAAGGCTAGCCTTTTAGGTGGAGAGTAGTAACATATTCTGATTGTCTACACTACACCAACAAACATTCGAGAACGATATCATCCTATTGAGAACAATGAATAAATTTATAGCAATAGGCTCTAATCTTGCAATGATCTATCAAACACTTCAAGAACAATAATTACAATTTGATTTAGTTACGAAACGTTATTCCAGGTGGTTTCCTATCTTGTCTGTTTGTACAACCGTAAGCAACACAACTTGACATTATAAAAAGCTTTGAAATATTAGAAAATGAAATGTTCATAGCAGTAAACACAGTGCAAACAGCCCAATGTTTTGGGGTGATTCCTATGGCTACCGCGCATGCGCAGTAGGAGACGAGTTTTTATAAAGGGCTAGTTATTTGACATATACTTACAAGATTATACAGATATATAAACAAACTGTCAAATTTTTTTTTGATTGCCTGCAGATGCTCAATATGTGCACCTTTAGTGACTCTGCACACATCAAGAATATATTGACGTTTCGTTATTTTATTCTCATAACATCGATGTTTTCGAGCTAAGCATCGATGTTTATTCACCATTGATGAATATCGATCATCCCTATTTCTGACGGCGAAAACATTTGCGTATGTGATTAACTCAAACTGGAACAATCATCGAAATAGAACATCATCAATCGTTAATAGAAATAGTTGAAAAGCTTATGAAAGAAAATGATAGTCTTCAGAAATCCGATATTGAGAGTCTGAAAATGCGATCACATGTAAAAAGCAAGATTATGGCATAGTTTAGGCCCTGCCCAAAACCCACGGATATAAAAATTCCGTTAACAAATTCATTTAGTGTTCTTGAAGAGGTTCAAGATGATTTTAACAAGGCACCTGTAAAAGTAAACCACATACAGGTGAAAAGAAATGTGAGGAAAAAAATTAAATACAACTAAATCTGGAAAAGTTTTTATTTGTTCAAAAAGCCATGGTCCTGGATTATCCTAATGTTTACTGCATCATAACAAAGACGTGGAAGTATTCGATAGTGAAACTAGGAGATACATTTTCAGCAGTCATCAGCGGAGCAGAGGAAGAATTCAAGGAAATAATTTAAAAAATGGGTGAATGAATGTTTAATCAAAAACAGAAAATACAAACTATAACAGGGAGGTAAGGAGGTTAAAGAGGTTGGTGAGACGAGAACATAATAAAGTTAAGAATAAGCAAAGCAGCAGGGAATTCTTGAAACAACTAAACAAGGAATTAATAACGTCAAAGAAACTGGCTAAGGATGAGTTTATAAAGAATACTATACTATTGGTGCAGGGGGACCACTGACTGATGCATCTAGAATTTTTCATACCTATATCAAAAAACCGAGTGGAAGAGAGGGTATTGTGAGAAAATTATTGTTAAGGATGGAGAAGTAGTAACTGCGGATTTAAAAAAGGCGGAGTTATTAAGTAACTGGTTCAGTGAGACCATAAGGGTCAATAATTCAGGAATCATAAGGGTTATGTCATAAATCGAGCCTATCCTCACAATTTGAAGTGAGAAGATTAGAAAATTTGAAGATATCATGAAGGAACTAAAGAATCTAAAAAAAGCGTAAAAATGCAGGTGAGGATAATATTACTACCGATGTGTTAGAGAACACAGGATGTGAAATTGTACCTTACCTTGAAACATTATTTAAAGTGAATCTGGATACTCTGTTGTTTACCAGATGACTGGAATAGTGCGATAGTAGTACCAGTCCGTAAAGGAGGGGTGACAAATAGGTTAGAAAACTATCGACCAATCAGCTTGAGATCAGTGGTTAGTAAAATTATAGAGACGTTAATATGCAACCATATCAGACGTGTCTGTGAAGAACTTAAGTGGTTTTCAAGTCGGCAAAATGTCTTTTTTTTTAACTTATGGCTTTACGCCCTATCGACGTCGAAGTCATTAGAGGCGGGATGGGATTGAGGGACAAGGAATGGGAAGGAATTCGGCCATGCCCTTTTGAAGGAAGCATCCCGGCATTCGCCTGATGTGATTTGGAGAAACCAGGGAAAACCCAAATCTGGATGGCCAGACGGGGATTCGAACAGCGTCCTCCCGCCAGAGCGTTGGCAAAAATTGCTTTAGACAAAGATATTCATTCGAATCTCAATTAGAAGGCTATATGCAAGATATTTCTGATGAAATGGACAGGGGAGGTGAAGTTGATATTGTAGCACTGGATCTTTAAAATGCTTTTGACAAAATGAACCATAAACTGGTGCTCAATAAGGTAAAAACTATTGGCGTTGATAAAAAGATGATTTTCTGAGTCGAAGAATTCCTAAAAGGTAGAAGTCAGGGTAGGAGATGTAGTATCAAAAAAAGTAGGAGTAAACATGGGATTCTATTGAATGATAGTGTTAATGATTTACTGGCAGAAGTCAGATTGTTTATAGAAGGATCCAAACAGTAGAAGACTATAAATAGCTGCAGAGTGATCTAGATAGGATAACTAGCTGGGCAAGTCAACAGGGGATGAAGATAATTGCAAAGAAGAGCCAGCTTATTAGGAACACAGACAAACCGCTAAAGGTTGATTATGGTTATAAAATGGGGAAGGAGCTGCTTATTGAAGACTCGAGATGTAAATAACTCGGTATAACATTTAATATCAGGGCAGTACACATTGGACAGGTAGAAGGGAAAGGGTTCAAAATCCTTCACCTGTTGGAAAGTGTTGAGGGAATGCACTAGAGAAGTAAGGAAATTGGAGTATAAAACATTCGCAAACCACTGCTGGAATATGGTGATGTAGTATGGGACCCACATTTTGGGTATCAAATACAGGAGTTTGAGGGGGTGCAGAGAAGGCCTGACTGATTTGTCTTTGGAAATTACCACAAGACAAAATCGGTAACTAATATGATAACGGAAATAGATTGGCTTCAGTGGAGGATGGAAGCGGGGTGAAGAGAGTCAAGGGAGTGTCCAATGCATATATTAGTGATGAGGCATGGAAAGATATTGGTATCAAAATAAAGAGAGGTGCGTGGAAGGTTAAAGATGACCATGACCACAAGCTGTCGATTTTAGGTATAATGGTATGTTGGAATATTTTCTATCGTAGGACAGTGTGTAAGGCACTGGAATAAATTACCAAGAGAAATGAAGAATAATTTACCAAAAACACTGAAAGAATTTAAAGTAAATGTTAGTAGAAGGCAAAAGTTGGTTGGAAGAGGAAAGGAGAGAGACAGGTGTGTAGGCAGATCGCCACCGGTGTGTGCTCTCCATTGTAATTTTATTAATTACTAGCTGGTACCCACGACTTCGTTCGTGTTTGTAAAGAATTTGTATTGACAGCTACGGACATCTAACAACCATAGTGCACAACAGGAGATACGATTCTACTACCATACACAAACACCAATGCTCTACGTTATGTAGTTTTGGCAGGAAAGTGACATTTGCGGAGGCACATGTCTTTCGTCGAAATACGAAAATATCCTTGACCGGCCACTTTCAACCACCATATCTCCCACACTACCACAGTTACTGAAATTCGGCCGATGTTGTGATCGAAAGGCGACTTTGTGTTACTACCACACACAAACGCCAGTGATCTGCGATAGATAGTTTTAGCTGAAAAGTGATACACCATGACACATGCGTCTTTGGCAGAAATATGAAATTGCCACAGGTCGACCACTTTCAACCCATATCTCTATGGGGGTCCATAGCTACCGACATCTAACAACCATAGTGCATGACAGGAGACACGATTCTACTACCACACACAAACACCAATGGTCTATGCTATGTAGTTGTGGCAGGAAAGAGAAGTATAAGAAGACACAAATTTTTGATCGAAGTATGAAAACGCCATGCATTGGCCAACTTTAATCATCATATCTCCCACATCCCCACAGCTATCGTCATTCGGCCAACGTTGTGCACGACAGGAAACTCCATGTTACTTCCACACACAAAGACCGGTGATCTGTGTTTGGTAGTGGTGGTTGAAAAGTGAAATATATGAAAACACACGTCTATTTTTATATATATATAAGATTATGAAGCAGCAATCCTGGCAAATCCAGTGAGTTAAAAAATTCTGGTGGATAGTTGACGACATCATCTTGGTTAGTTGCGCAATCAACTGATTTGTATATCCTTAATTCACCGGAAATTTCATTTTGAATTTCGAAATTTATTTAATTAACGTCCGTGTTTTTGTCTCTGTAATATAGTTCGGTCGTTCAACCAAAAAATTGACAGGAAATGTAATGCAGCCACTCAAAACATTTACAGGGATTTTGTCATTACCAATGCCAATGAGTTGTTTTGAAACCATTTCTTCCGATCAATCATTTTGCAATTCCAAAGATAATCATAAAGCGCCTTTGTTTTGTTTTGATTGACTGGCAGTAATATTATTTTCGTTGATGACACGCAAACCTTTTTTTTCCTTCGAACTTTATTTTGGGCAGGCATAAATTAATATCCATACAGTCTAATTAAACTTGAAGGCATACCAGAGCTAATCCTAACACGCCTTTGTTTTGTTTTATTTTGATTGGCTGGTTTGTATGGGAAAAGAAAGGTGTTGATTTGACTATTTTCCTCGTAATTTTTACGTTTTTTCTCTCCATAAGAACCTTCCTTGTGGATTAACGAAAATATGAAGGAAAAAATAATTTGCCGAATTGGTCGAGCCGTTCTCGAGTTTTGCACTTAGCAACACATTTGGCGATTCATTTTTATTTATATAGAAGATTTTAAAAGTTAGAAAGTATTATTAGTCGCAACCAATTCAATCACCACGAATTCTACCCGAACATAGTTTAAAACGAATGGAACCCATCACCACAAGGCTTACCAGAACATTGCATTCTTAAAATAATAGGATAAGTGTGGCTTGATCGTCAGACGATAATGCATATCGCTTCTCAACTGAAATACCAGTAATCGATTTTGCTTTTTAGGTATTCTTAATATTGCATCCTTCTAAACTGATGCATTCTATTTTCATAGTCGAAACTTTCGTGGTAGGCGGCATGGGTATAAATGTAAACACACTGAACAAATAAACACACAAATGGTTTTCGAGAGAACGAAAATTTAAAAGCAACCAAGAAAATGCCACGCACGGAGGAAATAATGATAACACGTACGTCAGTGATATTATTTTCGCTGATCACACGCAGGCATAGATTAATATCCATAGAGCCTAATCAACTTGAAGTCATACCAAAGATAATCCTAACGCGCCTTTGTTTTGTTTTGATTGAGGGAAAAGAAAAGTGTTGTTTTTACTATTTTCCTTCCAGTTTTTGCGTTTTTTCTCTCCATAAGAACCTTCCTTGTGCCTTAACGAAAATATAAAAAAAAGAATTAGCCGAATTGGTCCAGGCGTTGTTGAGTTATGCGCTTACCAACACATTTTGCGATTCATTTTTATATTATAGATTACTATTATTATCAAAAGAAGTGGAAATTAAGATGGGAGTGTCACAGGGTAGTGTATTGGGGTTATTGCTAAACTTTATTCTAATGAATGATTATGTTGATGGTTTACTGTCAGAAATTAGTTTGTTTGCAGATAACATAATGCTACATATTAGGATCAGAACAGGAGAAGAAAGTGACCAATTGTAGTGTGATCTGGATAAGATATCTAACTGGGTAAACCAACGTGGCATGAAGATAACTTCTAATATTTAATTTTATTTAATTTAATTGCATTGGAGCACACGCTCCGGTGGCAATTTCCCTAAACACCCAACTTCCCCCTATCCTGCACCCACCTATATTTGCCCTCCACAAATTTTAACTTTAAATTCTTTTAACGTTTTCGGTAAGTTATTCATCATTTCCCTTGGTAACTCATTCCCATCCCTGACACCCTTACCTAAAAAAGAAAATCTTCTCACACCCTTCATAGAAGAAGCAGATTGTTAGGTCCTGAGATAAAAAAAATACTAAAGGTTCATTTTGATTATAAGGTATGGAAAGAACGTTTTGATGATTAGTTGAAATGAAAATAAGTTGGCATAGCATTTGATAATTAACTCTTTAAACATGGGATAGGAAAGGGTTTCAAAATCTTAAACTTATTGAAGAGAATGATGTTGGTATGGACCAGAGAAATAAGAGAATTGAGTTACAAAAGATTGGTCAGACCATTGATTGAATATAGTAGTATACAATGACACCCACATTTTTTGTATCAAATACAAGAGTTGTATGGGTGCAAACAAGGGCTGCTAGATTTGTCTCTGGAAATTACCGCAAAACTCAATCACTAACTAGTATCATTAAGGATCTGGAATTGGATTCACTGGGAGAAATGAGGAGGGAGAAGAGAATTCTAGGAGTGTACATGGCGTATATAAGTGATGAGGTGTGTAAATATATTCGTGTAAGAATTAAGAGAGGAGCACTAAAGGAAAAAAATACCATAACCATCAGTTGGCACTCGATTTCAGGTATAAGCGTGTGGGAAATTTTTTTTTTTCGTAAGTAAGCTGGTCAGTGATTGGAATAAATTAACAATGGAAAGGGTGACCAATTTACCAAAAAGCTGAAATTCTTTGGGGGTAAAATTAAGGGGATGCGAGAAAAGGTAGAGCACAGGGAAATTGCCACCGGTCCGTGCACCACATCGCAATTATATTAATTATTGCATTGTTATTGGAGCAATCGTCGGCTGGTTACTGTCTGAGCAGCTACTGCTGTTATGGCCACCAAGATAGCAATCGTGTAGGTACAATATGCCGCTGTATGAATGGTAACTTAGGATGCAACTTAGACGTAATCTCTACTTCTAAGCAGAATTATAATGTTTAAAGAATATTATCAAACTTTTAGTGTGCTGTGTCTATTCACTGTTAAAGAAAATGTAATTTTTTTCAACCTAGTTCTGTCTGTATGGTGTCTGTGCGGAACGCCAGCAGTGCCGGATCTATGTGAGGCAAAGCGGGGCAACTTGAGGTGGGTGGAAAAATCATGACTGAAGGGCGGAAAATTTATGTCGCGGTGACCTTTTACCTTTGTTTTTTAGCTCCATTACTGCCCCGGGCGGCGATGATCGGAGAGGCGGCGGCACTCGATGTGGCGACAAAATAATGTTCCCCAGTTTTCCCGGCACGGAAAATTCCTAGATCCGCCAATGAATGCCTGTAATAAAATAACTGATCACAATCCTCGGTTAATGCAATCTTATTACACAGCATTATGTAATTTGTAAACGCTTGAGTTTCGACTGCTATGGAAAAAATGTCGTTCATCCTGTAATCTTGCCGCTACTTTACACCCTGTGGAACACTTCTTCGTAAACTATTGAAGTGACTATTTTAACAGGTCTCGAATATTTAATTGAGTGAAACCCCATTCACTCCCACATATTAAAAGATGTGAGGCATTTTTTAAAGGTTTGTCTTTCAAACTAAAAATTATAATAAAATGGAATGTTGCTGGCCAAACACTAATTATTAGAGACCGGATTATATGCATTTGCATATTAAACCCATTTCGCATATTTTGCCTAAAACCTAGTGGCGATGCATATTTTCGCTATATTTACAATATTTTTCGGTAGTGTACCTAGCTAGTAAATTAAATCTTATGTTGCAGCCGACAAAATCTGCTAGCAGTACAGCTCTTAGTCTACGACTACTCCCTGAAGGACTATGACCCACTTTTGTGAATGTAAATAAACTGATTTCATCAACAAACAAAATGTTTGTCAAAGAACGTTCTCGTAATAATGCCTATTAAAAAAAATAACCAAATATGCATTTACAAGAGGTAACCCGATGGGCGACGTCGGTTGAAGCTGTGAACATTTCGAGGCCATTAAATGGTGTAGTAAACGACTTTGATAGTGGAGAGGCTATGGCAGTTTGTCAGTTCAAGGAAGCATTCAACAACTCTACTATTAAAACCATTGCTGTAATTAGCATTTGTTTTTCCTACATACTCGCGAGTATTAAAAAGCTTGAAACTAAAGGTTTGACGTTGACTGAATCTAATCAGTGAATGAATAAAATCCGCAATGCCAGAGGTATTCTTGTGTAAACTTTAAGTGATGTTTGAAAATATTTTGAACAATAAACAAGGTTTTCAACCTTTGTGCAAATTGATAGTTTTAGTAATGGGATGGGTGAACTTTTTCCATAAACAATAACACATCCACTTATAAAATATTTGGAGGGATAGAAGAAACAATCTTACTATTGAATATTTGGAACAGTACCTAATTGTTAACGTTTACAAAAATAAAATAATTGTTAATTATCGAATTTATAGACATGTTAATCAACTGCTTACTAATTTCATACTGATTTTGAAATTAAAAAATCTAAGAGTTACTATTTTTATATTGTATAATGTTGCATATTTTAACACTTTTTACACTTTTCATGCATATTTTAATAATTTTTCATGTATATTTGCATCCATATTTCTAGCTTTTTGTGTTGTATATAATCCGGTCTCTACTAATTATTTTCATATAGTTCGTCACCAAATTTTCTAAAAAATATAAGGCCGATGGATGATATGGTTGCAGAACAGATGTGTACTTTATATATATATATATATATATATTTAATTACTGCTTTAGCGATAAAGGTTTTGACCTGTACGTTTGACTTGAATTGGCGTATCGATATTGACACAGAAATTCAAAAACTTTCCCCAGAAACGCTTCTTAAACATAACCCCATAATCGCTAGTACCGGGAAGCCTTAACTATACTTTCCCGCCGTATTTTCCTCCCCTTCCCCCAACACAAATGCGATTAAGCTAACACTCCGGTGGCAATTCCCCCAGTCAACCATTTACCCCTTATTATTTGTATATATTTAAATCTTTTATAATTGGAATGTTAAATTCCTCCCCCACTTACTGTTATGATTTACAAACTTTAATTCTAAATTCCTTAAGCAATTTTGGAAGATTATTCATCACTACACTTTGTAATGTGTTCCAATCCCTGACACCCTTACCAACAAAAGAAAATGTTCCCATTCCTTTCTGCATAAAATCGAGCGCAAGCTTGTGGTCATGATCGCCTTTCCCCTTCAAGCCACTAATCCTCATTCTTTAACCAATATCCCTCCAAGCTCCATCAGCAACATATACCATGTACATTCCCAACACTCTCTTTACCCTCCTTCCCAATCCAGCTCCCTTATCATATCAGTTACTGACTGGGTCCTGCGATAATTTCCACAAAAAAAATCTAGCTGCTCTTCTTTGCATACCTTCCAACTCCTGTATTTGATAACGAAAAAGTGGGTCCCAAACTACACCACCATATTCAACCAATGGTCTGACCAAAAATTTTTAGCCCAACTTCCTAACTTCTCTGGTACATCCTCGCATAACCCTCTCCAGTAAATGGAGGATTTTGTAACCTTTTCCTACCATCTGCCCAATGCGCTCTGTCCAATTGATTTTGTTATCTGTTATTATCTAAGATAATACAAATATGTCCGTCCATCTGTTTTAGGTAACATTTCTTAAACAACGTCTCATATCTGTTAGGTAATAATTTACTTAAACTGTGATTTGATAGTGAGTTGTATCGTAAAAGGAATAGCACAAGTTCAAAATGTGGTTTAATTCCACATTAAAAAAAAATTACACAATGCTCTTTGAAAGTAGTGACTTCTCTAGCTTTATAAGTTTTTTTTAGAGATTTCTTTGTAATGGCATCGTGAAAATACTAACTATCTGATTTTGGCAGCGTTTTTACAGTTTTAAAACATAGGATTTCGTAAATGTGAAATTTTAGAGAGACATGAAAACAAACCGAATAAATTGAAAATCACCGATAACGCAATTAAACTAAATAGTAGTACGAAACGTTTCTTTGACAGAGTAGTAAATAAAACTGACATTTTCTTCACTCTAGAGGAGAATGATTTGTTATGCAAAGGGTTAAAATACAATCTACCACCAAAACTTTCAGACACTAATGTTATTAACAATCTTGTAATGGACATAAAAATTGGTCTAGAATCTTGCATGTTAGATAGAACTAAACAAGTAAGAATAGCTCATGATTGTAATAATATTATTGAAAAAGAAATTGCGTTACAATCAAACATTCATACTAAAGAGCAAAAAATTGTAAATAGTATTAATCAAAAATTAAGACAAAATGAAGCCCTAGTAACTAAAGCGGATAAAGGCAACAGAATTGTAATTCACCTATCCCCAAGAATATGTAAATAAAACTGTGACGTTTTTTGAGGAGAATAGCATTATAGAAGTAACTAATGATCCTACCGTAGATTTACAAAAGGAAATCCGTCAATGTTTAGCAAATTCAGATGACTTATTTAGTAAAGTACAAAAGAAATGGCTAGTAAATATGAATCCAAAGCCTCCTGTTCTGAGAAGTCAATTTAAGATACACAAGCAAGGTCACCCGATTCGTCCAATAGTCAATGGGATGGATAGCGCATATCACTCAATAGCCAGGCGACTACACCAGAAAATTAAAGATAATTTCGTATTCGAACATAATTTCTCAGTTAAAAATAACATCGATTTGGTTAATAAAATGAAATGTTTAGAATACACATCCAGTACTAGATTAATCTCATTCGACATACATAATAATCTTTATACAAATGTACCTACAAATGTAGCAACAAAAATCATCGAGGAAAATATGTTAAAATATAAAAAAAATGACGGAATCACAAGTTATACAATTGATTAATTTATTACACATTATATTAAAGCACAATTATTTTACCTATAATGGAAAATTTTATATACAAAACCATGGCCTAGTAATGGATCATCCCTTAGCGGGAATCTTAGCCGATATTTTTATCAATCATTTAGAGACTAAATTTTTTAACTCTGATTCACTGGTACTGAAAGAGATACGATTTTACGCTAGATACGTAGATGATTTAATCATAGCATTTGATGGGAATGACCATGATTTAGAAATTTTATTTAACAATTTCAACAATCTTCATGAGAATATCGTATTCACCAAAGAAATGCAAAATGAAAATGGGGATCTCAATTTCTAAGATCTTAAACTTGCAATAAAAGACAACAGTATAAACTTTGATATTTATCGCAAACCTACCTACACAGATAACATCATCCCTGCCGAATCTGCACATTTAACATCGCACAAATTAGCATATTTCCATTCTGCAATCAATCGAGCTTTAACAATTCCCCTTACTCCCACTAAATTAGGAAAATAAATTAACATTATCAAATCCATTGCTACCAATAACGGATATAATAAGCAGATAATACATACCATCATAGACAAGAAAACCCGTAAACCGTGCTCAACATTAACAAAAAACGGAGACATCCAAAATATTATAAAAGATAACAAATTTATTGTGATTCCCTTTCTAGGAAACATATCGTATAGAATTAAACGCCTTTTAGTTAAAAAATACAGTTGCAAGGTAACATTCTCTACTCATAACAGTATAAAGAAAAACATTAGACATGCCATTAAAACGACGAATGACCCCTTTTCCAATTCAGGAGTTTATAAAATTACATGTAAAAATTGCCCTCAGTACTACATAGGGCAAACAGGCAGGCAAATTAAAATCAGATATAAAGAACATACACAAAAAAAGAAAAACAGCAACATTCCTAATTCCACATTTGGTGAACATTTGTTAAAGGCAAACCACTCGGCGAGATGTTTAGCAAGTACGATAATTCTACACAGAGAAAAGAAAGGACGTAAACTAGACCTATTAGAAGAATTAGAAATTTTTAAGCACTTAACGAAAAATGATGGTAATATGCTTAATGACCAGCGGGAATTAGCTAACAAACAATTCTTAGTAGCTTTCAAGCCAGTAATTTCAACCGAATAACATATTTTAATACATATGTCTATAATGTTCGATTCTCCTCAAAAATTCTATTAGTTAAGTTATTGTTTATATATGAAGTAGATTTTAACCAATTTTTAAATATTATGTTACAATTTGTATCATATTACATTTAAGAACTTCTTTTATATAATCTGAGTCACGATAACATTTTAGGAATAGTGCAAACTTGCACCTCAGCCCATCATTCCATAATACAATCTTTACACAGTAAACTAACTTGCTTTTTAAGTAGCCATAATAATATACCCCGTAGCGCCATCTAACAAATTTACGAAGTTCTTTGATTCACATATAACTGGTCAGTTGGCGGAAGTCGTCCACCTCGTACAGATGTTGTCTAGTAGGCGGAAGGAAGAACCGTGACGATGTGCAACTTCGCACGAAAGTGACTGATTTGTTATAATGCTTCCGCCTATTTAATTTTAATGTATGTATGTCATATTTTAAAGATAAAAGCAGTATGTATATATTTTATCATAGTGCAATTTTAACATGAATTTTTGTTTAGGTGTCATACTTCTGAAGAAGACTTAAAATTATACTTCATTTATCGATTTCCTTTAGGAATGCAGGGAGATAAACGGTTTGTGGTACAAAAAAGACACATTTTAGAAATATTGACTTTTTTACCCTTTAAGGGAAGAATTTGGAGACGTTACTATCGTAAAATATGAGTTAATCAAATCGGATACCTTAATCCATAAAATGATGCTTCATTTATCGATTTCGGTTGGCTATTGTCGGTGGTTTCAATAAAAAATTTAAAAAGATATACTAATTTTCCAAATTGTCTTGATGTTACAAACGGGAAACACGCTAGAATAATCAAACCTACTGATATTTGGTCAATGAATTATAACTACAAAAATTATCTTTCAATTGCTCTGTTGGCGGCTTGTGGCAGCAACTATAATTTCACTTATGTGACATTGGCTCATTTGAGCGAAATTCAATTACAGGAATTTTTAAAGTAAGTACGCTTTGGCATGCTAAACAATCAAATTCCTTAAATGTCCTTGCACCAGCATCGATAGGAAGTAATGCAAATGCAAAATTTCCGTTTGTTTTTGTAGGAGATGTGGAATTCAGCCTATCAAAAAAACTTCTTGGGCCACATGGCGGTAAAAATCTCTCTACTACAAGCCGACCCATGGGGTATAATGAGTGAACGTTTGGAATACTATCCAACAAATGTCAAATTTTTCCGAGGCCAATTAGCATAGGAATAGATTTTTCTGAAGATATAATTATCGCATGCGTTATTTTACACAACTTTGTGCGCTTTAGAGATTGTATTATGTTTGATGATACCCTCCAAAGGAAATCAAAGATTCATTTGCAGATCATTTTATAGGGAAAGCCAATATTCCATGGCAGTACAAAAGAACATTTTTTTTTTTTTTTTTTTTTACAGTTTCAATATAGTGGATTGTAAGTAATTACTAAAATGTTTTGTGGAAATTGTAAAATTTAATGTTAAATTTTATTTACTTTTTTTCTGGGAATTCCTTGAAATTGGGCACCATTTGACAAAATATTTCATCCCAGCTCCTTTTTTTATTTTATTTGAATACTCTTTGAACATCGCATTGAGCCGGTCCTTCTCGAATCCACTCTATGAACAGTTCAGTATAAAAACGTTAAATCATGAGCCACTGGTGTCTCGTGTGAACGCTGTGAATTGATTGTTAGGTAGGTGGCCAATACACAAGGCAGTGTCCGAGCGTTTAGAGGGGAAAGTCGCCGATCAGACACACAAGCTAGTAGCGCCAGGCAAAGTCGCTCTTTGTGAACGCTCTCATTCTGTTATATGTTCCGACTGTGTCGAGATTCAGTGGTCGGATACAGAGTGTGCGGTGTGAAACGGGCCTTATTGTTGATCGCAGCGGAGAGCGTATGCAGTGCCAGCCAACCGGTCCGGTGTCCACTGCGGTGGTGGACTGCTACGTGGACGTTGATCCCTTAGTGCTTGATTGAGTTGCCCTATATACTGACGGGAAGAGGTCGTAAAAAGGCCTCGAAGCCGCGAAGTTTACTGAATACGACTACTCGAATCCTTGCTTTGCTAACCAGGTATGAGGCCGGCGGCGATTGAAGTCTTCGCAGAGATACCTCTTTAGGAAAAGTGCTATGGGTATGACCATAAGGGGTTATGATTTAAATCTTCAATCTAGGCTGGCACGAGACATCATGTTTACCCGCCTCAGAAGCCATAATAAATCGCTACCTACTCTTACACAATCGAATAAGCAATTATAGCAGACAGAATGTTTGTGAATCCTCGCAAGTGTATTTCCCCGCTCTTCATGTAACACCTATATGTTTGCTCACCCGTTAGTCCATGCACAATTTTGCCTCAGCCCTCAGTACAATTTTACTGTTTTTGTTGCAAGTCACATGCGATGAGTGATACAGAAGAAGCTAGTTGTTCTGCATCCAAGAAAAAGTTAGATACCGGCAAGAATTACCGAAAGATTAAATCAAATCCGGAAAACGGTTATTTTTAGAAAAGTGGTTGAATGAAGATTTTTCCAAAGTGGATACTATTATGGCGGGTTTACACGGGTCACTTTTCACAATCACTCCAGATGAATTACTCGCAGTGAAAGGAAAGTGAACTGTGTAAACAGAGAATCATCCCAAGTGGTCATCCAAGATGACAGATAAAAGAAGTTGGCTCCTGTTCAACTTTTCGTTCACTTTTGGTATTTCACTCTGATGAATCATTAAGCGTGACGGTTTACACGGGTCACTTTTCACAATCACTCCAGATGAATTACTCGCAGTGAAAGGAAAGTGAACTGTGTAAACAGAGAATCATCCCAAGTGGTCATCCAAGATGACAGATAAAAGAAGTTGGCTCGGGTTCAACTTTTCGTTCACTTTTGGTATTTCACTCTGATGAATCATTAAGAGTGACGCGTGTAAACAGTCAAAATATCGAAGTGAAACCCCCTCCTGGATCGGTCGCAATTGTTTGTTCCTGATTGTTGTTGTTTTTAATACACAATTGTTTTTAAATGGAAAGAAGAAACATCTCTTTCTTTCCATTACAACCAGTGTTTATAGAAAACACAATTCGAAAGTTATAAAAATAAAAACCTAAGTGATAGGGCTACGGAGGACATGATTAAAGAATTGAATCTCCCATTTTTGACAATAGAAGACAAGTAATATATTAAATCTTTACGAACCAGGTGATCTAGCGAATTACCTAAAGTTTTAAAACCAGAAGAATGTGTAAATTGTGCTTCTATGTGAATGTGTTTCAAAACAATTACTAGTTGCAAGAAACCTGAGAGTAGTTTCTAGCTTCAATTTAACCGGAAGAAATTTTCTCATTAGTGTCCTGTCTTATAATTAGCGGTAAGCTTTATAACAGCAATTCTTTGTGATTCACACATTCGAAAATGATTTTTAAATGTCATTGTGTCCTGCAATATCCATTCTATCACGCCGCAAGCCTCAATATCTCGCTTACCAACTTCTCTTTTTTTCAATTAACTTTTTGAACGATGTAACTTTTAATTCCTTAGGCAAAGTTTCTCAAAATTAAATCCACTCCAGCACGCACTAGTTTGTTTGTCGCCATCTTGAAGTGAATTGCATGGTTCATTTGCGATGAAACATGTAAACGAAAAATGATTTCACTTTCACTGCGAGTGATTCATCCTGAGTGATTGCGAAAAGTGAACCGTGTAAACCCGCCTTTGGTTCAAAAGCTAGATGTAAGGCATGCAAACTTGTTTTGTAATTTGATAAATCACAGTGAAAGTCAAATACTTGAAGAATGACAATACAAAACAGACTATAGAAGGATTTTTATTTTTATCGTGTGTTTGTAAATAATCGCGGAGCTTATGGATTAATGACAGGCAGGGACTCCTCATTCTGAAAACCGCGGTTTGGATCCTGGTATTTGCTGATGTGGAATTTCAAACAAAATACCGTGAAAGGGGATTCGAACTAGTAGGTACGCCAGAACTTCTCATAATTTTCCAGTATTATGGTTTAATTTTATTTCAGTTATGCGAATTACACAATCAAATTTATTTTCTTTCCTTTTTTTTTCTTTCAGATTTTCAAACCAAAGACAGAAAAAACTTAATTTATGGTAGCAGTCATAAGATTTAGTTTATTAGTTGCGGCTCGTAATCTTAGTTTCAGGGTGATCAGTCATATTGTTAAAGTTGCAAAGCCAATTTTAAGGATTTAGCTATTTCGAAAAATGATCAACAAAAACGCATAAAGTGTATAGGTATTATTCGGTATGTTCTATCATCAAGAATCAAGGGCGATGGAACTAACAAATTTAAATACAATGCTCTTTTAGTCCTCATAGATGGATGTACTGATACCGGTTATACTAGGTGATTGTGTATTTTAGTAAGATACATACAGAGTGTCCAGGAATGAAAGGATAATCCTGCAACCGCACATAGGCCACATCATTTCCTACTATATAACAAAATTTTATGTTAGTAAAAGTCTAACTATTTTTGAGATATTGATTTTTTAAATATTTTTACGAAACATGGGACTTTGTTCAGTTTATTCCATGCCATTTCAACAAATTGAGACTTTTTGAACTCTATTTTTTTAATTTACTCAAAGATATTTGAGTAATCTAAAACAATATTTTTTTCTTAAAACGTTAAAAAATCTTATAAAAACAAAACGATAACGATGCAATTTTTTATCTAATTGGAACGATCCGCTTAGTACATTTTTTTTACACCACAGGCTGTCAAAGTCATCCTTTTGAATAAATTTCCATACACTTTTTACACAAGATTTTTAAAAGATTTTTTAACGTTTTAAGGAACATAACTCTAACATCCTTGAGTAAATTTTTTTAAAAATAGGGTTCAAAACTATTAATTTGTTGAAATGGCAAGTAATAAACTGAACAACGTCACATGTTTCAAAAAAAAATAAGTATCTCGAAAATGGTGAGACTTTTACTAAAATAAAATTTTGTTATATAGTAGGACATGAAGTAAACTATCTGCGGTTGCAGGATTATCCTTTTATTCCTGGACACCCTGTGTACCATGACGAAGTTAAGACACAACTTGACTTGATCCCTATTCGTAGTGATGAGTTGAACGTGTTTGATCCTTAAATGTTTCTCGCTATAGAACAAGTAAATGTTGAGGAACATACTATGGCAGTATTAGCAGAGAGTGGTGAAAGGGACAGGAGAAATTCAGATTAGTGATAAGTTTTACCAAAAATGTGTCGGTGAATCTTTAAAAAGATTTCCACTGAACGACAAACCTTTTAAGAATATGGTATTTCTTGTTCAAAATAATACACTGGATCAAAGTATAGAGAGAAAAAATATGACGTTTCAAAAATTAGACAAGATTTAGTCTAGAATTAACAAACAGGAAATGGCAAAAGAGCTTGAATAGTTCCCATTCTATTTTTCAGAAGAAGAAAAAGAATTGTTAAAGTAAAACAGTGTTGTTGGTTTTTGATGTGCGTCAAGTAAAACTAAAACTGTTGAAGCAGAGTAGTTTTTTCAAATATTTGCAAGTTAGCATAATTATTATCCGGATTACCGCAAGTGTAAAAAGGTTTTCTCCATGGTGGGAAATATAAAGAGCAAAAAAGGAGTAGCTTGACACCTCAAACAGTGATCTACTAAGAGAGAAATTAGATTTTCAAACTGAAAACAATTGTTGTTTTAACTATCCCATTGTTAATTATCATCTCAAGAAATCTGGTAAGTGTATGTATCAGTTTAAAGAACGTGGAACTGAATTCTTTGCCTCGCCTGATGAAGACTGACTGTAAACTGCAGATACACTGTATTTTCTTTTCGCCTGAAATGTATATAGCACTAGCTCGTACCCGCGACTTCGTACGCGTGGATTAAGAATTTTTTGCCAGAATTAAATATAGAAAGTTGTTGGTAACGGAGGATTGGTATGACAGGAAAGCTAACACTATATCACTGTACTGTCGAACCTGTCTCTTGAAGAGAATCAATTTCCAACATATTTCTGTCACCATTCGATAAGGTCTCAAATTTTCATGACTACAACTGTTAATCATACTGGAAAAAATATCCTGTGCCCTTCATACAGACTTCCTTATAAAATTCCATCACAACGATATAGCCATTTAGTCGTCAAAACGTAACAAAAAGACAGAGACTTACTTCCGTATTTATAATAATACTAGCAGTTACCCGCGACTTCGTCCGCGTTGAAAAGTGTCGTAATATAAGATTTTCTTGAGAGGTCTGGTTGCTGAGTGGTTAGGGCGTCCAAGTAGAGATGGAAAAGTCCCCAGCTTGAATTCCAGTCTCGGCGAGGATTTTCAAAGGTCCTTAGCTCGACCTTCACCTCTGGCATAGGTTGTTGTGTGATGTGAATTACGCCAGAATGCTCACTTAGTTCTGATTCCGTGTTGAACTGTGAGTCCTCTATATCCGGTAGGATTACTGGGTTACATTAAGAGGCTACGAAAGGGGCTGATTGCGGAGACGTAAAGAAGCCTTGTCACCAGGTCAATATGACCATAAAATTTATTTTAGAGCTATTTTTATTAGTAATATTACTAATAAATGTTGCAATAAAATAACAAACATTTATTTGTGTTCCACAACTACTTCACTGAATTTTTAAAACAATAAAAATATTCTGTTTGTTAGGAGTATTTTCAGTTTAATATATCCGTATATACAATATTGGGAATTTGTCTCCTAGGTTTTGGCTATTTTCATAGCCCTAGTTTTCTTACATTTCTTTGAAATATTTAAATTTCGTTTACCCAGCATCTCTTAAAATTACTAATTTCATCTCGCGAGTAAAAATGAATATAGTTTTAACTAATGGAAGCTCAAAATGTCAAAATATTAGCAGTACATTGATGGAATTGACTAAATATCAACAACAAAAAATAGGAAAATCCAAACAGCAAATAAATACATAAGTGGCCCAAGAACGTTCATTTACGTTAAATAATTGCAATACTAAAAATGGATATTTTGATTAGCATTGAATATCTGAAAAAAAAATCTTTAAAAAAATAGAACTTAACTCTTTGAATATTGATTTTGTTTTGAGGATATATTAGTTCCATCAATAGAAATTTAGATATTATAGTAGTATGTATAGTAGTAATTAATCCTTTTATCCATAATGATCAGTGGTATTGTGGTAATGGTTTATCTATCTACGGAAACAGTTGAATTGCCTGTAGACCAGTTTACTGGAGTTCATTCGTTTGGAGCCATTACTTCTGCGCTAAAATATTAGTTTCAGTGTTAAAACAGTAATTGATTCTTTCTTCATAATTGGTTTCTCAATCTGCCAACAGAATTGAATGTCTGCCTGCAAATCCGCTTGTCTGCCGCTCCACTATCTGAATTAAACATTTATAAATTTCAAAAATCGGTCAACGCCACGTGTTCTGCTAAATCATCCACGCTTATTATAAATCTTTTGATACAATATCGGAACAAAGCAACACATGACATCAATAAAATAGCGCTCTTGAAATAACTAATAATGTTTCATTCTGGCCCAGGCTACATTTGAGCCAAGTCACAAACTCAGCGAATATTACTGCTAGAAAATCAAAGCTTCTATCATTTGTGCATTAATACATTCAATATAGGGCCTATTGCATGTTAGTGACGTTATGAATGGCGAAATAAACTTTACTCATTATTTCAGATCGCGATACTAAATGAACCCAAATAATGACGTTGGAAATGTGTAAATTAAATACTGAATTCATCTGAAACTACATTCATCCGCATGAAGTATGCCATCAGTATCATCACAGTTATTGGAGTAACGTAATTTAAAAAATTATACTACAATGCTTGTAACTTACAGTGTACAACGGAAAGTCCATAATTCTCTACAACTCTAAGACAACTTTCGTTATTATTGCTGGTGAAGTTAACATTTCGATAAAGTGAATGTTACTGCTCGTGATTTAGTAAGGTGTATAATTGCATTCAATATGTTGAGGTTTGTTCGTATAGTTTGACTTTATAGCGGCAATATTAACAGAGATAGTGGTTTGGTTGAAATAATGCCTGGACCAGATTGATTTTTGTTACAGCATAATGCAGAAAGAACTTAGTTATTCTTAGTAATAAGTAAGCAGCTTTCATAAGCTCCGTGTAAATTTTGTATTGTGTTGTAAACGACTTCCACTGTTATTTCATGAAACAATAAGTTTCTACATTCGCTCATTGAATATATTCGTTTTAAGTATAGCATTCGATAGATATTTGCAGAATATTGAACAGTAAGTAAAAAGCAGTTTCGTGAATCATAGTCTCTATTATTTGTACAAAAATTCTGAACAAAAAATAAAAAGGGTTTAGTTAAATTTTAAATTTCGGCAAAAATAATTTGTAATACATAGACTGTAGGTTCAAGTTTGCGTCGCGATACACATCAATAACTTAAGATAAAATTATTGTATCAATGCGCCTGTGATTAAGGCTTTGATTTTGTAGCGACAATATTAACGGAGATTGTGGTTAGATTGAAACTCTGCCTGGACCAGAATGAAAACAAAACCTTCTTGTCACAGCAAAAGGCAAGAGGAATTTAGTTATCAGTTATTTAAGAAACTTTAATAAGCACTACGTCGCGGTGTGACGTGATGTATCGCGACGTAAACTACTCCCCAAAAAAGAAACAGGAAATAAATTAAACCGAGATAGAACTACGACATTTTTCACTTTTAGTGAACCGACTTTCGTGCTGGTATACTCATAGCATTATACATTGTTTTTTTTTTTTTTTTCAATTATGGTGTATTATTTGATATGTCATACTATATTATGTACAAAAATGAAAACATCTCTTTGCGAACTTGACAACAGTACCTACTTTTTTTTTAAATTTAAGGTTAAGTACAGATATGTATTTCCTGCTTCCAAACTATTATTTGGCAAGTGCGTCGGTTTTATGGGTATTAAACTAAACATTACTCACGTTTAAGTTTACACTGAAATTGCACAATGAAACTAAACGTGATAATTTGTGCTGTGCGAACTACTAAACGTGATGAAATAAACTTTGGTGACGGAAATGTAGTTCGCGATGCATTTCTTGTGTTTAGATGTGTCTACATAGTTTGGTTTTGTAGCGGCAATATTAATGGAAATGTTGGCAGGTTGAAATGTGGTGTATACCAGAAGAGAACAAACAATTTATTTATTATTAGCTGTTAGCTTCTGATTTTTCTAGCAAAATTATATAGCCCACTACCAGTACAACATCTTCTAAGTAAGCTCAGAAACTATGAGGTATTAATTTTTTTAAACTCTAAACATTGACTTATGCTTTTTTTTTTTTAATTTCAGATATTACTTGTTTCTGTTTGTAAATATGTCTACAAGTATAAACCTAGATTTTGAAATCTTCCTTGTCAATTACTGAAATAGAATGTGAAAATATAACCTATTTCAACATCAACTAAAATTTAAGGACTGTAGAAATAAACAGTTTGGTATTCAAGTTAAAAAGAATTACCTGCTCATTAAGTTACGTCCGAATTCATCATCAAATATGGATATGGCGATAGTTTTTTTCTGGTCCAGGCCGCATTTCAACCTAACCACGTCAATTTTAAGGTACAATATCTCGAGAACTAAGCAAGATATCAAAAAATTTTATTATTTACTTTCAGTTTCCCTCATCGAGTTACATAAGAATTCGTCATCAAATTGCGGCGCCCGGTTATCGTTGAATCCCCTCATAACCTAACAACCTCACTTTTGAGACAGTATATCTCACGAACTAAGCGAGATATCGAAAAATTGTATTCTTTATTTTCGATTTGTATCGTCGTGTTACATAAGAATCGATCACCAAATTTGACTTTGGGGACACGTTTCTTCTGAATTTCAACCAGAAACTCCACTCTTTTGAGACAGTATATCGCGAGAACTAAGCACGATATCAAAAAATTTTAATCTTCATTTTTGATGTGTCTCGTCGAGTTACATAATAATCCATCATCAAATTGCGGTGCCACGGTTGTCTTATGATTCCCTTGAGGTTTTTGTGCATATTTCCGTGTTTCTCTGGTCAAGCAATATGGCGGCATCCCCTCCCCACATGTCTCAACCCGGTTTCACTCCAGTATGTGGCGAAGGTCCCTTGCGTCGTCTCCATATATTCCTTCCTCCATGATAGTTACTGCCACAAAAATTGTACTACCCACAGCGTAGTATTGTCTCTGACCCACAGGGCGCAACTTTACCCGTATTTCTATTAAGTTTATAATCACACACAAATTTGACGGCTTGCTAAAGCGGGTACCCTAGGAAATTTGCCGCCCCTAGGCTGGAGCCTATACAGCCTAATGGGAAATCCAGCACTGATAAGAACGCTTTTTATGAAGGCAAACCAGACGAGAAGACATGCAACATCTACCACCAATAGGAGGAAATGTCAACCGGCAAAACCTCCATCATATCCTGCCTGTTACAATAAGGCAGTGAAGGCGTGTGCTGCTGCTACCAGTAGAGAATATAACGCATAACCAAATAATGCATATGATCACTGTAACAAAACGCGATGTCATAATTGTAATGTTTCACAAGGTATTAACAGCAAATCGTTGCTTTGAGTCGTTGCCATGGAAATTAACATATTTTGAAAACAAGTCACAATATTGTAAAACTTTTTAAGATAGCTATTTTTGACTTGAACGTCAGACATCTGGATCTTTGCTGTTTGAGAAGATTAACGAGCTACAGGTATCTTCTTTGGTTGTTGAAATTTGTAAGCATTTTAGCCAAACTTTAATTTAATCTAAACTTCGTCCCATAAATAATTTACCATAAACGTTGAAAGAATTTTTAGTTAAAATTTGTAGAGTGCAAATGTAGGTGGGTGCGGAAAAAATGCAAAATGAGTGTTTAGGGAAATTACCACCGGAACATGCGCTAAATATCCTGGTTCGAGCACAACGTCAGGATCCCAAGAAGTAAATGTGCTATCGGTCTGAAATTTACTACACACGTTCCTAAATGCATATTATTTCATAAAACGGTGCATATGAAGCCGTCAAGCGTATGAAAAATTTATAAAGTTGTTTGAAATATGGGTAGCTCGTTAGAAGTAATCACGCAATAAATGTTATTGCCGCCCACGTTATTACATGTTGATATTTTTCTGCGTGTTTCTTACTTTTAATTATTGGTCCAGGCTGCATTTCAACCTAACCGCAACTGCTATAATCAAAAATTTAAACTAACTTAAATTCTCTGCATCCAACATCCGTTAGGGTAGCGCCATGTTTTACCCTGGAAGGTAGGCTGCCATGCAATATATCTTAGCATTGAAATCCAATATGTCGCCACGCACATATGAATTGTAAATGTTAATGATTTTCTTCTTATGAAGTGTAGGCAATTTGCAGGTGGAAAGCAGTTTTTATCCAATAATGAAGACTTAAGAACACGTGGAATAAATATTAACAGCTAATAACGTGCATTTATTGCGTGATTACTTCTAACGAGCTACCCATATTTCAAACAACTTTATACATTTTTCATAAGCTTGACGGCTTCATATGCACCATTTTATGAAATAATATGCATTTAGGAACGTGTGTAGTAAATTTCAGACCGATAGCACATTTACTTCTTGGGACCCTGGCGTTGTGCTCGAGCCAGTATCCTTACCAACAACAGTCACAATTATTATTGAGATGTTTCTTGAATCTTTGCATATTAGGAAAAACTTGGATTCCGGCACTGGACAGTTCTATCATTACCGTGGCGCGAAAATCGCCACGGTAATGATAGAATACCCCTGCAGTATCATGCAGAGACAATATAATAGGTATTATGTGTTATGGTTACGTTTCAGTTTGGTCCAGGCTGCATTACGACCGAAACACATATTTATAAAATATGATTTCGTCAATAATAATTTGAGTTTATGCTGTAATGCAGCCCAGACCATACGTCAAAATGATGTCATATATACCACGTGATCTGTGTGCAAGTGCACCCCCCCCCCTTTTTCCCGGCGCCCATGTCAAACAAAAAATATTACAGTGCCGGGGGATTCTATCATTACCATGGCGCCAAAATCTGATGATGAATTCTTGTAGAACTCGACAAGACAAAGTGAAAGTAAGGAATAAAGTTTTTTGATATCTCGCTTAGTTCTCGAGATATCGTATCTCAAAGTTGACATAATTAGGTTGAAATACAGCCTGGACCAGAAGAAAAATTTCGCTATAGACAAATTTGATGATGAATTCGTACGTAACTCGACGACATAAATGGAAAATAAAGAATAAAGTTTTTTGATATCTCGCTTAGTTTTCCAGATTTTGTAACTCAAAAGTGAGGTTAGGGTTAGATCCGGCCTGGACCAGAATTTTTTTCCCTACCACTATAGGTGTTTTATTTTCTTCCTAGTGATTGTTGATAGGTTGAAATACGGCCTGGACCAGAAGAAAAAACGCCAAAAGCAGAAGGAACTATACCTATGACTGATTTTTAACATGCTATATCTCTAAAACCAAGCGAGATATCAAAAAATTTTATTCTTTATTTTCGATTTGTTTCGTCGAGTTCTACAAGAATTCATCATCAGATTTTGGCGCCACGGTAATGATAGAACTGCCTACTGCAGATCCCCAATTTTCAAATCGTATCTATTGCTGTTACTGTTTTGGTACACGCAGACTGAATTCATGACAACGATATCATATATACCATGTAATCTGTGTGTTTACTACATGAGGCGGTAAGAAATTGTAGCAGTATTCCCATCTAGAATTAAACCAAGGCCCCTAGGTTGTTGTCCAAATCTGTTCAACACCTTGTCAATAAATTCAGTATTCTTAATTAATTAAGTATTATGTATAAAAAAGATGCAGATGCACCTTCCTTAAAGTAATCCTGCCGGCGGCCATGCTGCTTAACTTGCAGATTGGTATCGATTAAAGACCTCCTCAGACTTTGTGATTCATTAGCAAAATATAATTTCTTAATATAAGAAAGTAGAATTCCCCTCAGTATGTTTGCAATGAAACCTTAGGGGTGTACCACTGGATTGTGTTGTAACAACATTGTATGTTGTCTGGTATTACTTGTTCAGTTAACAGAGGTGGCTCAAGGTCAGCCTGGATGATGGGTGTTGAAACCTCTCCCTGACACTTGTTGAAAGGAGTTTACTATAAAGTGCCATTTTAAGATACTTATACTTAAAGAAGCAATTTCTTCCCCACATAAAAGAAAACTTTTTTTCATTGGGAGCTCTAATAATCCGACAATTTATCGAAAGTATCTTCATTCCGCATTAATCTACCCATATAGATAACTTTTCCAAATACCCCGTGAAGCTGTTCACAATTCTCTAGTTTTAAACCAATTATATTATGTCAAGACAACTTCTACCTGAAAAGCACCAACACAATACCATTAATTCATTAGAATAATGAAAAACAGTTGTCCTGATACACTACCCTTGACTTCTTATGACACTGTATTTCCAATCTAGCTCTCTGCTTTCACCTTTTCAGAATTTCTCACGTTAATGAGCCATGCAAAAGATTGGAATTTTTTGGTGGGTTTACTGGAGATCGCAATTCCACAAGGATGTGGTGTCATAATACTGCAGCCAGGGCCGGCGTTAGGAATTTCGGGCCCGGGGTAAAATGGGCGACTTTTTTTTTTTTTTAGCTCTGCAAAATGGCCAGGCGACAATGGGCGTATTCTTGGCTTCATGGCCTGAGGGCCCCTATAGTCGGTGATCGGGCCCCCCATCAGCCAGCGGGGCCCAGGTACTTCACATTTAGCAGTGTCATGCTAGTCCAGGTTGTATTACAACCTAATTTCTGCTTGACGATAATGGCCCAGCCTGTATTACAACTAGATTATTGCTTGGAAATAATACATATCGCGATTTACTAAAGCACTATTATGAAATCATTAGTGAATTTTACCATAACGGAAATTCAATATCCAGTAGACCCTTTTTTGTGTTAACAGCTTTCCTACATTTAACTCTGGTTATTGATGTATTTTCTTTATCCATCCTTTCCTTATTAAAATGAATAAGAAAGATAAAACCAAAATTGAAAGTAGCAGGGCAGCAGCAACAAGTGGTTTCCTCGTTCCTGCACGAGTTCAGTCACATGTTTATAATTTATTATTATTATTTATTTACAAATGGCCTCTGCCTTACACATTTAAGAAGTTTATAAATACACTACAACTTTAACAGCATATTAATTTAAAACTTTTTAATAGAGATATCAACTTCAACATCATAATTTTTACAGAATCACATTTCATTCATATCCTTCCATCCAAGTACCCACTCTTTCCCTAAATCTTCTAACACATACATATTTTTTATGTCTAGTGGAAATTTATTGTACATAACTATTCCTTTATGGAACACCGTCTTTTGAGCCTTAGTATCTGATTCTGGGCAGCAATATCATAACCACGACGCCACAATCTGGTGATGAATTTCTATGTAACTCCACAGGACAATCAAAAGTAAAGAATAAAATGTTTTGATATGTCACTTAGTTCTTGAGATATTGAATGTGAAGTATCAGTTATATATATATATATATATAGCTACTTGTGCTATTGATGACATTTTTCAACCTAACCACAACTGCTAGGAATAAAATAAAAAATTTATGATGTCCACCGTAAAAGTTCCTTGCAGCTTTGGCAAATTTTATTCTGGTCCATGACCACCTTTATTTTTTTAATATATTTGGCTTTGGCGAAATTTTTCTTCTGGTCCACGCCACATTTCAACCTAACCACCTCATTTCTTTTAAATTTAACTTAATTGTGATGGAGCGAACCTTCCAGTGACAATTTCCCTACACACTCATATTTTCCCCTTTCCTGCACCCACCTACTTTTTCCTCTACAAATTTCAACTTTAAATTGTATCAACATTTTTGGTAAATTGATTATCAATTCTCTTGGTAACTTATTCCTATCCCTGTTCCACTTACCTATGAAAGAAAATTGTCCCATACCCTTGTGCCTGAAATTGAGTACCAGCATGTGGTCATGGTCATCTCTTCCATTCCATACATTACTTTTAATTCTTACACCGAGCATGGTGGGGGAACAGTTAACGTTCTGGCCTCACATTCAGGAGAATGCGGGTTCGAATCCCTGTCCGGGCATCCAGATTTGGGTTTTCCATGGTTTCCCTAAATGACTCCAGGCGAAGGCCAGGATGCTTCCTTCAAAAAGGCCATGGCTGAATTCCTTCCCGTTCCTTGTCACCAGTCCCATCCCGCCTATAATGAACTTAGCCATCAACAAGGCGTAAAACAATAAGTAAAAAAAATAATAATAATAATAATTGTTACACCAATGTCTTTCCATACTTCATCATCACTAATGTACACCTGGTACACTCCCATAACTCTCTTCACCCTCCTCCTATCTTCCAATGAATCCCATTCCAGCACTTCTGTTCTTCAGTAATTTCCAGAGACAAATCTAGCAGCACTTCTGTGCACCCCCTCCAACTCTTGTATTTGATACCCGAAATGTGGTTCCCATTCTACGCCACCATATTCAAGCAATGGTCTTGGTGAAAGAATGAAAAGTAATGCATGGAAAGGAAAAGATGACCATGACCACAAAGCTGGAATCGATTGAGGCACAAGTAATATTCTCTTTTTTAGATAAGTGTATCAGGATTGGAATAAGTTACCTAGATAAATTATCAATAATTTACCAAGAATGCTTAAAATTCATAATTGATAGAAGTAGATCGGAGAGGAATTTAACAATAAAATTGTGCAAGATAATTAAAAATAAAATAAAAGTGGGGTAATTAGATGACTAAATGAATAGCCACAGGAGCATGTGCTCCATTGCAATTAAATTAATAATAATAACAAAATTGTAGAGGGCAAATGTTGGACGGCACAGGAAAGGGGAAGAAGATGGGTGTGTAGGGAAATTACAACTGGAGCGTGTATTCCATTGCGATTAAATTAAGTTAATTGAAGTTTTGTAACCCAGTTCCTTTACTGCTCTGGAACATCCCCTCATCACTCTCTCCAACAAGTGAAAGATTTTGAAACCTTTTCATGCTACCTATCCAATGTGTGCTGCCCATTGAGCTTGTTACTAAATGTATTGCCAAGATATTTACATTTCAAGTCTTCACTTTACCCAACTTATTATAATCATAAGCAACCTTCAGTTTTTTATCTGTGTAAATTCTTTGTATATATCTTCATCCCACATTTACCATTCCAGCTAGATTTCCTGTCCAGATCACTCTGCAGCTGTTTACAGTCCTCTACCATTTTGATCGTTTTATATGTCATTATGTCATCTGCAAAAAAACTAATTTCTGATAGTAAACCATTAATACACTCATACATTAGATGAATAGCAAAGGTCCCAATATGCAACACTGTGGCACTCCCATTTTAACTTCCACTTATTTTGATACTGCATTTCCTACCCCTACTTTATGCTTCCTACATTTTTTTAAAATTCTTCTACCCAGCAAATCACTTTCTCATCCACTCTATTAGTTTTAGCTGTATTTACCACCATTTTATGGCTCACTCTGTCAAAAACCTTTGCAAGATCTAGTGCAACACTAGAAATTTGGCATCTTTTGTCCATTTAATCCAAAATATCTTTCGTTTTTCCTACTAACACAGATTCACATAAATATCCTTGCCTCAAGCCATGTAGCCGACTTGAAAACCACTCATGCTCCTCACATATATTTTTGATCTTGCATATCAATCTCTCCATTACTACCGAGCATGGTGGTGTAACGGATAGCGTTCTGGCCTCGCATTTGGGAGGACGGCGGTTCGAATCCCCGTCCGGGCATCCAGATTTGGGTTTTCCATGGTTTGCCAAATCACTCCAGGCAAATGCCGGGATGCTTCCTTAAAAAGGCCATGGCTGAATTCCTTCCCCCCATCCTTTCCTGTCTCTAAAGACCTCGCTGTTGAGAGACGTAAAGCAGTTAAAAAAAAAAAAAATCTCCATTACTTTACTTACCACTGATGTCAAGTTGATTGGCCTATAATTTTCGACTCTATTCCTCATCCCTCCTTTATGAACCAGTACTACTATCGATTTTTTCCAGTCCTCTGGTAAGCACAGAAGTAACCAGACTCAGTTTAAATAATATTTCAAGATAAGGTCACTGTCACATTCTGCTATCTGTAGACATCTGTAGTAATACTATCTACACCAGCCCCTTTATGTTTTTTCAACTTTCTTAGTTCCTTCACGATATCCTCAGGTTGAATTTCATATTTTTTAGTCTGCTCATTTCTAATTGTGTTGTTAAACTTGTTCTTCGAATTAGACCCTCCATTTCTGATTCATTGTCCCTAATGGTCTCATTAAACCAGTTACTTAAAATCTCTGCCTTTTTCAAATACTCAGCATCTTCTTCTCCATTCTTGTTTATAGTGTCTCAGCTCCCTCCCCCTCAGTTTATTAACATAGCCATAGAAATTTCTAGATGCATCAGTCAATGATCTGAGATACAATATATTGAGAACTAAGTGACATATCAAAAAATTTTATTCCTTACTTTCGATTTGTTTTGTTGGGTTACATAAGAATCCATCATTTAATGGTTTATGCCTCGTATGAACATTTTCTATGTGTTTAATCCCATATTTATGTATATCCTTGTTTTTTGCAGCAATTTATTTAGATTACTTAGTTACACATTATATTACCATTTAAATATATATTTTAATACATGTCTTACTAATATTTTGTTCAATCCTTAAATAACCTAATGTTTTCAGCATTTTTCTCACCTTTTCTGTTATTGCAATTTATCTGTAACTTAGTAATTTCTGTCCAACTTGGTATTATAAGGATTGTGGAGCAGTATCTTATATGTAGCACCACAATTGTTTTAAGCAATAGCTCTTTTCCTAGTATAAACAATATCTCACTTGATTAATACACTGTTGGGGTTTAACTGAAGGTGGGGCAGGGACTATGTCAAAGATACCCCACATTTCCTTTCACAGTCCAAACACCTCTACCTCCAGACTCCTCCCTAGTCTCCATCAATGTAATTTCCTTCTATACCAACATTCCCCACAGTCAGGGCTTCAGTGCCCTGGAACACTTCCTAGATCTGCAACCCCCACACAGCCATCCAAGTTCATACTTCCTTTCATCCTTGGCTCCCTGATTCTCTCCAAAAACTACTTCACCTTCAGTTACAAAGTATATCATCAGATCCGTGGCACTACTTTGGGCAACCACATGGCCCTGTCCTTTGCCAAACTATTTCTTTCATCTGGGGGAACATTCCCTTAACCACTCGCCTTATAAACTCACTGTGTAGTTCAGATACATAGACGATATATTTATGATCTGGGCCCACAGTTAAAATCGACTCCTAGAATTTATCCATTCCCTTAACAATAACCATTCCATTAATTTCACCTAGACCAAATCCCGAACACACAACCCATTCTTTGATGCGGACTTCATGCTCAGGCAGGGTGCCTTTCAGACCTCTATCCACATCAAACTCACTAATCTGAGCAATATCTACATTTTAACATACCATACCATACCAAACATTCCCTCCCTTATAGCTGGCTATCCATGGCAGACGTATCTGTTCTGATGCTGAATCCCTCTTCCAGTACTCCCAGAACCAATCCCCAACCCTAATTTCCTGCTGTTACCCAGCAGATCTTGTACATAAACAAATCTCCGGCGCAAGGAACCACTCCCACATGGCACCTCCAAAATCCAACCACAACCCTGCCCTTATATAAATAATTTTCTCGGGTAACTAGCCGAGTTATATGAATGTTATAGTTACACGATATTTCGGCGCACTGAAATATCGTGTAACTATAACATTCATATAACTCGGCTAGTCACCCGAGAAAATTATTTATATTTGCAACGCCGAGAAAAACTACGTAATTATGTAACCCTGCCCTTGTCACCCAGTTCTCTCCTGGCCTCGAGTCCATCAATCGAATCTTACAACAGGGGCTTCCTTACTCCTTCTCATAAATGCGCACTCTTCTACCAAAAATTCTACCTACTGTCCCCCATACATGTTTCAGCAGACCACCTAATCTCAAAAACATCTTGGTCCACAAATGCCCTCCAAAAGCACCATATAGATCTTTTCCATGCAATAGACCTCACTGTAATACCCACAACATGCATCTTCCTACTACAATATATTCCAACCCTACCACAGGGGAAATCTTTCCCATCATTGGGCATGCCACATGCTCCACAACACATATCATATACCGGCTAACTTGCCACCACTGTACGAGCCCCTATATAGGCCTCATTACACAGAAATTTTCAGTCAGAATGAATAGTCACAGACAAACAGTCCACACCCACAATTTATACCTTCCTATACCAGAACATGCCAGTTACCACAATTCTAACAACCTGAATGACTGTTTTGCTTTGAGAGCAATCAGAGCCGCTTCAGAACTTGGAAATGGGAACTTGCATACCAAAATATCCTGTATACCATACACCCACCTGGCCTCAACCACTGATAAAATTTCACCTTTTGACTCTTCACTCATTATTGTTAATATCATCATTGTTATCATTTAACTAGTAACAAATTTCTTCCAAATTTATTTATTGTTCATTCTAACACTCCGTACCCTTTTGTTATGTTATTTATTTTATCACCACCTGCAATATGTGTATATTTATATAATGACTTCTTAATCTTTCCCTGACATATTGATAGTTCACTCAGTCATGTGATAAACTTCGGCTTGTGCACATCTCCCAAACCACTTGACTCATTCCCTAGCACATGAATAATATTGTATTTGTTCATCATATGTGTTTTTCACTTGTTGCAGCCTTCAACCTGGATGTGTGATGAGTCATTTTCCCATTCCTTTGTCATTTATATTGCCTAAAAGCCATTTCCTTTTCCTGTAGTATCATCATAGTTACATGAATTCACAGTAGTAGTAAATACAAACTTTTTTCACTGATATGGCCACAGAAGGCCATGTGATCACTGAACACCTTTCTACTCTGGTGGTCAGTAGGAATTATAAGGTAGGGGTAGGGAGGACATGTGCCCTAACTATATTCAGAACCGGATTTGTGAGATCCGGAGCATTTAACACATTGCTGGAATGTTTGTCTATCCACCTGTTTGTAAAACATGTTACTAATGTTCTGTATGATAACTGCATTTTTATCTATGAAATGTGTAGTTTTTTTAGGCAGAGATTGGGAATCATTCCAGAATTCACTAGATGATTGTGTAAAACCACATTAAAACTGCAATCAGGACATCCAGTATTGTATTTTGCCGATCCAGTGTGGTGGCACCTGAACACGCACAGCCATATTGGTGAATTGAACTATTTTTTATCATTTTATATTTGGTTTGGTCATTTTCTTGTTTCAAAGAAGAAGATAATTTAGTAAATAAAGATTCACACCAAAAACTTATATCTTGAACCAAAATCTAGGCAAACCCTTTTATATTTCTTAGATAAAAAGGCAGAATGATATATCTCTTTTCTTAAAAATAATAATATTCTGAATAAGGTCCTTTGGCAGTGAGCAGTGTTTTTGTACAGCAGTGACATTAGTGAATCCTATTAATATTTCACTTAACCCAAAACTGGTCATCTCTTGTTTTAATCACAAGGTTCTTTTCAAGCATGTAATTCATCTGACTCACCTTTTATCAGGATTATGACTTCCTACTGTAAGGAAAATAACTGGTTGTGGGGTTAGGATAACCAGTAATCACCTCAACTACAACCATATTTGTTAGTCTTGGATATTAGATTGCTCTAAAGTTTTGGTCACCACCATCTTGATCCCTTCAAAATGGAAAAGGTTGTTTCACAAAGTAAAATAAAATCACTGCTGCTAATTTAAAGTTCAAAGCTTCACTGTATTCTTGATAAAAAATTGTTTACTAGTTCAAACAATCTGTAGGCAATCGAAATTCTTCACCAACATATTTGACTGCAAGTTATGAAAAGTGCTTCCACTACTGTCTTCCCGTGCTAGCGTTCCACAAACCAACAACCGCTCTGCTCCAGTGGTTTCCAATTAGTTCCCGTCTTTCATATAAGTAACCTAGCACCGTTGAGCCATAATCCTTCGTCTGGGATAGTCATGTCACCTCCCCAAGTGTGAAAAATATGTATTCTTGCACCTCTATTTCGTCATACTTTTTACCTTAGTGAGTTAAAATATTCCTATTGATCTGAAATTTTGGCAGTAGCTAGGTTGATAAAAAATTGTTAACTTTGATCCTTATGAAAATTTTCGTAGCTTTAATAGTTTGGCAATAAAAAAATTATTTTATGCTTGACTCAAAACTAATAACTTCCACAATTTTTCAGCTAGAAGGCAGAAAAAACTTTTCTTTTACTTCTTATTTATTGCTCTTTCATTTAATACCAATAATGCCGTGTTTACTATTCTCTAACAGCTTGAAGCAAAGTGTTGTGCAATCATGAATTTCGACCCATTTTTAATTACCTGACACCTGTGAAACCTACTTTATACGAATCTACGTATTCTAATTTGAGTCGCTACCTGTTTTCTTCAATTTACTATGAATTTCTGTATGATTGCCTACTTGAAGGCTATCTGTCTGGTCATTTTTGCTACATCTCCCCGCTAAAGCTCTTACAAAAATTTACTTTCTCTTAACATGACCCAATGACTTCATGAATTTAAATAAAACTTACTGGAAATTGTTCGTATTTACTTAAGCTTTATTTTGACTATAGTTTCATTACGTATTTTCTAAACTGGTTATTTCGATCTTTACCCATGTCTTCAAAGTTTTTACAAACTGCTCAAAAATTAACTTTTAAACTTTAGTGAGCTTTTCCAGACTTTAATGTGTTGTGTAAGCAAAAATTACATTTCTTTCTAACTGTGGACTGGCTTTCTCTCTATCAAAATCCGACTTCTAGAATTTAAAGTATAGAATTACGTCTTAATTTTCCATACCGGTTTCTAACTTCCAATGTATTAAAACTCTTTAGCATGATTTTTTAGCTATAAGGTTTATGATTTTTGTTTACTGGTTATTATTCTAAATATCTCTAAAAATAAAGGCAATGTGTACTTTTACGAACCACTCCGAAACCAAATAATAGATATGTCGATCTTACTTTCAGTCTTTCTATAGCTGTTTAACTTGATTTATTGCTTGAATTGACTATGTAAATGACTCTAAGGCTGATGTATCATGTTATTCAATTGAGCCCGCTATTCTGTGAATAAATTTTGGTACACAGTTTGCGAAAATTTAGGTTTGCTTACACTACCATGTTTCACATCATAAACTCACAATTCAACTTAGAAACTCACATTGCTTTTATTAACTACACCAGGCCTTTAATAGGATAAAATGTGATAAATTTTTGGGTAATCTTGAATGAAAAATCCTTCCAGAACATTTGATAATAGTCAGTAAAAATTTGTACAGATACACCATAATAAGTCTAGAGAACACAAATGCAAAGCCAATAAATACCAACCAATAGGTTATATGATGTTACTACCTGTTTACTGTTTATATGATATGTGGTAATATATGGACTTATCAGATCCAAAGGATAAAGTTACTTAGCTAAAATTGAAGGGAGAAATAGGTACAATTATAAAACGGCGCAGATTTTTAACTTGAAGAGATATTTCAGAGAACGTTTCAGTAAATGGAAGGAAGGCGCTAGTATAGTAGAATCAATGTCGGAAGAGTTCAAGGAGATAATAAGAAAGGGAGAAGAAAAATTTAATCCAAAACAGAAAAAAAATAACCTATGTAATGTAATAGGAAGGGGAGAAGATTAAAGAGGTTGGTAAGAAGAGAACATAAGAATGTTAAGAGACAGCAGGGCAGTAGAGTATATTTAAAACAACTGAACAAGGACTTAATAAAATCTACGAAGGTGGCTATAGATGGGTTTATGCAGAGCATTGTCAGTGCAGGGAGACATTTTAACTGATGCATCGAGAAATTTCTATGGCTATGTTAGAAAAATGAGTGGAAGGGAGGGTGTTGGGATGCTTATCGATAAGGCTGAAGAAGACAGTTACTAAGGATTTGAATAAGGCAGAGATTTTATGTTACTGGTTTAGTAAGACCATTAGGGACAATGAATCAGAAACAAGGTCTAAATCAGATAATGAGCTTAACAACACAATTAGAGATGAGCAGACCCAAAACATTTGGGATATCATGAAGGAACTAAGAAATCTGAAGGAAACATAAAGGAGCTGGTGTAGATAATATTACTACAGATGTCTTAAAGATAGCAGGATGTGACAATGTAACTTATCTTGAATTATTATTTAAATTGAGTCTGGATACTTGTTGTTTACCATAGATCTGGAAGAGTGCAACAGTAGTGCCGGTACATAAAGGAGGTGTGAGAAACAGAGTTGAAAGTTATAGGCCAATCAGTTTGACATCAGTGCTAGGTAAATTAATGGAGAGATTGGTATTAAACCACATCAGAAATATATGCGAGGAGCATAAAAGGTTTTCAAGTAGACTTAAGGCAAGGATATTCTTGTGAATCTCAGTTAGAAGGATATATGCAAGATATTTCACATAAAATGGACAAAGGAGTCCAAATAGGTAGTGTAGCACTAGGTCATTCAAAGGCTTTTGACAGAGTGAGCCATAAAATGGTAGTAAATAAGGTAAAAACTAATGGAGTGGATGAGAAAGTGATTTGCTGGGTAGAAGAGTTTTTAAAAGGTAGGAAAAAAAGTAAGGTTAAGAAATGCAGTATCAAAAGAAGTGGAAGCACAAATGGGAATGCCACAGGATAGCATATTGGGCCCCGCAGGGGCCTGGTACGCAAGTGCCAGGTACGGGTTTGGCGAACCCGCGGTGCCCAAGCTGGAAAATTGTGAGTGCCGCAAGTTTCCCACACCGTAAACTCCTACCATACTTCAACAACCACCGTAGGGCGTGCGGTGGAACGTTGTGTGCCTAGGAGAACGGGGATCTTGGCTTCATCGCCCAGATCGCGAGGACGGTACAAGCCTCTATAAAAAAAAAACCTCAACCTCAAGGTCAGCCACGTGCCGAGGAGGTGAATGGGTGGAGAGGGAATTCACTCGCTAACGTGCAACCTCAGGGGCACCTGCGCACCCCCTGTTGTATTAGCGCTTCTATTTAAAATGGTTTTACTTGTGGGACCAAAACGAAGTCATCCACTAAAACCAAAAAACCCTGCGGTACGGGTGTGCCGCAGGCTAATCCCAATACACCCAGTTCAAAGAAACGGGCCAGGGTAGATAGCCCTCCTGCTTCGGAAGACCATAGCAACAGGAAAGTCTGTTCCATAGAGAACACTTTCGTTGTGATGCAGAGGGTAGAGGGGACATTTGAAAAAGTGTCCCCTTTTTTATATTAATAAAGGACTTCAAGGATTGGTTGGTACCTTGAGATCAGTTAAAAAGCTAAGGAACGGGACGCTGCTGCTGCTGGAAACAACCACCAGTAGGCAGGCATCCCAGCTCCTTAACTGTGAGAAGCTCAGGGAGTTCGCCGTCAAAAGCGAACTCCACAAATCCTTGAATTCTTCGAAAGGCGTCGTCACCTGCCGCGACATTATGGATTTAAGAACTGAGGAACTCGTTAAGGAGTGGGAGGATCAGCAAGTTGTCGAGGTGCGTCAGATTACACAAAGGGTAAATGGCAGTCTTGAAAAGACTGCCACCTTTGTCCTGACGTTTGACACTCCAGTGTTGCCAAGTGTATTAAAGATGGATACATAAACTTGAACGTCCGTCCGTATGTTCCGGACCCAATGCGCTGCTTCCAGTGCCAAAGGTTTGGACATACGACGGCGTCATGCAAGGGCAACCCCACCTGTGGTAGATGCGGCAATGGGGGCACACGAACCGGGTGTACTTGCACGCTCCCGCAGGTGTGTGTCAACTGCTCCCGGGCGCATCCTGCCTGGAGTAGGGAGTGTCAAGTGTATCTTGAAGAGCGCAAGATACAGGAGTTGAAGACCAAAGAGCGGATACCGTGTGCAGAAGCAAAGAAGAAGGCGAAATCGCTCGCCGCTCCAATATTTGGAAGTAGCTTTGCCAAAATGGTCTCGACTCCTGTCAGGAAAGAAAGTGTTGCTACGCAGACATCCTTTGCAGACATGGGCACAAGCACTACGTGCTCATGTCAGTGCAAATGTGGTGCGAAATCCACGAAGGTCATGACACCCAAGACCACGGATGTCGGTAGTAACACATCTGCAACCTCGACCAATCCAGCAGCAGCAACAAAGACTCCACCAGCATCAACGCCAGCTATTGAGATAATAGCACCTCCTATTCCACCACGTGCTACTACCAGTGAAAATAGAGGTGACCAGAAAATCCGGGGTCAAAGTTTAGAACGACGGATGCGACCCAATTTGTTAAGTGCCCCTCTTCTTCTCCTCCTAGACTGCCTAGCGGTGGGGAGAGTAAGGGTAAGAAGCTGAGGAAGAAGAAGAAAAAGGATGGGGAGGATTTGAGGAGTCCTCTGGGTCGGAGATGTCTGTCACCGTTTCTGGACAGGAAGACACGGAGATACTGGTGGACGAGACTGGTCCCATTCCTCGACATGATGTGACCGATGACCCACCCGATCCGTGGCGGGTGAGGTTAAATACGTAAGGATGGCTCCCATACTTCAGTGGAACATCAACGGTTTTACAGCTCACAAAGAGGAGTTACACCTCTTAGCACGGTCTGATCCTTTGTGTCTCTGCCTCCAAGAGACACATTTCAGACCAACACACCAACCTGTGCTAAGAGGATATGACGTTTACCGTAAGGACGATACCGAGGGTGGTAGAGCGAAGGGGGGAGTGGCTGTGTTTGTCCAAAACACTGTCCACTCCGAACCTATTGCTCTCACCTCTGATCTACAAGCAGTGGCAGTGAGGTAACACGGTCCTATTAAACTGACCGTATGCTCCATTTATCTACCACCAAATGCGCCCGTCGAGTACGATGAACTTGCCGAATTATTGCGGCAGCTTACTCGGCCATTCCTCCTCGTAGGCGACTTCAACGCACATAGTGCGTTGTGGGGCTCGAACACCGACTGCCCCAGAGGCCGAGTGATTGGTAGATTGATGGAGCAGGAAAACATTTGTATTCTGAATACAGGACAAATGACACACTTGACCACTGCTTCCGGGTCGTCCTCTGCCATTGACCTTTCTCTGTGTTCTCCTTCAATTGCAGACTCCGTGCATTGGGAGGTGGATCGCGACTTTCATCCCTATTTGGATGCACGTTGAGTGTGAACGAGGAGGCAGCAATAACCGACGCAAATGGAACGTCAGTGGTGCAGATTGGCAGCTCTTTTGCCATTCTGTATTACTGCAGCCTCGCCATAGTATACAGGAAAAGGTGAACTACCTAAATGAAGTGATTCACCATGCAGCTAACGTTTCCATGCCGAAATGCTCCGGAACTAGGGACTGCAATCCAGCAAAGCGGGATCCCGCATCATTAGACAGTCTGGCGGATCCCGCACAAAATTAAGCGGATCCGCAATCCGCGAAATCTGGCGGAAACGCGTGTCAGTCTGCGTGACTCGCTGCCCCACTCGGTCTCTATCAGATGTATTGCACTGTTTGCCTGTACCCTTGCAGTTGACATTTGTCGCGCGTGAACAAACGTTTGTTTTTGTTAACCGTCGTCATTCGTAAGTAAATTGATACACTTTTACGTATTCATTTTCGAGTACACATTTCTGTAATTTGAGTTACGTTGCGTATTTAGTAAGAGTTTCTAACTATATAATTATTTGTTATGTGGCGCAAACGTTATCTGGACTACAAAGTTACAGCTTTTTATTCACGGTTTCATTATTCCCATTTTCTGTATTTGCAGATAAAGTAGTTGTGACAATTTCCTAATTTGCTGCTGAAAATTTGATTATTCGTTGATAGGAAACTGATGTTATCGCAATTTTAAAGATTGCATACCTATTTATTTAGCAGCTATTAAAAGGCAATTGTATATCCTTTGACTTATTGTTGTTTTGGCCGCTGCCTCAATGCGTTTCTTTGACGAAAGCCGCCTGCTTACATGTGCTGCTCAGGCTATCGATTAATACCTCTTCTCCTTTTTTTTTTTTTATTTGGACTAAAGGCAAAAATGTTATAATGAAGTATTCGCGAGTTTATCGACGAATTGTGTTGTAGGAACACCATACTTCGACAGCTACCTCCGCCGTCTTCCTCACGTGTGAAATTTCGTGTTTTTACAATAAAATCCGGATATACAACCTATGAAAACTTTACTGCAATCATTCGCCGAGAAAGTCTCCTTTCTTACTAAAAAGTAATAATTTCCACTCTAAAAACGTCGTTACGCCACACAAGTAAAACTGAAATACTTGACAGTTTAATTGTTGGTGAGCAGTTTATTTTAATAACATTGAATCAACTGTAAGATCAATCAAGGAATCCCACAAAAAAATGTATATATAAAAAGACCAAGTCTTGTGCTTGTGCAGTGACATAAAGGTATGAGATCTTGTTCTAAGCCACGTCTACACTTTACAGAGTAAACTCACTTCACTTTGTGAAATAGAATGCTTTCTCTCGGTGTTATGGAACGTTTATTTAGATTTTTTTTTTTTAAAAAAAAACTCTGGTAACTTCGCCATTAAGCAAAACATGTTTTTAAACTTATGAGTTGTATTGTAAGGCACATAATGACCTAACACTGAATATTTTTCTATTTTTATTATTTATTTAAAAATTGTCTTCGATTAAAAAACAAAAATGTAAAACCTCGAAATGTACTTAAGACATGCTAAAAAGTTTTAATGTCATTTTGCCAATTAAAATATTGTTAACTGTTAATTTTTTCATTTAACATTAAAATCTATTTCTTAATTTAATTATTATTTAATTTATTAACGTTTTAAGTAACTATGTTTTGAATATATGCGTTAAAAACTGTTTGCGCGAATCCAGCACGGATCCCGCGGGATTGGCGCAAATCCCGCGGAATTGAAAACACTGCGGGATTGCAATCCTTATCCGGAACGTTGCGAAGGACGCCCGTCCCCTGGTGGAACGACGATGGTCTTCCGCTATTCGGGGTCGCAGACGGGCGTTGCGGCGTTTTAGGTTGTTCCCAACACCTGACAACCTGGCAGCGTTCCGTATAGCCAGAGCTAAGGGGTGTCGTGTTATTAAGGAGAGCAAGAAAAGGTCATAGCAGAACTTTGTGAGCACTATAAATTGTTCGACACCTTCGTCGAAAGTATGGGAGTCTATCCGAAGTATATCTGGAAGGTACTCCCGCCCACCAGTGTCTGGATTACTGGATCGCGGACGTGTAATTAGCGACGGACGAAGCTTAGCACAGCTGATGGCGGAGAATTTTGCCGCTATCACCTCTTCCACCAATTTTGACCCTCAGTTCCGGCAATGCAAGATTGCTGCCGAGAGGCACGTGCTGTGCTTCAATTCGTCGAATACAGAGGCCTACAACTGCCCATTTACATTTTGGGAGCTGGAGTCAGCGTTGAATAGCGCTAACGACACTGCTCCAGGGCCTGATAAGATCCAGTACCAGATGCTGAGGCATCTAAGTAAAGATGCTAAGGAGTACCTTCTGGATATTTTTAACGATATATGGACCGACTCGTGGAAAGAAGCAACATTAATACCCATTTTAAAACCAAGGAAAGACAAATTATTACCAGGTAGCTATCGTAGTATTGCCCTAACAAGCTGCGTGGGGAAGACACTGGAGAGGATGCTCAATCGCCACCTCATCTGGTGTCTTGAATCCCGTAATCTGCTGAGCAGCTTTCAGTGTGGATTCAGGAAATTCCGTTCCACCTTGGACAACCTGATCCTCCTGGAGGCGGCAATACAGGATGCGCAGTCAACACCTTGTTGGTGTCTTTTCCGATCACGAAAAGGCCTACGATATTACCTGGCGGCATGTTATTTTAAAACAGTTGCACGAATGGGGTTTTAGAGGTAACCTACCCCGTTTTTTAAAGTCATTTTTATCTGGTCGTTGCTTCCGGTAACGAGTCGGTAGGGAAGTGTCAGATCTTTTTATTCAGGAAAACGGTGTCCCTCAGGGATCAGTTTTAAGCGTTACACTTTTTGCCATTGCTATTAATAGCATTGCAGCCATTATAAGGAGCCGCATAAGGTACTCCTTATATGTGGACGACTTTTTAATATTTATTGCATCGTCCAGCCTGAGAAGCGCAGAGCGGCAGTTGCACAGACTGGAAGAATGGTCAGTGCACACCGGTTTTCGTTTCTCTGCCGAGAAAACCCAGTGTGTACTTTTTACTCGTAGCAGAAGTCTTTTAGCAGAACCCCACCTTACCCTGAGGAACACCGTTTTACATTTTACTGATACTGTTCATTTTCTGGGCCTCAATCTAGACGCAAGGCTCAGCTGGCTGCCACATCTTAAAGATGTAAGAGCCAGAGCCTTGAAAGCTTTAAACGTTTTGAAATGTCTCTGTGGCAGGTCGTGGGGCGCCGACCGCTCCTGCCTGCTACAGTTTTATCGAGCCTTTGTACGGTCACGGTTGGAATACGGGTGCATTGTATATGGTTCGGCACGGGACACCTATCTTCGGATATTGGATAGTGTCCACCATGCAGGAATTCGGCTCGCCACAGGTGCTTATCGCATTAGCCCAATACCCAGCATTTGTGCTGAGTCTGGCGAGCCGTCGCTTTCCATCCGGCGACATCTCCTCATGGTGCGTCACTATGTCCATGTTGCAACAACTCCTGGCAGTCCCGTGTACGACATAGTGCTACATTCCAACTACGAGCTGCTCTATACCAACCGGCATAGAGCCACTAAACCGTTCATCTACCGTACAAAGGTTATTTTAGAACAATACGGATTCGAGCTTCCCACATTTTATCACCAGGGTTGGAGTAAATCTCCTCCCTGGCTTTTAATGAGGCCCAGAACGATTTTAGAAATGTCAAGGTTTAGCAAGCTGTCTACCGCTGACAGTGTTTTTACCAGAGTTTTTAGTGACATTTTAAACCAGTATCAGGATTTTACCCCGGTCTATACAGAGGGTTCTAAGAAGGCTAACGGAGTTCCCTCGAGCGACTTACAAATACAAGCTGGATAGCAGGTGCAGTGTTTATACTGCCGAGTGCTATGCCCTGTTAAAGTCGCTCCAGCATATGAAGTTAAGTCGTTATCAGAAATACATCATATGTTGTGATTCCCTCAGCTGTATTCAAGCCTTAGTAAACATGTACCCAGCAGATCGTCTAGTCCAGGACGTCCTCCTTTCCCTCCAATCTTCAGAAAAAGAGGTCGTTTTCTGCTGGGTATCTGGTCATGTGAGAATCAGGGGGAATGAGGCAGCTGATGAAGCTGCCAAGTTAGCCTGCAACAAGGTCAGAATTGACTTTGATCCAGTCCCAAAGTCTGACCTTGCCTCGGCGGGGAAAAGATTGGTTTTTGATGTTTGGCAAAGGCAGTGGCTGGAGGTAGAGCATAATAAGCTCCGGCTGGTCAAACCGACCGTTCAGCCGTGGAGCAGCTCCTTCCAGCGGGCGAGGAGGGATGAGGTTCTCCTCACTCGCCTCCGCATAGGGCACTGTCCTCCGACACACGGTTTCCTTCTCCGCCGAGAGGACCCTCCGGAATGTGATGTCTGTGGCGTACCTTTGACGGTGCGCCACATTTTAATAGATTGTGTATCTTTTTAGACTTGAGGACAGCAATGTGGCCAAGGTTTTTAAGTTCTGTGTATCTGCCGGCCTGATATCTAAAATTTTAGGCAGGTCGGCCTAGTTTTAGAATGGATGGGAGGCCCATTTACAGCCAACCATCCATGTTCTTTGTTCTAATTTTATTTTGTTTTAATTCATTTCGTGCCGGCCTTTTTACAGCCGGCGAGATATGCAGTGTTTTTAAGTCTTCTGCGAACCTGTTTGGCTCCTTTACGGCCACCCTGGTGTACAACGGTCTTAATTCCAGGTGGTCCCTTTAGGGCTACATCTTATTTTTGTGATTTATTTTATGTGCTGTCTCTATGGTCGACCCCTTTACAGTCAATCATGCAGACAGTACTTTTATTATGTATTTTAATCACAGCCTTTGCTGGTCATTGTTAGGGCGCTAATGACCTAGTTGTCGACGCGCCCTAAAGCCACAAAAACAACAACAACCACAACAGCATATTGAGACCATTGCTATTCATTTTTATAATGAATCATTGTGTTGATTGTTTACTATCAGAAATTAGGTGTTTACAAATGACATCAGGCTATGTAAAAAGATTAAAACGGCAGAGGACTATAAACAGCTGCAGGGTGATCTGGACAGGATATCTAATTGGGTTGGTATACATGTGATGAAGATAAATGCAAAGAAGAGTCAGCTTATTAGATACACAGATAAAAAACTAAAGTTAGATTATGATTATAAAGTGGAGAAAGAAATGCTTGCTGAAGACTTGAAATGTAAATATCTTGTTGGAGAGAGCTATGAGGGGATGTACAAGAGAAGTAAAGGAATTGGGTTACCAACTTTTGTGAGACCATTGCTTGATTATAGTAGTGTAGTATGGGACCCACATTTTGAGTATCAAATACAGGACTTGGAGAGGGTGAAAAAAGGGCTGCTAGATTTGTTTCTGGAAATCACAGCAGAACGCAATCAGTAACAGATGTGATAAAGAGCTGGAATTTGATTCATTGGAAGACAGGAGGAGGATGAAGAGGGTCATGGGAGTGTATAAGGTGATAAGACATGGAGAGAGATTGGTGTAAGAATGAAAAGTAATGCATGGAAGGTTTTTTTTTTACTTATGACTTTACGCCTCATTGACGTCAAGGTCATTAGAGACTGGGGACAAGGAACGGGAAGGAATTTGGCCATGGTCTTTTGAATGAAGCATGCCGGCATTTGCCTGGAGTGATCTGGGGAAACCACGGATAACATAAATTTGGATGCCTGGACGGGGATTCGAACCAGCGTCGTACTGAATGCGAGGCCAGAGCATAAACTGCTCACCCACCACGCTTGGTTGCAAGGAAGGGAAAAGATGACTGTGACCACAAGTTGGCACTTGATTTCAGGCACAAGTGTGTAGGAAGATTCTCATTTTTAGGTAATGGTGTCAGGAATTGGAATAAGCTAGCAAGAGAAATGATGAATAATTTACAAAAACATTTGAAAGAATTTAAAGTTGACATTTGTAGAGGGAAAATGTAGGAGGTTGCAAGAAAAGGGGGGGGGGAGGAATATGGGTGTGTAGGGAAATTGTCACCAGAGCATGCGTTCCATTGCAATTAAATTAAATGAACAGTTACTCTCTTGCTGATGATCAGGCTATTGCACATCATCAGTGAAGGATGTACAGAAAGCTATACCTCCAAACCATGTAACTGTGAAATATTTAAAAGCAAAACCAATGTTATCGCTTTGAGAGGGAAACATAGGATAAGACTGAAAATTTGTCTGGTTGGTTTCTGACTGGAACAAACTTAAGGATTTAAATATCTGGGATGTAATGTCAAACTCCAACACGGCAAAGATATTGAATATAAGTTAAACGTGTGGATAGACTAAAAATAAATTCAATTGAGATTTTATAAAACAATGACAATTACCCATGGACATATTCTCCTAAGGGTGTAGGGGGCGATCGCCGGGGGGGGAAGCTACCAGAGGGGTGTCCGGAGGATCGTTGGATTGGCCGTGGGTTGTAGTCGTCGTTATCTTGTGGGCGTTTTATGATGACATTAAATTGAGCAACTATCAAGTGGGCAGATTATTTCCTTATGGAATTATATTAAATATGTCAGTCTGACACCAGGTGAGTTTAAGTGAAGCAGATTCACCAACTGTGTTAATTAGTAATCATGGATGGCAACATTACTCTCAGCAAGTAGATAAAATTGTGTACTTCTTACCTTGTGGACATATTACTCAAATCATATACATTATACCTGAAACAACTGGGTAACTTAGTCTAACGACTGATAAATGATGTGGGAATGGAGATAAAAGATAAGCTAGCCTGCTGGGCAATAAACATCGCCTTCTTAGAGGGCCAGTTGTCTCAGCTAGGAAAAGAAAATGAAACACTTAAAAAAGAAAATGAGCAACTCAAACAAAATAGAGGAGAAATAGCCCCCAGCTATGCTGCAATGGCGAAATCTGGAGGATCGACCGGTGTGAATCCCAAAATCACTCAGTCCACAAAAAGTGCGGTTTTCATTACTTCCAAAGGGGGGGAGAACCCGAAGCAAGTGGCTGAACAAGTTACAAAAATCATAAAACCTGGGAGGGATAAAATTAGAATCAACAGAATTCGCACAACCAACAATGCTATTATAGTGGAAACAGAATCTCCTGAAGATTCGCAAAAAATCCTAAATAACAAGGAACTGGCTGAAAAGATGCGATGTGAACTACCTAGAAAACGAAGGCCACTCATGATTTTTTACGACATACCAATAACAATTCATGTAGACAACCTTGCTGATGCTGTCTACCAGCAAAACCTTGAGGTTAAAATAGAGAAAGGACAATTTATGGAAGGTTTTCAACCAAAATTTAAAACTGGACCTAGAGAAAGAGCAACAGTTCATCATGTTGTGGAGGTGAGTCCTTCTGTTAGGAAACTTCTGTTGCAGCAAAAGAAAGTCTTCATAGAATTTTCTGCTATTACAGTGAAAGACTACGTTGTCGTTCCAAAATGCAATAAATGTTTGGATTTAGGACACGTCAGTAAGCACTGCAAGAAGAACAGTAGTTCTTGTTCACACTGTGGAGAAGAAAACCACCAAAGGGATCAGTGCAAGAAAAGTTCTCAACCTTCAATATGCATACCGTGTAACAGACGGGGCAAAAGCTGCAACAAGAAGGGCAAAGAGTGTCTTACCTACCAATTACTCCTACAACGAGCTGTAAACAGGACTGATTATGGATAGTTTACTACAAGGAATAGATATGGGAAACGACATATACTCTCAACTGGCAAATGTAATTAGGAAAATAGTTGAGGATGTAATTGGGAAGCAGACCACAAAAACGAAAGGAAATCCCCCTTCAAGACAAAAAAGAAATGCAAAAAGGGCTGCCTGCTTCAGAGAGAAACTAAAAATGGAGAAGAATCGTAAGAAACAAGATGTTGGAACGCAGACGGACGACCACTCATTACAGATCAACGAAATCTCTTCGAGTTCCGCCAGTCATCCCCGGAATCCTTATGTCAAAAGGATTGGTCTGGGTTGGAATACTGACAGACCAAATGGGGTTGAACATTACTCACGACCTGTAGCGAGTACAAAATTGGTGGAACAACCGCTGAATTTTGGAAACATAGCAGACAGAAGCAGTTCTATAAACCCTAAAACAATATACAGTGATTTTGAAACTAATTTAAAACTCGGTCGACTGGAGGAGGCTCCGAATCTCAATGTGGCGCTGAGGCATCTAACTCGAATAGCGCATCCGGCTGGTAAATATGTAACCTTCCCTCAGCTAGAAGCGATTGATCGTATACATCTAAAATCCATCAATATTCCTACAGAGACTTCTCAGCTTCTCTCTCTTGTGCATAAAGTCTTCGAAAGAAGGAATGAAACTTTTGATCCCGATCAAATATATAAACAGTACGTATTAACTCATGGGCGTATAGTTTTCGATTCACAACTCCCGTGGCCACAGTGCAACGTCCACACCAGACATCCATAAAACACAAAATGTCTTGTATGCTACGAATTGCACAACTAAACGCCAGGAGAAGCAAGTTGGTTCTGCATGAGGTGAGGAAGCTATCAGAGGAACATAAATGGGATGTCATATGCCTTCAGGAGACACATTCATGCTTCGGGAAGATTCCTTACATGCCGGCATCGTCACAGATAATCTCAACAGGTAGAAACCCTATGACAGCAATAGTAGTGCTATCCAGACAAGTTACTGTAACTAAGATAGTGCAGTTCTGTGATGAACATACGACATGTGTGGAGCTCATTGCTGACTGGGGTAGTGTAATTCTCGTCAACATGTATTTTCAATATAGCGATCCCATTGAACCATACATTGGGAAAATAAGAGAAGTGTGCACTGCCCTAGAAAACAGACCAATAGTGATAATGGCTGACGCCAATGCTAGATCCGAACTCTGGCACAGCGGGGAGACAAATACGAGAGGCGAGCTTTTAGTGGAAGCTATTAGTGAACTGAATCTAGAAGTAAGAAATCTACCACATAAACCCTACACATATAGCAACCGAGCAGGAGCTAGGTCAAACATCGATGTAACATTGACCAATCTGCGATGTGGGAACTTATTGAGGAATTGGAACGTTTTAGAATTTTTAACTACCAGCGATCACAATGTCATTACTTTTGAGTTGGTCAGAGGGAGGAATGATTTTGACACATCGGAGGCGCAGATTTCCAAGGTACATTACAACATCCGATGGGCAGACTGGAACAGGCTGAGGGAAAGTTTTGCACAACAGGAAATCATATTACATGATAATGATGTAGATCGAGCAGCAAGAGACCTTACCCGGGCACTCCAAATATCAATGAGGAGATCTATTCCTCTAAAGAGAATCATTGGCACAGTTGACAGACCTTGGACAGATAGACTTCAAAGACTACGACAAAGGATGCACAAAGCAAGAAAAGATTACCAACGTTGCCTCATCTCCAATTTTAGAGGACAGCTCCTGGAAAGATACAGACAAATTAAGAGTGAATTCCAAGAACTGTTAATACTAACTAAACAAAAAAGTTGGGAAACATTTGTGAAAACAAACTTGCGTACAAACCCCTGGGGTATTCCATACAAAATTGCAGCAGGAAAGGTAAAACCCCCAACTACACTGTCTACTGTGCAGAAACAAGATGGAACCATGACTACGAGCTGGAAATCTACTGCAGAAGTGTTACTCCAAGAACTCCTTCCAGATGATAAAGTGGAAGATGATGAGATGGAGCACAGAGCGCTCCGTCTGGAAATTGACCAACATAGGCAAAGTACCACCGACACTCCAGATATTAGCATCTTCGAGGTAGTACAAGCAATAAATGCCTTGTCCAGGAATAAAGCTCCGGGTCCGGATGGTATTCCAGCTGAAGTAGTACAAGAACTGGTAGTGCAAGTAGCCCCCACTCTGTGTAAGCTCTATAATGCATGCCTGCATCAGGGACGAGTACCAAACATCTGGAAGCAGAGTGAGATATTAATCATCAAGAAGGGAGATGATAAAGATCCAAAATTGCCTAAATCATATCGACCCATCTGCTTGCTAAACGTGCTGGGAAAAATACAAGAAAAGGTGCTGTGCAAGAGGTTACAAGAACATTGGGAGAAGGAAGGGATGAACCCAAACCAATATGGATTCAGAGCGGGGAGATCTACAGAGGATGCAATCAACCAGACAATGAATCTGATACAGAACTCAAATCAGAATTACGTGATAGGGATTCTTGTCGATATATCCGGGGCATTTGATAATCTATGGTGGCCTGCACTTTTTGCAAGGCTTAAGGAACTTAATTGTCCAAAGAACTTGTATAACTCCTTTAAAGATTACTGTAAGAACAGATATGTTAAACTCAGGTGTCCTGGAGTATCCATTAATAAAAAGCTAACAAAGGGTTGCCCACAGGGATCCATTTTTGGTCCAATATTTTGGAACATTGGGCTTGAACCGGGAATGGCAAGGCTGCAAAGAATGCCGGAACTCCTGGGACTTGTTGCCTTTGCAGATGACCTGTTCTTAATTATAGAGGGTAAAACCAGAGCCGAAATTGAGGCTAAAAGCGCAAAGGTTCTGCGTGAACTCAGTCGATGGTGCAGACAAGTCAAACTAAGGTTAGCACCTCAAAAAACCTGTTATATGTTATTGAAAGGTAGATTACAGAGCAATCCAACCATTAAAATAGACGGAGTTACAATAAGAAGAAGTCCCTTCAGTCGATACCTTGGTCTGAAATTAGACGAAAGCTTAAATTTTATGGCCCATATGGAGGAAGCATGTGGGAGAGCCACCTCAGTCATGAATAAACTAATCAGTATGGGGCAAAGGCGTTTCCAACTTCCACCGCTTATTATTCGAATATACCACAACACAATATTAACATCAATTGTAGGGTATGCAGCCAGTGTCTGGGCGAAACACCTCAGAAAAGCAAAAGCCAGCCAACTTTTGAGGAGGACACAGCGAACTATTCTAATCAGGCTGAGTGGTGCTTATAAAACAACAGCAACTGATGCCCTTACCGTAGCACTGGGGGTGTGGCCACTGGACTTGGAAGTTCGCAAGCGGGGAGCATTATACTGGCTCAGGAAAGGGAATGCGGAACAGGTAGAGAGAATCACGGGAGCACCAGCAACAACAGCTGCAGAAGTAAACAAATTGTTATTGGAAGAATGGCAGCAAAGGTGGAATGTTAGCACAACAGGAAGAAGGACATATGATATGTTTCCAAGTGTCTGTGAAAGACTCAAAATGTCGCATCTTCACCCATCGCCTGGGCTGGTACATTACATAACGGGTCATGGCCCTTACAACAGTGAACTGCAAAGAAGAGGAATAGTGGACAATGGTAGCTGTGATTGCGGAAACGAGGGCACTCCGGAACATGTTGTATGGGAGTGTATTTCAACAGCAGAACAAAGAACCCCGTATCAGCAAATATTACAGGGCAGGCGCATTTTTGACATATTGCGTGACCAGGAATTGTGGTACTTTCTTGATGCAGCTTGCAATCTGGCCTCAGAAGCAGCCAAAGAAAGGTTCTTGGCACTTAGAAACCGTTTCAACCGACAGCGACCAGCGACTGAGCAGTGATAATTCCCGAAGAAAGAAACTCCCGATGGGTCGAAGGAGGACACCTCCACTTCCAGAAGTCATCTCCTGAGGGAGGTAAGTTACTCCGAAGTGGCTGTGCCGGGAGTAAATGTGTAAAAGTGTAGTAAATATACAAAGTGAGAAACAGTGAGACAACAGTGCAGTAAGTGATTTGTGTATGTGAATGTTTCCTTGTTTAATTATATATAATAGTATCTGTGTGTGAACGTATGTTATTCAAATTACAAATTTACAGTATATATCAAAAATAAGAACACTAACACATATCAAATATATGCTTACACATTGTTAATTTAATTATGTAACTAATTTCTGTGAAATTTGAAAGTTTATGCGTTACAAACTAGTTTTACATCCTGAATAATATTTAGCTATTATTTGCAAACTATAATTATCTTATGTACCTCTTGTAATATATTGGAAATATGGGCCCAGAATAGAAACTAGGTGCTGGGCTATTATGTACCAGGATATAAAAATAAAGTAACATGCACAGTAGCTCCCAGATTTACCAATATGGTATCGACAATAATGGAACTAAGTCTTCTTCAGATGTGAGATACTGATTTAAATATGGCATGACTTGGAAACAATGATAACTGTTAAGACTGTGAATAACCAAGTAAAACCCAATGTGAACATTATAAAACAGTAGTGCAAGAGACTCAAGTTATAAGTTAAACTGTGAATTTAGGAATGCCTAATAATTCTGGAACTTAAAGACAGATGAGCTATAGAACAGAATGAAATACTAATAATACAAGAAGACTACAACAGACTAAGCCTAACTGCCATGCGGCAGCAGACCGACTCGCAACTATTACCTTCCTACATCTTGTCACTTTGTTCGTCAACGTAGCTGCAGAGAGCAAGGCAAGATGGCATCTCCCTTTAAATACTATCGAGTTACTGATGCTTGCTAGGCCATTGCTCTGTGACGCACAGTGGCATAGCTAGGTCAACAAGGGCCCCGGTGCAAAAAATTTATTTGGGCCCTCAGGCCAGATGGGTGACCTTTCTTTGCTTTGTGTTGCTGGTAGGGGCCTCCAGAGCTGAGGCTGGGGGCCCCTGAGTTGTGCTTGGGTGCCCCCCAAGTAGTGAGCAGCTTCCTGTGTCTCAGGGGAGCCCCCTTAGACGACGGTAGAGCTAAAAACAAAAAAAGTCGCCAGTTTGCTGTGAAGGCCCGTGGGCCCTCTGAACTGCACTTGGGGCCCCTCAGAGGTCTGCCTGGGGGCCCCCAAGTGTAGGGGCCCCAGTGCACTGCACCACCTAGCCCCATAGTAGCTACGCCCCTGGTAATGCGTGTATGGAATTTGCGACTCAGTGCCTGATGCTGCATTGGCTGTGCGCTCAAGTGGAGCAGCTCTCTCGAATGTTCATGAACCAATCTTACAACATTTATACTCACACCCACAATAATATTTGGACCTTTACATCGTCCCTCAGAGTTCTGGTCGAGACTTCCAATCGTCTCTGAAGGATGGACCTCTAAAGTATAAAATCTTTGTGGTATAATATATTCACGGAAATCAATTTATTAGTCGTTTCAATTTTTATTACTTTAAGTACAACGTAGTAATTAATTGCAGTCCTCTCATTGGCATGGTACCATATGTCAGGGAGTGGAAGGGGAAAAACCGTGCGCGAGTGTGTCGCATGTCACTCAGCTGAATTGTTTTCATTCGCTTAGTTTCAATTGTTGGTCATGTGTGCCGTTGCCAAGAAGAAACGTCCTAGTGGTCATGTGTATCGAAATGAAGCTAAACGAAGGCTGAAAATAGAAAATGAGGTTATACAGCAAACCCATAAAATAAATAAGTTTTTCATTAAAAGAAATGAAGATTTGTCTACGTGCAGCTCATTCTCTAATGTCGAAGACGAGAATCAAAATTTCTTACAGGTAAAGTATATACAACGCTTTGCAATAGCTACTTATTTATAGATGTTTTGCTTGATATATATATACCCTACAATTCTTCTAAAAGTATGCCAATAAGTCTTGTAATTGTTTTGTGTCAAAAAGTTTTGAGATCTTGTTCCGAGTCTAGTCTATATAGTGTACAATCACGTCACTTTCTGAAACAGCAAATTTTCTCTCGGTGTTATAGATTGTTGATCTAAAATAAAATAAAACTCTAGCGACTGATCCATTATGCATCTCATAATTTTAACTGAACTCAAAGATCTAATATGTGCGATTTATTCTAAGGCTTGCTAAACCTAACACCGATCTAGGAAAATAACAGTTTTTGTACTGTCCGTAAGATTGATAAGGCAAACAACTCTGGTACAAGTTTTTGTGTCTAATTAGTTAAAACATGGCATGTATAATGACAAAGTCACTAGATTTTGTTTCAGTTTTAAATGGGAGATCCATATTACAAAGAAAAACCATGCTGTTTGAGAAAGTTACACATTGTTAAGTACAGACTTGGCTCAGAACAAAACCTCAAAATTTTTGATGAGACATTGCCCAAATTTTTACGAGAAATGTTTCTTGTGGATTTTTTTTTCTTCTTCTTTTTATGTTGGTCGCTTATTCTGAGTCATCGCTCATACTTGTTTGTAACAGTTCAATTTGAAAATCCATGTTTAAGGACATTTCAGAAACAAATTGTCCTATACTAACAATGCCCTCACTCTGCCGACAATGAGTGTGCGAGTGTAGCTGGCTGCCGTAGATTTAACTGTCATTATAAGCAATTTCTGAGTAACATCCAAACTAATCATATGAACCAAATAAATTTAAGGTGTTAGTTAAGCTTGCTGATCTCTGACAATAACAGAAGTCGAGGCATGTAGTGTCATTCAGAGTAAAGCAGTTAACGTCCAAATACAAGCAATTAATAATTGCAAAGAGAGAAGCAAAGGATGGGTTTATGCAGAATATTATTGGTGGAAGTGAATCACTGAACGATACATCTAGAAATTTCTATGGCAATAATAGAAAACTGAGGGGAAGGTATTCAGACAATTGTAGATTAGAATGGAGTTAAAATCACTGAGGATATTAAAATTGCAGAAATATTGAGTGACTGGTTTAGTGAGACAACTAGGGACAGTCATCCAATGATGGGAGGGAATAAGTTAGAGGTAATGAATCTCCCAAAAAGTACAAATGAGAGAACTACAAAATTTGAAATAGATTCTCAGGAAATTATGAAGGAACTCAGAAAGCTAAAAAAAAAAAACTTAAAGGGGCTGGTGTAGATAAAATTACTACAGATCTATTAAAGATTGTGGAATATGATATTGTACCTTACCTTGAAATTTGATTTAAAATGAGCTTGAAGTCTTGCTGCTTACCAGAGGATTGCAAAAGAATTATAGTAGTACCGGTTCGTTAAGGAGGGGTTACAAATAGGGTTGAAAATTATAGGCCGATTAGTTTGACATCGGTGGAATAAATATTTACATGCTTCTGTGCATTCTGTACATTATTTTAACAGTAACAAATAATTTGAATGAAAAGCTTCGGGGATAGGCTCGAAACCCACCCTCCACCTCTCCTCCCTCCCTTCTCCACCTCTTAGCCCAGCATAGCTTCCTACCCGACATCTCCCCCCCCCCCCTTTTTAGACAAAGCCATGCGATTTATGGACATTTCCTAACGTATAGGAATGTAGGGCAGAACATCAGGAGAAGCTTATTATTATTTTCATACTTTTAAATTAAATGTGGCTGGGTTAATTTATTATCTGACAAGTATTAATTACTCACTAAAATAACATCATACTGATATTGTAATATGAGGGTGAGGAGGAACTGATCTTTATGTGGCAGGGTTTGTACATACATACATTTGTTTTTAATTTTGTTTGCGGGCACAATGTACTACTAAAACCATTGATGATGTCTCACCAGTGCCTGTACTACATATTAAACAAGAATCTGATTCTCACCCTACTCAAGCTACTAATGATTCTATCACTGTTACTACGGGTGATTAAATTGGTTCCCTGCCTGAACATAGCATGAATTTAATTAATTCCTATTCAACCCGTAATCCATTGAGAGCGACACAGCAATTTCACATTGACAGTTTGGTAATAAATACTGCAGTTCCCTCATTATTAGTTGAAACTGATCTCGCACTATGGACTGTAAATGGTGAGCTACGAGATTATTTTTCAAGAAAAGGATTTGATCAAAATATTTCAAGTGAAAATTTTTCTAAATCTAACCATTTCTTCGATGGTGGTGACAGGTGATATTTACCAAAAGAATTGTTTAAAGGACATCTGCTAAACGGAGAAAAAGTGTCTTGAAATTATTCGATATACTCGAAGTCTCTTGGAACAGTTTTTTGTGGTCCCTGTCATTTATTTGACAGTGGGAAAGGTCCATTATCTTCCCATGAAGGATTCAGTGATTGGAAACATGCTTATGATGGAGTAAGTACACACGAAAATAGCTTAGCACATAAAAACTGTTTGTTAATGATAAAACAGCGAGGTATGGCCGGGAAAAGAGTTGACTCAAAATTAGTTGAACAGATGGAAGATGAATAAAAAAAATTGGAGATATGTCTTACAGAGAGTTGTACTACTCATCTTACTACTTATCTTTCCGAGGAGGGTCAGACAAATTGGATCAATTCACAATGGAATCTTTATGATGATATTAGAAGCAATTCCTGAATTCGATCCTTTTTTGAAAAATCACATACAAACAATGGGTAATCCTCATAAAGGTCACGTGTCTTATTTGTCATTTGCAACTTATGAGAAAGTCATAAAAATTATGGCTGATAAAGTAACCCACTCTATTATTAAAAAAAAAATCCAAAAGGCAAAATATTTTTCCTTTAGTGTTGACTCTACCCCTGACATAACTCTTGTGGACCAACTTTCTTTAATTATCAGATTCGTCAAGAAAACGGACAACCCGTTGAAAGGTTTTTTATGTTTCCTTCCCAACATTGGTCACAAATCAGAAGACATGTTGCAGGCAGTCCTCAAGACTTTTAATATCAGCATTAATAATTACAGAGGTCAATCTTACGATAATGTTGGCAATATGTCTGGATGCTACAACAGTCTACAGGCATTAAGGAAATATGCCCTTATGCAATTTACGTACCATGCTCCGTGCATTCTTTAAATTTGATAGGGTTGTCAGCTGCTCAATGTTGCTAACAGACTATTCAGTTATCGGGTTGTTGCAAAACTTATATATTTTCTTCACCGTATCAACACAATGGTCAAAACTGTTACAAGAATTCCAGACTGAGCCTGAGAATGTTTCTCTAAAAAGCGTATCGAATACTCGATGGTATAAGTTTTTATTTGTCAGCTCAATGCACCTTCAACTTTTGCTATCAGTTAAGTTACAGGGGTGGCCAATTATATTCGCCCGAGGCGCAAAATTTAGAAATACGTCCCTACAATTACCATTAAATGGAAATGAAACATGGGTTATTTAGAAAGAAAGATGAAAGTTGAATACAAGTTATAGAATTGAAGTCCTGAGAAATGTTATAGGGTGTAACTATGAACTAATAAGGTAGAAATTAGAGATTATCACAATCAATAACAAAATATAAGACTACATAAAAAATAGGCTAAACATTTTTTAAGAATGAGTGACAAATGTCCTCCAGAGCTGTGTATGAAGTGTAAGCCTAAAAGTAGAAAAGACATAGAAAGACTGCAGTTGAAATGGTCAGAGGGACCAGAACATGCAGACGTTGTTGTTGTTGTTGTTGTTTTTTTTTTTTTTTGGGCTTTAGGGCACGTCAACAACTGGGTCATTAGTGCCCCAACAGTAACATGGAATGACAATGTGGTTAAAACATAAATCAACTGCCGCCAGCATGGCCGACCGTAATGGGGTCGGCCATACAGATGGAAAAAAAAAGGTGAAATAAAAACTAGAAAACCACCCGCATGACCGACTGTAAAGAGGTCGGCCATGCAGATGGCGAAATAAATAAAAAAATACACCACTAAAACGATGGCTGTAAACTGGCCATAAATATAAAATTCACAATACTGGCTGATTGGCTGTAAAAGGGTCAACCAGCTTTATCAAACACTAAAACACCGTTCAAACTGGCTGGCTGTTAAGGGGCCAGCCAGATATAGAATGTCAAAATCGAAAGAAATATTTACAATATTCTGTATGGATTGTTGGTTGTAGAGAGGACCACCAATCTTATATATATAAATAGATGTGTGTTTTCATATATTTCACAGATCACTGGTCTTTGTGTGTGGAAGCAGCAATGAGTTTCCTGTCGTGCACAACGTTGGCTGAATGTCAATAGCTGTGGGGATGTAGGAGATATGATGATTAAAGTTGGCCAATCCAGGGCGTTTTCATATTTCGACCAAAAATTTGTGTTTTCTTAAACTTCTCTTTCCTGCCACTACTACATAGCATAGACCATTGGTGTTCGTGTGTGGCAGTAGAATCGTGTCTCCTGTTATGCACTATGGTTGTTAGATGTCGGTAGCTATGGGGGTGTGGGAGATATTGGGGTTGAAAGTGGTCGACCTGCAGCATTTCATATTTCTGCCTACACACATTTGTCATGGTGTATCACTTTTCAGCGAAAACTATCTATCGCAGATCACTGGCATTTGTGTCTGGTAGTAACACAGAGTCACCTTTCGTTACCAACATTGGCTGAATTTCAGTAACTGTGGTAGTGAAGGAGATATGGTGATTGAAAGTGGCCGATCAAAGATATTTTCGTATTTCGACGAAAAACATGTGTCTGCGCATATGTCACTTTTCTGTCACAACTACATAGCATAGAGCATTGGTGTTTGTGTGTGGTCGTATAATCGTGTCTCCTGTCGTGTACTACGGCTGTTAGATGTCGGTAGCTGTGGGGGAGATATGGGGGTTGAAAGTGGTCTACCTGCGGCAATTTCATATTTCTCCCAAAGACGCATGTTTCATGGTGTATCACTTTTCAGCGAAAACTATCGATTGCAGATCACTGGCGTTTGTGTGTGGTAGTAACACAGAGGCACCCATCGATCACAACGTTGGCCGAATTTCGGTAACTGTGGGAGATATGGTGGTTGAAAGTGGTAGATCAAGGATATTTTTGTATTTCATCCAAAAACATGTGTGTCCGTAAATTTTACTTTGCAGCCTGAACTACCCACTGGAAGGAGCTGCTCCACGACTGAAAGGTCGGTTTGACCAGCCGGAGCTTATTATGCTCTACTTCCAACCACTGCTTCTGCTATTCCTCAAACAATTCTCTTCACTGCTGAGGTAAGGTCTGACTTTTGGACCGGAGCAAAGTCAGTTTGAACCTTGTTGCAGGCTAACTTGGCAGCTGCATCAGATGCCTCGTTCCCCCCCGAGTCCCACATGACCCGGTACCGAGCAGAATAAAACCTCCTAGCCACAGGATTGGAGGGAAATGAGGGCGTCCTGGATGTCCTGGACTAGACAGTCTGCTGGGAACATAGTTGTTAAAGCCTGAATACAGCTCAGGGAATCACAACATATGATGTACTTCATGTCGCGGCATACCTTCATATGCCGGAGCGACTTTAGCAGGGCGTAGCACTCCGCAGTGTAAACGCTGCACCTGCTATCCACTTTGTATGTGTAAGTCGCTTGAGGGCACACTACGGAGCAACCTACTCCGTTAGCCTGCTTAGACCCATCGGTAATACCGGGGTAAAAGCACAATGGTGATTCAAAACATCCATAAAAACACTTAGAAAAACCCTGTCAGCGGTTAGCAGTTTGTTGTACCACGACAGGTCTAAAATCGTTCTGGGCCTCTTTAAAAGCCAGGGAGGAGATTTACTTCATCCCTGGTGATAAAAAGTGGGCAGCTCACAACCATATTCTTCTAAAATAACCTTTGTACGGTGGCTGAATGGTGTTGTCGCTCTACAGTGATTAGCATATAGCTGTTCGAAGTTTGGTTGCATCACTACGTCGTGCACGGGACTACCAGGAATTGTGGCAATATGTACATAGTGTCGCACCATGAGGAGATGCCGCTGGGTGGAAAGTGGATACAAATGCTCGGTATCAGGCTAGTGCGATAGGCACCCGTGACAAGCCAAATTCCTGCATAGTGGACACTGTCTAGTATCCAAAGATAACTGTCCCGTGCCGAACTATATACGATGCAACCATATTCGAGACGCGACCGTACAAAGATCCTATAAAACTGTAGCAGGCAGGAGCGATCAGTGCCCCACGACCTGCCACACAGACATTTTAAAAGATTAAGAGCTTTCAAGGTCCAGGCTCTAACATCTTTAAGATGTGCAAGCCAATTGAGTCTTATGTCTAAAATGAGGTCCAGAAATCAAACAGTATCAGTAAAACTTAAAACGGTGTTCCTCAAGGTAAGGTGGGGCTCTGGTAAAAGGCTTCAGCTATGAGTAAATAGTACACACCGGGTTTTCTCAGCAGAGAAATGAAAACCGGTGTGCACTTATCATTTGTCCAGCCTGTTCAACGTGAGCTGCAACTGCCATTCTGCGCTTCTCAGGCTGGACGATGTACAAAAAATTAAAAACTCGTCCATATATAAGGAGTACATTTGAGACTCCTTATAATGGCTGCAATGCTATTAATATCAATGGCGAAAAGTGTAACACTTAAAACTGACCCTTGAGGGACACCGTTTTTCTGGATAGAAAGATCTGACACTTCACTACTGACTCGGTACCAGAAGCAGCGACCAGATAAAAATGTTTTTAAAAAATGGGGTAGGTTATCTCTAAAACCCCATTTGTGCAACTGTTTTAAAATAACATGCCACCAGGTAGTATCGTAGACCTTTTCGAGATAAAAAAAGACACCCACAAGGTGTTGGCTGCGGATAAATGCATCCTGTATTGTCGCCTCCAGGAGGATCACGTTGTCCAAGGTGGAACGGAACTTCTTGAATTCACACTGAAAGCGGCTCAGAAGATTACGGGATTCAAGCCACCAGACGAGGCGGTGATTGACCATCCTCTCCAGTGTCTTCCCAATGCAGCTTGTTAGGGCAATACTACGATAGCTACCTGGCAACAATTTGTCTTTCCCAGGTTTTAAAATAGGAATTAATGTTGCTTCTTTCCACGAGTCGTGGAAGTGTCCTCCGTTCCATATATCCAGAAGGTACTCTTTAGCATCTTTACTAAGATGCCTCAACATCTGGTACTGGATCAAATCGGGCCCTGGAGCAGTGTCATTGGCGCTGTTTAACGTTGTCTCCAGATCCCAAAATGGCCTCCGTATTCGATTAATTGAAGCACAGCATGCGCATCTCGGCAGCAATCTTTCATTGCTGGAACCAAGGATCAAAATTGGTGGACGAAGTGATAGCGATGAAGTTCACCGCCATCAGCTGCGCTATGCTTCGTTTGTCGGTAGTTACACGTCCGTGATCCAGTAATCCAGATACTGGTGGGCGGGATTACCTTCCAGATATACGGCAGATAGACTCCCATACTTTCGACGAAGGTGTCTAACGATTTATAGTGCTCACAAAGTTCTGCCATGACCTTATCTTGCTCTCCTTAATAACGCAACGCACCTTACCTCTGGCAATACGGAACGCTGCCAGGTTGCCAGCTGTTGGGTACAACCTGAAATGACCCAACGCACTTCTGCGACCCTGAATAGCGGAACGACATTCGTCGTTCCACCAGGGTACGGGCGTCCTTCACAGCGTTCAGGAGCTTTTCAGCATGGAAACGTCAGCTGCCTGGTGAATAACTTCCGTAAAGTGATTCACCTTCTCCTCAACATTGTTATACTGTTTAAGAGTGATGGAGTGGCGGTAGAGTTTCCAATTAGCTTTGCTGACGTTCCATTTGTGCCCATTATTGCCTCCTCCACTCTTGCACTCAATCTACATCCATATAGGGAAGTGGTCACTTCCATGAAGGTCGCGATCCACCTCCCAATGCACCGAGTCTGCAATTGAGGGGGAGCACAATGAAAGGTCAATGGCAGAAGACGGATTGGCCAAAGGCAACCTGTCGTATTGTAACATTGACCTGTTTGACACGGGTTGAATTTGTCCGAATTAGATGAATCATGCTGCAAAAACACTCAGAGCACGATCACATGGTCGGAACAAATTTAGTTGTGCTTCTCAAGTGTTCCAAGCAAGTTATGCATGATACTTCATACAAAGACTTCGTTTCATGTCATCATAGCGAGCTTTGAAGATAAAGAGTACAATCTAACTATGCTCCCAAGTACTCTGGAATGGCACAGTGGAAAAGTTGTTGGCATCTACAGATTGTGTTTAATGTTTATGGGGGCTAGCCTTCAGATGGTTATTCCAAATAATAACTACGGTGCTCGCCAAGGGCTGTCATTAATTTGCTTTCAAATTCCTCAAATGTTATTCCTTGTGTACGGTGTTGTCATCTGCATAAATATATGCTCTTGTAAAAATGCAGCATTCGTACAAATGTTGTCAAGCTTTGGCACTAGAATGCTACCAAGGAGAAGACCATTTTCTTGGTCCTTCACTGATGCTTCTTAGTGTTAAAGGTAACAAAAATCACCAACTTTCCAGCACACATTGGTTGAACTGTGTTAGGTGACAGATCACACAGTGTGATCTTTCCAATAAATTCTCAGATTTATTTTCTCATAACCTGCCGATAGAACAGTGGCGTAACTATCGGAGGAGCCCCCCCAAAAAAAAGGTTGCCCATCTGGCCTGAGGGCCCCAATAATTTTTTTCTGGTGCCCTTGATAACCTAGCTATGCTACTGTTGATGAATGCCCTATTAAATATCCATCATTTATGTATTGTGTCACACAATTACGTCCCTGGATAGAAACCTGCTTTCTCCTAATGTCTTATCAATGGAACCTATAATTCCTTTGAGAATAATTTTCTCATAGACTTTATACATGTGGCAGAGAAGGGAAACTGGTCAAAAATTTTCCAGGTTTTAGAAGCCATTTTCTGGTTTCAGAAACATCATCTAAACTTACAGCTCTATTAATTAGATGAGAGCTCCCAGTTTGACCAAAGTAAAGGAGTGTTGAAAGTAATCCTTTTTTCCCAGAGTACTGTTTGATTTTTTCATTCTTAGATCATCTGGTCCCTTCATCAATAGTTTGTAGACAATTTGACCAGGCATTACATTAAAAAGTACAGAAGGAGTTTTATTGGCATTATGTTCATTTAACATAATATATTTAACGTTGACCCACATAAGCAAGTAAGTGTTAACATTTAGACCTTTTTCTTCATCTGTTTGTTGCTGGTTCAACTTCTAAATGGATTGCCCTAAAAACTGGAAGGCATTCAGAAATCCTAGCAACTTTTAGATTAAATACAAAAAAGTTGTTTATCTTTACAAAATCACTTTAAATATCCAATCTGTGAGAATTCTCAAAATAAGGAACTGTAGGGAAAGTAAACTGTCACTCAACACATGAAGGCAGAAGAGCCACAACTAACACAAATATTAACACACTAGCCTTTTCCCGCTGCTTCACACGCGTGTGCTTTGTATGTGTAAACATTCTTTATCGATTTTATTGTATTCCCAATTATTAAGGTGGAGCGGCACGAGTTGTAAATGTCTACTGAAAAGTTTCGTTTATGTTAGTTATTACCTTAGGTTTCTGTTTTCATATTGACATCCAAGAGTTTGTTCCATTCATGTTTTTATGTGATGTAATTGATTAAATAGTAGAAAAGCTACCTGAAAAATTAACAGTACTAATTTGTGGTTGTAATTATTGTTCGAATTATAAGAAGTTATTGTTTAGAAAGAATTTTATTAATAATTAATATAAGTAAGTGAAGCAATGTTTAAGAGAAATAAGATGTTACCTTTACCTTACTTGGTAGGTCGCTAACTACAATGCTTCTGTGTATACCACATTTCTAGTTTGATTGTTTGGTGCACATAGGTATAGACATGACCTATCACTCTAGAGCCAGTAGCAACGTATAGCTGACCGTGGGAGAAACATGGTGTCTGAAGATCAATTCCTGTTCCCAGTGTCTGGCCCTGAGACATGTTGATTGTTATGGCAAAACATAAGGTTACCCGAGATTGCAGGAGCTTAAATTAGAATGGAAAGTTTGACAGTACCAATGGTATTCATGGAATGAATACTTCCTCTCCTCGTCCACATCCTGTTAAGATAATGGCCTCAATTTGCAAGGATTTCAACAGTAGTTCCATTGCACAGCTGTGGTTGTGATATGTTTCTGATGAGCATGAATGGAGTACCAACTTATAAATTCAGTTTATGCGCGGGAAGACCAGATGCACCGAGGGATTGTAAAAATTCAGCTGGATAATTAGTCTCGTCTGTTTGATCTTCCACCGTATTAATAGCTACCCAAGTCATCATTATTATTAATTTTAATCGCAATGGAGCTAATGCTCCGGTGTTAATTCCCCTAGTCATCTGATTACCTATTTTTAAATGTTCTTTTATAATTGAAGTGTTAAATTCCTCCCCATTTACTTTTCCGATTTACAAATATAAATTTTAAATTGTTTAAACATTTTTGGTAAATTATTCATCACTTCACGTATTAATTTGGTCCAATCCCCGACACCCTTACCAACAAAAGACAATTTTATGCACAATTCCTAATTCTTTGACGAATATCCCAGCTCTGTACATTACCAGTACTCTCTCCACCCTCCCACTTTCCTTCAATAACTTCCAATCCAGCTCATCGACATGGTGTTGATCATTTCCAGGATATACTTATTGATGTCATTCACGTCTTCAATCACATCTAACAATCAAAATGTTGTCACAGCTGCTTTTATCATCACTATGCGTAAACTTTGGCTGAGATTATACAGAGAAGCATAAACTTTAGTATCTGTGGTCATAACAAAAAATATTATTTTTGTAATATTTAACTAAAAAAAACCACATTTTTTAATGATATGTAGTATTTCATGATAACTGTGGTGCCGCGAATTTATATCGATATATAACAGTTAACACAGCTGAAATTATCATCACTCTGTGTAAACTTTTGCTGGATTTTATGTTAAATGTGTGTGTGGGATTACACAGTTAAGCATAAACTTTGGTAAGGATCTACCTGTTGACATAACGAAAAATATTTCCATAATATTTAACTTAACTAAAAAAGATATCTTATTTTATATTCGGATATGGAGGCGGTAACCATGGTGCCGCTAATCATATATATTATTTCTATAAGGTATTTTTTTGTCACAAGCCTATATCTTCCTTCATACTTAACCGAAATCAATGAATGAGGTGTCATTTTAAAGCTTATGGTCTCCACTTTGGTTAAATCGTATTTTAAGAAAGAAAGTTTTCGGAATTCGACCCTTAAGGGGCAAAAATTTAATTTTTCTAAAATGCTGTTTTCTGTGTTACGAGTCAGTTATCTCCCTGGATACCTATCTGAAACCGTTTTATAAAGTATTGTTTTAAAGATTAAGATCTCCGCTTTAGTGACGTCATATATTAAGCCAGAAAGTTTTCGGAATTTGACCCTTAAAGGGCAAAAGTATCAATATTTTTGCAATGCGTTTTTGTGTCACGAGCGATTTATCTCCCTTAATATCTAAACGATATAGATAAATGAGGTATCATATTAAAGAATAAGGTCTCCGCCATGGTAACATTATATTTTAAGAAAGGAATTTTTCGTAATTCGACCCTTATAGGGCAAAAATGTCACTTTTTCTAAAATGCCTTTTTTTGTATCTCGAGCCATTTATCTCCCTGGATATCTAACCAAAATCGATAAATGAGGTAGGATTATGAGGAGTAATGTCTCAGCTTTGTGACATCATATTTTAAGAAAGAATGTTTTTGGAATTCAACCCTTAAAGGAAAAAAGTATAAATTTTTCTATAAACCGATTTTTGTGTCACGAGCGATTTATCTTCCTTGATATCTAACCGATATAGATAAATGAGGTATCATATTAAGGAATAAGGTCTCCGTCGTGGTAACATTATATTTTAAGAAAGGAATTTTTCGTAATTCGACCCATAAAAGGCAAAAAAGCCAATTTTTCTAAAATGCGTTTTTTGTGTCTCGAGCCACTTATCTCCCTTGATATCTATCCAAAATCGATAAATCAAGTACGATTGTGAGGAATAATGTCTCAGCTTTGCTGACATCATATTTTAAGAAAGAAGTGTTTGGAATTCAACTAATAAAGGGAAAAAGTATAAATTGTTCTACAACGTATTTTTGTGTCACGAGCCTTATATTTCCCTTGATATCTAATCGATATAGATAAATGACATATCGTATTAAAGACTAAGATTTCTGCCATGGTAACATTATATTCTAAGAAAGGAATTTTTCGTAATTCGACCCATAAAGCGCAAAAATGTCAATATTTCTAAAATACGTTTTTTGTGTTTCGAGCCATTTATCTCCCTGGATTTCTAACCAAAATCGATAAATGAAGTAGGAGTATGAAGAGTAATGACTGAACTTGGTGACATTATATTCAACCTCACTATTAATCGCATTTTATTCGCGAAATTTTCGCACGGGTCGTCTAGTATATATTATTTCTATAAGGTATTTTTTCGTCACAAGCCTGTATCTTCTTTCATACTTAAACGAAATCAATGAATGAGGTGTAATTTTAAAGCTTATGGTCTCCACTTTGGTCACATTTTATTTTAAGAAATGAAGTTTTCGGAATTCGACCCTTAAAGGGCAAAAATGTCAATCTTTCTAAAATGCTGTTTTCTGTGTTACGAGTCATTTATCTCCCTGGATACGTATATGAAATCGTTTAATGTAGTATCATTTTAAAGATTAAGATCTCCGCTTTAGTGACGTCATATATTAAGACAGATATTTTTCGGAATTCGACCCTTAAATGGCAAAAGTATCAATATTTTTGCAATGCGTAACTGTGTCACGAGCGATTTATCTCTCTTAATATCTAACCGATATAGATAAATGAGGTATCATATTAAAGATCAAGGTCTCTGCCGTGGTAACATTATATTTCAAGAAAAGAATTTTTCATTTTTCAACCCTTAAAGGGCAAAAATGTCGATATTTCTAAAATTCGTTTTTTGTATCTCGAGCCATTTATCTCCCTGGATATCTAACCAAAATCGATAAATGAAGTAGGATTATGAGGATTAATGTCTCAGCTTTGTGACATGATATATTAAGAAAGAATGTTTTTGGAATTCAACCCTTATAGGGAAAAAGTATAAATTTTTCAATAACGCATTTTTGTGTCACGAGTGATTTATCTCCCTTAATATCTAACCGATATAGATAAATGAGGTATCATATTAAAGAATAAGGTTTCCGCCGTGGTAACATTATATTTTAAGAAAGAAATTGTTCGTAATTGGACCCTTAAAGCGCAAAAATGTCAACTTTTCTAAAATTCGTTTTTTTATGTCTTGAGCAATTTGTCTCCCTGGATATCTAACCAAAATCGATAAATGAAATAGCATTATGAGGAGTAATGTCTCAGCTTTGTGACATCATATTTTAAGAAAGAATGTTTTTGGAATTCAATCATTAAAGGGAAAAAGTATAAATTTTTCTATAATACATTTTTGTGTCAAGAGCCATTTATCTCCCTTGATTTCTAACCGATATAGATAAATGAGATATCATATTAAAGACTAAGGTCTCCGCCGTGGTAACATTATATTCTAAGAAAGGAATTTTTCGTTTTTCGACCCTTAAAGGGCAAAATTGGCGATTTTTGTAAAATACGATTTTTTATCTCGAGCCATTTATCTCCCTGGATATCTAACCAAAATCGATAAATGAAGGAGGATTATGAGGAGTAATGTCTCAGCTTTGTGACATAATGTTTTAAGAATGAATGTTTTTGGAATTCAACCCTTAAAGGGAAAAAGTATAAATTTTTCAATAACGTATTTTTGTGTCACGAGCGATTTATCTCCCTTAATATCTAACTGATATAGATAAATGAGGTATCATATTAACGAATAAGGTTTCCGCCATGGTAACATTATACAGGGCGTTCGCCGGAAAACGCTACCCTCCCAGTCTGTTGCCGTCGGCAACTTGCTCGGTCAGTGGAGCCAGCAGTTTCCGCCACACGGCACCGTGAATCACCGCACTGTTTTAACACCTCCCGCTGCCCCAACAGTGCATTGCAGTGACCCTTACATTGTTAAGAACGGTTTCTTTGCATTGTAGATAGTTTGTGACTTCAGTCTCTTATTAATCAGTGTTGTGAATAAACGTTTCTTTGCGTTTTGGCTGGTTTGGGGCTTCATACTCTTATTAATCTGTACCGTGTTTGAGTGTGAGTAAAATTATGGTACGTTACAGTTTGCAACAAAGAATATTTCTCTACGATACATATGTGAAGAAGAAGTCGTTTAAAAAGTGTCGCAGTAAATTTCGTCGCGAAATTTCCTGGCGCTTTACTGCCAGCTAAATCAACAATTCTGCGTCTGGTTAAAAAAGTAAGAGAAACGGGTTCATTTTTTAACAAAAAGGGACTGTCGGTCAACCGTATTCTCACAGAGGAGAAAATTGACGATATCGCTTTTCGACTAGAACAGTCACCCAAAAAATCATTAAGTCAGTTAGGGAAGCGTGTGTCTCGAAATATGTTCAGAAGATGTGAAATGTGCATTACACAAGAGGGTCAACACTTCCAGCATCTTTTATAAGGTAAGCTAATGAATTACGTCACATTTAAATGCTTAGCACACAAGTTTATGAAGTTTATGAAGCGTAATTATTATGAAATAGTCCGCGGCCGACGGTCGAACAATGCCGGAAACTGAGCGCTCGCTCGCCGGGAGCAGTTTCTTCCTTGTAGCGCTAACAGTGGGTTGCGTTTCCCGGCGAACGCCCTGTATTTTAAGAAAGGAATTGTTAAAGGGCAAAAATGTCAATTTTTCTAAAATTCGTTTTTTATGTCTTGAGCTATTTATCTCCCTGGATATCTAACCAAAATCCATAAATCAAGTAGGGTTATGAGGATTAATGTCTCAGCTTTGTGACATCATATTTTAAGAAAGAATGTTTTTGGAATTAAACCATTAAAGGGAAAAGTATAAATCTTTCTATAATGCATTTTTGTGTCACGAGCCATTTATCTCCCTTGAAATGTGACCGATATAGATAAATGAGGTATCATAGTAAACATTAAGGTCTCCGCCATAGTCACATTATATTTTAAGAAAGAATTTTTCGTTATTCGACCCTTAAAGGGAATAAATATCAGTATTTCTAAAATGCGTTTTTTGTGTCTCAAGTCATTTACCTCCGTTGACAATTAAGCGAAATTGATAAACGAGGTATCATTTAAAAGATTAAGGTCTTCATTATGTCTTCGGTTCCGTTACCACATTTTAAGAAAGAAATTTAAAAAAATTCTAACCTTAGAGGGAAAAAGTATTAATATTTTTACAATGCATTTTTCTGTCAGGAGCTGTTTATTTCCCTTGATACCTAATCAAAATCAATAAATGACGTATCGATTTAAATATTAAATTATTCACTATCGTCACATCATATTTTAAGAAAAACTTTCTCCAAATTACAACCTTAAGGGGCAAAAATAACATCATTTCTCAAAACTTTTTTTTTACCTTGCTTGATAACTAACCGAAATCGATAAATGAGGTATCATTTTAAAGACCAAGGTGGCTGCTTTGGTAATACCATATTTTATAAAAGAAATTTTTTGTAATTCGATCCTTAAAGAGCAAAAGTATCAATATTAGTTATAGAACGTGTTTATTTTTTATATTTTTGTTTTTATTATATGCCATTTATGTTTTCGATACCAAGCTGAAATCGATAAATGACATATCATTTTAAAAATTAAGGTCTCCAGCTAGGTAAAATCATAAATTAGGAAAAAAAAAAGTTGTTCAGAATTTGGTGCTAAAAGTGGTAGCGCGTATGAGATTGTTCAGAGCCACGTCCCCAGATTTCAGCAGCGGATATCACAGAGAAGTCAATAAACTTTTTTTATTCAATAAGTAGTTTTTCGTATATATTTTTTTCTTTTACGGAAACACTGTCGTTTTGCTATACAATACCAATGTAATCATTTTATTCGCTCAGCAACAAATATCACAGGGATGTTGATATGTTGTGTGCAGTTTGTTAAGGTTGGTTTTATTCTACCAAGGTCAGTGACATTTTGTCATAAATAAAGTGTGTTTTAAATTTTCCTAACTGTTTCATAATATGTTGTGAGTATTTTGCTGTGTACCTATTACACTAAAAAAAAATATTTGCTACAAAACTACTGTTCTACTATTCATTATATTACAAGCATTCAACCTCACTATTCGTCGTATTTTATTCGCGAAATTTTCGCACGGGTCGTCTAGTTTATATAAATACAGCAGTTACCCACGGCTTAGTCCCCTTAGAAGTGTGTTGCAGTATAAGAGTTTTCTTTATTGATAACAGCATCTGAATTATTATTGTTTTTTTTTTTCTTTTCTTTTTTTTTTGCTGTTTGGATATTGATTTTATTTTGACGATTTGTTGATTCGATCAGTTATTCTGTTTTAAAATAGAAATTTACACGGACTAAAACTAATCCTACACGGTATCACACATTAAGAATTATTCTTAATTTCCTTCATTTTCAGTGACACCATACAACTAATGTGGTTATTTCAGCCACGTGTAAGTAATTCCAAAGTTTCAAGAATCGTTCACTATACAGTGAATGTATCAATGTAGATGTGACAGAAGCTATGATATAAGAACGTAATCATTAGCCAAATTATTGGTAAGGTTGAAATGCAGCCTGGACCAGAATGACAATTGACTCGATTTGTTAGAGCATAAGGCATAATGGATTTAATTTTAATGTTATTTACGCAGTGTGGCATAAGGTTTTAAGATGCCTAATTCATTTTTAGTGTAATTGGTTCCACATTGCTGACGTCACTAACCTAAAACTCGTATGACAATAAACATTGCAGAATCAGGGTTATGAAACTTATTTAATAGAAATAACAGTTTATTTCACTGGTCGTGGTTTGAACAGCAGCTAAAATTTGTACATACGTTTGTTGGGTGATATTACTGAGGAATATTTGCACTTTATAGCTACAAAATATATATTAATCGACTAAAGCACACAAATATGGAAAGTTACGCACAAGTCATTGTGGAAAAAAATGTATTGTTACCTGTCGATATTTATGGTAGCTGTTTTTCAGACATCTTTTTTCGAGAAAAAAAATTTGATTTTCTTATCTGTAATGATATATAAAGAAGTATTGGCTTAAGTTCAGCGATAAGATGTTGTTCCAGAGACAAACTGTCTACCAGAGATTATATATGTCTGCGATATTAGTAATCTAACGCATTTTGCATGATAACTTACCTGTTGTTATGCAAGTCAATGCTTATTACGTTTAATTCGCGTATTCCATTTATTTTAAGCATTGTGGTCCAGAAAACTGAGTAACAAAAAAAAAAACTTAATCAAAAGTTTTGCCAGATTTTTGCGACAGGAGTGCTCGTCTGAAGCGCATAATGATCGGCAGCCCACAATTTTCCAAATATAAAGGTTTTTAATTGTTTGCTCCTTTCCATGGTACATATATGTCATTAGCTATTTTCCCAGATTTTGACTGGCATCATTAGCTCTAAAAACTTGAAAACCACATCCAAATTGCTGTGGTACTTATTGCGTGATACCCGTTCCAGTAAAAAGACACACGCAGCTTGCTTACAAATATATGATAGTATAGACTATTCAGTGTTTCAGATTGAATCTTAATCCTGCTATAGTGAGTGATGTGGCGGGTGCCTATGTGTCCACTACTAATCCCTTTACCATATGTCATTCTCCAATGATTAAGGTTTAAACCAAGATATTGTAAAGTGTGTTTGTTGTTGCTCTTCTGCCTACATCTGTGGTGACCGATTTACAGTACCAGTCATTCCCCATTTTCATTGCCTACCAGCATTTTTATTGCCATCATTATCAAATTAGAATATTTTCATATATGTTTATAACAACAATGTGCAGGAAAATGCTTTAAGGCAATAAAACTATGTAAGGATAGGAAAATATGACCCAACACTTACCACAGATGAAGGCTGCTGGGTACGACGAACACACACAAAAAAAAACACACGAAAACGAAAAAATACACACAAGGAAAGAGCAATATTTTGGCGTACAGCCTTATTCGTGCAAAGTGAGACACCTGGCAGAGTTAGACGTGTACACGGAGTCAGCCGTCTGCTGTGTGCCGAAATATTGCGCTTTTCTTGGTGTTTTTTGTGTTAGTCATTCCCAGCCACCTTCATCTGTGGTAAGTATTGGGTCATATTTCCCTATGCTTCCTCAGTTTCATATGTGTTTAGCTATTTATGAAACAGCAATTAAAATCTTATACCAATGGCAATAAAATAATTGAAAATATGAATATAGAAACATGTCTAGAAATATAAAACAATTAAACTCGCAAGGAACAATCAGTGACAACCTTTCTTAAATATTAAAAGCTAAAGTTGTGGACTAATTCTGATAGGAAGAAGGCTATTGAAAAATTTTAAAGAGAATTTGTAAACAATAAAATCAATTTGCGATTTCAACTTTATTCTCTAATACTACTCCATCTCTGCAGAATAAAATCGTTCCACTGAGGAAACACATCTCAGCAGTGTAACAAAAAATAATACATTAGTTATTATATTTACATCGGAAATTAGGAAGCAACAAACATGGTATGAAACACAGCTTTTGAAATGGTGCTTCTGCCATGTCGCACAGATATAACAAAGCTTTAGAAACTTGAAAATACTGCTCCAGAAAAGCTGAAAGTTTTAAATTGCTCTTTATGCTTCCCTACTGCTTACACCAAATGTAAAAGTTGTCTTTTTTGTAGATATTAAAAACTAAGATAAATAGAAAAGAAGAAACCATCACAATCGTAAAACAAGATGGAACACAAATATTTCACATAAAAGCACAACTTTTAATAGCTTTATTTATGATGCTATTGCATGAACAAAATAAACTTTTCAGTACCATGATTTCTATAGAAAAAATGCATTACAAATAGGAATAAGAAGTAATATCATGCATTTAAAAGTACAGCTTTAACATAATATATCTGTATTTATATACATATATATTTATTCATTTCCTTATATTTATGAATTGTTTTATAACTGTGGAGAATATTCCACTCAACAGAATTTCTATCTGAATTACGACGGACAATTTTTAACAGTAGGTTAAATAAATTTTCTTGTGAAATAGGCCACTAGTTCTTGTTGAATTATTACGTTTTAAACGTACTGAAATGTTTTCAGTTTACAAGTGCTTTCATTTAACAAAAGTATAAACTACATAAAATTACTGTCACACTTAATTAACCATGGTTTATAATACACATGTTAATGCACAAATATTTCCAATAAGATTTTATATATCTGAAGTGCTCATTAAAGGGAAATTGTGGGATTAATTTATCACTGCAATCCCCAAATTTCATGGTACATGTAATTATTTATTCAATCTGAATAACATTTCTAATTCATTTCTCAGGACCCAAGCACTTGCCGCTGGACTTGGGAGATATTAACAGACATTAAATAATGACATATGCTACTCCTTTCGCTAATTACATTTTATAAATACACAATCATTGTACAACAAACAATCCACCCTATCGTATAATTTATTTCATATGTAACAAAATGATTTAGCACAGAATAATTTATATACTTGTGTATCTGCAGTTGGGAATGATTTCATGGCGCATGTTGAATAGTAACTATACAATATGAGACACTAAAAGACTTAGTGATCATTCATTATGAATCAAAATAGCAGTTTATGGCTGATGCAAATTTTAAAACATTAGCTAAACATCTTCAATTATCATTGCAAGTTCTTTTCAGAAGGTACACTTAACAAACCATCTTCCTCAGGGATATTGGCGGTTTCTTTATAAATTGCACAGTAATAGTACTCGATAAAATGTGAACAGTCTGGCAGTCAAAGCTATTAACATGTTAAAAATGTAAAATATCAGCAATGAAGGTAAATAGTATGACTGTAGTAAAGAAATAATGTGGAAAAAAGGTAAGAAAGTGCCATCCAAACCAAGCAATATTTGCCTGCTCTCTTGGTGTATTAAAACAAAAATATATAATACAACAATAGTTGTATAGTCTTACCTGTACCAAATTTGTACAGAAGGAAACAAAGTTTTACAAGAAGGAAAAAATATAAAAAGAGATGAAGTTGATATGGATTAAATGGAATAAAAATAAAAATGGTAAGATTTTTTCACTCAATACACAACTGTTTCAAAGACTGAACTGCACTATCACAACTCCATGCACTAAAAAATTTGTCATACTTAAAATTCCTTTTAGCGCTTTACGAATATCACAACTTATGAAATCTCAAATCGTCTCTTTTTTCTCCGTTGAAGGAATTCCACATTTATGCGCACGTCAACAGTAATACATAACAAGTGCACAACTATGTCTGCCAGGCAATGATGTCCTGACTTGTCACTGCACATTTCTCATTAGCCAAAAAAAATTGGCGTTACTTGTCTCACATTACAATATGCAGCAAGATGCCGAACAGCAACTACTTCCACCACCCTTGCTCTTCTGGCGTTGATCTGCAAATAAAATAAATGAATCAGTAATGAATAACTGGTAACACACTAGTTTTCCCTGTATTAAAATTTTTGCCAGCTTTCAAACAATAATGATACAAGAAAATATGATTAAGACCCAGAGATACAGATAACACAGAATGATAACCCACAGTGTTAAGTGGCTTAAGTTTTCATTTAAGAGCCTTTGCTTATTAAGATAAATAAGTTTGATGATTTCAAAGTAGTTCTTCCTCTAAAAATGACTCATATATTGATTCTTATTTATGAAATTTATAACTCTTGCCTTACTGACAAATGATGTATGTTCCACCATCACTGCCTTAAAAGCAATCTTCTAAACTTTTCAATCACAAACCATTTTGTAGCTGGCTTTTAGATAGTAAATTAGATAGTGCATTGATTGCATTAATGTCAGATATTTTTTCAGTGGTACATATTTCATCTTCCAAGGACGAAGGCTGTTTCTTACACATAAGAAATGAAAAAAGAACATGAAATTTTCATTAATCTGTCAGCTTTCAAATGCCAGTTGTTAAAATCAGTCACTATGTCTTCATAGCTTGAATGGAATCTGTGGCAATTACATCGCCATCAACATTTACTAGAGGAAGAATCTTCTTTGAACCAACAACAAACACTAACTTTATTTTAGCAAACCTTTGTCAGGCCTACATAGTGCATCCATACAGAAGTATTAATCCTGGATACGTATTACATTGAATGTGATATTGGTAGCTACAATGGACAATCTAAACACAAACAATGATGAACTGGAGGGACGAGTGTGACCACATCTATGTTCTGCAATATCACTCCATGTTTCTGAATCACCTGACCCCCCCCCCCCCCCCCCCGCCCAATCTTTTCCTTAACCATTGTATAAAACAATCATATTGGTAAGAAATAAAGTTGTCCAATACAAAGCTGGGAATAAGCCTCATATATATATATATATATATATATATATATATATATATAATAATGAACAATGAAATGAAAGGCGCTAAGTAGCAAAAAGAAATTGCAAATTAGGATATAGAAATGAGCCACCACTTAGCTATAGATGATGGATGTAGGGCATGATAAAGGGCTAATAAGTGTTTTTGGTTTTTCTGTGTCTTCACACCCCACATCCATCTTATAAAGGTAAATAGTGGCTCACTTCCATATCCTAATTTGTTAATCCTTATCACTACTTAATGCCTTTCATTTCATTATTCACTATATATATATATAAAAATAAGTGTCTAATAAACTTGCACATGCAGTATTCGTTTTATTCCATGTGGCCTAACTATAATTGATCTATTACATAATCAAATGTTGAAGTTTTCATTCGAGAATAAGCCAAATGAAAATATGCCATTATTACCCATGCCTAACCTGTACTGATTATGATCATGAATAATAAATTAAGAATGCTTGAAAACAGTCTCTTACTCGTCTCCGACTCTGAGCCATTAACAAAATACGATAAAGGCATCTATTAAAAAATAAATTATACTTTGATGTTTAACTTCTCTTTTTCAGAAATCACCAACAAAATATTTCGAAACATTGAAACTACAGATCATAGTAATATAATTCCTAAGGTATTATACTTTAATGATGACACTAAAATAAACTTGTAAATTCTTAAAACAATTCACAATGAAAGCACAATGCCATTTTTAAATATTTATTTATTTACAGAAATGGGGAGATTTGAAAGTACAATTTGCAAAATCATGGGAGAGTTTAATTGTTAACAACCATTACTCCAGATACAAAAATTTATTACTTATGTTCTGAAGGTGATCTTCAGTTTCAGTTAAGTTTGATCACTGAAAGCATCAAAAACAATTGATTAGTCATGAAATAACCACCATTCAAACATTATTCAGGAATTGTAGTACAAAACCTAATTACAATACTTCTAATTGCATTTTGCCCATGTTTTTTTATATTTTTATGTCTAGAAAATAACCATATGGTGTAATACAGCCATACATCTAACAGGCTGAACACGAATCTTGCAAATAAAAGGCCGAAAAATGATATAAAGTGCGGAAATACTCCAATTAAACATCACCAAGAGTGACACATTTCCTACTAATAAACAGCTTCTATATCTGCCTGCAAGGAAAGCATTTTAAAATTATAGTGCAGTTCCCGATTTTGCAAGTACAGGGTGCGGCAGCATAACTTCCTTTTTTTAAAATGCATGCCATTCAGTCGGTTGATATCGTAGCGCAGCGCTAGTAGTCTCGTTCGAGAGGCGTGACTATAAAGTTTTGTCCCGACACAGTTTAGTCGCCATCATGCGTTGGAACAGTGAGGAGCGTGCGTTTGCCGTTGAGGCCTACTTTTCGAGCAGATGTTCTGTGATCGCAACCCAGTGCACTTTTCGGAATCGCTTTAATTTAGCCCCGTTGGCCCGTCCCGGACCGGAAATAAATTGTTACATGGGTCACTTCGTTCAGACAAACTGCAAGTGCGACAAGATGATCTGGAGGCTCTCGGCCCATCAGATCACCTGAGAACATTGAGGCAGTGAGAGCTTCAATGTTGCGATCACCACGGCGTTCTGCGTGCAAACGTGCGTCTGCCCTTGGAATTTCCGATCATTCTGTGAGGAGAATTCTTCATGATGATCTTCATTTTCATCCATACAAGATGTCGATTGTACAGGAACTTTAGGAACTTGACTTCAATTCTCGGAGGAACACGTGTGAGGTTCTTCTAGAAGAGGTTCCTGAGGACGCTATTGTTTTGTTTTTACTGATGAAACCCAATTTCATTCATATGGATACGTCAACAAACTAAACATGCGCTACTGGGCTGACACCAATCCTCGACAATTGCATCAAAGGCCTTTGCATTCACCTAAAGTCACAGTGTGGTGTGCCATTTCCTCAGGTGGCTTTATTGGTCCCTGGTTCTTTGAGGAAAATGAAGTCACAGTGGCAGTGAATTCAGACCGGTATGTAAACATGTTGAGGAATTTTTTTTTTCCCATCGCTAGTTGAATTGGACTTAGGGGATACTTGGTTCCAATAAGACGGTGCAATGGCACGCACTTCAAGAGCATCTATAGCTGTTTTGAGGGAACACTCCCCACAGCGCCTCATCTCAATTAGGGGCGATATGGAGTGGCCGGCCCGCTCTTCCGATTTGACCCCTTGTGATTTTTTTCTCCGTTTTTTTTTTTTTTTTTTTGAAATACCGTGTTGATGTGAACCACCCAAGGACCTTACATGATTTGAAGACCAACATCCGGGTTGAAATTGCCAACATAATGCCTGCTATGCGGGCAGAGTCATGACAAACACCAGAAATCGGTTTACTCAGTGTGTGCAGACTGGGGGACGTCATCTACCTGATTGGACCTTCAAAACTAAGTAAAACAAAACTTTATGTATGTGGCTACATTATAAAAAACAAGTAAAAAATTTCTGATTCATACAACTGGTTTTTATTATGTTTTGAAAAAAGGAAGTTATGCTGCCGCACCCTGTATAAGAACTCGTCTCCTTTAACAGTGAATGTGGCGTTAGTTACAAAAATTTATACTAATATTCATATTGTAAGTAATTCTATATGAGGAATTCCTTCCTTCTACTAGTTTAGTGTAAATTAAAATAAATAACCATATTGTATATCAATCTATCTTCTATTTTTTTTATTTTTTTTTTACGTCTCATTGACGTCAAGGTCGGAAAAGGACTGGGAACAAGGAACAGGAAAGAATTCGGCCATGACCTTTTAAAAGAAGCATCACGGCATTCACCTGGAGTGATTTAGGGAAACCATGGAAAGCCAAAATCTGGATGCTCAGATGGGGATTTGAACCCACGTCCTCCCGAATGCAAGGCCAGAACATTAACCATTGACCCACCCACCATACTTGGTATGTATAACTCTCCTGTGGTAAAATTTGGTATGGAAATTGTGGAAACTGTTCCCAAATGGATAATGATGGAGTTCTGTCATTTCCATGTGAGCAGTAGAATGTAGGTATGTCAGTATACTTGAAGAGCCAGGAATATGGTTTCAGTCTAGAAGCAGATGAAGTTAAAATTCAAAGGGATGGCAGTTGTCTCAGAAACTTAAAATTAAAGGAGATAGTCTTCTCCTATTTCTCCATACAGCAAAGACATTTGTCTGAAAAAAAAAAAAAGGAATTTTACGAGTACAGAGAAGTAATAGAAATGGTAACAGTTGTTCACAAGTTCTTAGGAGTGTATTTATAGGTTAAAAGGATAACAGTTTTCACATGAAAGTGTAAAGGGGTTGGTGTAAACAATATTACTACAGAAGCAGGGCCGCATTTAAGCATAGACTACCTAGGCCAAGGATGGCGAACCAATGGCATGCGTGCTGATGATGGCACGCGACCAAATAATCTGGGCACGGCGTTAATTAAGTAGGTACCTAATCGATAAAAGTAATTTATTTTGTTGTCTACTTAATTTAAGGACATAAATAGTAACAAATTTCATCGTTAAAGAAACTACCGATGCCGGAACGACTACAGATTGCTCAAAAGAAGTAGATTTCGAGCGAATTTCTGACCGGATGGACAGAGTGAGCGGAGGGAGGGGCGCTAAGCTATTCACTTGTTTTGTTTTGTTGCTGTCGTTGACTGATTATACCAATTACGCGTAGTTCTTGCATTTTTAAAACTAATTTCGTTAACAGCAGCTTGTTTAATTTTGATTACAGTTACATGTACAACTATTAACTTTGGATAATTTGGTAAAAAAAAAAAAAGTGCAGGATAAGTGTAATAGAGAATTTCAACCTTGTTGGACTGAGAAATATGATATGATTAATAAAGGCGATAAAGCGGTAAGTGCTCTATGCTCTGGAAGTGTGTCTAGAACATAATCTGTAAAACGCCAATATGAAACAAATCACAAATCTCTGTCAAAAAAGCGAACCAGAATAATATTAAAGACTCACTTCAAAATTGTTTGTCAGAGGACTCCACTTCAGCTTGCATGCAGCTAAAAGTAAAAATGTATGAACCTAATATAAGTTATTTGGCATCTAATTTGCAACAACAGAAGTTACACTAGTTTCATTTTATTTCTTTTCCCATTAATTACTAAGTCATAATGGCACGTCATGGCTTCATTCAACATTTCTTTAGCAAAAATGGCACGTAGATCGATAAAGGTTCGCCATCCCTGACCTAGGCTGTACCAGAGCCGGAAGGGTCCCCTGCCTAGGCCATCAGAAGAGCTAAAAAAAAGTCACCCATAATTTCTTGCTCCACTGCCGACAATGGTCCGCACCACATGTAGTGCCTAGGGGCCCACAAAGCCTAAATGCAGCCATGTACAGAGGTATTAATTGGAACAAGTACAACAGTGTCCCTTGAAATGTTATTTAGATCGAACATTGAGGCTTGTTGTTTACCAGAGGACTGGAAAAGTGTGACTGTAGTACCGGTCCATAAAACATGTATTAGTGTTGAAATTTACAGGCTTATTAGTTTGATGTCAGTGGTAAGTAAACTGACGGAGAGTATTATATGCAATTGTATCAGAAATGTCCGAGAGGAAAGAAAATTATTTGTGAATTGACGACATACTTTTAGGCAACGAAATTTATCTGAATCTTAATTGATGAGCTATATGCAAGATTGTTTTAATAAAATGGACAAAGGAGGTCTAGTTGATATTGTAGCAATAGATCATTTCAAGGCATTTGACAAATTGAACCATAAAATGGTCTTAAGGGGAAAACCATTGGAGAGGATGAAAAAGCGAATTGCTTAAAAAGTAGGCAGCTAGGAGTTATGGTAAGAAATGCAGTATCAAAAGAGGTGGAAATGAATATGGGAGCGCCATAGGGTATGGGGATCATTATTCTAGTGAATGGCTGTGTTAATGGTTTTCAATCAGAATATAAGTTATTTTTAGATGACATTATGGTATATCTATATCTATAAAACAAAACCCGGAAATATTGGTCATATAAAAACTTGGAAACTACGGGGCGGATTTCGATGGAGTTTTAAAGCTTAGAATCTTAATTCACTTGTCTGACATATCTTATGTTTCAACGTTAAATAATGTAGGAACATTAAATGAAATTCTGAATGTATGGTGAGAAATTCCACAGGAGGAATTACTAGCTGCCGCATACTCCGCACTAAACACACAACACAATGTCTCTGACCATAGCCTTTAATTAAAGCAATAAGATAACTTACAGTAATAACTATTTTGCACACTAAACAAAACTTTAAGTATTCTTTCTTTTAATTCGATATATTCAATTTTAAAAACCATAGCTTGAAGTATTCTTTCCTTTAATTCGGGATATCAATTTTTAAACGACATAGATAGCCGTAAAAACAACAGAGATTTTCTTTAAGCACGATCTCTGGACAATATCTCTGGCCTTCAGCATTAGTCTTCTGTTTACGATAATATTATTCCGGATTCACTTTTGATATTTTATCTGCAGAGTTAAAGGATCTGGAGTTTCGAGCCACAAGTATATCCATTCATTTCGCAATTGAATGAAATGTGAGTTTTTAACATAATCTAGAGTTGTTCAGTAATGTAGTAAGCTTGATATAAATGAATCATTTAGGACGAATGAAAACAGTATACGTGCAAATAAACTTCAGCCCACCAGTTTCTTGGTAGGGGGCGGGTGAATGTAAGTTTGCTTTAATTCCGAAAAAGTTGGCGCGTATTTTATGAAACTTTGTACAAATGTTTTGCGGGAATAAAAATAGGGTACGGTTAAATCTACGCGAACTATACCGGGCAAAGCCGGGAACTCCGCTAGTAATAAGATAAAAACAAGACAAGACTTAACTGCAGAGAGACCTGAGCAGGATATGAAGGAATTAAGATAAATGGTAGAAGAGACAGCTTATTAGTTACACAGATAAAATAAACTTAAGTTGGTACAGTTATAGGTTCAGGAAGGAATTGCTTGAATACTTTAAGTGTAAATATCTCGACACTACATTCCATAATAAACTCATTTGGGCAGAACTCACTGTGCAGGTGGCAGGAAAATGTTTCAAAATCTTTCATTTATTGGAGAGGGTATTTATTTATTTATCAATCTTGTTTCATGGATCCCTCCTGAGGAAGGACCTCTGGGATGTGAAACATTTCATGGTTAATACACATACATAAGAGTCATAATCATAGTAAAAACAATCATATGTTCCAAACACAAATAAAGATAATAACAATAAACAATATTTACAACTGAATTTTGCAAAAGTCATGTTGAATACAATTAATTAATTTGTTCAAATTCTTGAATGGGTTGATGAGAGGATATACAAGTGAAGCAATTAGGTTACAAAACTTTAGTCAGACTACCACTTGAGAACAATTTGGGATTAAAAACAGGAGTTGGAGGGGTTGCAAAGAAGGGCCACTAGATTTGATTATAGAGATTACAGATGATCACAATCAATAACTGACATGATAAAGAAGCTGGTTTAGGAATAATTGGAAGACTCAAGGAGGGTGAAGAGAGTGTTGGTGTAAGGCTTAGAAAGATATTGGTGGAAGATTGCACATTGCACGGAAGAGAAAAAATGACCATGACAAAAATCTGTCACTCGATTCCAGGCAGAAGGTGATGGGAAAATTTTCTTTTGTAGGTCATGTATTGCAATGAATTAACAAGGGAAGTGATTAATAACCATGGGAAATGATTACTTAAGGATGAAAGAATTTAAAAGTAAAATTAATAAAAGTCTGAAGTAAGTGGGTGGGTGGGGGAATTTACACTCAAAGAATTAAAGATAATAAAAAGAAGAAGAAAGGGGTAAATGGGTAACTATGGAAATTAGCACAGAATCAAGCACTCTATCACAATTGAAACTGAAAAAAATAAAGACAGGGTGATTATAAAGGCTCAGACATTCAAACTAATCATCTTCATCACTCAAAAATTCTTGAATTAGTACCTACTTATAAGATAATAAAGCATTTTATCCCACTGTTATCAACTTGACAAATTTCTTCCAACCATTTATACTCCAACACCATTCCATCAGAGCATCAAATTTAATTTTTCTCCCACACCATACCAGCATCAACTGACCTTCCAATTCAAAAATACTTTGCACACAAATACTAATCCCCAAAATTTCCATTGTTTAATTTTTCCACTCTATTGAGATGTTACATTACACAACTCCCTGCACTTAAACTAATGCTCCTCACTTATATATCTATAACCTTGCAATCAACTTACTGATATCTGAGCTCAGAGCCCCAGTGTCCATTCTGGATCCAACCTTATATCTCAGTTCAATAGAATATGCCTCCCACTACCCTCTCAGGGGAGACAGAGAGAGAGAGAGAGAGACGCTCTTTCTTTATCTCTCCCTCTCCGAAGTTTTTCTTTGGCACTGGACTACCACCTACAATTTCGTTTACCAATTTTCTAATTAATATACTGAATTGTGTATACAACTGGTACATATGGCCAAGAATTTTAACGGGTTTTGTTCTATTCATATGACATTTATGAGGATGGCTACTTGGTTAAGATTCCATATTAAACTGTTGGATCAGTCACGACAGAGGAAGGATGTGCAGCTATTCAAAATGGTCACTTAGGCAGCTGAACTACTATATTGCCATACAGAATGACAAAACAATGTTCCAGGGGGGTAATAAATAAATTTACACATGAAAACTGAACATTTAACAACATTTGTGATTTCTTTGATATATTATTGTCCCAAAACAGTTTACAGAATAATACATAGATTAGATTGTACCTATGACATTTTATGCCTTGTAATGCTACTACACACAACATGGCTATCTAAATGGGTTGTACATAACCTGATGGCAATGTAATAGTATTTTCCTGTACAATTACCTTGTGAATTAGGTTCTGGTAAATTCTCCCTGGGAACAAGGTGCATTACTGTCGTCTTTCCAAATGGCAGGCCCAGAGCACCTAATGTTACATTACTGTGAAGGAATCGTCCTTGGTAGATGAGCCGAAGAATTTCGGCCTTGGCAACTGCTTCTTCAGCCCAGTCTAAAACATATAAAAGAAAGGCATTTAATAAAGTCCTGATGCTTTAAAATAATCAATTAAAACTTTGTTAAAAATGTGGTTTACATATTAATTTTTAATTAAAGAATTAAAGGAAACAATACACTAATATACAACTCTGAAAGTCGAAATAAAAATATTTTATTCATTATTTTCTGGCTATTTTTTCTGAACATTTTTATGTCTCAAAACCATTCAAGCTTTAACAGTCTAGACTGAACTAATCAGTCAAAGTATTCTTATTGGGTATTTATACATGTACTTAGGGCAACAATTTCTGTTTAATATTTACAGGGAAATTCGTATTTGTAGATTAATCTCCATCTCTGGAAACAAAAAAGTTTTTATGTGGTTATCATTGCTGGACAAGGTAGCATGTAATGACTGAAAAAGGTTAACAGTTAAAATCTCATTTAGGAAACAACATACCAATTATTATTATTGTGCACATGAAGGCAGCAGTTATTATCTCACAAAGCAGCAATTATCTCACAATGCTGCATTTCACCCCAAAACTGAAGCTAAAATGCACCTCGGTAATTAATTGCCTACCATTGTTCATTTCTGTAACACTAACTCGTGTGCATGAACATAATCACACCATGAGAATGATACTCTGCAGTAGTAGAAGATTCATAAACATAGTTGTTGTGCAAGGTATTGCTGCCCATGAAAGTTTCACTATAAAAAGGGTAAATTCTATCCAAGGCAGATCTTACACCTCTTAGTGGCAGATAGTATTGTTAGGTAGTGGAGTACACAGAAGAAGCCGTAGGACAGTTAGTTCTCCAGATACATCCTATGATGGCCCTTCCCCTCCCAGTGAATGAAAAGTCAGGCGGCACACATTTAAATAATAACAATACCTATAATACATCTGAGGTAATATTATTCAAAAGAGCCTTTTACGGGATTTTTTTATTTTCTTTCTTGTGCAGTTTCATTAAAATCCATTCATTAATTTTTACCTGGCAAAAATTCTGAAATTTACAGTTTTGGCTCTGTATCATCTTTAACTATTTAATTTAACAGCATATCCTATATACTGGCCTTGACTGCTTGACGCTACTGCTAAAACCTTCAACAACTTTACTAGTTCCACAACACCCATGACATACATTCTGTGTGTACCCTACAGTGACATTGTAACAGGAATAAATAAATTGAGATCTTTCTTTGACCAATCTATGTTAAAATCCCCCTCTCCCCAATAATACAATTGTTTTGTTTGATTTCTAGTATTTCCTCCAGTACCATTGAGAATCTATCTATAAACATCCCTTTGCTACTACTAGGTGATCTATATACCCACAATTGTCCCCTATAAATGTGAATCCATGTACAACTTGATAGCTACCATCCACCATTTACTTTGTTTTAGATCATTCTTTACCACCTCATATGAAAGTTTTTCAGTAACAAATATGACTATTCCACCAGTGTTTTTGCTTTCTGAGTCACATCTTATATGATAATACCCTTTGATTTCAATTCATGTATCTATATCTAATTCAGAGACATGTGTTTCCATTGCAATAATGACATTTGGCATGGTCTCCTGTGCATGTGTGGCAATCCTGTCTCGTTTCGCAATTAGTCAATTTATATTTATAATTACCATCTCCGCATTTTGGAGACTTTCCACATTTATTTATTGCTATAAACACTCATATATGATTGACCTCCTTAAATACACACTGGACAGGCACAATAGGTGGTAACTTACTTCGCGATACATGTCATCACTAACATGGCATTAATTAAAACGCTTTTTAATTACTAACAATAATTGAATTCCTCATGCCTTATATTTTTGCAACAACATTCTGAGTCAGGCTGCATTTCAAACTAACCACAACTTATACTGATATTGCCGTTACAAGATCAAACAATTCAGATACACCTAAACACATTAAATATTTCACCAACTATAATTTGGGTAGTGACAATATTGTCAATTTTACGAAAGCAATTATAACAATTTCTTAATACTTTTATTTTGAACTGCAACAGTGTTAAAACACGTGCAATAATAAATCTACTGTATCACAATGTAAAGTAAGTGGTTGTGGTTAGATTGAAATGCAGGCTGGACTTCACAATCAAATTGCAGCGACAATAAAACCCTTTAATATATTATTAAGTTCTAAGTTTCTTACCGTAAAACTCAATTCTTTTATACTTATTGAAGATTTAATATCTTTATATATATATTTCTTCTATCCGTGTGTATGTCACTGAATTCCTCCTAAACGCGTTGACTGATTTTTATGAAATTTTGTGTGTGATTAAGTTTATTCCAGAATGATTTTGATTCACAATTTGATTTTTAAAAGCCCATCCCTCTCCCTTTTTACCCCCTCCTCTCCTAATCTTCAATTATCATTGTAGAAACCCACAGTTTTGGTCAGATGTCGATAAAACTTTGCATATGTATACTTTAAAACAAGAAGAAAAATAATGTCTACAATTGGTTTAAAAAAACCAACCCCTCTCTCCCTTTCCACTCCCTTCATTTTGTCAATGTTCTTTCCACAAAGCTACAGTCAACACCGTTTAACCGATCAGCATGAAAGTTGTCAAACATTTGTATTTTTTTCAGTGAGAAGGTTTCTGAACAGAAAATTTCTAAAACCCTACCCTCTTCCCATATACACCCATTTATTTATATGCAAACCCACTAGTTTTTATCCGATTTCGATGGAACTTTGCAAATATTTGTTTTAAAACAAAGAGAAAAATACTATCAACATTAGTTTTACAAAAACCCAATCTCTCTCCCCCTTTACATCCCTTAATTATTGTCAACATTCTTTATACAAAGATATAGTTTCTATCCAATTTTGAAGGAATTTTACACAAGTATACTTTAAAACAAGCAAAAAATAATGTCCAAATTAGGTTTACAAAAGACCAACCACGTTCCCCCTTAAACCCCACCTTTTTTGAATTGCAGTGTTCTTTATAGAAACCCACAGATTTAAATTCCATCAAAATAAATCCACCTTTTTTTTTTTAAGTTATGCCAGAATATTTGTAAAATAAAAATGTTCTGTTTTAACATGTACATCAGATTGTAATTTGGACTCCATGCTTAAACGTTGCGATAACCCATCAAAAATCCGTATTTTCTGAATGATGCTGGAACAAACAGATATATTCTATATATATATGTGGTATGTATTAATGCATGGATGTCAGATGTTTTGACCATCAAGCAGCTTCTTTAACAGATGATATGATTAGGTTAAAATCCAGCCTAGACCAAAATGTAAACTGATATTCTGTATAACAGAATCCAATTCACCCCGTTCTGGAAATTGTTTGGGTACATCAATATTTAGTTTACTTCTGGAAATGGATGGTGCCAATTTAATTAAACTTGGTACGAATGATTTACATCGGAAATATCAAAATAGTGTGCAGGTAAATCAATCCTGATTAGACCAGGCAACTCTGCTAGTATTATATTGTAGTTTGAGTAACTAATTTCTAAAAGCGAGTAACTATAACCAAAGACAAATAAAATATAAACAATTCAAAGATCAGTAAATTCATCTTTGGTCAAACTCTTAAACGCGTAATTTTTACAGTAAATTAAATATTAGTAATGTCCATTACGTTTGATTCAGGTATTCCGTTTATTTACTGCATTTCAGAAAAATGAAAAACTAAGTATTCGAGGTCAAAACGTTAAATACTCATTAGTTAAGCTGTATGAATTTGTCAGATTTATGCGGAAGTAGTGCATGTCTGAAACTGCATAATGATCCATGGCCTACAATTTTCCATTTAAAAAGGTTTTTAATTGACTGTTCCTTTCGAAGGTACATATAGGTCATAAGCTATTTCAGCAGATTTTGATTTGAACTTGAAAGCCACATCCAAATTGCTCAGCTCAGCTCAGGTCACGTAATCCAATGGGAGCATTCACACTACGCGGTCCGCTAAGGTCAGGGCAAGGCAGCTCAAACTGAAGATCGCGTCGTCACCGATCAACAACGGTCAAGACCTGAGCTGAGCTAACCGCTAGTGTGAACGAGCAACGGTCAGGTCAGATCAAATGGGCGGCGAAGGTCTGAAAACTATGCTCGTAAGCAATTGAAAAAAAGAGTAATAAATAAAAAAAAAATTTTAACGGTATGTTATTTCTGTTTATTATAAATTCGGTAAAACTTTAATATAAATTCAAATATTATTACACATTTTAGTACCGTCAAGATACAGATCCTGTTCCCGAATTTTTTTAAAAAATATTGTGAATATATTTTTAGAATCAAATGCTTCTGTACCAGCGTTAGCACATAAAGAATATTTGTAGGATTTCTCTCGCTCAAACTGAAATTTACTTTGTACATGGCATGAAATTTTATCCTTCCGTAAATAATTGTTCAAAATACATCTTGCTAAAATTATGTTATCAATTAAACCTGGAGCAGAATTAATTTTTCTAAAATAAATTTGAAATCTTTGAGCCCTAAAATATCAAAAGAGTTTCCCATCATTCGTCTCTCACGGCATAGCCGGTAGTTAGCATTCATTTTTCTCTTGATCTGTTTGCGCTGGAAACTCTGGATGCACCCAGAACCATCCTCTTTTTGATCTTTACGTATTTTTAGGCTCTTGATCCAAAATCATTACGATTTAATTGACGTTGGGGTAGCAAACGGCATTGTTCACTATGAGCAACGGAAATGAAATGGCCTCGTCTACTACTTGATCTGGCCTGAGCTGAGCTGACCTGAGCTGAGCTGACCTGACCGCTAGTGTGAATGGGCCTTTCTTTATTGCGCGGTGCCCGTTCAAATAAAGACACACACGCAGCTTGCTTACAGATTTATAATAGTGTTCTAGCCGATACTTCGGACGCGTGGACTTAGAATTTCATTGCCAGAATTGAATACAGAAATCTGTTAGTAACTGAAGGTTTGGTCTCAAACAACACCGAGTCGGCATATTATGACAGGAAAGCCATCACTACATCATTCTACCGTCGAATTTGTCTCGTAAGGAAATTGAGTTTCCAACATATTTAAAAACAGAAAAACAAACGAAGGTGCTGGGATGAGGGGGAGTTAACTAAGGACAGCTTTATTACAGCTTGGTCTTTTCATCTTCAGCATGAGCATCTGATTCTTGGGTTCTAAACTTTAGCTGCTCGTGCTCTGTTAGAGCTACACCTTAGGCCAGGGTTACGCCCGCAAGGCATGTCAAAAAAGAAGACAAACTGGTGCCAGAAACATTTAGGCAGGCACAAAGTAATGGTACAGTGCAGAGCAAATCGACATCCATACTAAATAATACGTTTTGTCCACAAAAGAAATTTACTAACAAATCATACACTAACAGACTGCGAGAGAAGCACAGCTTGAGCAACCGACGTAACATTACAGACTAACACATGCATCCGTCTGTCTTTCACCATTCGATAAGGCCTCAAAACTTCGTGACCAAAACTGTTATTCCTACAAAAAAAATCCTACAGATACAGATTCAAAGTATTTCCTTGTCAAACTCCATTAATAGCGGTATAGCAATTTAGACGACAAAACGTAACAAAAATACAGAGACTTAGTTTCGCATATATAATATTATTAGTGCAGATCACACACAACACACACACACACACACACACACACACGCTGACTGCTAGAGAAACAACGGCTGAGTGATCAATATAGCGTAAAAAAGTGTACACCTACAGCATTGTTAGACCGCGTACGATTTGCCAAGCATTTCACCCCTAAATTTGTGGTATCTACAGTTTAATGTGGAATCAGACAAACTGACCGTCTTAAGTCCATCCTAATGCCAAATTGCATCTCCTTGTCAAACTTCATCACGATCGGATTGGCCGTTTAGACCAAGAAACGTAAACACAGAGACAGACACAGTTACTTTCGCATTTATAATATTAGTATTGAAGTGTACCTGTACCTTCTTTATTCTTCAAAATTTAATATTAGTCAATTATATTTCAATCTAGTTAATTATAACTGCGGGAGCGAGATCACTTTGTGTATCACATTAGTAAAGACGTACATTAACAAGTCACAGATCATTTATATTGAGTAAGATTTCAACATCTTTAATATAAGCAACTTAAATTACTATCTTAGCTCCCAAGCATGAAAGTCTCAGGTCGACTTGGGATTACACAACCACTGAAAAAAACACACACACACAAACAATCCATTAAAAATCCTACCGTCTCTTGTGCAAGTCTCAATTCAGTTGCCAAATCGTATAAGAACAGTCCCGTATATATCAACAATCCTCAAAATGTAGATACTTCAATGAGTTAATCTTGCCGATAGTTTATCCACAAACATAACACTCTCATCTCTGTAGGACTAAGATCACACCAAAATGGAATGCATCGTAATGATACAGTATAGATTTAAGTGCACACGTATGAGCGGTATGTGCTTCCATGTCAGGTGTAGATATTTTTTTTTAGTCGGTTCATCTCAAAAACCGTGTTAACTTTGATTACACAAGCAAACCTCTCTATTGTCTGGCGACTCGAGATAGCGGCTGCGGGCATACAAACATCGAAGCTAGTCGTGGCAGTTTATAAACAGTTCAGTGGACGTATTGATAGCGACAGCTGGCAGTTTATAAACCTTTCAAAGGTCACGGACAAGTTGCGACTAGCAGAGGCAGGTCTCGATGATTAAGCTGTTGTTCGATGCTAAATTACAACAATAACATGAAAGAGCTCTTTGTACCATGCTTATAAACCGCAGGCAAGCAATTTAATCGAGCTGTCTTTTAGTACTTAGAAGTTTCGGAAAGCTGGGACAAGGTGGCTGCTGGTTATCCCTCCTCCCCATCATTAACTACCCCGGGCCCAAGACCAAGGACTGTTATTTAAATTACAAAAATTCCAAGTTGCTATTGGGTGATTTAACCTCCGACGTCACGGAAAATTCCGCCTAGCACACACATAGTGGAACGGACAGTCGCGCACATCATGGACACGTAATGGTTCATGACCCATCCACAACCATCGTGGTTAATCCAAGAAGGTAATCAATCCGGTGATACTGATAACTTATTTTTTGAAGACTTCAATATCAGACCACACAATAGGTTTGGTTGCACGTTTAAGGATTTTGCCGTACCTATCAAACTTCCTTCTTCTGTGAGAAGTAGGTGTTGTGGTAGATACACAAACACTGTATTATTAGAGGATTATCGATCTTCTGATGACACGAGTTTGAAGGGCAATTGAATTATGTATTTCAACGCAAAATCTTATGTCCTTTAAGTTCAATTCGCCTTTGATCTACTTTGAACTACGAGATAATCGCTATCGTAGCATAAACGAGTGATATCCTTGCCTATACCCTCGACACCCGTGAGGTTATTTATCAAAGAAAGGCGCAAAGAAAACAAAGTGCACCATTCCTACTGGCACATGACGATGCAGCACCGCGACTGTGTTCAAAAAATTTCACCATTTAGCTGGTTTTGGTCACAGTCGTTTGATCGCAGGGTAGGACAGGTGGTTTGTACAATTCTTAATCACTAAAGTATGTACAAAACCCCTCCGCAGTGCATGTGTGGAGTGATAACACTATTAATGCGTATTCGCTGCTAGGATGCCTTCGTTTTTACAACAAGCTACACTCAGCAACATTCATCACAGCCAATTATGCGCGGAGCTGGGACGATTAAACCTTGAGAAATGCCTCCACGATATATTTTAACTGCTTTGCCAGCAAACCCTACTCCCACGTCCGCGAAGGCGAAAGCCGCGTTTCTCCTTGGAGTGTGGCTAACGGGGAATAATGGAAGGCGAGCCCATGGTGCCTTAAAAGGAGGACATTCCGGCTAAGGGAAGGAAAACATGGCCCTCCAAGTTGGGGGTTGTACAATGGACTGGTAACCCATTTACGTAATAACACCACCTAGTCATAAGTTTCAGGGAATAAAGCTGGATGGATCTACCGGTAAAAACCACGCTATGAAATACGTAAAGTGAAAAAGTTTTAGTATTGTGTATTCTTCGAAACAGTTAGAATTAAAAAAAAAACTGAGTCAAAAATATCAACCGGCAGGAATTAGGGAAATAAAGAAAAAATTGACAGGCACCAAACACTGGAATGAATACATGTTAATTTACAGTGGAGTCGAGCAAGAATAAAGAGTAACTGGAAGGGTGGGACTATTAATAGGCCAAAAGTGGAAGACACCTATTGTATCATACAAGTACGTAAAAGAGTTAGTGGACGATTTAAATCCGGAGAGAATATCTTACATTAAGAGATCTATATGCACCAGAAGAAGAAAGAGAGAGTGAAACAGAATTCTGCCATGAAGACTGACCGGACCAATAAATCAGACCATCTAATTCTAGCAGGTAATCTTAATGCCAGAGAAGGCAATCAGGAAATTGAAAATGTGGTTGGAATTTTTGGAATAGGATTAAATTGAGGGAATTTTTCAGCTATAATAAATTTGGTATTACAAGCGCCTTCTTCAGTGCCAGAAGAATGAGATCCTTGATTGACAATGTTATAGTGAACGAAAGTACAAAATCAATGGTGCAGAACACGAGGGTTTTCAGAGGTAGTGAAGTATCACTTTCTTTCAATAAGTAAACTAGTACTTTAGACAAGATGGAGGAAGAGTTACACAAAAAAGAAAGTAAACATTATGAAAAGTTTAAACCTGGCCTGTTGTAGGAAGACAGAGTTAAATACCTGTACCAAAGAAAGCTGACCAAATTACTATTAGAGAAATCAACAGAAGACGCCGATACAGAATGGTATAACATAAAAGAATGTGTCGTAAAACACGAGTAGGCAGAAAAAAGAAGTGTCTTAAGATATGGAATGAAGAAATAAAAGAAGCAATGGAAGAGAAACGGAAGGATTTTTTGACATGTATAAAGAAGAGTGCAAATGGAGGCAAGAGAATATTACAAGCAAAAAAGAAATGAAACAAGATCCACAAAAAGGAAGGCACAGAGAAAGCTGGGAAAAATTTGTCAGTCATACAGAAAATGACGTTTTTGGGCGCATGGACTTTTCTTTTAAAAACTAAGGAATTTGAACAGTATAGAAAGACACTACAGATATCGAAGTAATAGAACTACAAGAATGGATAAAAAATAACAAAAGCGTCTGGGTCTTTTTGTATCATCACTTTGTCACTAAACCAATCACAGAAACAGAAGAACTAGATGACATAACGATAGAAGAATTAAATGAAGCTTTAAGCAAGTAATAGCTGCAGAATTACTTAAATATGGGGGAATGCTATTGAAGTATCGATTTTTACATCTAATAAACATGGGTTTGTTTAAAGGTAAAATACCTGAACAGTGGCGAACAGGAACTTTAGTCTATTTCCAAGAAAGAAGGCAGAACCGACACAAACAATTACAGTGGAATAAGTATTTTGAATGCAGGATATAAAATCTATGCCAAGATAATTAATGCTAGATTACGAACATTTTTTTTTTTTTTTTTTTTTTTTTATTGCTGTCATCAGTCTCTCGACTGGTTTGATGCAATCCTCCATCCCTTCCTATCTTGTGCTAACCTTTTCATCTCAACATACCCCTTACAACCCACTTCCTCAATTATCTGCTTCATATATTCTAATCTCTGTCTTCCTCTACAGTTCTTACCTTCGACTGTTCCTTCCACTAAAAAATTATCCAATCCTACATGTCTCAAAATATGACCTACCATCCTGTATATTCTTTCTATAAGACTACCATAATATTCTTTCTTCGCCCATCATTTCCAAAATTCGTTCGTTTCGTACTTTATCCGTCCACTTAATTTTCATCATCCTTCTATAGCACCACATTTCAAATGCTTCAATTTCCCTTCTGTCAGGTATTACTGAAGTCCATGCTTTGCTGCCATAAAGTGCTGTGCTCCACACAGGGTTTTAAAAAGTTATTCAGAGTCCCAGGTCAATATTTGAAACTAAAAGATTTCTCTTTTTCATGAAGGCTCTATTCGCTATTGCTACTCTGTTTTTAACATCATTCCAGCTTGGGACATCAGTTGTAATTTTACTTCCCAAGTAGCTAAACTCACTAACTTCTGCTATCGCGTCTGACCCTATTTTTATATTTAACCTACTAGGATTGGTTTCATTTCAGTACGACCAATAGCGGAAGCCAATCTATCAGAATTTCAAAATGGATTTGGGCTAAGACGTCCTTGTTCAGATAATATACATATTATAAATAGAATTATAGAGAAAAAGTGGGAATATAACTTAACTGACAGACATTGAATTTGTAGAGAAGGCTTTTGACAAAGACAAAATTGCTGTGGGAAATCCTTCATAGGAATCGACATTCAAAATATATTATAGAAATAATGGTACCTTGTTTATGAATTTTGTTTACGTATGAAAGGAGAAATACGGTGTCACGAAGCATTATTCTAGAAATATGTAGCGATTCTATGGTCTTCAATATGAACATTTGGCCCTCATAGGAGGTACCCTTGGCCTGGTTACAAATGTATATGGCTGTGATGATAGTTACGCTACAGTTTGTGATTACAAGAAAATTTGTTCCACAGATTAGGGACATGACAACGCAATTAGAATTACAGGACTGCATATGCACCATGACCGTGAGAATTCAGTACGATGTGAAGCCATCGTGTACTGCAATCAGAGCATATAGACGTGGCATGAAATCGGAAAGGGCCTGAATATGCTGCCGGGAACACACTGCCAAGCGGTTGGTTGGGGCGTCAACAAAGTAGGCCTACTGAAAATGGTTACAGGAGCATCAGAACGAACAATATGCCGACTGACAATATCCCACACATGTTCCAACGTTCAGGCCAGGGAAGTAGTGTTACCCGTCGTTCCGAGAAGCGCTGCATACCCCGCCACATGCCCCGGGCTTTGTCCTGTTGGAACATGGAATATGGAGCTGCATGCAGGAGGGGAATTGCCTCGGGCTCTAAAACCTACCTGTGAAGTTGCAGTTCAGATTGTCCTCAGTACTTAGGTGAGAACGCAAGTTATAGCCAATGGCGCCCCAAACCATCACATTTGACTTTTGTGCGCAATGACGCACAACAACGCAATATCCCCGATTGCGTTCACCGCGCAACGTTTTCACTCCTGACATGCGGAAGTCACCTCGAGATGAATCATGTCACCTCATGAAGTGAAACGCGAAGTAAACTAAAATTCTACGTAGCCTATTTAAATTTGTTCCTCATTGTGTCAGTGATTGAAATAACGATACTTCTCATATTGGTACAAGGGGGCTTCCATTAATGACGTGAGGTGAAATACGGGGGGGGGAGGAGGGGGGAAGGAATTTGGCGAAATCTCACCAAGGGGGAGGGAGGGGTCAACAAAAATAATCTCACATCAGGTTTTGAAATTCTTGTAGAATTATAGAAAAAAAGTCTACAAATGACGCGAAAGTCGATTTTAGGGGGTATTTTGGTCCAAAAACAGACCTTAGGGGGTTATAACCGCCCATCGGAGCATGAGACCTAAAAAAATTGAGAGGTCGATTGGTAGGGGGGGTCTCCCTCAAAATCTCAAATCATTTTAGAAGGGGAGGGGTCCCCCCCAACGGGGAGGGGGGGGGGTGTCTGGAATTACGGAAAAACACCTCAAGTATTAATAGACGCCCCCTAATACTACAGATTAGTACAATCAGGAAGTTCCTCAATATTTATTCTTCACAATATTTATTAATACAAGCCTACTTTTCCTGCATTTAAT
>JARYHS010012519.1:117368819-117533724 GCA_031002005.1 Vandiemenella viatica
ATTATTAAAGTGAGATTTTTATCGACCCAACGAGCATTGTGGGTGAGCGGTAATGCTCTGGCCTCGGATTCGGAGAACGGGGTTAGACTCTCCAAAATCTCCAGGCGAATGCAGGGATGCTTACTTCAAAAGGCCCTGGCTGAATTCCTTCTCGTTCCTTGTCCCTTATCCTTGGTGAGATTTTGCCAGTTCCCCCCCCCCTTTTTTCCATTTTGATCTCTCGTAATTAATGGACGCCCCCCAGAGAAAGAATAGCTAGCGGTTGAAGCGTGTGGCGGGTTTGGGTGCCTTATTACTTTAAAAACAAAACATATGTATTTAATTCTTAATCTCAGGGTAAATATAGTTTAAAGTTATTTCAATTGAGAACGGGTTCGTAATCAATTACAATGCATGATATGATTGTTCATCAATAAAAGTTCCATAACCTGGACATTTATTCATGTTAAAATTTACATATGAATTGAACAGATCATTTCGGTCATCATCGAAATATTTAAACTTATAAACAAATTAACAATCAAAAGGACAAAGGCACTTCATTGGTTTTGCTGTAACCACGAAGTTATTTTAATTTATGCTCCGGCTAAAAACTCATTGGGTTTCGGCAGATTGAAACTGTTATATGCAAGTTTCCTTGCCAGGGTCGCTATTTGGGTGAGAGAGTGACTTCGAATATTAGTGCACTTTCCTGATGAAGGTGTTTACCGTGAGTCAGCACAGGGGAAGATACACCAGCACCTGTCTTCACATGAACCACTTCCAATCAAACTTGTGTCCGTGAGGACATAAACACTTATGACTTTTCACGGGTCGCCTCTTGCCGGCTGCCCGCTCGCTTCAGTGACCTCTCGTCTCGAGATCCTGCCGAACGAGTCCCGTTGCCATCATAGCCGCTCACTTCCACAGATCGGGAAGATCCACGGACGTCGATTCAGCCAATCCCGTCCCTTCTCTCTCCCTTCCATCTCCGGAAAACGTCCAGACATGAAAGCAATGTTTTGCATAAAATAGTAACTTATTTTATATTGGAGAATCACCGTCCTTCCCACATACACACTCAACACACACGACCTCTCTTCATTCAGGCTCCCCTGATTGGCCGCGGGTTTAAGTTTCTGGGAATTACAAGTTATCGCCACTTCCTCGGTTTTTCATTGTTCGACAAACACGCCGTGTTTGTATTTCGCCACGGTCTGTCTTCATAAATTGTCGCGACTGCACAAATCACTACTATGAATGTTGGAGGCATATAAATTTCGCTCTTAAGACGACGTTCCTACACAGTCTTTCACTAGTTGACAGTGAGTAGGGTCCCCTTTTGTCAGCGGCTAAACGCCTCGCCAATTTCCGGGAAGATGGGTCACGTAGGTGGCTGACCCCCCTTGGTCACTGTGTCGCTGGCAGTTAACGTCAGCACAGAATAATTGTTACCTGCTGCTTATAACCACGCTAAAAAGATAATGAAATCGTAATGGTCTCATACCATTACATATGCTTCATCGTCCACCAAAAATATATTTGTATATAAAATATATTTTTTTTTTATTGCCATTATTTATTACTGGTACTTTATAAATTCACTTCACATGTTCCCTTTTGAGTTATAAGTTTAGCCTTGTTAACTTTGATATGTCGTGCCTTTTTACATTAGTTACGTTAAACATTAAAATACAATCTCATTGATGATACCGAAATGCTTCTTAATCAAACAACCCCTTCTCAATTTAGTGGGCAACACTGATATACAATACAAATCAATAAAACTTATTAATGTGCTAAAAATAAATTTGACACCCTTTTCAGTCTAGAGTCCCGTTTTTGGAAACTATATTCCGAGTTTCTTTTTTTTTTTATTAAAAAAAACCAGTCGCGTTTTAGTGCAACTATCAGATTAGGTTTCATGAAACTATTTGTGCAATGGTCAATCCTCTCCGGAGTCACAAAATCACAAACACGCTTGCACTCAACATTCATTCTGGGAACACCTTAACCTAATGTTTATACACAATTAATACTACAGCTAAATTGCATTCTAATTCTCTACAAAGGATTAGATATTATTGAAAATTACTGAAAGTAAAAAGGATTCCTACACTACAATATTTGTACGAGCTCTATAACCAACAGTACGACATAACAATTTTTAATCAGCCTGTTACAAAAACAAATGTTTTTCAAAAGCTGAACCAACTATCTTAGGAGATTACCAATCTCGCTGGCTTTTCATATCAGATTGCGTATATGGCGTTTCATTCAGTGATTAAACAACACCACATTGCTTATTGCGAGAAAAAAAAACTTACATATGAGCGGGATACCTTTCCTTACCCTTTTCGATTTAGTCCCATTATATCACATAATCGTGTTTCTTGTGTACTAGGTTCATCCTTGTTTATTTTTGTATGTATTCACGTATGTTTTGTGATGGTAGTTGTATAGTGAAACCTAAATGTCCTGTCTTTTCATTTTGAAAATGCGACATCTTTGAAATATTTGTCCTTGGTGTCTGCGACAAATTAAACGTAATTCTGTGGCAAAAATAAAATATATCTGCGGCAGTCTTCACATGACATATTCGCAGCTCTTACCAATGCAAGGTATGGCTTGATGCATCTTTACATCCAAACTTAGATTACGACTATTAGCCCGTAATCTAACACCATTACTAATGCTATTTAGACTCTTACAGTACTCACTACTGTCAAGTCTACCACACAATTAACATGCCCAAGAAGCTTCTGCAACTAGTGCACAACACAACAATTTCACAGACTAAAGATTCACATTTCATTAATGCGACCTCGCTACTATAAACTTTCAATTTCGGTTTCCATTTACAACCTTCGAACGCTGGTGTTAACACTTCTTACCTTGTACACAAGAAATAATTACTTACTTCCGACATTTATGTGATTACGCGGAAATATATGCTTTTAGACTTCTCGCATTTATGGGTCCGATTGTCTTATCCCCGTCTCTTACTATGTAGGAATTGTTTGCAACGATCTGATCTATAATGAAAGGCCCGTTAAATAGCCAGAAGAATTTTGATATCAGTTTCTTTTCTGGATCGGAAGGACGACTGTTTCTTAACAATACCTGCTGTCCTATCTTATATGTTTGTGTTGGTTGTTTATCGTGAATCATTTTCCTCTTTGAGGCCTTTTCAAGCAAAAACTCATGCGCCCTTCGAACATTCTCTTCATAATTTAAAGGAAGATCCAACCTCGGATGACGTATCAACTTCTCCGACAGCGTTTTGTTCCTGCTCTTAAACTGAAGTCAACAGGTCTAAAAGATGTTGAACAGTTCACAGTATTGTTGAAAAATTCCTCTATCTTAGACAGATGCTTAACCCAAGACGCGTGTTTTGGGCCAATTAAAACTCTTATATACACACTCAGCTGACGCATGTACCGTTCGCTGGGGTTTGAAGCTGGATTCCGAATCGAACAGAAAACTACTCGAATTCCGGCGTCGCTTAGTGCCTTTTTCCATCTAGGACTTCTAAATACGGACCCATGATCTGAAAGCAGAAATTTAGGTCTCCCACAAAGCGGAACATACTTTTCTAAATGATGCGGATTGAACCCTTAGTGTTCAAGCGAGCTACCGGGTATAGTTTGACAAACTTCGTGAAGGCATCTAAAACTAGGAATATGTGTCGAAATCCAAACTGACCAGCAGGAATTGGCCCGAAGTGGTCGACACATAGTAATTGATTAGGTCGTCTGGCACTATTGGTTCATAAGGACCTGCACTCTTTATATTGGGATGTTTCACTTTTTGGCACACGTCACAGGAGCGCGCGCACCAGGCGACACTCTTACTCAATGCCTTGCCGTGGTATTCCGCCCTTATCATCTGGTACAACCTCTCAGTACCAGGATGCCCATACTGTACGTGATACATTTGTGCTATTTTTCCATTCAGCGATTTCGGCAGCCAAATTTTCCAACGACTACAAGCGTCGGTCCTCCGAAAACATACATCGCCCTCCATTGTGCTCAACATAGCCGTATTTCTCACATGCGGCTCTTCGCCATTGATTCCTAGCATGAGGGAAATCACGTACCTTTCGTATATCTGTTTGTTCTTTTTGTGCTATGATCAACTGCTGTCTAAGGCTTGTGGAGGTTGTCCCATCCGCAAGGGTAATAGCCGCGATCAGCACTTCATTTGGCTGCTCAAGTCGTATTTCGTCAGAATCCCTTTCTCTAGGGTGACGACTGATCCAGTCCGCTAGAACATTTTCCGAGCCTTTCAATATTCAATTTCAATATCGAATTCTTGCAAAAACATAGCCCAGCGCGCTATCCTGTTACTTGTAAATCTAGCGTTCCGTAGGAAGACAAGAGCTTGGTGATCCGTCCGCAAATAAGTCTTACATCCCACAAGTAGGACTTAAATTTTTGCACCGCAAAATGTATAGAAAGCATTTCTAATTCACTCACATAATATTTTATTTCTGCTGGTTTAAGCGTACGACTAGCAGTCGCGATAATACGCAAATTTCCTCGGTCGTCTCGCTGTTGTAAACAGCAGCCTAAACCTAAAATGCTGGCATCTGTGTACAAATAGTATGGTTTCGAAAAATCAGGGTGAGCCAAACATATGTCTCGTTTCAAACATCCTTTTTATAGCAGAAAATGCCTCCTGTTGTGGTTCCTGCCATTCCCACCTTTTACCTGCCTTCAATAACTCATATAGGGGCTGAAGTATCTTGGCAAAATTCGGAATATTCCCCCTATAATACGCGCAGATACCGAGGAAACTTCTCAACTCCTTCAGTTTCGTAGGTGCTGGCATTTCTATTATTTCACGAATTTTCTCCGGAGAAGGCGTCACCCCCTCTGGCGTGATTAGAAAACCCAAGTATTCAACTTTGTGCGTGCATAGTGTCGTTTTGTCCGGGCGTAATGTTAAACCACTCTTAATGATTACATCAAACAACATTTCCAAATGCAACACATGCTGTTCGAAAGTCTCTGACGCTATTAAAAGATCATCGACGTATGCTGTGCAAAATTCTTTAACTTCCGGCGGCAATATGTAATTCATTGCCCTAATGAATGAACTTGAAGAATCGAGCAACCCGAAAGGCACGCGACAAAAACAGAACTGACGACCTTCAAACACAAATGCCGTATACGGCTGACAACTAGCTTCGAGTTCCACTTGATTAAAGCCTGACGTCACATCTACTGTAGACAGCCAGCGCTTGCCGTGGAATCGCGTAATCAAATCCGGGATTCTTTCTGATCGTTCTCCGTCTGCTTCGATTCTGAGATTTAGCATACGGGCATCTAGACAGAGCCTGAGCTTTCCATCCCGTTTCGTCACAAAAGTGATCGAATTAAGATGTTTCGAGGCTTTCGGAACAATTATCCCATTTTGTTCTAATGCAGCAATTGCCTCCCTAGCGGGTTGTCTAAGTTTCTGGGGCACTCCGTAAGTATGTCCCTTTAAAGGACTCGTATCTGTGACTCTAAACTTATGGATAAAACCTTTTATTTTTCCCGGTCTATATGAAAAAGCTTGTAGGTTGTTTTCTAATAAAGAATGCAATCTCTCCTTTTGTGGCCCTATTAAACATTCATTTTTCTCAACATTTTTTCTTAACACGTCGGCAATGATTTGCCTTTCGTCCGACAAGGCACATATGGAAATATTTTCATCCTGGAAAGATTCCGGTATCACCTCTTTCTTAGCAACGATTGCCATGCTTTGACTTCCGGTATTAGAAGTTACCGCATGTATCCACGGTACCGCTTCTGGCACTAGATTCTGAATAGTTCCATTTCCCCAATCCATTATCACTCGTTGTTTCTCAAGTACATCGCAACCAATGATAGCTTCTTTCGCCAATCCGGGGATCACTATTGCGGACAGCGTAAGAACGTTGTTAGCAATCTTTATCGGTATCAGTATCTGATGAGTTACCTTTTTCTCCCTTGCTCCGAAAGCTGGGACGAGCGTTATCCCAAGGGCCGGAATGATTTCTAACCTTGGTTTCTTTGCTCTTAAATGCAACATAAACTTTTGGGATACCGCCGTAATCTGTGATCCAGAATCGAGAAGGATCGTAGTATCTAATCCGTACACGTTGGCTTTAATTTGGGGACACCTCGCTCTTGAAACAGACCCGTTACTTTGTACAACGTCCCCGTCATCACTAGCATTTTCAGGGCCCTCACTTCTCCAATAGCTAAGGCTGTTAATGCAAATCTCATTAACCGCCTCGGCATCCCCACGAAATTCTCATAGTTTAAAGGATTCTGCTGTTGAAATGTCTCGACACTGTTCAGTAGATGGTACTGAAAAGCTTTCTTGTGATCCCATATCGGTCCGGTTTTCAATTACTATAGCATTTACATCCTGCTTTACTCCTTGGTATTGAGTTTTGCCTCCAGGACGATTTTCGCCATTCCAATGACCCTTATTGTCTTTTCGGAATGTTTGTGGGTTTTGATTATTACTATTATAAGGACGATGTTTGTCTTTATTATAACCTACCCTGTTATTGTTCGGACTCCCATTCTGTTGATAGTTTGTTTGGTCCCCCTTTCTTTCGTGCCCATGTGTGGCTCTTTCTCCGATGCTATCTAAGTTTCTTAGTGTTTCCAAAAATTGAGAAACATTTGTTATGATTGCCGGATTTATGTGGGCTTGAACCAACGGAGAAAAGTGTGTAGCAACCGCAGAAATAAATTCCGATTCCGACATAGGCTGGTCAAGATATCTCGACAGTACTATTAAATTTTCCACGTACGTTTCCATGGAAGAATTTGCCATTGGTTCATATTTACCCTGGTACAACCTCATTCGAGTTTTATTCTGATGTTTATGTGACCAGAATGATTTCAAAAATAAATCTTTGAATTCGCTGTAGGACATCTCTAAATCACAGGAAACAGAAAACCAAGAATTATATTGATCTAGCATGCACTGTTTGATTATTAATAATTTCAAATTCTCAGGAACATTTTTTATTTTGAAATATGTTTCCAATTCTGACAACCATGCCTTTGGATTGGTATCAAATTTCGAACCAAACTTTGGAAGTTTTAGATCGATGTGCACCTGATTAGAATAGACCTGTGTTACTGTGTTTGTCCCGTGCATTCCCTGTGAATTCTTTAATAATTTTACTTCTCCCTCTACTTGCTGATATTTTAAAGTAATTTCCTCTTGGAATCTTTTGTGATCTCCAATAAGATTACTACTATCATCTTTCAGAGTGATTATAGAGCTAGCTACATTGTCTACCCTAGTATTCATTTGTGTGATTTTCCCTTCTATCTGACCTTGAATTTCATGCACGAAATCTGTTACTTGTCCGATAGAACCTCTTGTTTCAGTTTGGATGTGTTCAACCTTGGAATTAATTGAATCAATTTTAGTGCTAATGGTTTTATTTTCCTTATGTAACCGGTCACATGTGTTGGACAGTTCTACAGTCTTTTCGGAAATCTGATCTAGCTGTGTGTTCACATTGGTTTTGAAACCATTTACTTCCGCCCTTAATTCGGAGTGAACGTCTGAGAATTTTTGTTCTAAATTTTTCTGCATATCATCCTGTCGTTTTTCTAAAGAGTCAATCCTGCTATTTGTACCATCTAACTTTTCAGCCAAAATGTTGAGCCCTTCTTGAGATTTTTGAAAGTTAGAAGCTAAATCCGCTTTCATTTCAACCTGAGACTTTTCAAAGGTCGAAGTTAAATCCGCTTTCATTTCAACCTGAGATTTTTCAAAGGTCGAAGCTAAATCCGCTTTCATTTCAACCTGAGATTTTTCAATGTTTTTGCGTAAGTCTGTCATGGATTGTGCTATATTTTGTAAGAAGAACATTATATTTCCTTCATTCTGTAATGCTGAAGGCACCTGATTCCCTTGTGAACTTTGTGTTGATGTGGAGGGATTAGCCACGGGTGATGTTTCAATTACAGTGTCTTGTGCATCAGAACTTCCCTGCGCAGTCTCATCCATAGTTACAGTTGAGTTAGAACTTTCTTCTGATCTATCAATACTGATTGAATTTACACTTAAGTTGTCCGAAAGATTAGTGTTATGTTCTGCAGTTTCACTGTTCATTAACCTCGTTTCTGTACTTTCAATTTGCTCCCCCTTATTTTCATTGTTATTTTTCATTTCGGAATTTTGATTAACAATTCTGCCTATTTTATTGATATGACGTCCAGATCTCAGAATCATAGAACCCCTAACACGTAATTAAATGTATGAATCCCGACAATACAAGTAAAATTTTCTCCCGCACAATACAAATTAAATTCACACGCAACATGAAATTTTACGTCAATAACACAGAATTAGAAAAAAATGTCATTTCCAAAGCCTACCCTTTTTTTTAACAAAAAAATCATCGAACACCATATATGCAATCAGGATATTCAAGTCAACGCCGTTTAAACATATATGAAATATGCCACATCAATGAATACAAGACAAGAACAACATCATAAAATGGAACATCCAATACCATAAAAACACAACATCAGACATGTAATGCACAGAAATAAATCACAGTGTCAGCAATCACTTGTACAATCGTCAGCCATCCGCTACGAAATTTACTAAACATCGATTTTAGCAGCATTCTTTACCGCTGTAAATAAATTTATATTAGTTATTGCAGCTGGCTCCTCCATTCGTCCTCCTGAAAGTTTAGACAACAACACAAATTTATGCATGATAACTATCAGATAAATTGCACTATATTCTCACTCAAATTTAAATTTTATCCAACGGATTAAAATTGAACTCGAGCCCCACACGTTAGGCGTCAATGAAGCGTGTGGCGGGTTTGGGTGCCTTATTACTTTAAAAACAAAACATATGTATTTAATTCTTAATCTCAGGGTAAATATAGTTTAAAGTTATTTCAATTGAGAACGGGTTCGTAATCAATTACAATGCATGATATGATTGTTCATCAATAAAAGTTCCATAACCTGGACATTTATTCATGTTAAAATTTACATATGAATTGAACAGATCATTTCGGTCATCATCGAAATATTTAAACTTATAAACAAATTAACAATCAAAAGGACAAAGGCACTTCATTGGTTTTGCTGTAACCACGAAGTTATTTTAATTTATGCTCCGGCTAAAAACTCATTGGGTTTCGGCAGATTGAAACTGTTATATGCAAGTTTCCTTGCCAGGGTCGCTATTTGGGTGAGAGAGTGACTTCGAATATTAGTGCACTTTCCTGATGAAGGTGTTTACCGTGAGTCAGCACAGGGGAAGATACACCAGCACCTGTCTTCACATGAACCACTTCCAATCAAACTTGTGTCCGTGAGGACATAAACACTTATGACTTTTCACGGGTCGCCTCTTGCCGGCTGCCCGCTCGCTTCAGTGACCTCTCGTCTCGAGATCCTGCCGAACGAGTCCTCGTTGCCATCATAGCCGCTCACTTCCACAGATCGGCAAGATCCACGGACGTCGATTCAGCCAATCCCGTCCCTTCTCTCTCCCTTCCATCTCCGGAAAACGTCCAGACATGAAAGCAATGTTTTGCATAAAATAGTAACTTATTTTATATTGGAGAATCACCGTCCTTCCCACATACACACTCACACACACACGACCTCTCTTCATTCAGGCTCCCCTGATTGGCCGCGGGTTTAAGTTTCTGGGAATTACAAGTTATCGCCACTTCCTCGGTTTTTCATTGTTCGACAAACACGCCGTGTTTGTATTTCGCCACGGTCTGTCTTCATAAATTGTCGCGACTGCACAAATCACTACTATGAATGTTGGAGGCATATAAATTTCGCTCTTAAGACGACGTTCCTACACAGTCTTTCACTAGTTGACAGTGAGTAGGGTCCCCTTTTGTCAGCGGCTAAACGCCTCGCCAATTTCCGGGAAGATGGGTCACGTAGGTGGCTGACCCCCCTTGGTCACTGTGTCGCTGGCAGTTAACGTCAGCACAGAATAATTGTTACCTGCTGCTTATAACCACGCTAAAAAGATAATGAAATCGTAATGGTCTCATACCATTACACGGTGCACCTTATATGATACCTGAGCTGAATACTTGTCGGCCTATGTCCAATTCTTTGTGTTAACAACCCAACGTCCCGCCGTGCGGCCGGCTGATCCCTCGCTTTTGAGGCAGGTAGTCGATGGGCATTGTCGTGTGACAGGGCCTACCCGCCCTCAACTATTCCTTTGAGAGTTGCGTCCAGGAAGTGCCAACAAAAAGGTTTACTCCGCTGTTATTTTGGCCCTCGTCAATGCGAATTGTCTCTTTTCACTCCCGACCCTTCCTATTTTTTGGGAGCAGCAGTGGAGCCACCGTGGTATTGATACATGTTGGTATTCGTAGAGATCTTATCTTAAAATTTAGTTTGCCTATTTATAACTGCAGATGAAGAGAATGTAATAGAAATGCTGATAACTTTTTATTTGCTAAAATCTGGTTTAACAACAAGGAAAAGTTCTGTGAAGTGCCCATGGAAGTTTTCGAAAACCTTATAATTATAGAGTTTAGCTGTACTGCAGTAAAGAAAAAATCAATTGGGATGATCTCGCGGCCTAGTGAGAGAGATTCCATTTCCCGCGCATCCCGCCTCTTTCATTGCTGGATTTAAAGTTTAACGTGGAATCCGAACTAAGTACCCACACTTTTAAAGCAAAATCCGTAAAACATAAATTTGGAGGCGAACGCCTTAATCACTGTTCTGCAAGACCGCTTTGTCCCACAGTGACGTTAATATTAAAATAACTTAATTTTTAGTCTCTTGGCGTGTTTCTGCTCTTTGTTCCTCTTAGATCTGTTTTCCGTACTTATTCCATGGTCTTTCATCATAACTGGAGACACTCGTATTGAATGGAGTGAAAATACTAACTTATACAGTGGTACTAATCAGATTACACCGATTCGTTCCAGGAGACCCAACAATTTTTATTGAATATTGGTGTCGAGAACGTGAGATCGTCATCGGTTTAAATTGTGTACCGGTGTGCTGACATCTTGACTACCGTTTTTGACAAATGTTCTACGACCTCCTTCAAGTTTATCGTTTTACTAGCTCTTTGTTTTGATTCCACTTTTAAAAAAAATCTCCTTCACACAGTAGGATGATTGGTTTTGAAGCAACATTGACAGATTTGAATTGCGTGGTAATTATAACATATATAATATCTACCGTAATATAGTTAATTTTTTAATAAACTAGACCCCGACTAGGCCTGAATACCTGTCAAATTTTAATAAGGTAAATTCTAGTTTCAATTTGCCGCATACCTACAATTCAACATGGAATCAAAGCCACGGACCGTGCTGGCATATTCATATGATCAAAGCAAATCTCGTAAAAATTCCATGTCCCAACGGGATTTGAACGTGAGATCTTGTTTTGTGGGCGAGTGTCTTAACACTGAGCTACCACCTCTCAAATTTTAAGAAATCTGGTGGCTCCTATCTTTCTCTCCATCCAGAGTAGCGCGTTTAAACACAATGCGACACATCATCCAGTAATAAACCGAACAAAATCAGTTTTGTGATAGGGCGCTGCTAAATTCTTATGCTAATTAACGCTATCCAGTATGTAGTGAGAGAACATTAAATTTGTTCAGTCCAATAAAAACAATTATTTTTAATGCTCGGCGGCATGATTTTGAGGAGAAAGTTGTGCTGTAGGTCATGGCACAGATTCTGCTCGCTGGAGCACGCCGTTATTCAGAGTGACTCATTACATTTCGCGAATGTCTTTTTGCACGTTTTTGCAAGATTCCGTCAAAACTCGTCTCAGATTCTTAGATCCTACAGATTTCCTAATGTTTGACGTCGCAACTTAGAGGTTAAGGAAGGTTTGTAGTGCGAAGTCCGGTAGATGTCTCATTTATACTTTAACCACATTTTGATACCCCTGTTACGTGTTTTCTGGATTCTCTTGGGAAGCTCTTCGTATGTTGCTTAGGATGTGCACACCTAAATCCACAGCTCTTGGTCGATTTATTGTTTCAATCGCACTCCCGCATTTGCTTACTGACGTAGTCTCCACAGCGGTTGTAGAAAGAAGAGTTAGGTGCTGGTTGAATTCTTGCTGCTGGTGTTCGGCAGTAATGCTGTAAGAGTATGCCGAGATTTACATTTATTCTCTGAAATCTACAAAACTGTAGTAGGCATAGGGTGTTTCCCATTTAACTTTGTATGTTTTAATTGCTAGCGACGCACAAAAAAAAATAGTACTCAGCTGCAGGCACTTTCCAAAGTGACCACTACTATGGTGGAGAAACGATGACATTCACTTAGCAAGGCACGTTTTTCCTTTACAAAGGCAGACAAGGCAGAAGAAAGATAACGTCCAACAGTGACCGACAGCAACCTTTACGTGGCAGTTTCACAGTTGGTTCCAAGACTATTTGGTTTTCACATCCGCTAAGCTATACGAAAGATCTCGCCCAAGAACGAAAAAAACCTATGTCTCAAGTCAACATTTTCTTCTTTGTAAATCATAAGAAAGGGTTGGAAAATTTTTGTTCAGTCATTAAAATATGTTTCATATCTGATTTAAAAAAAAAAAAAAAAAAAAAAAAAAAAATCCCAGTTAGGTTCTCCTCACATCACTCAATAGTTTAGAGATTTGAGGATAACATTTTTCATCGCTTAAATCGTTTAGAGTGTCAACGGCCAGCTGTATGCCAATGAGTTCAGTACCACTATCGTCCTGTAAGTAAATTACATTTTTACCCTCTTGAGATGTAATTTATATTCAGCCCTTCCATTACAGTTCTACCTGCACGTGTGTTGCCTTTGAACGCAGTTCGGTTTCTAGTTCAAAACGCAAGTGCGTGGAGTGCATTTTTATTGCCGCGCTTTGAGCTTAAAATACTGTCCTTTTTTATGTATAAAAAAAAGTTAATTTTGAACGCCTCTCGAGTCTTTTAAGCATTAATTCGACCGTGATCATCCTGACCACATAAAAACGACTAGGGTTCCAGCAGGCAGGAAGTATTGAGGGCTTGCTAGGTTCTGATTTTGAAGCCTAGTGAGAGGACCTTCTGCTTGGCGTCGCCCTCAAATTAATTTCCGAGGCGCCTTTGACGGTCTGTGCCGCTTGTTAGCGTCGCTGCCGGACCAATGGGCGATTCGCTCTTGCCCCCGTCACGCTTCGCTGATTTCCTCTCACAGCTCTGTATTTCGACGTTTTAATTGCTGTCCTCTGGATTCGTTTATTTTCAAGTGGTCCTTTTAATTCTGTATCGGCTCCCTCTTCTGACTGCCTCGTTAATGACCGCCACTCGAGTGCTACGAAAGTAGAGTTTTATTTTCCGAGATATCGATTTGTAGAAAAGTACTTCGCTCTAAATCGTGGTAAAGTCTCGATTAAATAAACAAGACATTTTGTGTTTCAAACGAGTTCAAAAAATCTTCCTGTGTCAACAATTCGCACTTAACGTGTATGCCACATTAAAAAACTTCTTTTGTCACATCTGGATTTGGAGCAAATTGGGAATTTTTGTATTTTCCAGATATTGTAACACCAAATGTAGTAGAGAAAGTAAGTGATACAATGATTTTGTCTTTAGGTGCATGTTCCGGGATTTTTTTGTTTTTGTTTTTTTTGGAATGTCAACTTTGTGCAGCTATTGACACAATACATAGGAAGGACTGGCCCACTAAGAAGGAAATTCGGTCCATTACACGGTTCGCCATGGAATCTTCTGTTGCCGTACCATGTTCTTTGCTATAGTCACCGCATTCTTAGTAGTAAGCTACGACTAACCAACTTTTGCATTTGTGTATTTACAGTTTCAGTAGTCCTTAGATCAGTCTGGCACTCCTGCTTTCAAAATTGAGGATCCCGGATTCAAATCCTGGTGGGGCCAGGAGTATTTGAGAGTTCTGCTTGATCATGTTCGGTCTTGGCAGTCGGGGAATGTGCTGCAAATAGAAACTGTCACCAGGTCGTAAGATCAGACAAATTTATCTTTTACTCATACCAAGAATAAAATCTGGTTAGTACAAGAACAAATACCACAAATCTTCTCATTACCATCTCCTCAATCCAACGACCTTCCAGTTGTGCTTGCTAGAATTTCCCACAAACGACGGATTTCTATCTCCATTGTGTTTCTGGTTACAAGCAAGATGAACCTCTCTTACACTTAGCAACTTAATTTCTTACTAGCTAACATTATGCTACCAGAGTTGACTTTGTGATTAGTAGTCCAGCAGATTCAAAGACGAGATTGTTCTGGCCTGTCATTTGGAAGGATGCGGGATCGAATCCCGATCCGGCCATCCAGATTTGGATTTTCAATGGTTTCCTCATATCACTCCAGGCGAATGCCAGGATGGTTCCTTCAAAAGACAAATTTCTTCCTGTTCCTTTTCCGCCTCTAGTGACGTCGACGAGACGTAAAGTCATAAGGGAGCGTCCATTAATAACGTGAGGCGTGTTTCCGGAATTTCGGACCCACCTCGTGGTGAGTCTTCGTGAAATCTAGTTTTTTTTTTTTTTAGCTCTACCATGCTCCAAAAATTTCAAACCCTCACTTGAGATTTCCGTTGACCCCCTCCCCCTTGGTGAGATTTCGCCGGACCCCCCACCCCCTTATTTTACCTCATGTCATTAGTGGACGCCCCCTAAGCTAAAAAGGGGGCGGTGAGACTTTTCTGAATAAAACCGGCTCGGTAACCGCAACATTAGGTTCAATAAGTTCAGCCAATATTCCCTTACAATCGTTGTTTTCCCGACGTCTAGGCAGGACAAAAAGTCGGCTCGCATGTACAGAACCTTCAGAGTATGAGTATTGCGTTGTCAAGCAGTCTCCAGGTACGCCTGTCTGAACTTGACAACAAACCATAACAGGCCAGCTCGGGTCTCGCAGTTTTTGTACTCCGTAATTAGTGGTAACATATTAAACCTCATATCATGATGGTTCCCAAATATGTTGTCAACGCTGGTCATCTGCCTTTCATGGTTACTCATTGCAATTACGATATCTGTTAAACCAGCAGGAATTTAGTTAGGTCTGTTGTGAATTTTATACTTGTGACAATTCTTTGTAGTTACTGTTACATGTAGTAAGAACAAACCTACACGAAAATGCTTTTGGTGTTAGAGACTCGAAACATGAGGACCGCCATGCGTTGGCTATTTTCCAAAAATCATCTCTATGAAGACTAGAAAGGCAGGTTGTTGCCAAGCTGCGGACACCTAAAAATGTTTGGAACACTCAAATTACAACCATTTTTGAGTCGTCATTGGATAAACAAAATAACATAAGTATAGAATTGGTAAGGAAGATAGTTTCCAAGGCAGAAAAATCGCAAATATCTTAAGAAGGCTTGGAAGATGTTGGAAATTAGGTGCTGAGTCCATTTTTTCTAAATGAGACTGATAATAACTGAGAAATTAGATATCATTAACAGTTTGTCCCACGAAGCTTGCCAGTGTCATCTTGCGTGTAGCTTCAAACTTATGACTGATCTCTTTCGGAAAATAACGTAAGTGAACACTAAGATGCTGCACATTCCATATTATCGACAATTTGGTTTTTGTTTTTCAGTAAAATATGGAACTAAGGTCGATCGGTTGTTTTGTGCACCGTTGTTCCTCTAGCTATTCTAGCAGTTAGTTTTCTAAGATATTTTTGTTCAACAAGATTACTCCGCAGGTGGATTGGTCTTAGGAATCGATAGGAAGTCACATTAAAAATAAAAAGAAATCCTGTCAGGAGAGTCTCTTTAATACAATGATTGCACAGAGTAGTGCGTAAGGTTGTATGGTAGTTCCAATATTCCAATTGTATACCGTGCAGCAAGGGCCTGTGGTAGCTGAAGTTAACATATCTACATCACGAACTGTTTCGCATTCAAATATTTAGCGAAATTCAAATCGATGTTGCCGAGTGTTGCAGGAACACGAATTGTCACGGGTATCATATCGAACTGCGTGAACACGGAAGTTGTGCAGCACTGCCTTCTCGCTGTAGGCGCTGTAGTCTCTTGAGTAGACGACGGGGACATGAATCAGGGCTTCCAACGGCGTTGTGATGTTACGAATGCCGGTCGAGTATTGAGCCAGCGACGAGTGTATCAGAATGTTTATATTCTTTATCCACTTGACAGAGCGATGTAAATCGATACCAGTGCGAACTTCAGTTCTCCGTGCAGGGTCACTTTGACCATGCAGACATTGCCGACGCGTGGTTCAATCAGTCGAACCCCCAATGGGAGCGCGAACCTGTCGCATCCATATTCAACTTAGCTGTCTGTCAGATTCGACATTTCTATAGATGGCAACGCCACATGCAGACCGATTGCGGCCACCATGCTGATTAATCACTAGCCGCAAACTATGAGTCCGCAGTCGTCATCCGTTCAGGTCTCCAAGAGTGCGAGATAGTCCAAACGACGGAGGATTCGGTCCGTAACTGTCTTGGACGGCCACTATTTTAAGTACACGTACGTCGTTCGCCTAGCAATCGTTAACCGCTGCGTAATGATGATTCTACTCAGCTGCGAAGTCGGTGTTTGTTGACGGTATGTAACCAATTGGGTATATTCTTGACGATCTCGCCTCCAAGTTATGGTAGAATAGATGATCACGTTTATCCAGTATGTACAGCCATTTTATCGAAGTGACACAGTTCAGTGTTACGCACAACAGTTGGGATTTGCCATTTCCAATGGTAAGCAACTTTCACATCTTTTCTATCACCGTACAAAGACGTCTGCACGTGATACACAGACGATTGTCCAATCGTCGGGCTACAGGTACACTAGATGTAACTCAGCACAGGCGCCTTTCGCCGTTTTCGCGTTTTCTTTCCTAAGCCACTGTAGCCCTCGCATTCACCCGGAACCGCAATTTGGATTACTTTCGATGCGCGTTTTGCTGTGACAGGAGCTTTTGTATAATTTTCTAGTTATAATGATAAGAAATTGTGAATTATTTTGAGATTTTGAAGTTAATGTTTTCATGTTTATTCTGGCGATTATTTTACTTCACTTTAGATCTTAGGGGTGTCCATTAATTACATGAGGTGTTTTTCCGGAATTCCGGATGCCCCCCTCTGGTGAGATTTGTCGGACCCCCCCCCTTTATAAATGACGAGAGATTTTGACGGAGAACAACTCCCCCCCCATCGCTAATCGACCTCGTAACTTTTTGAGACTTTTTTCAGGGTGGTTAACCCCCACCCCCCCCCCCAACCACCCATAAAGTCGGTTTTTGGACCATATACACCCCCCTAAAGTCGACTTTCGCGTCATTTGTAGATTTTTTTTTTAGCTCCATCATCCTTCAGGAATTTCAAAACCTCACCCTCCCCCCCTTTTTGGTGAGGTTTCGTGAGATTTCGCCGGACGTCACCCCCCCCCCCACCCCCATTTCATCTCACGTAATTAATGAACTCCCCCTTAGTAGTACTCCGTGAGCTCTTCACAAAAACACCAGGAATCAAAGTCTTAGCTGTTTTCTTCTGTGAACGTCTTGTCGGCGTTCGGGCGTAGGTGGTTCATATGGAGAATGTTATCCCTCCATGACCACGCCTGGGAAAATGAACTGGGGTGGTGGTCTCCTGTTGCTTTCACCAGTGTTATATTGTTCATAATTGTTGTTGTAAATGTGGATGAGTGATAGTGTTTTTTGTGGATGAAAGCGCTATTCACCATCATGGTTCCGCAACCATACTGAGTCAACGAGGCGGGCTATTTCATTGGTACCATAGTTTAAATTTTTGCACAGAGTAAAATTTTACCTAACACGCGTATGCGCGCACGATGGTGCTAACGGTGAATCGCATTCAACACGGCAAATACGTAAATAAGTTACCCGCGATGGACTGAATCGTTACTCCCGCATTGTTGAATAGTTCAACCTACCACAAGCGAATAGACGTTTTCACATCACAAAATACGATTAGTTATTGGACGGCATAAATTGCTTATTCAGGACAGAGTTAATAGCGCCTTATGTTATACTAGTCGACTATCCTTACATCAGCTGTCTTGAATGTTTGTTCAGTTCTCTACCAACCATTGAGACACCTAACAGCAACAAAACACGAAACTGAATAGAACTGGGCGCGTTACCTCTTATTGATAACTAATTGCATTCTTAAAAGAAAAAAGTTAAATTGATTTACAGTATACAATTACGAAAATAATAATTGTAAAGTGCCGAACCTTGTGGATCAACATAACGTTCTAGCCTGGCGTTGGAGGGTGCGGGTTCGCTGTCAGATACGGATTTCTGTGAATTCGAAATCACTTTTTAACTGATACTTGTATGGTTTCTTCAAAATATTATGATAGATTTCCTTCCAGTTCCTACTCCACAATCTTCTCCATATTAAAAAAAAATATATAATATAAAGATCATTAAATTAAAGTTGATTGTTTAGAGATGTTTCATGGAATTAAATTTAAGACATACCAGTTAGTACGTTGTTAAAAAGAGCTAAATTCTTATTCGGGTCAGCTGTCAGCTAAACTGATGTATAAGCATTTGTGTTATTTTACTATAAACGGCAAAAAAATCTGTTGAACTAATAAAAGATGGGGGCAACGACAATAACAGCGTTGAATTTTTTTTTTTTTTTTCCGATAGTGGAATAGTCACCAATATATTCCTGAAACAGAATAACGCAACACGCATTACCACGGGCGTTTCTTGCCGCTATAGTGGTGTTGCATGTCTTGGCTACTGTACGAATCGTTTAGAATAATAAGCGCTTAGACCTCGTATGTCTTCCCCCCACTTTTTCATTTGTGCAAAAAGCTCTTTATATAATACCTTGATCTGATTTTGCAAATGCGGCCTTGCGTGTTGTCGGGTTAAATTATCGACAATTGGCTACAGGGAAAGCTGGTTAGTTACCGATCCCCTCGCTAATATGTGCTAGATTATCGAAGCCAATCGAATGAGAGTTTAACATCTAAGCGTGGACTTCGGGGGACACCGGTTCGATCCCCGATATAGTTTAGTCTTGGTTTCCCTGAATCACACTAGGAGAATTACGATGTTACTGCCAATCTCTTGACTGCTGTAAATGACCACGGCTTCGACGAGCCGAAAAGATTATTTTATTATTATTATTATTCTGGGATAGAAATATAATGGCTCAGCGGATTCGATGAAACTGGTTCCCCGAGAAAGAATGAGATCATAAATATTAGAATTTCCGTGCCGTCAGTTTTGCAGTTTTTTCGAAGACCCAGAAGAAATGTAAAGAGCTTTAAGGCGCCACCATATCAATTTTAAGCAATAGCTCCAATGGTCTTCACACTGCTAATTTTAGCATGAAAAAGTAATAGAAATTTATGCTAACTGCAAACGGATAACTATATTCATTTACAGCCTCGAAATATATCTTCATAGTTTTTAACATCCGGAAAAGACTAACAAAAGAAAAATTGAATTCATTTGAGGCGAATTTTAATATGATAACTTGTCACTGCATTATTTTTCATAGTGATCCGTAATTTTGGTTTTGACTAACCGTGAGCGACCGTAAACCCACAAAATTGTATTGTTAATACAAGCGTGCTCTTTTCGTCTCGCTGTAAAACTTTTAAAACTTAAATGCAGTATATGTGAACACACAATCTCTGACTAACAAAGATGATGCTGGGATTATATTTTTAATGTTCTGCTGAATGCGAATTATGTGCGCTGTTATTTTGTTGGCGGCTACGGTGCAGCCGTAATTACTGGAAATTGCGTCAGTGCAGTGGTGCTACAGGGGGGGGGGGGCAGTCTCCTTGCCAGGACTCCCCCCCCCTCTCGTGTTAATTACACGGAGTAGCGTTTTGTGTCGTGTGGCACACGTACACGGAAACGCTTTATTGTTATAAGCAAAGGCAGGCGTCAGTTGGTAAGCGATTCACAGCTTGCGGTGCTCCACTGGGGGCTCATTAAAATCCTCCCACTCGCTTCTCGAGGGAACGAACCCAGGTTGCAGTAGAATTCCAGTCCCAGTATTTTCGTTTAGTTGTATTTCTAACATGCTTGTAGTGTATGCCCCTCTCGCGCTTGAAGAAGCAATTTAATAATCTCGAGTGCGCACATTATTTCTGACATGCAAATCGTATGTTTTTTTTCAGTTGACAGGAATGTTCTTTTGAATGTAAGATATTGAGGAGGGAATCTGCGAAGAAGCATGCAGTATTAACGTTTGAAACGGAAAGTGATAAGAGGAGATTCTAAAGTGATTTGGTGATTGATTCATATATAATTAAAAATTTGCCGCTTTATGCAATAGGCCAAAACTATTAGAAGTATTCATAAAAATACAATTTCACGATCTCTTCAAAAAAAAAAAAATCTCCCTTAAGTTTGGCAAGGAACACTGTCAGTTGTCTGTGGCAGAAATTATTAAATAAACATTCGAATTGTTACAGTGTATAATGAAATTGTAGAAAAGTTGTCTTTACATCAAAGTTGTTTCAATAAGAGTAATTGCGATGTACGCTAATGCTGATGCAAATGCAAAACCGTAAATTTTGGAATTTTTGTCTTGTCTGTCCACGCATCATAAAAGGCCTAATGGACGGATTTTAACAAGATTGTACTCAGCAGTAGCTTATGTCAACAGTTTGCATATAAAATACTTTCTATCCAGATTAAATAACTATAGTAAATTCTGATATTTTTGTGCACACACCAATGAAAAAAACTATCAAAATATACGTATTGATAGCTTATGTCATTAGTTAACATACCGGATACTTTTTATCGGGATAAGTTACGTTTTTGTCCAAGAAAACGTCAACAAAAATACACTTGCCTGAAAACAATATATGGATTTTAATGAGTTGTGCATAGTTTATGTATATATTAAGTTTCAACAGCGGTCTGGTATCTCAGTAGTTAAGGCTTGCAAAAGTTCAGGATCCGGTCCCGGGTTCAAATCCCGGTGGGTCTAGGAATTGTTAAGAGTTGTGTTTGATCTTATAAGCTGCGCCAGGACGTTACGTTGCTCGAATTCCATGTTGAACTGTAGGCCCCGAAGGAAAGGAACTGGCCGTCGTACCTCTGACACAATGCCTCCATCGAGATCCAACCTGCATGGTGGCTATACGCCTCGTCGACGTCGAGGTCATTAGAGGCGGGACAAGGAACGGGCAGGAATTCGGCCATGGCCTTTTGAAGGAAGCATCCCGGCAGGATCCAATCGACCTTCGGATTGTGGACTGAGTTAGTTTTTTAATAAGTTTACATAGTAACCATTATAAGAACTATGCAACAAAGAAAAACGTAGCTGATGGATGTGTACTTCTTACTCTCATTTAGGCGGAAAAAACGTGTTATTGTTCAAAAATCAAGGTTTTTGCAGCTGATTTTTATTTTTCACTCATTGTCGCTGGAGTTGAGCTGTTACATTTCACAAATTTGAAAGTTTATTCACCTAAATATTCTGTACAACGAACAAAAATCATCCTGCAACTTAGTTTGCGCTGATGACGTATTAACTCCAGTTTAAGCTGTGAGAAATTAGTTACTAACGTTTCAGAATCTGTTGTTACAAGACTCTGAACAATGTCAGACATACTCATTTGTGGTTAGTTATTTGGACGTCGTGTTCATTTGTATTATGAAACGTATCAGACCAGTAGCAGAAAAGCGAGCGCGTTGTACGTGACAGCAATAGGGTCATAAACACAACTTTGCTGGTCATGTGTCTATTGCACGAAATGGATGATGAGAGAAATTAAGAAGGACAAAGCACTCTTTCTAAGTGTTAATTTCGTAATTATTTTCGTGGAATCTAGTATTCTGAAGATTGAAAGAAATTTATTGCAAATATGTATGCATAAAATCGACCATTAATGTTTGAAGACGGTGTTCTACCTACTCGTGTTTCATTTACCCACCGAGCGTGGTGGGCGAGCGGTTGAAGCTCTGGCCTCGCGTTCGGGAGGACGCCGGTTCGAATCCCCGTACGAGCATCCAAATTTGGGTTTTCCATAGTTTCCCCAAATCACTCCAGGCGAATGCCGAGATGTTTCCTTCAAAAGGTCATGGCCGAATTCTTTTCAATTCCTTGTCACCAGTCCCACCCCGCCTCTAATTACCTCGATGTCGACGAGGCGTAAAACCATAAATAAATAAAAAATTACGGAAGTCAACAAAATCGGGTAAATATGCTGCCACGGTGATGCAAATCCAAATATTAATTTATCTTTCTTTAAAAGAAGATATTTAAAAGGATGTTAGCACCCTCTGTCACACACCCAAGTACAAATTATGAAGTATCAAGGCATACAATGTTACTAATCATTATAATATTACTATCATATATGTTTTCACTTTTTCAGGTAAAATAGAACATAAAATGCTTCATTTAATTTTATCCATAATTCGCTATATTGACGTGACTGTATTAATCAGACAAAAGGTAGAATGAGAAACAGCCTTCAGTCACTAGAATACAACTTTTATTGTATTACACAATGCATTTCGGACCCTGTGGATCCATCTTCAGGTTACTATGGTATTTACATTTGGTTTTAAATTTTCCTTAAGCGAGATTCGTGCCTAGTAAAGTTTGTTCCTGCGCTGAAAAATGATTTCAAGTAAGTGACGAGAACACGTTTATTATGAGAGAAAGTACAAAATATGAAAACATTGCGGAAAACTTACCAGAAATGACGAGATGGTGAATAATTGGTAATATATACATATTTATTGCGGAGCACTGTACTAGATGTACAAAGATGACTATATCACTAAAGTAACCAATTTCTTTTCTGAAAACAATATTATTGAACTGAAGACAGACCCAACAGTAAAATTCCAGAACAAAATCAGAAAAATGGTCAGCAGCTGTAACTTTTTATTTACTGACCAACAAACAAGATCATGTATTATTATGAACCCCACTGCACCTAGATTGAGAGCACAACCCAAAATACATAAACCTAACATCCCAATAAGACCTATTGTTAATTCCAACAACACACCTGCTTCCAAAGTTTCTCAGGTGCTGTATAAAATTCTGAAGCAATATTACACCTTTGAGACATCATACTCAGTAAAGAACACAAATGATTTAGCTACTAAAATTAAAAATATAGAAATTCCTATGAATGCTAGGCTAGCCTCCTTTGATGTAACTAACCTGTTCACTAATGTACCAATAGAAGAGACAATAGAAATAGTTGTAAATAATTTATTAAAACATAAGAAAATAGCAATTCAAGATATATTAGAAATTAATGACATGTTGAAACTTATATTATCACATAATTATTTCTCCTTCAATAAGAAAGTGTACCAGCAGAAAGAAGGACTGGCTATGGGCATAGTAGTATTTCAAGTTTCTTGGCAGATGTATTTCTCAACCACTTAGAAAATAAGTTTTTTAAAGATAACAGTAAACTTAAAGATAAAATTGTTTATTATTGGAGGTATGTAGATGACACACTGCTATTACTGGATGGCACCAAAGAAGAAGTTGAAGAAGTACTTGAGCTCTTCAACTCTCTCCACAAAAACCTAAAGTTCACAGTTGAACATGAAGAGAACCATAGCATAAATTTTCTAGATCTCGGAATCACTAACATACAACAAAAACACACATTCAACATATATAGAAAACACACATACACAGACACAACTATAGACAGTACATCATTCCACCCCCTTACACACAAACATGCGGCTTTCAGGACAATGCTACACAGAGCACATTCATTGGACCTAGAGAAAAACATCCTCAAACAAGAAATAGAGACAATAAAAACCATAGCAGTGAACAATGGCTACACACCCAAATTAATTGACAAATTATCCACCAAAATACAGAAAAATAACAATACAATAACACAGTATAATTCAGGTAAAGAGAAGAAAATATATATCAACATTCCATATTTAGGTCCCATATCACAAAAAATTGCCAACTTATTTAGGAAAACCAACGTAGCAATACATTCTCCACTAACAATAAGCTAGGACACCTATTAGAACATGACATAAAAACAGACAAACAGAAAATCAAGAACAGTGGAGTATACAAAATATCATGCCCAGACTGTCCAGCATACTACATCGGTAAAACTGGCAGAAGTTTTCAAACCCGTTTCAAAGAACACATGAACGCTTTTAGATTAAACCACTTCGAGAAATCAGCCATTGCAGAACACATGTATGACACAAAGCATGTTATTAACGACATTCAAAATAATTTAGCAGTATTACATATGGAGTCCAATGCCAAGAAAATTGATCTGTTAGAACAGTTAGAAATATTCCTCCACAAGATAAAAAGCCAAGAACATATGTTAAATGAACAAGTAGACTTTACTAGCCACTATTACTTTAATATTTTTAAAGATTTATTTTCAGCTTAATTTTTAAATACTAGAGACAAGAAAAGTTCACCGACACGATATACTCTGGCAACGAATGATAAATTTCATCTTTGAATAACTTGTAACACACATCATCTGTAAACTGTTTTGTTGTGTTTATGTAAACATGTGCATCTTAAACGACATCGTGTCTAGTACAGTGCTCCGCAATAAATATGTATATATTACCAATTATTCACCATCTCGTCAATTCTGGTAAGTTTTCCGCAATGTTTTCATATTTTGTACTTTCTCTCATAATAAACGTGTTCTCGTCACTTACTTGAAATCATTTTTCAGCGCAGGAACAAACTTTACTAGGCACGAATCTCGCTTAAGGAAAATTTAAAACCAAATGTAAATACCATAGTAACCTGAAGATGGATCCACAGGGTCCGAAATGCATTGTGTAATACAATAAAAGTTGTATTCTAGTGACTGAAGGCTGTTTCTCATTCTACCTTTTGTCTGAAAAATTTCAGCTTGTGAGTTGCCCTCGTTTCCCTGTTTTCATTAAAACATGATTAACGAACGAAGTTTAGTGCTTGTTGTAAGAGCCATAATATTATAGAGTGGTCTCGCTCAATGGTTAAGACTCTTTCTTTCAAAAGTTCGGTGGTCTGGTCCTGAGCCATTAAATTTTTTAGTGTTTGATCATTTGAGCTATGCCAGGACGTTCCGTGGTTCGCATCAACGGATGTATGCACATCCAAAGTAAATTCAGTCCAAAACGACGCTTAAAGTGGTGCTAGTTGGTCCAAATGAACATACATACGAACATATTAGCAGCTCAGTATTCAGCCGTCTGCCTTGAAAAATAGTGTGTCCTCTGTTCGAATCAGGGCGCTCTTCACAAGACCACATATTCCAACATTTGGCTTTGTGTATGAAAATTACTCTCGGCGCCTAGTGGCTTGGATTGCACGTTAACCCTTTCGCGGGCAAAATTGATCTGGCAGTCTAACAAACCAAATGAATTTTAAAAACTATCTAGAACTGTCTTCTTAGTATTATGGAGAAGAGAGTCCAACTTTCTCTCTTTGTATTTGCCTATACGAGAAGGTGGGAAGTAATCTTCCCACGGGCACTTCTTGGAAGTAAAAAAAGAACTCGTTGTGTATCAATTTTCTTTTTATTTATTGACATAAAATACATAACATATACACAAATATGCTCCTTTCACTTCCCATGTAATTTTCAGAAGCAGGGTTCACTGCATAAAGGTACATCACACGTTGTGCACATTTACCTAGTGCGTTTTTCAGCCACTTTAGTTCGCACCTTCTGTAAGTGTTGCTTACAATTGGTTGATGGGTCACCATGCCTATCAATATCACATCATCAAGCACTTTCCCTCTTTTTGCCAGAAATGCTGGCTTGCAGCCATACCGTTTAGACAAGAAAATCCTGCAATCAACTACCTGTCAAGGTGAAACCTGTATGTCAGTTGATCATAGTTACCAGAATTTCTTTTGTTTTGTTTCCATAAAAGCTGTTTATTATTGCTAGATCCAATAAAAACTGGAAGATCCTGTGCAACCACTTTACAGAACGCATTCCTACTGCATATCGTTCCTAAAGCTGATCCGATCTGTCCACACCTCCCATAATTTTGTTGTAACTATCCACCAATAATTTGTTTTTGATATTGTTAAAATGCGAACAGTCACTTCCTCATTCCTTTCTTCCGTATCTGAATACTCTCCACTAGTATTAGGTATTGCAGGCATACTTATATCAAAATCTGTCTCTGTAACTTCATTCTCAGATTTACTGTTTCTATCCATGTGTGACTCATCCAAAGCATTCAGTTCATCTGCAGCTTCAGGACTTTTTCTCCACATGAGAATCATCACCATCAAGAAATGAAAACAATATATCATACACCACAACTTGATTGCTTGGGTTATTCAGGTCCAAGTATTCAGACATCTGAATGTGGAATAAGCAAAAAAAAAAAAATTATGAAAACATACAAGGCAGGAAATATGTCACTGTTATTCAAATGTGTGCCACTGTAATTATAGTATGAAATATTAGGGCCACAGCAATAAATATTTGTACATGAATTATCAAATAATAGGTTAGGTTCACAAACAGAACGTCCATAGGGTCTCTATAATCATATTTGATATATATATAAAACCTATTCTGTGCAAATATTCCCAACAAGTTATTGAGCTTCTCCAAGTAACAGACAGTGCCGTGGGAAGATTACTTCCCACTCGAAAAAAATAATTTTACAAATTACATGTACAATATTTTTTTATGTACAACACTTGAGAATATTACTAAGGTACCTAATTACATAAATAATGTTCAGAATTTGTTAATGCTTTGCTTTAATAACAATTTATACGAAAAAAACAGCAATTTTGTCCAACACAGCTGTAAAATGGACGCAAATTTTACGATGATCGTCAGAAATTTGTGTTGCACAGACCACGATGTAAAAATGCACCACAAACCGATTTTAACATGTTTCTTCAAGCTTCTGGAAGATGGCAGCACTTGTCAGAGATGGTAAATGCGTTTCCCTCAAATGCTTTACTTGAATTTGTCGAGTGGGAAGAAGGTTTCCCACCGCCCACGAAAGGGTTAAAGTATAGTTCTAGCTGCAACAGAGGCGAAAATGTTGGGCAGCATGGACCGTCCACCCAGTTTTTGTTCACACGAATTTACTTTTTACTTCTGTAAAATACATACATGTTACATTAGTAAGAAAATTAGGCGGATTTGGATTCCGATTTATCAAAATGGATAGAAACTTTAACAATGAAGTAATTATAACATTTTACGCTTTTAGCAGGCGTCGTATGAAATATTCCACTTTTTTCGGGATTCCCGAAAACAGTCGAAAATTTCATTATGAAGTAATTATTTAAATATCGTTGCTGGAGAAAAAAAATATCAAATGTGGAAGTGTGGGTAAACATTCTAAATGAAATCGGAAGAAATTATCATTCCAGCTTTCTTGTTTCCTAGATGCTCCTATTCTGCAATAGTTTTTTGATACGTATCACATATAACAGTTAAATCACAAGTTATTTTAGGTATTAATACTGGAAAAACTAGTTTGCCATTACTCGTTTCCTTCTTGTTTGTCAGAGCTCCGCATATCTTGTTCCCTTTTAAGACTAATGTCATTGAGTCTGCCTGAATCTCTTAATAACGGGGACAGATCCTTCATAGCTAATTTTCGTGTGACATCTACTTGCCGTTACGGTACACATTCTTTCTCTACAAAGCTGCAATTGATCTATTATGATTTTTTTGTTACATAAATGTTTTTGTCGATGATAATTTCGGACAGTACATTTAATGTTTTTGTGAACATTTAATGAGTATACGATCACTAACAAAACTCACTGTGGGATATTAGTAAACAGTAATTTTCTAATTTGTGGAATATCTCTCCTTTGGAATTAATGTATTTGCTATGAACACAGCGATCTTCTGTATCTACATATGCTTCGTCAACCATTCTGCCGCTATTTGATGTCCTTTCGACTTTATGCAAGCAAAAAATGTGCTTCAACTGGAAGATGTGGCTTATATGTTACGAGGATGGTATGTGCGTAAAATTTCCGTTGTGCATGCAGAAAAATTTTATCGTGTCCCAGTCAGGCTAAACAGATTTTGGTTTTCCTTCGCTTCCCTAAATCACAAGCCGGATAGTTCCTTATAGACCCTGGCTGATTTCGTTCATGTCCCTTGTCCCCATCCTTTCCCAGCTATAATAACTCCATCGTCGACTAGCCTTAATGTCCGAAGCAAAGAAAGTCTCATAAGTGTTCTGTTAATGGTAACGTGCCGATTTTCTACAAAACATTGACAGTTAGTCATTAAGTTTTCACTGTCTTGTAAGATTTATGCACGAAAATGTCGGCGCGTTTGGATGATCGTGCAACGTTACCTAAAAATCAGACACATCAATGGTAACGTGATATGCTGTGAAAAAATGCAGTGGAGCTTAAGAGACAGTCTTGGCAGTGCTGCCAGTTTCATGCTATTTTCTAACGAAACAGTCTGACCATTCCAAGTAATTTCCCGTTAGCCGCAGAAACTAGCTGCGCCTTAACAAAACATGGCTTTGTTACCCATGATTCTACGAAAAGCTGGCGTCTCGGTTGTGACTGCCTAGGGAACATTCGGCGAACCTGTGTCTCAGATCCACGGTATCGATAGTTTTCTTCTGAAATTGTGTTTTTGTATCTTGCAAACCGACCCACTATCGAGAATTTCCCCATTTTTAGAAATCTTATGATAGACCTGTGCAAAGTTCCACACATCACATGAGATGCTTATCCAGCATTGCTTTCGTTCGCTTTCTTAACGAGAATTAATTTATCCGTAGCGTGTACTTGTGAACTACACTATCATCATTATCGTACCAAGGAATGAATTTTAGCTTTGTCTTTAAGAGAATATTGTGTTACGTCTTATTTAAATTTGTGAAGCCTTGCTTAGTCAAAGCAGGGTTGTTAACCGAATAATTAATACGTATTGCATTGCCGACAGAAGACCCCGCAGGTGGGGCGAGGTGGGAGGGGGGTTTCACAGGAGGGCAAAATTGAAGGTTTTTGGACGCTCCCTTACATGATTGCAGGAAACGCCTAAAACTAATCAGGACGAGACTGCGGCTGCTACGCAAGCTCCAAGTTTGAATCTGGGCTCTTAGTATCTTCCCGATCCAGTATGTAAACCCTTTAAAGCGTTTATTATCTACTGTGTAAATAGGAATTTCAGTTGCATGTGAGCCACAGACTCTTTGTATCCTACTTCACGTACTCAAAGCAAGCATTGCAATAAAGGGAATAGGTTTATTTATTTGTCGTATGGCAAGCAACTAATACAATAATAAATATATACAATGACAAGAACGTTGGTAGCGTTCACAAGCTGATGTCTAATTCTTCCAGCCATTCTAAGAAGGAACTTGTAGCTCCAAAAACATCTTCATATGGTCCATCATACTTCCGTAAGGGAATAGGTTAAGGGCTCGTTAAATATCAGCTAAGATCTGTTTCTGGTCAAGGTTATTTGTAAGAGACGTTGAAGTTTCTGAATTGTGGGTGGGGGACAGATAACCTATTTTTATGTCGATTTACGCAGTCAGCTCAGTTTTTTTAAATGTGATATAACTGTAATAATATCGTTTGCCTTGAAATTGAGAAAGCGGCTATGTTCACTGAAGATTACTTCCGGTGAAACAAGCAGGTAAGAATTTTTTTTTCAACATGGCTCGAATAGAGCTGGCTAGTTCATTAGTTAAAGCCACCTAAGTCCAGAGCAGCGTAACAAACGTATGTCTTATCTTTGAACCAGTATCTTCGTTTACTTGCGGCCGACTAGTTATTTGTTCGGTCGAGTCTCCTATACGTAACAGAATCCACAACTAGTTAAGCCACCTGGAAAAAGTCTATGCGATTTTGGCTGACGTAACCGAACAGGCGCAATCATTGAAAGTAATATGGATCGAAATAATTAATTAAATAACAATTTAGTTTTTTCTGACTATTTTAAATTCATATGAACCAATATTTTACTGTTCAGTCGTTTTAAGTTTATGTATAGTCTGACATTCCCTTTGCAACCACACAGCTATCATTTTTTATTTAGTTGAAGTCATTGTTTAATAGCTATTTCTAAATATATGTTCTGTAGAGCAAAAAGGAAAAAAAAAATACAACTATGTATTGTTTTTACACTTTGCGTGTAGGTTATAATCTTCCATGTTTTGTAAACAGCCATTCTATACTGTTACTGAATTTGAGTGTCATTTTACGTGCGATAAATTAAAAAAAAAATGTTGAAAACAATTTAACAATTTTCTGTTTAGAATAGTAGATTGTCGACGAAAATCGAATGCCCCTAAGTATTTTTTAAGTTAAAACAGAGGATTCGTTCCGTTGCGATTTAGTGACGTGTGACGCTATAATAATAATTATACTTATATATCGGTTATTATCAATAACTATCGCGTAGTGAGCCTTTAAGTCCCATAGAACCATAGATGAATTTACAGTAGCCACATGACAGCCGCCATTTGAGAAAAGCGAAATTAACAAGAATGGCAACACGCGGAGAAAAAATAATTGTAAAAAAGTACGCATAATACCTAGGACCAAAAAGTGTAACCAGTGAATGATAACGTAACTTCGTCGACGACTTCGGGCATCTTTTAGTGATCTAAATGTTATTCATTCAATAAACTGTATAAGGTCGGTATTTCTGTAGATAATTGTTCAAAAGATTTAGCTTCCCTCAACAAAAGTGTGGGGTTATAAAAAAATAGTAAGGCGCAATTATGACGTGGGTATCGGATACTTAGTGAATACCACAAGATACTGGTTTACTAGTTTACATAAACAAAGTTCTAGTAACACTAAGCTGATTCCTAGCAAAACTGTAAAACCTTTCAAAAACGGATACGAAAAGAACGTAGCAAAATATAAAAATTGTACTCAAAAGCGCTCGGAAAAAAAAAAAAATTCACTTTCCACAAGCGGCTAATACCATACTTGAGTTTTACTCTTAGTGCTTTATTCTATCAACTTCGATTTTAAGAAAAGTGGCTGTCTTGTAAAAATTTTCTGTACCATAACAAGTTGGAGGAAATCGACGGAAAACTACCGACTCATTTTTCTTGTGTTTGCTAAAGCCAGCAAGTCTTTACCGTGGATAGCTCTCGGCTTACGTGACATATCCTGTTATCACGGCTGTACTGCGCCTACCGCTTTCGCGTGCATACATGCTTGCTCAGCTGCTACGTAATGCCGAGGCCCAAGGACGCCTCGGCGTCTGACCCACTGGCTAGCTGTATTGTTCTCCGTAACACTATTTATAATTACTGCTGAAGGGATATGGTACTCCCTGCAAGTAATTTCAAACTCGGCTCCATAAACAGTAGCAACCCACCACTCAGTACTTTTCAGAGCACAATATCCTTCAAAACTCAATATACTAATGAGAATTCACAACGCTGCTGTTCTGTCATGAACAATACATGTATCGTATGGTGTTTGCAGAGGCGGCAGGTCGTCCCTTCCAGATATTAATCGAGTGATTTGCTATCTTCCGATCCTTGTAATGCACAGATAAAATTTCGCACAACCGGCTAGCTGTTTAATCCAATTTTGTTTCGTTTCGCTAGGCAAGACAATGTGTGACAAGCTTAAAAGACCGCAATTTGACAGTCACTTGATTTTTCTCTATTAGGTCACGCTTAAGTACATAAATTCTGTTAAGGGGGGTAAGACGTCAAACGGGCCGACTTAGAGCAGAAGCACCACAGGACATTTTAATCTCCATTGTCTATACTTTTACAAATAAATTCATAAAAACTTGTCAGCATGGCCAGGAAGTATTCAGGATTCACACTAATAGCAGTGGACATTAAAAAACATAACTAAACCATTTTTTTTTTTTTTTTTTTTTTTTTTACATGTGAAATTCCACCATTTTTCACTTACTATTGGTTGCATTAATTGCTATAGGTACACTTTTCTTCATAAGTAAGAAAGATTTTTCAATGAATTTTGCACAGCATACAAACCATGCCTACAGTTGTATGAAACTCTAGAATTTATTTAATTTATGAAAAAATGAATGAGCTATTACATTTTAAACTTCATCTTTAGAAAAGCTCAAATTTTATAGTTAATTATCTCAATTTTTACCACAATTTTTAATGGAATTGGAAAATTCTAGAGTTTTGCATTAAGGAGATTGTGTTTAATAAGCATACCAAGTTTGAAAGTAATAGGATGTTTATTTTGGATGCTACATGTACCTAAGTACAGGAATATGTGTTTTGCGGAAAATGGCCGTTAAAGTTTCTGCTTGTATGACAGAAGAATGCTGTGCGAAGGGGCGTGGCGCTGCACCTTCATACACTTAAGACTAAATTACGTACCTTATAATCCCTCAAATATAAATGTTTTATACATCAAATTATTCAGGAAGATGTGTGCTACAAAATAGGCATATTTTTTAAAAATCGATTTTTTCCCCTTAAAGTATTTTTGGCGACTGCAAGGATACAGCTTAATAATCTACAAACTAAACGCAACATTAAAAAGTACTTACACAAACAGTTATTTTACTACTCTAAACGTGGCAACAACGGTAGTTCCTTCAAACTTGTTTTGTTGTGTAGTTTAACATTTAATACTACAGTACAGTACTTTTTCGTGTCCTAGTTTCCAACCGTTTTTTCGCATAACGTCTGTGTTCAAATTTCTTTAAGAAGTAGTACATTCTTCTGTATCATCGTCTTTTCACTGGTACTCAGTATATTCACCTTAGACCATTTACTTTTGAATGTCCGTATTAATTTGCATATTTAATAATTTCCCAACAGCGACTCTATTTTCACGATGGATAATAAGCCTTTCTTCACTTATTTATTTCCCAGAACTCAGCTCCAAATTTGGTAAAAGTTGCACAGTAGGAATGTTTCCATATATTTCAAATATGCTGTTAGGAAAGTGTTGTTTTTCGTTGTAAGACAAATGCTCGAAATTCACTGTTTCTTTTTAATGTGCGGCCTCCGTACCATGCAGAAACTGCTCGAGTTGTAGTATTTAAAGGAAACGGAACAGTTTTATCACAATCCAATAGAGCGACGATCGTGATCATTGAACATTCATGGGAAATGTGAGCTCACTAGTTTGTAAGAGGTGTTAGCTGGGCAATATAAAAAGAGAGAAAAATCGTATTTTACGTTTGGCAGTTATTTTACTCAGCTTCCGTGAAACAATTTTTGGAAGATATGAGTTAATACTGTGTACGTACTTCGGCTCACTACTGTTTTAAGAATAATGACACCAATAGAGACGCAGACCTAATAATTTGCCAGTAATATACTGCAATTTGCCTGAGAACGTTAATGGCACCTCAATACGGGACGGCCAGAGGAATCTCGTGCCTCCTGCGGGTCAGTCACAATAATTTTAAGCCGAATTTGTGCAGTCTAGACAAAGTCTTGGATAGTATTTTCATTTCAAACGAAAAAAAAAAAAAATCGAGAACAGAACACACTATTCATTAATATAAAGCTTTCACAATTTACCCCCAGATGCCGATATTTAATTTCCTCCCTTACAACAAAACTTCTTGAGTGGCCTATTTCGTTATTACAGCAGAGGTGAACAAGGTTTGAGTAAATACAGTTAGATTCGTAGAACACGAGTTATATCCCGCAAATCGTTTCTCATATCTTCCCGAAATGCTGTGAAAAATAATAGGAAAATATGGATTTATCTCGCTTTATATGTAACTAGACTACACTTCGACAGGGCTATAGTTCATTATCTGAACTCTGATTAGCTTGACTCCATGATATTGGCAAACTTTTAAAAAAAAAAAATCCATGTGTAACGGGTTTTGTCGACTTTCGCTGGGTAGATGAGTTCATAATGTTAACTTGCTACCTTGCGTCATCGTTGGCAACAGTGTGACATGGCAAACAGCCGCTCGGAATGAAAAAACCTGTATCTAAAGTTATTTTAACGTTTTAACTGCACCACTCAGAGGTCTGATGTCTCTGGTGGTTAAACCGTCTGGCTAAGCATCAAGAGGTTCTCGGTTCAAATCCTGGTCTCGGCCGAAATTTTTGTGGGCACTTAAACTCTTCACCTCTGGCAAAGCGGTGAATTACGCTAGGAAGATCCTGATTACCCAATAGTATTACGGGTTGATGATGTGTGACCCAGCACACCCTGATTGCGTGGCTGATTGGAACTTGTCACTTTCTTAGAACACCGAAATAGCCTTCGGAGTCTCCAGGTCAGTACCATACACATTTATTTCTGTTTTATCTGTATGGTTAAAATGCAATTTCTTTTAGTTATAAATAAACTGCGAAGTTTTCTCTCTTCAGATACCTACAAGAGTATCGAGAGCGCGGGTTCTAACCCCCGTCCGATCATTCAGACTTCGGGTTTCCATGAATTCCCCAAATCACTCCAGGTGAATGCCAAGATGGTTCCTTCAAAATGCCGTGGATGATTTTCTTCGTTCCTTGCACCCAGTCCTTTCCCGCCTCTTAATGACCTCAATGTCGATCAGGCGTAAAACCGTTAAAAAAAAACTAAACATCAAGCATACGGTTTATTTACTGGACATATTTTTAAGCAAATGTTTAAGTTCAATATTATCTTAGCGTTTAAATCACTTATCTGCGCTTTAATACCACCGCAGGACGATGGTTTTAGAAAGACACGGAAAAGATATAAACCCTAACATACGTAAAGAAATAATGAGTTTTTCACTCCTAACAAAACAAACTTTTATGTTTACAGATATCATTATCCACAAGACCCAAAAAAATTGACATCTACTTTAACCCTCAATAAAGGAACCGCCAAATTTTATTGATCCGCCGAAAAGTTCTTCTCGAGCTAGCGTGATATAGCCTGTTATGCCTTGTTTAAAACATATTAAAACCTATAACTTATCCAACGCGTATGATATCTGTAGCAGTGGTTAAAAAAAAAAGTCTGCAAGATTTAATGGATTGGAATGGGACGGCACATGTATTTAATGGGTATATATTGGAATACTAAAATATTATGAAAGTATGTCCCATGAAGTAAGAGTACCTTACGCTGAGAATTCAGTAGGAAACACTGATCGCCTATGTTATTAAACCTCAAACATAAGCTGCCAAAACTTTCAAATTTTTCAACGATGTATGAAAATTTTAAATCTATACTAATCGAATAAATTGAATCCATTTATGGATATAGTGTTGAATTGTCTGTTATTGGTTAACAAAATGGTTCCAGATTAAGTATAATTCGGTCTTACCGCATTTATTTGTGTATTCTAAACGTCTGAAATTTCTTAACTGTATGTAGCATTTCTGATTCCAAGATTGTGCGCTCCTTATATCAAATTGCGTCCTTCAGGTTCCTAATGACGCACAATTTTTACTATAAAAATTGTCGTCCGCTAAAACAGAAAACTGTTTGACAGCTTTTCAAACTCAATTCAGGGATGGTTCCTTAATGTAGCCCATCTCCTATTTCTCGCCAGCTCTAGTGACAATTAAATAGTAGAAGAGTGAAGACTGTCCAATATGATTAGCAGCCCAATGTTCTTTACTCGTAACGTCTTTGACATTAGCTGAAGATTTTTGAGCCAGTTTCACAGTCGATTCTACCGCCGTTTTGTGTAGAATTGTACAGCCGAAATCCAAAGAACAGTTACGTTTCGTTGATCTTTAGCATTTAAAGAGGAATTACAGAAACATTGTTTCGTTTCTTTGTTCTCTCCTTTGGTGGTGCAGATAAAGGTCAGAGGTAAACAAAAGTGTATCCACTTTCGGAAGTTTTCTGTCATGCCGCTAAAACAAAAGCGCCGTTTCCGAGAATCGTTGTATCCGTTTTTCAGCGTGGCGTTTTCTGCTACTCCACGAGCCGTTACCTGTTTTTTTCCACAGCGGTTGAGTACAGCTTTACGTTGATGTTCTCCCGTACCGCGAGAAGCTAGCGGTTGCTCTTCACGGTTCACGTTCAGCCGTGCCGTTGCCCTCGTATACCAGAACATCCGTCATATTCTACTCAGAGGTGTCAGATTTATAGGTTCCTGTAGTATTTCTCAGATGGGGGGGAGGGAAGCAAGCATGATTGCTTCCAGCACCAGATACCTAATATTCTCTCAATTGAGCCGCCTTCATTGGAAGCTTTTCATGACATTTATTTCAGGATGATAAGAAACATATTTTATTACCAGCAACATTCATGTTTAGGAATGACTAAGAAAATAGAGCCAATTCCTTTCCTTATTCGTTTTCTACACGAGGAAGAATTTATCGAGTGAGAAAACATAGAATCTGGTAGGAGCTGGTCCCGAAGACCCGTTTTCAATGCGGGCTTTAAGTCAGGTCGATACATGACTTAAAGCCCGCATGGACAAAAATAGAAAATGTCTCAAGGATCCGCTCCGGCAATGCTGATGTGGGTTTTTCTTGGTTGAATGCGGGGATGGTCACGGGAACCTCCTGATTCTACTTTGTAGTAAACTCAGGAGTAACACTAACAATATCTCCTTCGGAACGCAATACTGCTGGTATGTTGGTCCTTTCGTCCTTTAAATCGAGTCGATTTCCTAGTTAGAGGACGCGAGGCGTAATGTGGGGAGGGAAGAGATCATTACAAGTTTATGTCGTGTCTGATAAGAAAAATCTGAGTCCATAAAAACCAAGGACGGGTACCATCATTTTGTAGCAAATGAAATAAAGTGCTTACAAGCCGACTCCGGATGAGGACACTATTAAGGCATGTACAAAATTGACATAAGCTCACGAATTGTTCCGGTTCATTCCCATCGTGATTCCTATCTTTGATTAATATTTACGTCGAAAATTCTGAAGCCTTTTGTAAACATTTTTCGATAGAACTGGAAAACAACCTCAACACCATTTAAAATTGATAAGAAATATTTACTGAAATCTAAACTGTTAGCATGAGCTAATTCATCGATACAGGCTTCATAATTGTTTTGCATCAGTAGTCCTGAATCCACTTTGTCCATAACTATCTGGGAACATAAGTAAAATTTGCCTGTATTTCAACTATTTTACTAAATTTTAGGCTATTTGCGGGAGAAAATATGAACTTCACCGCACCATGCTTATACGACTCAATTCTAACCTGTACCCAAGCGATCATCTCGTTGGTCGAATCTAGTCAATTCTGTCTTTTATTAAACACGAGCCAAACTATACCGATGCCTGTTGATCATTCTACAAGCTGTTTTGTTCTCACCTTAAATTTGCTGATCCGAAAAATATTTTAGCACACTCTTTCTTAATAAACTAACCATGTCTTTAATATATACTTCTTTGCTTAACATCGAAATTTTCTGTTACCTGAAGTTTGCTGCCCACTTTTTTGGTTTGAGACAAAATTAGTTACTCATAATGCACATTACCGTCCCCAATGTGTTTACGCACTTGAACTTTGGAACACTCCCTACCACACAGTATTGTAAATGCCACAGTACCGTTATTGGTTTTCAGTATTGAAATTATGTGGCACATCATCTGCATTTTGAAGTGAACCAAGGTACACTTGTCTTTCATTTACGTCATTCAAAAATACTTTATTTTTCAAGTAATTAATTCAAATATTTTCTCTGGGTTATTTAACCAGCATGAAGAAACACGTGCAGGAATAATTATGTAACTGTTGCAGAGGCTGATCCAGTTGTCAAGGTCTGGTGGAACTGGTCTCACTTCCTAACAGAACATGCCGTTGCGTAGTGTTGACTCGGGTATTCTGGTTTACACTTTAACAATCTATTCTCTCAATAAAAGTTTGTGCACTGAATTTTTTATTCACCTGAAAAGAGGAGGGGCAGGAGGGGACAAGTTTGTCAGAAAATCAGCTATGTTTAAAGTATCTTCTGAATGAAAAAGATTAGAAGTTTGTGTAACATTTGACCTATCATTCCTAAAGTTTAATTACTACTTTCGTCAATCTCTGTTAACGTACTCTAAAGACCTACCACACATCTTGCATGTGGAACGTCAGATCATAGTTGCTTGGCACACAAATCAAGTACACATTTCCAGGTTAAATATCGCACTCCGCTCCACGGCTTCCCAACTCTGCTCCTTGGGCTATCGTTCAGTTCAAATCTAATGTGTTGTAGCTACATCAGATTGCAGTTCAGTCAGAATTGATAGCACTTTCAATAAAATATTAATATTCGGCTGAAAAAAACGTTTCCTTGATCTTCTAACAACTTGCAAAGTATGCGAGTGTTGGGGATGTTTTTAGGTATGGTCGATTTGGTAATAAATTTCAGGTTCATAAATAATAACATTTATAACGTAGGTCTGATAACAAAAAAGGTCTGAAACTTTATCAGCAGCTCGTGTCTTTTATTTTCAGTTGGGGGAAGGAAAAAAACCTTAGTCTTAAACATTTACGGCAGCGTTTCTCAACCTGTGGTCTCCAGTCAGAACATTAAAAATTTAATTCTAACTGAATTAAAGATACAACCGATAATATTAGTAAAAATTGTTCTTATAAAATGGAGTATAAGCTATAAGCCAAAATTTCTAGAATCGGTGAATATTTCAATAACCATTAAAAAAATCTTGAATTTCCATAATACAAGGATGGGCGGAATTGTTGCTATAATAGATTATTCACGAAATAAGTTTCCAATTGGCATCAAAGGATTACGTCAATGACTCATTTTATGAGGGCCTTTTTGTAGAAATAGGTTTTAAAAAGGACTGCGGTACGTGCGAATAACAATTGGTAGAGTTGATTAATAATATACACATAGGTGAAAAATGGATCCATATAAGTCAGTGGTCCGTGTAATTATTTTTGACATTTTACTGCTCCTCGGTTAACAAGGGATTGAAAAACGCTAATCTACGGTATATCCTAAACGCTGGAGTGGGGAAAAAAATCCTACCCTTTTTTGCTTGTATAGAACCCAGCTAGTATCTAATTTTGCAAAACTATTAAATGTTGTTAGGTTAAGAGACAAAGAAATACTTAAAACATGCAAATTTTTAGTCATATTTGGTTTCAGAGTTGACGGAAAGACCGCGGAGCGACAGTAGATTTTCAGGCCAGAAAAAATGGTGCGTTTCAATTAACGTCGAAACTATTGTAGCTACAATTCACACCTCTGCTGCATCTAACGTAGCCTGCCGTAGCAGGTCTACGCTAATGGACTGAAAACAATTAAGTTCGTTGACTGTAGTTTAGATGGGACACTAGTTTTACAGCACTGAAAAAAAGTTGTTTTCCCTGAAGTTCATTGAGTCTCTTAGTTTGTGGTGTGTAGTGCGAAGGTCACTGCGCAGCACTTGCCTCTCATCTTAACGTTCACTGGCCCTGGTATCGACTTTCCATCTCCTTAATGACTTTGTGGAAACGTTTGCTCCGCTCGACGCAATGGAAGGGTCCGTTATGAATGAGCGCGATATTTCGGATTTATTGGAACTTAACAAATAAAACTAAGTGCACGATGAGAAATTTCATGTTGAATAAGTATTACTCAACTTTAGTGACATAACTGTAAACTGTATCTTCCGTTCGTCCACCTGTAACGAAACGTGGTCTGTATGGTCACACGTGTTATTTAATATTTCAATGTTGCAAGGTTTTTGTCATTTTTGTGGAGAGTTATTTATTATTATTTTTTTACATGTTTGGCAGTTTCCCCATATACCTTTGTGTGTTTTATGTGCGTTTTTACTTTGACTTGATTTTACTGTTTGAGTTATATCGTTGATACTCTCCGTTGCTAACTAATACGAGTCATACACTCTTACCTACAAATGAAGTATATTGCTCTCTATGCCTGAACTTAATTTATGCTCATGATTCTCTTAGCGTCCACATACTTCACCGAATTCTTCGTCCAGCATCTATCCACTATCACCAATTTATGCATGTCTCCTACTCTTTTTCAGCTGCTTCCTGTTTTACAGATGATTCTAAATCCAAACTCCTTTACCATATCAGTATGTTTTACAGTAAATTTTTGCACCCTCCCTGTAATTCCTGCGTTTGATACCCATAATGTGAGTCCTATTCCATCACAGCATTCTCAAATGTGGTGCTGACAAACTGAACTTATCAAGTGTTATATATAAATCCTTCTATTGTATGATCATACAAATCTTTACTTTTCTGTCAACTTAATAGGTTAAAATTATTTGATACCTTTCTAGAATAGATGGCTTAAAGATAATACGCTATTTAAGTGTTTCAAGAATTCAAAACGTTTAATTTTTTAATGAAAATTCGCTTGTATCGGCAGATCTTTATCCGAGTTAAACGTTTTTACTAGAAGCTGTTAGACTGAGTTAATGCTGAAGATAGTTAAACTTCGGAATATCTCAAAGCTACAAGGGCTGGTTGAAATATCCAGATTACTTTTTAATTATTTCTACAGAAAGTTGCCTTAAGTTAAAGAACGTAAACCTTTGGGAAAGTTGTAACAAAGATTAAATTTTGTTCACTGTGATGCCATTTGGTATACGGTACTGTACTTTGTCATTCCTGTTGCTTCTGGCTCAGTGTCACCAGGCTTTTAATACTCTGCGAGTGGCGACGGTTGGCGAAGTAACAAAATAAACTGAAGTTAATGATGGTAAACTGAAGAAATAAAATCTTTATGATATTACGGCCGCCAAAAAAGGACACCCCCCCCCCCCTCAGAAAAGATACTTAAGTCTTTATGTTAGGTGATTGGTTATTCACAAACAAGAAGTTTATAATTTTTTAACAAACACTTTCAATGCACGAGTTATTTTGTACATGATTTCACATTATAGTCTGCTTCATGAAATCTGATTTTAAGTTTAAATGATGCCAGAATCATTTTTGGTACGTTTTGAGAAGCAATTTGTTAGCATAATTACGTAGTTTTTCTCGGCGTTGCAAATATAAATAATTTTCTCGGGTGACTAGCCGAGTTATATGAATGTTATAGTTACACGATATTTCGGCGTACTGAATCATCGACGCCATCACCAGAAGATGGCGTCGATGATTCAGTACGCCGAAATATCGTGTAACTATAACATTCATATAACTCGGCTAGTCACCCGAGAAAATTATTTATATTAAATTTGTTAGCAATTACCTTTGAGCTTTCCATTTGATAAGTTATTCTGCCGAAGAACTATTTGCTTTTCTGTGCATGTAAAGAGTGGTATGTAAAGGTAGCCAGCAGCAGCGTGTCTACTGCTATTTTTACTATAGATCAAACCAGAACAGCTCTGGATTCCAATCAGAATTGACGAGAAAAACAATGCTATTGGGAGTAAAATAGACAGGATAATGTGACAGGAATATCTGTCTGGCGAACAGTCCTGTGTACTAAGTAGGTCTGTTGAAGCAGTTAATTTTAATACGATCCCGCCTCTAAATTGTCATTTCGGTTGATGCCAGTTGTATATTTTTGGACATGAAATATGAGGGAAGTCAATATGCGAACTCGCCGCAGCCGACCTCGTTCAACCAGCCGGTTTGTTATCGCCTGCGGGCGCTTCACACGACCTTGGCTAATGTTAGCAGCCGACCCGCCAACTACGGTCTGCAACAGTTTCCCTTCCGTAACCAATACTAGTAGATTAAATATAAAAATAGGATCGGATGCAATAGAAGTAGTAAGTGGATTCTGTTACTTTGGAAGCAAAATTACAACCGATGGCAGAAGCTGGAATGATGTTAAAAGCAGAATAGTACTATCAAAAAGAGCTTTCATGAAAAAGAGAAGTCTTTTAGTTTCAAACATTGCTCTAGGAATCAGAAAAAAACTTTTTTTAAATTCTATGCAATTTACGGTAGCGAAACATGGACTGTAGGAATGCCGGAAAGAAGGAAAATTGAATCATTTGAAATGTGGTTATGCAGAAGAATGCTGAAAATTAAGTGGGCTGACAAAGTACGAAATGAACGAGTTTTGGAGTTTTGATGGGTGAGGAAAGAAGTTTGTGGAAGAAGCTTACAGAAAGAAGAGACAGGCTGGTAGGTCATATTTTGAGACATGCCGGATTGGTTAATTTGTTAGTCTAGGGAACAGAAGAAGGTAAGAACTAGAGATGGGTCGTTCGCGAGTGAATCAGTTCTTTAGAGCAATTCATTTAAAAGAGCGAGTGAGCAGTCGCTCACTAAAAAGTGAACGGTAGTTCTAGGTGAATCAGTTGATTCCGAAGATCATGTGACATAAGGGGGTATTTCCAACGGAAAGTGGGGGTATAACCGGATTGTGAGGGGTGAGACCTAAAAAATGGTCTCAAATAAAACTGAGCTACTGAGCAAGTGAACGATTCAAAAGAACTAATTCTTTTCATTGAGTGATCAAATGAACAACTGCTCTTTTTAGTGAATCACTTTGCCCACCTCTAGTAAGAACTGTAGAGGAAGACAGAGATTAAAATATATGAAGCAGATAATTGAGGACGTAGGTTGTAAGGGATATGCAGAGATGTAGTAGAGGGCAAAAGTAGGTTGGAAGAGTAAATGACAAAGGGGGTATGTAGGGAGATTGCCAGCGGAGCGGGCGCTCCATCGCAATTTTATCAATTATTATTATTAAGAGGTTGGTTCAAGATAAGAGAGGGAGGATTGCATCAAACCAGTCGAAAGACTGATGACAGCAGCGAATGTAAAGATACTACCAATAATTAGGGGTACAACAGAGTGGTGATGGCCGCAGTGCACTGGTATCGTCAACATTAGTTGCAGTTCCACATTGATTCCAAGTTTACGTACATCACAACTCCGCCTAGAAAGATACATTCAGGTAACAGCTGAATCTGAATTGTGACTATCTCCTGCAATCTCTCCATTCTCGAAATAGTGATTAAATGACTATCAGAAAATTTCAAAGAGGAATTATAAAAACATATCCAATCAGCTATCGATGTGGCCTCACGATAGTCAAAAGCAAAGACAAAACTTTAATGTTCTTCAGGTAGAAAGTTTTTGGATAATTATAAGCTAAACTCTTTCTCATCAGCATGCTGATCTTTGTATCTGACGATCACGAAAACAAAGTGCAATTAGATTCCTAATAGCCAAGAACACCACTGGCATGGTCTCTGTACTAGCAGCAACATCCGGCAAAATAATTCTGCCGTTTCTAAAAGTGTTAATAAGGTGCATGTCACGCAGGTTTAGGCTTCAACTTCGAGCATTCAGACTAGAAGATTGACTCCTTTTATGATTAAAATTGGGAAAAAGAAAATGTCAATTGAAACTGGTAATCTGCACCTGTAACAGGTTGACTCTGTGCGTCACTACGAAACTGTAGGGAGAATGTCTCATTTTACTGAATTCTTGAAAATGCCTGTCGTGAAAACGTTCGTAATTGGAAATGGACGTGGCGAAACTCCAAAAGCTAAAGCGCCATAAATTTTATAATTTCAAATACATCTCACATTATTAAGGACGTCTTTATTCTGAATAAGTTTGACATCGTGAGCGATCATTGATCGGTCAGGAGTAGGAATTGACGTAGATTTAAGAGTAAAAAAATATGACCATGTGACCAACGACCAGAACGGTTAATCTTTAATACTTGGGACATGATATAGAATTATTAAATCGTTCCTCCAATGAAAGTTTCATGAAACCAAGGAATAACTGTCAGAAATGCTATACAAAAGTGCGAAAGTCGTCGTTGGCTTCTGTAAAAACGACAATCAACAAACCAAATCTAGACCTTTTAAAAAGATGAGAAGAAATGAAGTTTCAAACTGACAGTGAAACTACACAAGATACTGGGGGGAAAAAACAAGAAGTTTGACTTAAAGAAATACTGTGAAGACCTCGTAAGAGATGGCTTAGTCGAAATATCTGTTGAAAATGCCAATGAAACTGTAAGCTTTATTCCATAAGAGATAGTCAAAGAAATCTTATTATATATATATAAAAATAGACGTGTGTTTCACTATATTTCACTTTTCAGTCACTACTACCTAGAACAGAACACTGGTGTTTGTGTGTGGTAGCAGCACAGTCACCCATCGATCACAACGTTGGCCGAATTTCGGGAACTTTGGTAGTGTGGTTGAAAGTGGTCGATCGTGGATATTTTCATATTTCGACCAAAGACGTGTGTGTCCGTAAACGTTTGTTTTTTGCCTGAACTACATAACGCAGATGATTGGCGTTTGTGTGTGGTAAAAGTATCTATTCTCCCATGGTGCACTATGGTGGTTAGATGTCGGTAGCTGTCAATCCAAATTCTTTGCAAACACGAACGAAGTCGTGGGCACTAGCTAGTAGAAAATATAAAAATTAGTTGAACGGAGCCCAGTGGATAAACGGAGGACGAGGCATCCGGTATGGTCATTCTGTTTTCAACTTTATGCTCCTAGCCAATGGCTACTTCAAAAATGTCATGGCCGATTTTCTTCCTTTTCTTCGTCTCTCATTTTATCCCGATTCTAATAACATCGACGTTGAGGTACTGTGAACTCTATTTTTTAAAATGGTTTCTAACAAACGGTTGAAACAGTCATTTATCCTTTGCCGCTAATTATATTTTTATTCTTTCATTGATTTTTACGCACTTATGCACGGCTAACCAAATTTCTATTTGGCGTGAGTGTAACTATTCCAGAAACCAGAAATCTGTCAGGTGAACGAATTTTCCATGTTGTTATTGAGCAACATGTTGAATTACCACGAACCAAATTGAAATGCAAGAATTACCAACTTTCGCACTTCTGAAGAAACATTCTGTTTGTGTCACTTTTATATCTATTATATAAGAAATTGTATATAACGTATTCTTTCTTCGGGCCATTTGAGATTGGAATGGCCAGAGGTAGTTTTGGTGCAAAGCACAATCTCCAACTACAATATTTGTGAATTGTAGCTGTAGAGATGTAGTTAAGGGTACGGAATTTGGATTTCCAAGTATCTGTTCCATTGACGCCTTTCAAATTTTTCTAATTTAAATCTGACAGGATTTTGATGTTCTTATGAACCAAACCTTCAAAATAAATCCGCCCACCTACTTACCTTAAATGTATTTTAATATTTGAGTTTTATTTGAGAACTGTAATTACGGCTGTCAGTTTTGTATTTTAATGCTAAATAAATGAAGATTTACTCCTACGTAGATGTCGTTTGTCATCAAAGTTCGGGAAAAAAAACTCATTTCGTAGTTTCCAAATAGCATCGTCTACTCTAGGGTTAGGCTAAGAGCATGCAAAATTAGTCTTATTTCTTGTTGACGTAATAAAGCAATGCTAGCTTTAACTCTTGAGAAAGCGAAATCTGTTTTTCCTCATTTTTAAGTATCTTGTAATCATTTTCGTATGGTTGCGGTTGCTTGTTCGATCTAATGATCTATGAATTGATGTAGATTCGTAGCCGTATGATCGGGAGGAATATACGAATTTTTTCCCGGTGACGAGGTTAGGGAAGAAATAGACTAAGGTTAGAACTTGTCCGCCATGTATGGTTGTTCGAGTCTGTCGAAAAAGCAGTATTCTTGTGATTTTTAATTTCTTCAGATTCGCAGCTAAAACTTCCAGAATACCTTCAAATTTTGAACACACCAGCAATTTCTTTCTGGATTCTAATGTATTTAAATCAGCTAGCCCTTCTCCTTTTTTCAGTCTTCACTGATTACAGTCGCGCTGCTTGTAATCTCATTATTTTAATCTCCGGAAAGAGGGCTCGTAAAAAAAAAAAAAAAAAAAAAAAAAAAAAAAAAATGCAAATTCAAGCCTTCCTAATTAATTACGCCGGGCTGTAACTACTCCTCTGCAATAGCCGCTAAAACGGTGGTAGAATTAATAATGCCCGCCGAATTTTTCAGAATTGGTGAGGGTTTGAGGCTAGATTGGTGACGGGATATTCTGGGAGTGGGTCGTGCCTAGAATTTGATACGAAGCTATTGATATTCTTTCTTCCCTTCTCGTCTGGCCGTGCTCGCCCCCGTGACGCCACAGTTTTTGCCGATGCCGCCCACGTAACGCAGGGGATAAAGTGGGGCCCACGCGAACGCTCAGACTATCTGGAAAAAAAGGGAAAGTTGGAGGTGCCTCGGCAGGTGATCTAGGGCTGGCGTTCACGCGCTTCACACGTTCACGTGTCGCCAGCTTACGTTGAATCTTTTACTGGCTCCTTCCATTGCTTAGGAACAAACGTGCGAAGTATGCTGTCTTACACCACTCGCCTTTCAAACAGCGGAGAATGACTGTGAAGAATTTGTTACTGCACATGTCACCTCTTTCAGAATGTTGACATTCATGTTGCGAATTTCGAGCTCATGTTAGCATTCCATATGTTGAAAGAGAATCGTGAATTTTAAGAAATTTTTTGATACACGCTTTTTCAGTTTAAAAGTTATATGAGAGTCTTTTAAAACTTAAATATCCCAAGCAGTGTAACCTATTTTTTGCATTGTTATTCGTTGAGAGAGATTTTTTTTTATTGTCCCCACTAACAACAAATTGACCAGACCCCCTTTCTTACAATGCGACTTATCATCCTGTCTCTTTAATCTGAGAATCTTGTACAAATACCTCATTTCCATCTGATTACTTTATTTTCAATGTTAAAACAGTTGAAGGCAAGAATGCATATATACAACAACAAAAAATCTTATTGTGTAAAACAGATAATTAAGGACGTAATTTGTAATGGGTATGAGGTGTAGAGATTAGCTCAGAATATGAAGAATCGGGTGATTGCATTAAGGCAGTCCATGAGATTGACCGCATAAAATGGAAACGAAATGATGGATTGCATAAAATCCACCGAGATACTTTGCAAGGGACTGTTGGTGCTGATTTTCGTAGACAATCTCGAATGTATTGTTATCCCAATTTTCCTTAAGCAGAAATTGCAATAATAGACTGTTAATGGAATGAAACTGCTGCGCATGTTATCCTTAGTACGGAGTAATGATTTAGTTGTGTTTTATGCGGTACGAGAAAATTTAAACTTTGGCGTCATTTCTTTGTGCGCTGGAATGTTGTCTAGGAGTGATTATTTGCTAATCTGTGTTTTAAATTTTTTTCAGAATAGTGCTAAAGAGGAATCTAATATACCATCATAAGATGTTTATATATTTCATTATCTCCTGTAAAATTTAGCAATACATACATTAAGCTTGCATTTCGAGAGTCATGACAAAGCCAGATCGTTCAGTCTGCAAGTGAGCTCCCTATCTTTCTACTAGACAAAAGGATTGTAGTCTACTTGAGCCCGAATATTAATGGTACTGTTCGCTCTCGTACACAAAGAACGATATTAGCGCCACACGTAAGATGGATGATATGTCTCCTTCTCTGTATTCTATCTCTTACTCAATTTTCGGATTGTTTAGAAAATTACCTGCGAGTGGTAAGAGAGGTGACTAAAAACTTCGTTTCAAAATTGAAATTTAGATTATTCACAAAGACCGCGCTCCAGTAAAAATGCTGTGCTTTTCTCCTCCAGTTTTTCCTCACTTAAACCAAGACACTACTGACTTGTCACATGGTACAGGGATTGTTCTTTTCATTCCGGAATAGAAAAATCGCTCTATGCTAAGCACTCTTCCTGGTTCTCGGAACCAGAACGAAATTGGATTTTTGGATAGGATTCATACGAGTGTGTAATGTGTTGTTTTTTTGTCCACGCACGTTAACATGTTTGGCAAGTCGCTCTTGCAGTGCTGGGAGTTGCCGCTGGTAGTGGTGTTCATGTTGCCGAGATTCGCGTATCCATCCACGTCCGCAGACGCGCTATGCATACTGATGACTCCACGTTGGCCACATAGTTCCAGAGCCAGCGCCTTTCCCTTTCACACGTTTCGTTTCGTTTCTGTGGCACCTGCACACTGGTGTGTATAATTAACCTGGCGCCATTTAATATTCGAAGGCTGTACTGGGACGTTCATTTACACCACATATCATCTAACCATAAATTTGCAGATAGAAAAATAGCATTCTCCTGCGCTCTGAGAGTTCTGTACACGGGTTAATATTGATTCACAAAAATGTGAAACAGATGTAAAAGTGGTTTTTAAATAGAGTTCATTATACCTTTAACGAAATTTTCTTTCAAATGGCATATATGCATCAAACGCACAAAAAAGATTGAAAAAATTGTGGTTCTTAGAAAAAAAAAAGTTTTTTTTTTCATAGCGTGTTTATAACTGATTCATGAAATTTTATATAGAAATATACATAAGATTGTGCTGAACTGTCAAATTTTTTAAAATTATTCCCATAGATTGCTGTAGTAAGAAGTGTTTTTTTAAACGGTTTTTACTAAAATCTTCCACAATCGTAAAATACAAGTATTTTTAGGACTTGTGGATTGTCGGCTTTCATTTGTTACTTGTGAAGATTATGGAAAGGAATTGTTTTCTTCTGTTTCCCGTTAACCTCGTATAATAATTTGCTCTCTCATGATTTTAGCAGGTTTTCAGGCAAGTAACAACAAAAATAGTGCAATGACAAATTTTTAAGTTAAACGGTTCAGAAATATGAGGGTGTGACTGACAGTTGAGAGAATTTCTGGCAGTAACCGGTCGCTATTTCGCCGAAAGCATTGCAATCTATGTCCAAAGCTGGGAACCTTTCAGACAACGTTTAAGGAACTTTACTAATTCGTAATGATAGTTCACCAAATCAATTTTACATCTTTCCTGGCTATGTCAACCAGCACACATGACTTGGGCGGAGTTTTAGAGGGGAGTACCTATCTTACAAGATAGAGGATTACATAACAGAAAGCTTCTGCCGTTTGACCAACTAGGAAGCCCTATTCCACATCAGTTGGCTTCCCTCTCCTGGCAATCTTCTATACTGTTAAAACCGAGCGGGGCGGTGTAACGGTTAGCGTTCTCGCCTCGCTTTCGGGAGGATGGCGGTTCGAATCCCCGTCCGGGCATCCAGATTTGGGTTTTCCATGGTTTCCCCAAATCACTCCAGGCAAATGCCGGGATGCTTCCTTCAAAAGGCCATGGCCGAATTCCTTCCCATTCCTTGCCCCCATCCTTGCCCCCCATCCTTTCCCGTCTCTAAAGACCTCGATGTTAAAAAGAGACGTAAAGCAGTTAAAAAAAAAATACTGTTAAAATACTTAAATTTGACATTTGCTCTCTCACCTGCAATTTCGCCAGGAAAATTTCCTTTTCTTGTTTATGCATGATCGCGCGTTTACTATTTATCAGTGCTATTCTAAAACACGGTACTTAGAAAATGTCTTCAGCAATCAAAGCCAAGAAAGTACTGGCGTTTTTAGGATGCGTCACAAGAATTGAAAATACTAATGAGATGGTCTGAACCGACGTGGCTGTTTCTCATTAGCTTGTTTGAATAACTGGCAGTGCTATTAGACCAAATAGTTTCTTGTCCGTCTGTTTAACGCCGTTTCGCTGTCTTCACTAAAACGCCACTTTAATGATGATTTCACATGTACGGCTTTGTTGTGATCGCTGTAGTCCTGTCGTTATCCCCCCCCCCCAAAAAAAAACCATTGTAAAGAAACTTTTGGTGGTAACGTAATGTAGCTCATGACTCCAGTGAATACCCTTTTCTTGGTAGCAACCGAATTTGGTACTTGCAAAAAATCTGCTGTCGCTATATTTGAAAAAGTTTCAGCAGCCACCACTCACTTTCAAACTATAATGCACCTATTTTTTTTAACACGATATGAAGTCTTGTTGGTCGTCAGAAGTTAACTAAAAGAAAACAAAGACGACGAATTGAACATGACACCATTTATCATCACACTGTGCGACCTAAGCTGTATCTGTTTCACAAATTCGCTAGTTTGTGACGGGTATCGTTGACAATCATAAGATCAATATATTCTAATTCTTGTTCTTGCTTTTTTATGATTGTCCGAAAGAAAGTCTTGGGGCGGTATTTCTGTGAACAGTTTTTGTATATGGAATGTACGTACAAAGGACAGGATTTCCTCCAATGCTGTCTGGCTAAAGTGAAATCAAAATTGAGGTTCGATTATTGTCAGCCATCTTGATTGAGTATACAGGAAAACCGTATAGAAACTTGTATATGTCGGGATAACCACACGTTTCACTATTGGTGTGCCTTTTACAAACATTTCATATGTCTAACAGAAAATTGATATACTTCCGCGTGTACATAGTTCTAGACCAAAGTCACAGGTCTTTAAATCCACTGTGTGACGCTGTAATCAGTCCATCAGTTTAAAATAGCAACGAGAAATGACTACTTTAGTTCCATAGCGCCCGAAACTGTAAGGTTTCATTATGCGGATTCAGGTGTCACTTCAGGACTAGCGCGAGCGCAGCTAACCGCTGTGAAATGGGCGAAGCTGGGCCATTCATTACAGCCCTCACGTCACTCTTGGCATACCGGAACAGCGGGGGAGGTAAAAAGCGATCTCTCCTGGGAGGGGGGACCTACGGCCACAGCATCCCATTCATTAGTGTGCGGTTTAACTGGCATACGTTTTCCATTTTGAGTTTAGATCAGCGAGAATTCATCTACAGGTCTTTTTGTTTGAAACCATTTTGACGTCATTAAGCTGGAAATAGATTACGATCGAATTCTATCACGCGACGCAATGTGAGGAGTAGCTCTTTGTTGAGCAAAATGATAAAATTGTTTGTCAAGCTGAGCCTTTTTCATTTATCGAGAAAGTATTGATGTGGAAGACATTGTTCTGAGAGCAGCATTTGAAAATAAAAACTGTAACGAAAAATCTGATTTACAAAATACATCATTAAATTCTCACTCGAGTCAGTTGTTGAGCGGTCTGGTGGCAGGTGGCTAGTGGTTAAAGCGTCTGACTGGAGTTCAAAAAACCCCGGTTCGAATCCCTGTCTTGGTGGAGATTATGATAAGCCCTTAACCCGACCTTTGGCACAGTTTGTTTGGTAATGTGAAGTACGACAGAAAGCTTCCGTGGTTCGGATTACACATTAAACTCAAGGTACCTTCTAGGGATAACAACCCTAGTTGTAACACCGATGTGTACACATTCAAAACAAATTCGATCCATGCGAAGAGTTAACGTGCTCCCAGTTGTCCCAAACAAACTTAATTACATGCTTAGTGTTAGTTGAGCCGTCCTCTTGATTCGGGCAAGGTGTGCCACACAGTTTTTCGTGCATTCTTCGTGCTTATGTCATGGATATTGTGATTAGGCCTCATTGTGTTTTTATTTGTATCTGTCAGATATTTAAACCTGTGCCATAGCGAAAATTCTGCGAGAGTAACTGGGCACAATTTACTAAACAGTCTTGGAAAATACTTTTTTTTTTTAATCATATGAAGGACCAAACTTTTTTTGGCGTCGCTGCGTCCGACAGTATGAGCAAAGAACAAAGGGGGAGCGGCCCGGAAGGCTGGGTTTTGTGCGGCGTCTTCGTAGTTGGATGGCTGGCTGCCCCGATCGATGTTCCGCCTACACAGCGGGGGCGTGGGAAATGCCGATACCCCTGGCGGGGGCCTAGCTCACTATCACTAAAATTCAAACGGATCCACTATCTCTGGCCGCATTCCAGAAAACATTTCCCTTCAGAGTCGCTTCCATTCCATTAACATTCCGGATTAATTTTTATTAAGGGTTCTACAGTTTAGTGCAGTTTGCTCCGCTGTGTTACAGACCTCAAGCTTGTTAACGGAATAAAGCGCAGATTTCCAATTTTTACATTTTGTTTTTCCTTGACCAAATATTGAATATAGTATTTAAAAATGTGTAAAATTAAATTAAATATAGTGGAAAACATATTCACTACCTTAGCGTGTTAGGTAGGATTTTTTTTTTAGAGCTAGTATATTTGTTAGTTGTTTTCACTGGAAAATAAAGACGCTAGTGGTTGTCAATTTTTGTTACTAGTTCTCAAAAAATTTATTTCCTTAGAAACTTTTTTTTTTTAAATTATTAAACAGCTACATTGAAGATTCTTGTAATATGGTTTGTAAGAAAGTTTTTATTTTATGGATACTTATACCGGTATTAATACAGTTTCATTGAAAGTCCACTTCATTCAAAAGGTTAATCATCCGTTCTGACCTCGCATTCGGGAGGACGGCGGTTCGAATCCCCGTCCGGGCATCCAGATTTGGGTTTCCATGGTTTCCCAAATCACTCCAGGCAAATGCCGGGATGCTTCCTTGAAAAGGCCATGGCCGAATTCCTTCCCATTCCTTACCCCCCCCCCCCATCCTTTCCCGTCTCTAAAGACCTCGCTGTTAGAGAGACGTAAAGCAGATAAAAAAAAGGTTATTCATCCTAATGGATGTGATAGGTACAATCTCTAATAAATTTGATTTTCAGTGTACGATTGCACTAGCGAAGGGGCGTGAAGCGATTTCCGCTACCTAATCTGAAAATATGTTAAGCTTTGAGTTTACCGACCACTTGCATAGACGTGAAGGTCGTTGCAGCACGGCATAATTGTGCGAGTCGCGTCTTGGCGAGTAGTTTGCAGCTCATATTGCAGTCTCTCGCATGCCAAACGCCACATTATCTTTGTATCGATTTTCTTCTAATACTCTTCTGTGAATATCTCTGATTTGTTTTGTCCAGTCTCTAGGTCTTCCACTCTTCCAGCTTTCATTGGTTACCATTGAAATATTTTTCTGATCCGTCTCTCCTTTGTCATAAGTCCATATAAGCCAGCGGTCTTTAAATACTGTTCGACTTATATTCATTCGGTTTTATTTCCTCATTTGGTTTGAGTTCTAATCTCAAAATCCTTTTACTTGTTCAGAAGAAATCCGTTTCCACAGACTTCAATCTTTGTCGATCCCTTGATCCTCTGATATCTCATGTTGAACAGGCATGAGATTCTGAGGACGTGCCGGCGGTATCGTCATCCTTGCCGCAATGGATGAGGGAGAGGGATCAGATGTTCCGTCTGGCCTATAACAGACTGCGAAAAAATTCCAAACACGTACCTCGGAACTACTATGAATACTTAAGACTGAAAATATTGTTTAATGAGTAACATAAATGAAACTGTTGTCGCTATTCTAATGTCCATAGTATGTTCATAGCGGTTTCGACGTACTGTTCAACCGTTATTACGAAATTTTTCCAATTCTCCTTTTAGCTTGTTTAGAAACCTGGTTGTTCATCAAACTGCAAAATATCCCGCAAACAATAATGGACCATTTGATGCACCGCGTTGTATAAGATTAATTACATGAAATGAACCAAAATTCTAACTTTCATCTGCTTTATTCACAAAGTTCAGTAGCCCTATATTCACACAGTGCCGAGTTTCGTGTGGTTATTCTTTAATCAGCTGTATTATGTTTCTCACATATTAATGCTATAAGAACGTTAAGTATCAATGAGCCATTTCAAATTAAATATTCTCATAAATATTGTTAGTTACAGCGAAATTAAATTTTTAAATGCGAAATTATGCGTGATGAACCGAGGTGGGTGAGAAGTAACTTTGGACCTAGCTTTTAGCATGGGCTGGTTTAGTCTCCGGCTACGCCATCCAAATTTCTGTTTTCATAAAGTACTAAGCTGGTTTTCTTCCAGTTTTTTTATCCAGCATCGTTTTCCGACACTAATGACCTCGTATTCTACGACCCGTAAAGCACTAATGGAAAAATCAACTACAGTTTCTAGTAAAAAGATATTTAGCGCCGTTATTGCTCTATCCCAATTTCTTCAGTATTAAAAAGTTTCAAAATTTTAAAGTGCCTGTATTTCAAGTATAATTTATGAGCCTGTCCGGGGAAAGGTACAACTTGGACATTAATACATTGTTTATAAATGTAATTCTAATAACAATCACCGCATAGATGTTTGTCTTCGTTGCAAGAATCGTCTATTACTGCCGCCTGTTTTAAGCTGCAAATTATGTTTACGGTCCGATTAACTCAACAATTCTGTAGAAAACTGAACTACTTTGTGCTTTATTTTCGTACTCTCTAACTCCTGTTTTGTAACAGCGATTAAAAATATTTTTTGCTTGCGTCCAGCAGCTGAAAGTTGAACTGCAGTTACATGATGTGAGACCGAATTCACGGATCCGTTTTAAAAATAAAGCGAAATTTTGCACATTAGCATACGGGCAGTGGGGACTTAGTTTAAAACGTACAGTATTGCTGGTTCTTCTATAGTTCTGGAAGTCTAGGGTTTCCTGTAGAAAGATTGCAGGTTGGTTAATTGACACGGTCGGTATCTTAACTCCTTTGTTGCAGATTCCCCCCCCCCCCCCCCCCGATCGAATCTTCTCCGTTACAGCGGTGTGGTGACTCAGTGTCTAAGTCTTATGACTGAAGATCGAAAGGTCTCCGAATTCTCATCTCGGCGGAGATAAGGTGGAATTGGTCACCTTGCCTCCAGTACCAGGCTACGTATATCTCCTCGGGAGGGGCCACCCAACCCTAGGGTTGAATGCCAAGCTTAGAATGTTTAGCTTCTCCGATACACTCGAAGCTAGTCATTATCTTCCCGGCTAGGAACAAGCCAGGCAAGCATATCACGATGTTTCTAAATTAGTATTTCAAACTGCAGGATAGATAGAAACTAGATTAAAGCCTCCTACGCTCGAGGCCAGACTCAAACATCATCTAATCGAATGAGAGTTAACTGCAGCAACGCTGTATGCTTGATCAGTTGCACCGACTTAATTATGTACTTCGTACTAGCTACATCTTCACATCTGTCAATTTGATTTAGTTTAGGCCCAATCATCAGATGGTCGTCTCATTCGAATAATTGACTTCTAAAGAAATGGGGTCGGCAGTTTTAAGGCCTAACACCTTCCCACCGTGTGTGGGCCGCTGTTAATTGGGAAGGGTCGCACTGGAGCGTGGGATGGCGTTCACAGCTTAAGAGGCAGCAGCCGACAGACGTGCAGGAATTATACACTATTCCGAAATATGCAGAGGAGCTAGAAAATCTAAAGAAAAGAAAAAAAACAAGTGGATGATTTTTTATCACTCTGAATTAAATGCGAAAAATTGTCATGACATTTGACCCGAAAAACGGGAACTATTCTAGACTCATGGCTTTGCCTAGTGTTGCCCAAATGCAAGAACAAGACGAGACTTGGCCGGTCTTGGTCTTGCATCAATACACCTGGTCTTGGTCTTGGTCTTGCAAAAATGCAAGACCAAGACCGATTTTGGGCAACACTAGCTTTGCCCATGAGCTTACACCTAGTATCGTAATAACATCGCATTTTCTGTTATATCTTCAGTAACTTTTATTTATTTGCTGTTACTATATATTTTTTCATTTATATTTTTGTATCGGGCGGCCGCGTAGCTAAGGTGGTAGAGTGTCTGATTATGGACCGGACGACCGGGGTTCGATCCCCGACGAAGCCGAGGATTTTTCCTCGAAGCTGAACTTCCGGAACTGCCTCCGAGACCCACTCAGCCTGCTATCAAATGAGTACCGTGTCGCCGACAACTACACGTCCACTCTAGTGCCTACGGTCAGGAAACAGGAATGCGGAGTCCTACCTTCGTTAATCCAACCGGAATACGGCTTAAAAGCTGTGAAAACCAATTGTCTTTACCTTTTAACTATATTTGAATCACCATCTGTACTTCACATAAGTACTTAAAAATAAAGATTAGGAATGTATTTTTACTAATTGTCTGTGATTTCTCACTGCTTATACTGTTCTAACAACCACACCTTTTACGCCTATTTGAAATGTCGTGCATCTCTTAAATATCACTACGGATTCTACTTTGCACTGTTATTTATTTTAACTACTGAGGAATTCTGTTGCTCTCAGATGAAGCTATGTAATTAGTTTTCATAGGTCATTGTGATTAAAAGTCTGTTTAGAATTTTGTATATGCTTGTCAGCTTGAACGAAGAGCTGTGTGGTGGTGGGGATCCCACGCAGGAGACAGTTTGTCGTTCCACGCCGGCTTAGCTTGCGGTGCCGGCATCGATTCCCGTAGTCTGCCCGCGCGGGTCAAGGTCTCCACTTCCGCCTGACGTCAGCTGCTTTTCTAGGCAGCGCGCTCCCGTGAGAGATCATTCCAGCCATCGATCGGGCCAAGTATCCCCGGCCCTCTTACGTAAAGACTACGTCACTAGTGGCACAACTGGCCGAAATGTGTCCTCCACGACATAATGACTGGCGCTTGATTTTGTAATTTAGATGCAGACAAACTTGAACATGAATGAGACTATAGAGTTATTCACCTGTACTCATTCGTAATAATAGAACATTTAAGTTTACGATGCCAAACAAAGTGCTTTGAACACGCTTCGCTCTTCTCATGGGCTAAACATTGAGTGAATCTTAACAACTACGTAATTGTGTATGGCTGTTCGAGAATCGAAACCCTAAGCCTAGACATTTTTGTCGTAGTGGTAACCCAGGCCACATGGTTGAAAGTCATGTAATTCTGCCTGCTCTGTCTGGTGGTGCTTGTTGAAGTTTTACTTCATAGTGTCAGTTTGCCAAGCGTGATAGATGAAATTTAATCTTGGGGCTTGTATTCAGATCGACCATGCCACAATCTAGTTGGAATTCCATGATTTTTTTCTTTTCTTTTCTTTAATTTTTTTTTCTCCAAATCCAGGCGAGTGCTGGATCCTTTTCATAAAGGCAGTGTCAAGTTTATACTTGTTCTTGTTAAATTTTCTATCCAGATTGTTAATGGGTCGTGAATTAACTGATGCAAGACACTGCTGCAATGAGATCGGATGTTTCGAGAGCCGTAAAATGATAAAGTAAATAGTTTTGGGAATAAACACTTTACGATCGGCTCGAGTTCAAATCTCGTCGCCATGTGGATACCCTGAGCTCTATCAAGGCAAATGATAAGTTGGTCCAGAAGTCAATATACATTGTCACAAAGATAAAACCGTTATTTGCAGATGTATTCACCATTTATTTCTAACCTGAGCTTTCGACATTACGTTAAATAGTGTGAAAATGTAAAATAAATAGATGTGTTCAATTTCCGCCAGTAAATGGAGCTGACAGGCCTGCCTGGACATATGTGAAATAAGGGTACCTGTCACATCTACTGTAAAACTGTCACACTCTTCAAATTCGGGATGGTGAGCATTATATATATTTTAATCTTCTGTTTATATTAATGCGATTATTTGTTGTACTACGCTATTTAAGATCGACTGTGCTGGTACTTTGATTGCACTTTATTATAAAGCGAATCACAAAAAGTTATAATTTCAGTTCTATGGTAATACACTACAGTACAGTACTTACATCTTTTGCATCAACTGGAATATCGTGATTTCTTTTATTCCAAACATTATTGATCCGCGACTATTCCATCCTGTTACTTGCTTCATCTGGAAAACATTTTCGGCAAAGTCTGTCCCCCTTAAAAGTAGAAGATACAACTTTAACATTGTCTGAAATATGTACCGTGAACATAAAATTTTGCGAAGTGACGTGTTTATTGTGTGTACATATGTCTATTCGTAGCCGAACGCATGCAGTATATGAAACTAATAGAATTGTGTTTTTACAATGTTAAAGTGATAAAATTCCATGAAAACGAATTTCAAGGAAAATAGTTTTTAGAAGATTAAGATTTGTTAAGCGTAAATTCCGTAATAAAAAAAAGCAGTCAAAATATCGGATTTATCTTGTTCGTTATGTGCGACTTGGAAAGAATGTTGAGCTCTTGGAATTGTAACACTTGTATAAGATTTACTCTCATACGAGGAATTGTACTGATTACATACTAATTAACAAGGGTTTCCATTTTTGTTATAAAGGAAGCTATAGTACACGGTGATTTTTTTTTTTAGAATAAAAGACAAGTTATTATAAAACAAAGTAGTATTGTCATGTCCCCTAAGAAATCCATACATATATATATATATATTTCATTTTAATTCTTACAAATTTCTCTCTTAAAAAAATTCATAACTTTTTCTTCAGAGAAAATTAAACGTAATAATCACAAATTTTTTAATTTGTATCGTCATTAGACATGTGAGGTGAAGAGAACCTGGTGTAACTGCAGATATTTTGTCACGGTGGCTTTATGCCGCATTGTGGGGAAAGGTGGCGTACAAGTCAGTTATAAATACTTGCTGGCGCAATGCTCTGAATTCTTCGACACAGCGCCCAGGTCTTGGTGGCCCTATTGTATTTTTGGCTTCTATCAAAATCACCTTCAACACATTTGACGGTAACTACGCAACCAATTGAATAACAAACCATTATTAATTTCCTGCAAAGGATACACATTTCGTTGATTTATATATACTCTTCTTATATTAGAATATTGTCTGTCCCCGTCGTACTATTAATCTAGCAATGCAGATGTTTTAATAAAAGCTCATAAAATTAATGTGCTTTGGGCGATTGATTGTTTTCCCCCTATTTCAATTGTTTGCTGAAAATCATTCCAGGATGCCGGGATAGTAACTTGCCCACAATTCTCTCGCGGATGAGCTGTGAAGCACTCCTATTTCCCCCTAATCTCTCCTCCCTTTAAATAATAAAACAAAGGTTCCATATTCTAAATAATGGAAAATAAGCTGTCGAGCAGAGTAAAAAGTTTTACTTTTTTATTCTTTTCTTTCCACATTTTGCATTCGTTCAAATTGTAATCTAATTAACGATGTATAGTTACACTATAGTTAGTATTGATTTTTCGTATCCTAAAATTGAAAAAAAAATATAGCTCTCAAGCCCGTGACTGGACTTCTAATCGACGGGGACCGGTGTTTGAGGCATTGACTGATGTTTATCTCAATTTTAATTTGTCCGCATTTCTCGCAACTCCCGCACAATATAAAAAACGTACCCATAACTTGATACTGGCTGTCTCTACTTGCTGCCATAGATGGGAGCTAAAATGGTAGTTGTCAGTTCTGTTACTGCAGCAACCTTAACTGCATTTGTACTCAAAAGGAAGGTGTTAAAATATGCGCGATTGACAAACAACAGTAAAATTTTCTGAAGGGTGTCAAAAAAAAAAAAAAACAATCTTAATCAGTTTTCATCCGTCTGAGAGGCACGAGAGATACGAAACCAGATCGAGCGATTGACGTACCTGCTGTCAAAATTACGGTTTTTAGGCGGTCCAACGAAGCCGATTTAGCCACCACCAGCTTTACCTTCCACTGATCAGTTTGAATAAAAGTCTGCATATCTCCATGCCGCCTAGTCATTAGGGAGCATCCATTAATTACGCGAGCTCAAATGGGGGGGGGGGCGGCGAAATCTCATCAAATCTCACCAAGGGGGGAGGGGGTCGACGGAAATCTCGGGTCGACTTTTTATTTCATAATCCCTTACTCCTTGTTAGGCCGTAAGTGAAGAGAGGTAGGAAAGTTAAGTTTCTTCGTCCTTGATGCCCGTTTGGGACGGGTGCCGAATGTCCAGGGCTGCCAGCTCCTTGAAGCGGCGGTTCGATCGATGGTTGTGACGTCTGCGTGGGCGTCGGCCGCAGAGCCCTGTCAAAGCTTACCGCTATCGGCGCCTGCTTCTGTAAATTTAAACCATCTTCACTCAAAAGGGTTTTCAAGTTTCTTTAATCAGATGTTGAATGATAATACATTCACAAATACATTATTGTACAGTATTAAAAACTGCCTGGTATTTAAACATTCGAACGGTTGACGGCACTTGCTATTCTTAGATTGTAATAACATCTTGAATATTATAGAAGAGGGATAAAGTTTGAGGAGCCAGTAGAAAATGTGATCATGGCGTTAATTCCTCCGTTTTATGGTTTTCATGCTTCTATGTATTCTTGTTCTCTAGAAAAGCCTTTATCGGATAAGTAAACGTAAACTGTTATTAAATATTTAGGACTTTATAATGTGATTTTTTAATTATTCAAATATCTTGTCTCACGCGTTAAGTTTATTAAAAAAATCGTCTTTTACTCGTTGTGTAACTTTTGTATTTTTTTATTGAGGAAAAATACTGCTGATGTTTTTAAAATAGATTTGAACTATCCCATAAAAGTAAAAAAAAATTAAGACATTTGTAATTTGTTGTATGGGACGCTTGTAGGCACATGGTGGAAAACTCAGTTCGACCAGGAAGTTACCTTGACTCCCATTAAGAGACCAGCGCTGCTCAGTGTAAAGGACTGGAAAATAGTTACATTATCTGTGAATATGACTTCGTGGGCAGTGTGAGCGAATTCCATTCTCGTAGTCTGCCGGCAGCAGCGTTACAATTTGACAGAGACAAGAGATGCATCGTATCTTGGTCAATGTAGATGTCCTAGACATCCAAACATATTTTCTGATATCCACCAACATTTCTGAAACTAAGCTGTTTCTTCGTTACTCATCGTAGAAGCATTATTTGCGATTTGACTTCTTTATCAGGTCGTTCTAATGGAGAAGTTGGAGCAACTGTTAATTCACTATATCTGTAATGAATTATAAATTATCTGCAACACTGCAAGAACACAATCTGTTTTTTAAAACAATCGTGCGAAAGTCTTAGTGAAAACTAATACTACTCCAGTAAACAAACATTATGTAGAAATTTTTTGCCGTTTGCTTTAACATCGAAAAGACAACCAAGATAGATATCATTATCAGCCAGTTCGATGATAGAATGATTTGGCATCTTAGAGTTTTTTAGAGATAGAACGGTCTTGGGCGATCCTCTGCCAGTTAATTCCAGCAAACCTGCGTATGCCCTTGGTATCTGAAGATCTCATGGGCTCCACTCACACTATTTTTGTCAAATTTTCATATTTCCTCCGAGCAACATGGCTGCTCCACAGTCACTTCTTGCGTCCTGTCTTCTCCAAACTTGTTGGCCCATTCTAAGTTTTCCTTTCGTAAATTCATTTAGTGTCCAGGTCTTATAGCTGTAAGTCAGCACGGGATAATGCTGTGGACGTAAACTGTTTAATTTAGATTTGAGGACATATTAGAGTTGAGGATGATTGAATGCCCCCGAAAAGCTTGTCATCCCAGCTTGATACGATGAAAAATTTCTGGTCTTACATCTCCTCGCATATTTACAACTTGGCCAAGATAAATGTTCTCGCACATTTTGTAATGACATTATTTGCACATTCCCCTCTATGGTCCGTTTGTAAGACATAACTTGTTTTTGAAAGATTCATGCCCGGGCAAACCGCTGTACGCTCTGAGACGATATTTAAAACCAAGATTTGGAGTTCATCAACGTCGTTGGCCAATGTCGTAGGCAAATATCAAATTATTAATTCTTCCATTGACTCTTAATTTTTTTTTTTTTTTTTAGTCCATTCTAGCTCTGACATAATCATCTACAAAACTGCTGAAAGTCTGAAGTTGGTTCCCTGACGCTGACAACGGCTGAGTAAATGCCATAGATGTTATGGAGCACACTGATAAAACCATGGAGGAAGGAAATATATGGAGGAGAAATGATGTTAAACCTGTGACACCGGCTCTAAACTCTCGGCTGATACTGCGCATGCGAGGTGGCGGCAGCGGCCATATTGGGAATCCATACAGATGCAAAGTTCACATTTTGTTTGATGCTTGATTATTTCATTTTCTAATGTGTATAAGTGTTTTATAATGCCATCTTGTGTTGCATAAGGGACAAAGAATTTATCTATTATTGTTAGTAATTTCATGAGAACAATGATTGTGACAAAACGTTTATCCAGCTATTCCCAATTAAGCTTACGATGTATGGTAACAAGATAACTATTTTTATTCTGGTCTAGGCCGCATTTCAGCCTAACCACAAGTGGTAGTAATAAAACTGAAACACCCATTCTGTATGTCTACCATGTAATTCATTGTGGTTTTGGCAGAATTAATTTTTGGTCCAGGCCGCGTCCCAACCCAATCCTCTCAATTTGGAGACAGTATATCCCGCAAACTAAGCAAGATATCGAAAAATTTTATTCTTTATTTTCGATTTTTTTCGTCATGTCCATCGTCAAATTTGACTTTTGCGAAATTTTTCTTCTGCATTTCAACTCACGACACCTCTTTTGAAACAGTATATCTCGAGAACTAGGCGAGATATAGAAAATTTTTATTCTTTATTTTTTATTTGTCTCGTCTTTTTAAATAAGAATCCAAAAGCCACGTATGGCTACGTGGGGAAGGAGGGGGGTTCACAGGAGGCCAAAATTGAGCTATGTGGTTTATGCACGCTCCCTTACTGACAATTTAATGAGTCAGTACCACTATACTCTGAGAGTTAACAAGTATACGAATATAAGGAAAGCCCAATAAGTAATAAAAAGAGGCAAAAAACAGTGGATAAATTTTAAATTCCTAATTTTTTAAAAAGATCTGTAGGTAATTTTGTAGGGCTGGCAGCACTATTTCAAATAGCAAGTATCAATCCAAACAATGGGGAATGGGGATTCCTTCTCGCGCAACCTAGTCTCTTCGGGAAATCCCCGTTCATAAAGAAATTTCAGTCAATTTTGCCAATATGTTTGTATTTTTTTTTCCTACTGAACCAGAAAAATATAGTAGATTTTAAACTAAGATAAGTACTTAGAATAAACTCTAAAAGAGTCATTTTAAACGATAACTGCCTTACAAATTTGAGATTTAGTAGTTGTGAAAAGAAACGTGTTCCAGAAAAAAAACATGTTTTTTCATGTTTTTTTTTCAAGCCAGGAAAAAACCGTTTTTTTTACAGCACTACTCAGGACTAATGCTGAAACAGTCATAAAGGAGTTATAAAGCCCTAATTAAACAAAATCACTCCGCTAGATACAGTAAGGCTACTGTTGAATTTATCGTGGTCGTCGATTCTTCCTTGTAAGAGTTTTTCCTGAGTTAACGCCGAGCACAACACTTAAACAGCATCAGCTTTCTAAATATTAATCTAGTTAAATATTATGCTAATCAAACCAGCATTTCACATCTTAATTAATTCATAAAAATTGGATGGTATTGCGAATCAAAGGGTTCGCCCATGCAAAAGGGAATTACCACGCGGCACTCAGTGACGTGTAACATACAATAGTCGCACAGGATGCAACCTCCCGGCGCTTAATTGATTTCGGTTCCGGCAAAGGAGGCGGACTGTCAAATTTTGCCGATTACCCGCTGGATGGCAAGGATCCACAGAGCCTTCGTATGTTTCCTCAAGTACTTGTACTTAACCACTTACCACAGCATTACATGCAACGTCTATGATGCGCTTGAGAACAGCGAACACTGCCTGGGAATGGACATAGAGGCGGTCATCGGCTCGTAAGTATTACCCACGGTTATGGGATTTTCGCGGTTTCAAATCTTTCCATCCTATATTTATATAACATGTTTAGCCGTATTTAAAAACTACTGTAAACAGGCCTAGCATGCGCATTTATCAAAATGTCGGACACGTGTTTGGGAGGACTCAGTGAAAACTCGGTACTTTCATCCTTGACTCAGTTTTCTGTTTCCAGAAATCGGTTCAGGATAACGCAGGTTACTTGTTTAAACTATAACATAGTCGATTTTTTTGCTAAATGCTAGAGTTAAATATGTTTCATAAATAATCAATGTGTCGACGATCCTTAAAGCCTACTGCAGCTGTTACAAATTTACGCCCTTCATTCTGTTACAGTTCACCTCCCTCAATTAAACAACAGATTTATCACTGCGTCGGCAAGTTATAAAAGCAAATGGGAATAAGATTGTGTACACTGCATTTATATTTCACGCCATAGCCTGACTGCATAAGAGGACGTCTTGTGATTTTGTCTCGTCCCTGGTTTAATTGTATCAGAGAGTCAAAGCTGTTTTAATAATTTACCACGAACGAAACATATTGCATTCTTTTGCTTGTAACTAGCTTTTTAATATAGTGGAATAGTATTCAGTGACATTCCACCTTTGATGTCCATTTCGTTCTGGCGGATATTTATAGTTTCGGACCAGTTGGTTAAGCATTAAAGCTAGTGTGATCTGGAAAACAGTATCTTTCAGATGTTTCCATTCTGTTTCGTCTAACATCCTCCCGGACACGCGTGATAGGAATTTCAGTTGTTAGTTGCAGAAATCATCTCGATGTAAATGTTGTCATTTGCTAAGCTATTATAACAGCTGAAAATAACGTTTTGGTGTTCAGAAGGATCGTCACCAAACATGTTTGCCGCGTGAATTTTTTGTATTCTTAAGTATATTTGCATTGTTTCTAGCAGCTGATACTTAAAACATGAGGCAATAACAAGGTGAAAAACTGGCTTTTGTATATTTTCGAAAAGATCGGACCAGCTTGATTCACAGTCAGTCATTGTGTTTTAATAAATAAAGGAATTTATGATTGTTGATATTTCTAGCGCTTAATTTAATATATATATATATATATATATACACAGACGGAAAAAAAAATCCCAACACCAAGAAAGACTTGTGTTAGATAAACGAAATTTGGTAGGCGTGTTTATACATCTGAAAGATGACATCGATTCAAATTTCGCGCTTCGCGCATAAGTGTGGCGCTAGTAGCGCTACTCAGAGCTTGCAAATCAGGTTTGCTTTAAATACGCGCTGTAAAGTTTGTGAACGTTATTTACCGCTGAGATTTGACATAGTGAGTTGATGTTAGCCAAGAATGCCTTTAAGAAGACGAAGAAGCCATTATCAACAGCTCACCGAGTTTGAACGAGGTCGTGTAATAGGGCTACGAGAAGTTGGATTTTCTTTTCGCGATATTGCAGAAAGACTTGGCCGGAATGTATCCACTGTGCATGATTGTTGGGTGCAGTGGTCAAGGGATGGTACTGCCTCAAGAAGACCGGGTTCCGGGAGGCCACGTGGCACTACTGAGAGGGAAGACCGCCGTATTCGGCGTACAGCTGTGGCGCATCGTACTGCGTCTGCGGCAGAAATTCGAGCTGCAGTTGGTACCACAGTGACACAACGAACTGTTAGAAATCGGTTACTTCAAGGACAGCTCCGAGCCAGGCGCCCTGTAGCGTGCATTCCACTGACTACAAGCCATCGCCGTTTGCGACTCCAGTGGTGTCAAGCCAGAGCTCATTGGAGGACGGAGTGGAGATCTGTTGTGTTTTCTGATGAAAGCAGGTTCTGCCTTGGTGCCAGTGATGGCCGAGTGTTGGTCAGAAGGAGGCCAGGGGAACGCCTGCAACCAAACTGTCTGCGGCCTAGACACACTGGACCTACACCTGGAGTCATGGTCTGGGGAGCAATTTCCTATGACAGCAGGAGCACTCTTGTGGTTATACCAAACACACTGACTGCAAATTTGTACGTCAGTCTGGTAATTCAACCTGTAGTGCTGCCATTCATGAACAGCATTCAAGGGGGAGTTTTTCAACAGGATAACGCTCGCCCTCATACCGCTGTTGTCTCGCAACGTGCTCTACAGAGTGTCGACATGTTACCTTGGCCTGCGAGATCACCAGATCTGTCTCCAATTGAACACGTATGGGATATCATTGGACGACAACTCCAGCATCATCCACAGCCAGCACTGACCGTCCCAGTATTGACAGCACAAGTACAACAAGCATGGAACTCCATACCACAAAGTGACATTCGAAACCTGTATGACACAATGCATTCACGTTTGCAGGCTTGCATTCAAAATTCTGGAGGTTACACCGGCTATTAATTTAACAGTATTTCACATTTGAAATGCATTTTCTTGAGCTTAAATTAACCTGTGATCTTGAAAATTTAATCAATTAAACATGTTAACTTGACAAATGCATTGTCCAAATTTCATTACTCTACAATAATTTTTTCTTGGTGTTGGGATTTTTTTTTCCGTCTGTGTATATATATATATATATATATATATATAGAGAGAGAGAGAGAGAGAGAGAGAGAGAGAGAGAGAGAGAGATTTGTAGCAACTCTTTCATGGCGTCGAGAAAGTGTTTTCTTTGGGTTTGAATTAATCATTGGGCTCTCTTAAGTGATTTTTTTGTTCTTTATAGCGTCTATGTATATTTTAAACCGGAGTGATTATAAGAGGTTGTCGTGGTTGATACAATTCGTCTTCATTCCCAGTTCTTCAGTGAAATAAAAGATGGAGGACTCAAGTAGTATAGTATCATTCATCTTAGAACAGTTTGTTTTCATCTACAGCCACAGCGTCATGGAGGCTCGTCCGGGACAATGACCTCGCGTGGGCAGTCACTCTTATTACTCGAGCAGTTTCTTTACGCCACCTTTTCGCCAGACTAGCCGGCTCCGTACCTGCAGGCATATATGTATTTACCGAGCCGAGCACACAGTAATCTTGCCGTGAAATGAAAACGTTCATCCTTGACTGAAGCTGAACGGGTGACTGCGAAAGGACGCCAATCGCCACCCTTCTTCAGCACTCGCCCGCTCTTTGACCTTTCAAAACTTGACCACCACGCTCAGGCTCAGCACTGTTAATTCACGAAGATAATGGCAAGCACAGTGTCCATCCTACCGTCTAATGGAAAACTTGAAAGCTCGGTTCGACCATCCCACGACTCTTAACAACTCCATAGTCAATGTGCTCTCTAAAAGATCCAACTAAACCAGCGTTTCTCAACCTTTTCCAAACTGAGGACCAGTAAAATGTTGTTAAATCTACGGACTACTAACTTTATGGGCATAATTACCTATGTGTATATTATCAACATTAGACACTTTACAGTGTACAATTATAGGATAATAAATCATAGCATGTTTTGGATTCAAACCGAAACATAGTTATGAAATGGAATGCAGACTACATATGAGTGAATTATATGTTGAATAGACTCTTGATACGTATTAGACCGAGCGTGGTGGGTGAGCGGTTAACTCTTTGGCCTAGCATTCGGGAAGACGCCGGTTCGAATCCCCGTCCGGGCTTCTAGGTTTGGGTTTTCCATGGTTTCCCCAAATCACTCCAGGTGAATGCCGGGATGCTTTCTTCAAAAGGCCATGGCCGAATTCTTTCCTGTAACTTGTCCCCCGTCCCATCCCGCCTCTAATGACCTCGACGTTGACGAGGCGTAAAACCATAAATAAAAAGATACTTATTAACAGAATGAATAATTTTATGCCTGCGGACCATCTGGCCCATCTTCATGGACTACATTTGGTTTGCGAACCACATGTTGCGAATCGCTGATTTAGACTGATTTATATAGTTAACTTTATTTTTAAGTAAGGATCGCTTCCATTATGCAAGATCCATTTATCCTGGGACGTTTATTTCACGCAGAACAAAGGATGAATTTCCCGCACAGGTGTACAGGCATACTAGCCTGAAAACATAGATGTATGTACCACTCTTACTTTTTTGTTTGTATGGTTAAGATTCTTCTTCTGTTCGCCTCAGAAAAACAAATCGAGGCCTCGCGAGGGTCGAACAGGGTGAATGACAATTTATAAGTTGTAGCCTAAGTAACATTAACACAGAGTATTTAATTTGTATGTATTGAAAATTGCACTATACTATAAAGATGAAACCATATGACTTGATGTTAAAGCATCGAACACTGTAGACAGGCTTCAGCGATTCTATTGTGCCGTATCTAAAACTTCTTAGTTCAACAAAATATCGACAATAACGTCTGACCTCTTCCTTTATTCGAGTTTTTACGTCACTTGGCTTTGATATACACGTAATTATTTCGGACGACCGTAACAAACAGTCAGCTGATTCAAATTGTAGCAAGATATTTGACCTGGCTGCAAATGTAAGAAACTGTATTGATACTGTACTACTTGAATCCTTCATTATATTCTTTTTACGTATTAGGAACTGGGAATGAAACCTAACTATGTCAACTACGACAATCCCTTATCACGCTGGTTTAAAATGAGCATTAAGGTTTGAAAGAATCAATTTAACAAACAGATCATTTAAAATAACTTCACAATGATTAAAAATCATACCCAAAGAAAACACTCTCGACACCATGAATGAGTTACTACAAATTTCTCTCGTTTTCTGATAAAATGTTAATCGAAAATCATTTTTTTTAAAAATAATTTGCACAATCTTTGCAGATTCGTAATTGTTTTGCTTAAAGTGACTGCTTCTCATATAATGTTAATATACTCTTCGGAAAAGTTGTAAATTACACCAGACACTAAAAATATTACTAATCAAAAAAGGTCCCTGTATTTATTATAAAAACACAAGGTCCTCTTATACATTATACATCACACAGATGCAAACATCAGTTTTTCACCTTTTTACTGCTTTGTGTTCAGAGTCAGCTGCTAGGAACAAACCAGACATCCTCCAGAATAGAAATTTTAGGTACCAGGTCCATGAGGCTGTTCTCCCTGAAATATATAAGATTATGAAGAACTGAAAATTACCACTTAGACACCAGGAATATCTTTCAGAAAGTTTAACGATCACATGAATCCTTACTTATTTATGGATGAATCATATATTTCAGTATTTCCCAACTCGTAGGCATGATAGTAAAAATTTAATTCCAACTGAATTAAAAATGTCATAACAGAAAAATAAATTGGTAGAAGTTTTTTCCCACGAAATAGATACCGTTCAAGTATTGTATCAGGCTATAAGCGAGTATATAATATAATGCAAACATTCTAAATATTGTATCACGCTTTGCCCATGTAATTGTAGGACACTACAGTAAGGACAACACGAGACGAACAGTTACTCAAAGCCACAATCGATTCGGTGACCCTTACAACACGAGACCGTAGTGCTAACCCCTATACTGTCAAAGCCGGCGTCATGAATATTCAAGGGACCTGCAAAAATGTTTTTCCTAGATATGACTACATTATTACTTTAACAGTCTACGCACTGGATATAAAATAGAGAGAGCGTTCCTTTGATAGTTAATGACCGTTCTTTGAGAATCTTATTGTAGCCGTAGGTCATAAGGGACCGCCGTATGTGATTGGCTAATTGTACACACACAGATATATCATTAGTCCCATATGCTTTAATCGTCACAGAATTATTTATGACGTTTTCTGGTCCTCCGGGTGAAAAAGATTGATAATCGCTGGTATAGCTATAAACTCCTCCACGCGTTGAACAGATAAATGATAGTTACAGGCTTATCGAAAGTAATATAAATGTGAACCAACACAAAAATGGTAAATGCATCTGTCATACTGTAGGGGATGTTTGTTTTCTTGTGGCAGTGTTACTGGCGTAGGGTAAATAGCTTATTTAACAAACTTGATGGAAATCAAAGTGTGAAATTTCCATCTTTATAAAGCCTTCACCCCGTTGGTTTCATTACTTTCAGAGGAACATAGATTCGTAGCTCTTTAATATTAGTATCGATTATAACTGTATGTACTAATTTGTCAGGTAGGCCTACGTCCCTATGATTTTTGGGCTCTTTATGATTTTCAGTCGCTACGTAAGTACATATCGTATTATTGATATTTGTCATAAAATGAGTAAAGATATAAAAAAACTCAATGATATGAAAGGTTTATCTTCTATTTGTTTCATCAGAATTTAAATTTACCATGGACGTTTCAAATAGAGTCGAAGAAGTGTTCTTAATGTGTTTGAAAGAGATGAAAATGAACCTGGATGTTAATGAGTCACAAGTGAAATTCACGTGACCGAATGGCCTGTGCTCTTTTTACAGAGTTGCTCCCCTATTTTATATTCCTCCTTGATTATACAGTTTTCCTGTATGCCATCGGTATGTTCATTCTGCAATTCTTTATGCCCTTCTTCCCCGCTAAACAGAGCGTAAAAACTCTAGCGTTAAGTCTAAAAAGTTCATTGTTTGGTGTTCCGCTATGAATATGAAGTATTAGCAAGGAGACAACTATTTCCCGTGGCGCCACTGCCTTTGTGTCTGTAGGGAGTGAGCTGATGGAGATCAGGCTTTTCTTTTGTGGGAGGCAGTGAAGGAAGGAGGGACGGTAGCGGAAAGAATGATTAATGTCTGCTGGGGAAGCGGCGACATGCGTTCAAGTTGTATGGGACCTGCACTAAAATGAACTGCTTCCTGTGATAAATTTTGACACACTGAAATCAGTATAATACCTTACCTGTGTATTTTAGTGTTGAACCTTTACTATCCAATATCTTAGGCGTAATGCTCTTTACGTGTAATCAACAAATCTTTCAACAAAAATTTAACTGAAATAATTAAATTACAGATGATGTAATTATTTCCCTGTTTTATGGTATTTTGTTGTTGGATGCATTTTTATTCGATAATCACTTGGGAATGCAGCCAGAATTCTAGGGGTTGTCTAGACAATTTGCTTTCCGCATTACATTTTGCATCACATTCAAAGTTCCCATACGGATGATCCATTAATTTGAACATCCTGGTATTTTCTATTGGTAAAGTCGCCTTACCATTCGCAGACGTATAACTCCACATTCTCGTTCTTGAGCTGTGGTTATGGCGAGATAATTATCTCTGTTCGAACAAATGTTTCCTACCTGAAAATAGCCGTTTGCTATTAAACTTGTCTTATAAAACACCACACAATGACACCAGTTCATTGCTATTGATACCTATGATTAGATCATTTAGCTGTATTGTGAGTTTATCTTGTGGGAGAGAGATTTTCTTTCGTTGCTTAAATTTTGTGCCCGTTTTTTAGAAATGTCTCGCAAATGTCAAAATGTTTCTGACAACTTTGGCTATGCTTTTAGTCAAGTGAAATTCTCTGCTTACAACTGGTTTACGTTGTATTACACAAATTATACAAACAGCCAATTTTAATTAATTACTCTGATATCAGGGTGGGAACTCTGTTGGTTCCGTCATCAGAAAAGGGCCAAGGGATGAAGGAGCGAAAGCATTAGTTTCCATCGGAAATCAGACACTGGTCCTATTTAGCTTAGGAAGCATCTTAGCTTTCCTACTGTTTTTAGTACAAAAACAAGACATGTAAACATTTCGCCAATATATGTTAAAATATATAAAAATCTCCAATGTCTTATCTAATAATTTATCATTAATCTTAGTGAAATGTTCTCACGCCCCTCAAATATTAGATTGTATCAGAGTATTTGAATGTAAGTTTTAAGAATGTGATTTATGCGTTGTGTTCGTGACGAGGATTCGAGACCTTGATCTAGCTTTAAATTAGCGAGATATGTCGGGTTACGCTTGTGCTAACCACACATAAACTTTACAACTTAGTACACTGCTGGCAAGTCGTGTATCTCGGAGGAAATCATTGCGTGTATCCGACAGGTTTCGCTTTTTTATTTTTCGCGAAGATGGCACGTGTTAACAGAATGTGTTGAAACATTATGTATCTTTTTGGTGTGGTGATATCCTCATGGAATTAATGGTCCCAAGCGGAGCATACATACTGCGAAAGTGATCATTTTACCCATAATAGTAACTATTTATGAAGCATTAAATATCACCGTCCATAAGCAAACGTTCATCTTACAATATCGCTGCGCTGTGCCTTAAGCTAAATACAATACAATGCTATGTCGTGTAGAGATCAATGTTCCAACATTCAATTTCTGGCTCGAAAATAAATTTGGGTAGTTAATCGCCCGCCTTACCGATTTTTCACATGCGGACTTTACCGTTGAAGTGATGCCTTTTTGAAGATGTGTGAAGAGCTTTGAACATTTCTTTTACCATACGAGGAGATTACTTTCAGTTGTTGCTTCAGCGCTGCTGGATGTATTGATGGAGGAAGAATGTATTCTGAATAAAATAATAGTTTCGTTTTTCAGTTTAAAGCAGTCTTTAAAACCACCTCTACTATGTCAAGAGTTATCACACCAGTAAACTATGCTCTCTGGTTTCTAACATCTGAAATCCGTGCACCTTTCCACTTTGGCACAGAGGTTGCATTTTTATTTTTTCTGGAGTACGCAATCTCGCACTTCGACCTTAAATTATTAAATACTTTTAACATAGTTGCATTCGTATATCACATTAGTGCTTTGATGTATGTGCGTTGGGAAGCGCTTGTAGGGCCAGCCGGTTTGTAGCTCGCTTCCTGACACCCCCTTAGAGAGAGACCAGCTGGCTGCAGACGCCCCTTCGTCGCGACTTCATTAATTCTCTGTCACGCTGCACCGCTCCCAATTCCGTTCCCGCGCTCTTCTAGGCACTCTGCACAGCCGCTATCTGCCAGATGATGCGTGTGTCTCAATACTTTATGCACAGTTCGTCTAGCTACTTTCATGGTGTAAAGCAACGTCCTAAAATTCATTAGGATTTTCTGATTCTGAAGGAATTGTTTTATTTATTTTACACGTGTTATTTTTACTTTTCTTAATTCGTATTATTGAGATTCGGTAGAATTCAGATATCTGCTGTGATGACCATGATACCGATTAGAGAAGAGTCCTTCCTGCATTGTTCCAGTTCTATTTGGGTATTTTATGTATTACTAGAAAAGCGGTATTTTTTCACTAGACTAGCCAATCACATGAAATAAAGATTAAATCTTTATACTGTCAGCATTCGGAGCTTTTTTTTCCCCCACGAGTCTGTGTGGTTTCATTATTCCTCCTCTTATCTCGCGCTTATCCCTTTGTCTCCACATATTCTCTGCAACATAAATCCTCAATTTCTGCTTCGTAGTACTCTGATCTTCCTCACCCTCTTCCAACGAGATGAAAATGTCTCTTCTCTATTTTCCCGTTGCTTATTTTTTTTAAAAATAAATCCACTAAAGTAATAATTCTACCTATCCTATTGGTAGGTTTCTTTAACAGTAACAAATGTTCGTTATAAAATGTCCGATGTTTAAATCCTATTGCATTTTGCTTCTCAAAATCACAATGTTGTAAAAAAAAAGCTACCCTACAAGTAATGTATAGTGGAAATTCATCGCCATTGGTCCTGCGAAACCCCTGCTACGACGCGATATGTTGTAGGAAAGCGTTACTGTATTGAGCCACTTAGTAATGTGGAACATGTGTGGTAAAACTTCACTTCTAGGTATCAGGTACGTTTGCTCTCCTACTTTTTGTAATTATAAACGTTTAACCGATCCCATTAAATTATGAATTCCAATAATCTTCTCCCTCTTTACAGAGATTTTTTTTTTTTTTTTTTTTTTTGATTGTACCATTTATTTCTGTTTGACTTGACGGGAGGGGGAAGCTTGTTGTCTGTGAATTGTTTAAAGTGTGTTCCGTGTTAATTCGTTTGTGTGCCATGTGATGGGCATCATATAGGCATTCGCCCGGGTGATTACTGTGTAAAACCACAATCGGGATGCTTCTTTTGAGTTGCGAGGTGGAGAGCAGTAATTTGATGTTAAAAAGCAGCTCAGAACTCGCATAAATACACGTTTAATTAAATTAAGTCTATTGTCACTGTTACTCCTTATGCCATAGTGACAAACACCATCAGAAGAATTTTTGTTTTTCGGCGTACATGAGTATGTATGTTAACTGTTTATTAATACTTGCTGTAAGGTCCAAATGTCATTTAAGATTAATAATAATTCATCGTCTATTGCAGAGGTAGTCTGTCTTTTTTACATACTGCCCACTTTTGTATCTCTGTTAATGACAAAATTTTCTAACTGCTCACCGTTTGCACTGTAATGTTCATATATAAAGAGGGAAGTAACTTTATAAAATTTATAAAATAAGTTAAAGCAATATAATAATTACTTGCAAAATACTTTGTTTGACTTTCGCTAAGTTTGGCAAAATAAATCTTTATAAATCTTGACCACGAAGTCAGGTGAAATTAAGTTTAGTTATTTAAATTATTAATTAGATCCCTGAGACTGAAGCTGTGGAACTAAGTAGTAGATATCTGGCTCAATTTTTGTAAGGAACAAACGAAAGTCTCCTCTTTCGGAAATATTAACGTGATTTCTTTCTTTGATCATTTTATGATTAACAGCACTGAAGCCTGAATACACAAGATGCGAGATAGGGTAAGGTAATTTTCCAGATATTTTGATATGACAGACGTATTTTAATTTGCCACAGGTTTTCATATCCACCATTATCGAATTTATTTTCTTCATCATATATAATTTCTAACAGCTATTCCAGTCATAAGCCTTCAATTTCAAAATGCCTTCAAATCTTTTTTCCATGTCCAATTTAAATTCGTTGAGGGGACTACTGAATCTGTAAATGTTCCCTGGAGTTATATTCTTTTATAAATGATATTTCAGAAAACTTGTGAAACTTTTTCAACAAATTATAACTAAGTAATTACAGTTTATCAATAAATAATGAACACAACACTTTGGCAGCCTATAAGAGTTATATTAGCTCATTGAAACTACAAATCAACATAATTAAATCTCTTGAAATTTTTTGAACGTGCTTCAGTATTGGACAAAACTCCTACTGGCCACCATGAAAGGTGGAACGCCAGCTGATGGACGGTAGGAACCAGGAACAGCGTTCTAAATTCAACCTGCTGTAGTCAAACTCCGCTACAGTGCTTTAGATTAAACAGTGGACGTCACGCAACGGTGGTTGGTATACATGGTGAGAGTGATACAGCGCCGTTGTATTGCCCTACTTCATGTTTTTGGGCGGAGTAATTATTGAATCCTTTGAGATGCATAGCGTTATGAACTGGTTCTTGCATATGCATCAGGTGAAGCGTGTTAAGGCTCAGCAGTTTCCTCTGTATCCTGTTGGCATTCCACGCATGCTAAGAGCTGTCTTTGACGCGACAGAAGTTATTCTCGTTATTTAAAATAAAATTGTAATTCGTTTGAAGCATTATGTACAAACCATACGTTGTTACCCAGTCAGTCTTCCCAGACTCGCTTCGTAATTTTTTTTTCCACCAGTGAGTGACTTGCGTTAAACCGAGTGTTTATTGTAATATTCTGTGTGCGATTTAATACCTCATTGGCATGAAATGTTTAATCCCATGTTGCATTGGCTAGCCGTATACAGTTAAAATAGTTATAAGGTACTGATTTCGCTAATTTCTTTCTTAAACGCGTGGACTTGTCAGAATGTAAATGTACTGTCTGCGTGATGGTGAGATTCGTTGTTCGCGATGTTAAATATGTAATTATATAAATGTCTGAAATACGCATCATTCTAAAGTTCAGGAAAGAGAAAGGGGTGTGGGGATGGGAACGGGTGATGCCTTATTATACGGGTACATTAGTGAAACATGATGCGCCTTTCGAGAACCAGTCTTCGCAATAGGGAATTACACACATTTTTTGAAATGTGGCTTAATTTAATCTTTTGGTAATAATACGCCACTAGAATTTTTATTTCAATTAAAATGACATTTAAATCTTACGTTTTAAACTTCTGCGTGAAAGCTCTAGCCGTCATGCTGCATTGGTTCGTGACTTCATTATATGGTTAACAACTGTCATCCGTAAAACAACTTTGAAAATGGAGACAAAAGCGATTTTAAAAGGGGAGCTAATCTAAATATGATTTAATTTAAAATGCACCAAAAAATAGCAACAACAAGGTTCCCATCAACAACTGACTTCGTAGCTGTTAGGGGGCGTCCATTAATTACGTGAGTTTTTGTCTGATGTTTCCAAGGGCGGTTATACCCCCACTTTTTGTAGACGTTTTTAGTTCTGCAGTCCTATAAGAATTTCAAAACCTCACTTGAGATTTCCGTTGACTCCCCCTCCCCCTTGGTGAGGTTTTGTGAGATTTTGCCGCCCCCCCCCCCCCCCCGCTCATTTCAATTCACGTAATTAATGGACGCCCTCTTAGGTGCTATTCTTCCATAACTGAGTTACTGCCATAAGCTACTTTTGTTCTTGACCTCGAGTATCTTTTTTTATTTTCTATGTTACTCTTATGAAGCGGAATAGCGCAATAATATTCAGTTCAAAGTGTGGGGGGAGCAATCAGTATTCATTAAAATATTAAATATTTAACAAGCAATATTAATCAACAGCATGCATTTTTGTAGTAATCAATCGGATATATATGTGAAAGAATCAACGAACAGTTTAATAAAAGATCAATTTATTTTTTTGGGAACCAGTATTTGTTCGGTAGCAAACCTATCATTTGATCAAAAATTCTAGAAGTTATAATTAAGTTTTATGAGAGAATGCTTTTTTGCGTAGTAAATATCGACTTTTGTTAGGCATTCGTGACGGGGAATTTAACTAATTAAAACCACGTTACAAACTTTGCACATTTATTTTTCTTCAGCATTTTATTTTTACCACTAGTTTTAACTTCAAAACGTCATCGCTATATTTCCCACTGTACATTGTGTTTTTCTCTTGTATGATATAAGAATGGCACCACTTCTTCGGATTTTTCCTCTTCTATAATAGTTGTATGAACAATAGGCGACATTGACATCACTTACTGAAAAACTCTGTTAGAAGCCACAGCAGGGGTGTTTGTTAGAATGACGCTCGCCGTGGCTGGAGGCAGACTGAAGATACTGTATCGCTTCACAGTATTCCCAGTGTGTGTTGTTAGGTTGCCTCAGGGTATTATACTTAAAGACAACTCAAGCTGACGATACTCGTACATAAATCGTGTCGCCTCGGAAATGCGCAGTGTGAGGAGGGCCTGCATGACAGCAAGCTAGGTAAATCTCGTTATTCGTATCTTCGAAATTTTCCACTGAGTTTCAGGGTATTACGTTTGACCATTCAATATCGAAACCATTGTTCTAGCCCACGTAAAATATGGCATGCAGCTGCTGCAAACGTAGGGAAACTTTAAATTTCAATCAATTCGGCTCATCGTCTACATTAACATCAACTACCACTGTACTGAACTCGTGTACAGTTTTCTATATTCATCAAAACTTCTTGAAATTGATGCAAAAAAAAAAAGAAAAAATAAATTCAGAGATCTTTTGACTATAAATTAATTGGGCTTTAGAAGATCAAAGGACAATTTAAAGAAGCAATAGGGACAGACCTCATATGATTATGGCGAACAGAAAACAACAAAAGCATCTGCTAAATTGCACTGTGTCCCTTGGCCTGTCACTGGCCAATGACTTCACCATCAACGTTGCCAAATTTTGGGCACGTTTTTAGCAATTATTAAATTGTTTTTTTCATTGTGTGCTACTAACACGAATAAAGAAGGAAGGACTTTTAGGAATTGAGCTATTTGATTGGCTACTTTAAATTATGGATTGTATGTATATGAATGCAGATTTCTTTAACAAGAAAATGATGTTGGTTAAGCTAACAACTACAAGACTTGCTTGATAGAGAGAAGCTAAGACTTGTGTGCACAGCGTTTCTTCAAAGTCAAGTGGATGTTTCTCACGGTGGGTCTTTAGTGACTAGCACTCATCTGTATGAATGGCTAAGACTTGTTATTACCGTCTAATAGGTGTAGAGATACACTGTTAGGACACCTGTGCGTGCACCGCTTTGTCCTACTGCCGTCTGGCTACTGATCTCCGACTGGTTATGCTAATGAAAACCAGTCCGCTCCTATTGTTTGCAGAGACGCTGACGGATTGACGAGTGCCAGTCATCAAGTAGAAAGAGATTCGCGAATAATAGCAGCATTTCAAGTTTAGAGGACAAAGATCCAACTTTTTATTAATTGTTCTCGGGAAACTATCCTAGAGCGCCCAAGGCAAGCTGCAAACTTAGTCTTACAACTTGTTCAATATACACGTGAAGATGATGACGGAGTACAGTGTCGCCAAAATATTGTGTTTATATTACAATTTAACTCTGTTAGTTTTCAGGGAACAATTAATGTACAGTGCCGAGCAAACTTCGCTCCTTTATAAAGATCCATCTTCTTATCTATTGGAAGGGACCGTAATTGGTTAGTGACTGGTTGCAGACTTTTCTTCACAACTTTTTATTTCTATATTCGAAGAAATAAATAAAAATATAATGTATGTTAGATAATGTGTTAGATATATTTGGAATTTTGAAATCCATTGACCAAAAAAAAATTTTATTTTATGACAGAATTATGTTCCCTGTCCGAGATGTTACTAAGCGATTTACTGAGGAGAGATTTAGGGAAACAATGAACAGTAAAGCAGAAATCTAGATGACGGACTGTGAACCGAATTCTGATCTTACTGAAAGGCAGGCCCAGAACGTTGCCGTCCACGTACTGGTTCAGTTAACAAGTCTTTTTGTCAGTTTCTTATCTTTTTTCATTTTAATTGCGGTTCTGTGAACGATTTAATTCTTGTCTATTCAGAATTGGCGTTTTTGTTCTTTTATACGAAATTAACGAAAAGCCAGACGTTGTGACATTTAACTCCGCAGGACTGTCCACGTACAGAGCGTATTTTTTTCGTTCCTTGATATTGTTGATCTTTTAATATATCTACTACGAGTATTAAATTATTGGGCTGCTACATATGTTATCCTCCTCCCCATATTCTCTAAAATGGCCGTCATTACAGATTGAGTTCTGCTGGGCGGTAAATACCCATCCCCATATTCCGTCATAATCTGTAAAATTACTGTCATTCCAGATTGCATTCGGTTGGGCATCTTTTATTTGATGTCTATTGTCGAGAATTTGTATCTTTTCGTAATACTGTCGTATCCACCGTCAACTGTTATATTTTCATCGTGTGTACGTAAACTATCTCAAGCAAGTTAATAATCTTTACTCGAGCGACTTCAAATGTTAATTTAATGACACTGAAACCGGAGAAGACTCTGCCCGACTTGCCGATGCTATCTGACCTCTATGAAAGCGTGTCATCTTGCATTCATTTTACGAAACTTTTTTAGAAAGCGTGTCGCTTCAGTTAGGTACTTTCTTTTGTCTTCAACTGGCGGCAGATATTGCAAGCGCTCATTTTCCACTGTAGCTTTTGCGATGCCAGTTGAGATACCGGCGTTCTTTTTCTACGATATAGAACACTATTGCATTCTGGAGAATAGTGGGTTGTGGTGCTCATCTGTGCATCGTAATTCGTCTGAAAGGAAATAATTGTTGAAGGTATTTTAATTTCAGCTATCTTCAGATAATGGATCTTATCTTTAGTGGGTTGTAAACTACTTTTATTTATGCTCCTGTTTTGCTTGCATATGGCCTCCTTAACACTCTTACTGCGTTGTAAAAATGTGCGCTTCAGAAATTTCGTCGGGTTTAAATCGCTTAAATGGCAAGTAGAGAATTACGAAACAAACCGTCAATGATGCTCATGCAACATTATAGGAGGTCATTTCTGAAAACAACCTAACGGTTGTTTGTTTTTATTTAAATTAGATTCCTCCCCCCCTCTTCCCTTCAAACTATAACTCAACTCCTTCACTATTCACACATCTACCGGTGTTTACAATTCACAAAGCAGTCCTGGTAACTTGCTTTTGAAATATCCTTCAGTGGCTGCGACGAATATGTTTTAAAGTCGTCAGTGGTGCCAAAACTCTGTCCTTTCTTCTCTGAATTCAATTTTGGTGCAAGAAAAAATCAGATTGCCATCTCTTGAGGATTAGGGAAGCTCGGGGAAGGCATTCACATGATTATTGCCGATTAAATGGTGAATTTACAATGCTAAGTGAGCATCCATATTGTCGTGGTGAAAGAATTGAGTTGCCTCTCCATAGCTCTGGCCGCGTTTTGCGAATTTTTCTTACATATTCGCTGACAGTAAGGTGACAGTTTGTACCCACCAGATCCTTGATTTTCTAAACGTGAGTTCCATTAGCTGAGTTGAAACAAGAATAATCTTAAATTGATTGATGATCACTTTTGAATCGGGTGTGGGCTTGGGATTCAGGAGGACGCGGGTTCAAATCTCCATCTGGCTATCCAGAGTTTGGGTTTCCATGGTTTTCCGAATTCACTACTGGCGAATGCCGGATTTTTTTTTTTTTTTTTTTTTTTTTTTTTTTTTATCATGAGGCCAAGACCCGTTTTTGGTCCTCGGTCCTCGGTCCTCTCCCCCTCGACATCGACTAGTAAGACATAGTTTTAAAATGTAGAAAACTCGTAACAAAATATTCATTCATTCTTATTTTATTATCATCGTGTTGAATATTTGGTATTATCATGTTTTTGCCCTTCAGATTTCTCTCTTACGCTAATGATTTAGATAATCTTTCTGATTATACTGCTAATGTTATTTGTATAAGTGTGGAGGACACTGCTTTTTATGTGTCTGCCATGTTCTAATCATTTATGTATTGTCTCACACTGCTGTCTTTTTATTTCAGGTGAGTTTTACGTTCCGAAAGAATCTACCTCGGCTTAAACTGAGAAAATGGTATGTAGATACACGAACAGTTGTGTAGGTTTTAATAAGAATTGTGCCACCTGAGAATTAAATGGGGATTGTTCTTGTTAATCGCCCAAGTCCGGAAATTGTAGGGCGTTTCCTGGATCGTCCTGTCTTCCTCACTAATTAGGCCAACCAACGACCTCTAAATATTAATAGACACGACCCTCGCTTCGAAACTGAATATTCTCCCCTCATTACTTTCGACTGCAGGGCGACTGGCTTTTTCGGGTCCCCATGCATTAGTAACGAATTGATTATTCATGACTTTAAACTCCTGTATCGTGGAATCTTAGGTGGGGAAAAATAATGTGATAGTTGTGCCAAGCCGATCAATTTTTTGTTCTTCGTATGTGTGCCCTTTTTATTTAAAGCTATACATTTTTTATCCATGTTTGATGCTTAATTATTCTTGTGGTATCCTTCATCAGTTCTCTCTATAATGGATAATTGTTGAACAGACATTGAATGCGAAACCCTAAATCACTTGGACGAAGTTTATGAATATCGTCATTATAAATATTCATTTTCCAATTTTCGTAGCTTTCCTTGGCTCTGATCGGTGGTATATAATCTTGTGGAATACAAACCTTTTTTGTGTGTCAAACGGTGCAAACGTGCGCCAAATACTGACAACACCCACGTTGAAACCTCCTTCACTCTTCACGGGTTAAGAAACATCGAATTTTTTCGAAAATTATTTTAAATAAAGTGGTGGCGAAACTTTAAATCTGAAAAATTTGTGCAGATAGAAAGAACTTTCTTTAAAATTTGAGATAGGGTTTTTTGGAATTTAAGTTTAAAATTTAATGTACATCTCTGTAACTAAATGCATTATTATGATCGTTTGTTCATAAATTGATGGCTGAATATTATCGCTAGACTGTTGACCATCGCAGACATTTGCTGCTGTTGCAAGTGCGTGTTGTCCGTTCTGCAGATTCGCTGATATCGCCACAATTGCTGTTACCTCATCAGTATTTCGCTGGTGGCTGCTGTTTTACATTGAGTAGTGTGAGTCATTCGTGGATTGTTGTACCCAGACCCCAGCTGGTTACATGCTTACATACCGCCCTTCACTTCAACATGCCATTATATTGTCTTCTCGTAAATCCTTCAGTGATTAATTTATGATAGATGCTGATGAAATGTGAGCGGAAGTCTGTTAGGTTCACTGAATATTTGTGTGTGTGTGTTGTGGTAATTGCCCAAATTCCCTTCTTTCTTGACCGAATTTACTAATTCGGGTCTTTGCCTATTAAAATATGCACAAACTCTTCTTTGGAAACTAATTTCGACAAGATTTAGTAAACATATGGGTGATCATCATCAAAGAAGGGAAGTTGGTGCTTAGTGAAACAAGATCAAATATCTCTTAATTGCGATTACTCTCGTGCGACGATCAAGATTTCGATTACTCTCGTGCGACGATCAAGATTTCGATTACTCTCGTGCGACGATCAAGATTTTGTACTAAACAGAATACGGTAAAAAAAGTAAAAACTTTTTAAAAATTTGGTGAGACTTAAAAATTTTGTGATAAAAAACTACTGTATCATCCAGAAATAAATTTGTTAAAGTTTTCGAAAACCGTACATTTCACAACAGTTGCTAAAGTTTTCCTGTAATGTTTTTGAAGCTGTAAATTGTGAAAGAAGTTCGGAAATACAGGAAGGAAATACACTTATCAGCCTGAACATTATGACCACCTACCTAATAGCCGGTACATCCGCCTTTGACGCGGATAACAGGAGCGACGCATCTTGGCGTGGAAGCAATGAGGCCTTGGAAAGTGCTGGAGGGAGTTGGCACCACATCTGCACACACAAGTCACCTAATTCCCATGAATTCCGGGGAGGGTGGCGATGAGCTCTGACGCAACGTTCAATCACATCCCAAATATGTTCGATCGGGTTCAGATCTAGCGAGTTGGGGAGCCAGCACTTCAATTGCAACTCGCCTCTATGTTCCTCGAACCACTCCCAACATATTCCAGGTCTTGTGACATGGCTCATTATCGTTTTGAAAAATGCCACTGCCATTGGGAAACATGGTCGTCATGAAGGGGTGTATATGGTCTGCAACCAGTGTACGATACTTATTGGCCGTCATGGTGCCTTGCACAAACTCCACTGGACCCATGAATGCCCCCGTGAATGTTCCCTAGAGCATAATTGCGCCGCCGCCAGCTTGTCACCGTCTCGCAGTACAGGTGTAAAGAAGCTGTTCCCTTAGAAAACAATGGATTTGCATCCTTCCATCGGCATGATGAAGGTATCGGGATTTATCAGACCATACAACGCTCTGCCACTGCGCCAACGTCCAGTGACGATGGTCACGTGCCCATTTCAGTCGTTGTTGCCGATGTCGTGGTGTTAACTTTGGCACATACATCGGTCACCGACTGTGGAGGCTCATTGTTAGGGGTGTTCGGTGCATTGTGTTCAGACACACTTGTACTCTGCCCAGCATTAAAATCTGATGTTAGTTCCGACACAGTTCGGCGCCTCTCTTGTTTTACCAGTCTGCCTAGTCTACGACGTCCGACATCTGTAATGAGGGGTGGTCTCCCAATCCCTCTACGTTTGGACGTGGTTTCACCTTGTTTTCACCACTCGTTGAAGACACTCACCACAGCACTTCTCGAACACCCGAAAAGTCGTGCAGTTTCCGAAATACTCTTGCCGAGCCTCCGGGTCATCACAATCTGCCCTCGGTCAAACTCGATCGCGCGCTTTCCCCATTCTAAACACTGATAGCACGCTCACTGATACTACGTGCACCGCGTCTGTGTCTGACTAGCAATTATTCCTCGTCAGGTGACGCTGCTATCGCCTAGACGGGTTTATATCGGTAATAGGTAGGTGGTCATAATGTTATGGCTGATCAGTGTAGATTTCGCAAGTTTTCTCTGAAAAGTAACACAAATTGTTGAGTGAAACAAATATATAAATTTTTGGGGTTAGTAGTTTACCGCCTTTCAGTTGATATCCGTGAAGATTATTACACAATTTATCTGACGCGCCACTAATACTATTTTAATCTCATTGATTTTTTAAAATTTTACTTTATGATCGTATTTGAGGTAGTAAGAACTAAAATATTGCCCAGTTAAACGTTTCTATGTTAAAGTGTTAAGAAGATACAAGCTTGTGACAGTTGAACAAATTAGCGATTCCACAAAGGGCTCAATTTTTTATCCAGAATGCACAGAATCCTAAAATCATGTTGAATTTGCGTATCGAACTTCTAGTTTGAGCTGTTTTGAGTTTCGTAGGAATACTAGGGGGTTCATAGGTAAGAACTTAACTCCGATTTGGCTGAAATGTAATTCTATTGCAGTTTCGGCTATTATATTTCCCGTGTTTCACTATTTCCTTAAAATACTTAAGGCGAATATTTGAAGAAGTTACTTGTAATACCGATATTCCGTTCTGTTATTTGGTAAAAATTATGCCTGTACTTCTGTTTCTTAGACGCCTACATTGCTACAAACTGGAATCGACCAAAGTACCAATTGTTCGTACAAAAGATGTCCATACTACCAGTAATACAATATTTCTATGCCTAAATAATATTTTTAGTTCAAGTGATCCGTTGCAAATCGGAAAGGAAAATAAAATTTTTATGGCGCAAGCAGGTTTAAAATTCTAACCTTTAAAGCTGATTTATCAAAAGCAGAACCTTATTTATCTAAAAAGAATCCTGCGTATTTTGCTACTTCCTTCAACAAGTCGCACGAGTTCCAGAGAATGAGAACAATAAAATAACAAACATTAACATAATGTAGACAAGTCGTAATACTTTCCCATGTTTACCAAGGCGATGCAACGTAAGTCTTCAACTGTTAGTAAACAGTTAATTTATGGAATTAAAGTATCTACCCCTTGAAACTGTGTGATTTTTACTTTTAATACTTATGCGAGTCTATCGCATCGTTGTTCGCGGTGCAGTTGATGAAGTGTTTAAACTCTGCGTGGACGTGATGAACTTTAAAAACACAGACGGATGTGATTTCGGTCGAAAATTTTATTAGTTAGTTCCATTGCTTCTCTTAGCGTACTGATTGAATAGACCTGTATTTCATCAATAAAACTACATACTTTCGGAGTACATTTTACAGTTTTCTCTGTCACGATTGACATGTAGTTCTCGGCCATAGTCTGCAATGTCGATTTCATTCTCTGGTGTAACGGAATTCACTGGTTGTCCTTAGAAAGTTTTATTTCTTCTTTGATAGTGATCACCAAATTTTCGTCCAGATTATACAGAATCTTAAAATCGTTTTGAATTTCCTTATCGCATTTCTTGTTTGAGCTGTTTTGAGTTTCGTATATATGCTAGGGGGCACCGGCGGAATCGGCGGTGCAGGCATAGAACTTTTCAGACAATCCTCTAATTTCCGAAAATGTTGATAGCGTCACTAACCTGGCCACTTATAATCGGAGCTATGATTTCCTGATACGCAGCCGACATTGTGGTTATTATTGCAGTTTGTGTTAAGGATGCACGTAGATAAATTAAAAACGATTCGCAGCATTACTTGTAAAAAAAAAATAAAAAAAATAAATAACTTCTGTTTATCATCCTGTAAAACTTTTTTTGTTGTACCAGTGATCCGTACCAACAATTCAGTATATCAACTTTGGTATAATTTTGCTTTCGAAGTTACAGCTCAGTGTCAGCTCCTAAAATACCAGCTGCTAACTTGTTCTTGCGTAAAAGCAAAGGGACCGTCGCAATCCCTCCCAAGCGCTGAGATGGTTGGGCAACCGGCCTGACACACTGTTGTGGCGGGACGTTGTAATCCCCTGCACTGTACGCAGACCAGCGCATTGCGAAACCATTTGTTTACGCTGTTGCTTTGTATGCTTTCAGTTCATATGACGGATAAATATTTCATAAAATCGGCCTTGTTTAAGAAATGAGAAGAAATGTATTAACTCACTAATGCTTAACTGATTAGAAGTTACTTTATCAGCTGTTTACTACCATTATGATCTAAATCGTTAGATATCCATTTGAGCTTTGGTTTATTATTTATCTTAGCGTATGCATTTTTGACGCAGGAGGCGGGGGGGGTGTTCTGTTGGCGATTTGACATACGACTCGGTGTGCAGTGCTATTATAACGGGGGAGCCTACGTGCCACCATCTGTTTTTGAAACGTACTACTGTTTGTGAAATGTGTGATTTATAAGGTTATGAACAGAGGGGAGAGTAGCATCGGTTTGGTTTGACGGATTTATAGCTTCCTTGATAAGCCCTTGTTGTTTTGTGAATGTTCTTTAATCCACTTTTGGCTAATCACCTTGTCGAGAAAGAAATTGAAAACTGGCAGGTTTTGTGCAGTGAACAGTTGTATTTAGCTGAACTTACTGTTGTATCGTAAGTTATTTCTTGTTAAAGACGTAACTTCTGTGACACAATACTACAATTTTTTTAAAAAGAACTGTTTAATCTCTTAAAGTGCTTAGTTTTATTAAGTAATTTTTCTTTGCACTGAAGGAAAAAATTGTAGCCCTGCAACGAGAATTACTCCTGAAGAAATTGTCCTTTTGGTGTGAAAATTTATGCAGACGTTAATAGGGCGATATTATTTACAAATATGTGTATATTTAACCGCGAAATTCGTACTAATTTCACACTATAAGTACTTTAACGTTGAGCGGAAATCATCTTTCCATCCGTTATGTGCAACGGTGATAGGCGTAAAGAATACACATTAATGTACAATTGTTATACAAATCGTAAGAACCTGTGAATAATGTTAAGCAAATTACAAAAACGTTAGATTTTGGTCCAGGTTACATTTCTACAGCAGAAACATCAAAATTTAATAATAAATTTTTTAACCAGAATGGAATTGCATACATTCCGAACTGATTAGTATACATTTAGTGGCTATGGTATACACAGATTCTTAAATATTATCACCCAAACAACATTCGCTAAATTTCCAGACCCTTGCTAAGAAGCTGAAAAAGGTAATTGATCTCTTGGAACTATAAGCAGTTCGTGCTTCGAACGTATTTTGTTACTACCTGTTCCGCTCAGATGTGTGGTTATGTCTGGGTCTAACTTTGGTGGGTGAGCAGTAACACTAGGGCCTGACATTTGGTAGGATTCGAGTTCAGATCTTCGTCCGGTCATCCATATTTCGGAATTCGGTTTTCCATGGCTTCCCTGGATAGTTTCTTCTAGAGGCCATGACCGAACTCCTTGTCTTTCGTGGATTCTAGTTCTCTCCCACCTCTGATAACCTCGACATTGACGGAGAGTAAAGTCAGCCATCTGCCATGCTCATCGTAACGGCTGACCTTGTTTTGCTGCATGAAACTTCTTTACCAACAACTACTACTTGTTTGTGTCGAACTCTTAAGAAACCCTAGACAAAGAATATAAAAACTCTGCTGCTCTTAAGACAATTGCTAATATCTACGTCAGACGCCATCTGCATCAAAGTATGTTACGAAACATGTCTGCACGTAAATGGCAGTGTCTGTCTCTCAGAACTGTAGGATAAACTTTTTTCGAGGTATTCTTTCTTTCGGCAGTCATAGTATTAATAAAATGTAATTTGTCGATTGCTATCGGGCTAGTATAACTGAATGTTTCTGGTTCTTCCGGACCTGTGACACAATCTATCTGAGAAGTCCACCTGAAGACGAATGTGTTCTAGAAAAGAATAATTTGATATTCATATACCTCTTTTCGTCCTGCCGTAAAATTCACCTAACGAGATATGAAACTGATAATTTAAAAAATCTGCCAGGTTATCAAGAATATTGGCGCTTTGCTGTTTCTTTATGCGTTTTGAATACGAGAGCATGTTTGTTTCAAGTGTCGTGTAATTTTTGTTGAACGTTTCTGAGCAGGAATCGATTTGCTAATAGTCTGGCACTGTGGGGGGGACGCTGGTTCAAATCCCCGTACGGCGGTTCTGATTTAGGTTTTCATGGGTACCCGTAATCACTCCAGGCGTATGCAGAGATGGTTCCTCCAAAAATCTGTAACTGAATTAATTCCCGTTTCTTGTTCCCAATCCTCTCCCGCCACTAATGACCTCGACGTCGATAAGGTCTAACGCCCTAAACAAAATACTTTGCTTGCTTTCTTGTATGGGATCAGTGTTCACGACGAGTGCATTGTAATTAGACAGTGTCTCAGGTTTCCGTGCATTGCACATCTGTCGTGGGTGGATCTATAGTTTAACATCCTAACAATGAAGTGTCCTAACATACGCCACATAAATAAAACAAAACAAAGGTGAAGGTCAGATTAAGTGCCTGTAAAATTTCCTGGTCAGACTGGGAATCTAACCACGGACCCTGAATTTTCTAGGCGGGCGCCTTAATTAAATTTAATCCATTACGCATTCATTTCGAATGATTGTCATTCAAAACCATTTTGTAGCGAATATTCGTCAATCTTTACGAAAGCGAGGTTAATAGCATTATTTGAGAACATTTGCAGTATACAGCTGTACACAAAAACTCTGTGTATTACATTCCTTGAAGGTACGCGAGGGAAGAAAAAAATACATATAGGTGTCAGTGTGTCACATTATTTCCCCGGTCTTTACTCTTCTTCATTACGACCTAAATACATTGGTGAGAGGAATATTTCTCCGCATTCGTCAATCAATGTGGGTGATCATATAATTGCCAGCAAATTCAATCCTGAACTACGTCGTCTGTATCAAGTCTTTAATTGTTAAAATGGTCATTGGCAAACTGCTATAAAACCAGCGACTCTTCTGTACGTTCTCGATACTATTAACCTTTTGCGTTACGGATCGTATACCGCACAAAAACATTCTAGATAGGACGTTCGAGAGCTTCATACGCTATGTGCTTGGTATATGCGTTACGTTTATTTCTAACTATGAATAGCAAAATAGAATTAACTTACGACAGAAGTTATGTACTGAACCCAATTGATGTTCCTGTGTGCTAGTGAGCCTAACGGCTTACTTTGTACTCGTGTACGTATGTGATTGTAGTAAACAATGAACGTAGATGATGTACCCGGGATTCTTCATAGTACCAGTTATGAACGTTGCCTATCAAATCAGGACATTTTAATATTGGAACTCGAGTAAATAACATGAAATAAATAAAACATCTGCCAGCAGTAGGAGTTCTTTTAGTTAGAACTTTTTATCAGACTATACTGATAAACAATTGTAGTGTGAGACTACTTAAAGTATGGAAGTAGAGTATAGAGAAAATAGTGATTGTTAAATTATAGCCCTTGTGTCTGCTAGAAAATAAATCTTTGGTGCTACAATTTAAATTCGTTGCATTTTCTGCCACTGCAACTCTGCCAGGTAACAACGCCTCGTATACGTAAACACAGCTAAATTTTCGAAAGACAGTCAGTTAAGGTCCAGTAAAAATTTTAGTCTTGACCATTATTTAATAGCTAATACAATTCAACCACCGAGTCATCAGATCTGAAATAAGTCTTATCTCAGATTTGTTTCAGTAAACATTTTAATCTAACCCTTAATAATTCTCAAAATATGACTGTTTGTGTACATGTCTTTTTGGATTTGGTCTTTTCGCTTCAGCGTAGTAAACAACAGGAGTAGAAGTACTGGTCTTCTCAGCGCCTCGCGTTCTTTCCCTCCTCTCTGATGGCTGTTTTCAGAGTTGTGAGCCCATAAAAAGTTTACTGCGGAGCTCCGTTCTGGCAAATTTTGGGCAGACGCGGAAGTGGACTGTCGGCTTCTTTTTATTTGTGCTCTCATTCTCGAGGCGAGTGTCGGCGCCATAACTGCAGTTCCGCTCCGTTGCCTGCTGCCTAGCTAACGGTAAGCCGCCCGTTACGTAATTGCCGGTTACTGTGGATCCACTTAATTGGCTGCGAACAATCGCACTGCCCCCGTAATCCGTGTCCAGGTTTCACGAGTCGGTTGCGTAAGCTGCGCGGCAAGGCCGGCCTGCTGCGGACAGCCTGTCAGTATTCCTCAGCTGACAAAGGAACTAACTCGTGGTGGCCGACTGAGACAAATTTTGGTCGGCTCAGCATAACCGAATACTCCGTATTGTTCGTATTTCACCACCAACGGTGAACGCTGAGAACCGGAACAAAGTTGCTTAACTCGAAACAGCCGAGAGCTAAAGTGCTGAATACTGTTGTGGCTGTATGCTTGCCTGTAATGTCGCAAGTCTCGCTTCTGCATAGATTTATAACTGATTTTTTTAAAATGTAATACTGATTACTTGTGATAGTAATTTATCCACCCGAATTTCTGAATACTATAGCTTTTCGATCTCTCCTAAACATAATTTCCAGTTGTAGTTCATAAGATTTGTTTCATGAAACCGAGCGTAGTGGGTGAGCGTTAACGTTCTGGCCTCGCATTCGGGAGGATGAGGGTTCGAATCCCCGTCTGACCATCCAGATTTGGTTTTCCATGGTTTCCTCAAATCACTCCACGCAAGTACCTAGAAGGTTCCTTCAAAAGGTCATGGCCGAACTCCTTCCCGTTTCATGCCACCCGCCCTTTCCCGCCTCTAACGACCTCGACGTCGAAGAGGCGTAAAGCCATAAGCGAAAAAAAAAGTTTCGGGGAACGTAAATTCCTAAAACGACTAGACGACCCGTGCGAAAATTTCGCGAATAAAATGCGATGAATAGTGAGGTTGAATATGATGTCACCAAAGCTGAGTCATTATTCTTCATACTCCCACTTCATTTATCGACTTTGGAAAGATATCCAAGGAGATAAGTGGCTCGAGACACAATAAGCGCATTTTAGAAAAATTAACATTTTTGCGCTTTAAGGATCGAATTACGAAAAATTCCTGTCTTAAAATATAATGTTACCACAGCGGAGACCTTAGTCTATAATATGATATCTCATTTATCTATATCGGTTAGATATCAAGGGAGATAAATCGCTCGTGACACAAAAATGCGTTATAGAAAAATTTATACATTTTCAATTTAAGGGTTGAATTCCAAAAACATTCTTTCTTAAAATATTATTTCACAAAGATGAGACATTACTCCTTATAATCCTACTTCATTTATCGATTTTGGTTATATATCTTGGGAGATAAATGGCTAGAGATACAAAAAACGCATTTTAGAACAATTAACAGTTTTGCCCTTTAAGGGTCGAATAACGAAAAATTCCTTTCGTAAAATATGTTACCACGGCGGAGACCTTGTTCGTTATTATAATACCTCATTTATCAGTATCGGTTATATATTAAGGGATATAAATCGCTCGTGACATAATAACTAATTGCAAAAATATGACTACTTTTGCCCTTTAAGGGTCGAATTCCGAAAAATTTCTGTCTTAATAAATGACGTCACTAAAGCGGAGATCTTAATCTTTAAAATGATAATTCATTAAACGATTTCAGATAGGTATCCAGGGAGATAAATGACTCGTAACACAGAAAACGGCATTTTAGAAATATTGACATTTTCGCCCTTTAAGGGTCGAATTCCAAAAACTTCATTTCTTAAAATATGATGTGACCAAAGTGAAGACCATAAGCATTAAAATGACACCTCATTCATTGATTTCGGTTAAGTATGAAGGAAGATACAGGCTTGTAGCAAAAAAATACCTTATAGAAATAATATATATGATTTAACCGTATATTGTAGCCGCGATTTTGTAATTTCTCTATTAGGCCTTTGCCGTTTGAATCATGGGAGGTTTGTTGGCAAGTAATTGATCATGACTTATGTTAGAAAACTATCCCGACTATGCCTCGTTTGATTTCGGCCATTGTAAAATTAAATTCCCTCTACGTGGACAGGGTTCCGAATCTGGTCTTCAGTTTCTCCGCCAACTCCCCTCCCCCCCAAACACAAGGCCTCAATAATAATGTTAATTTAATTCTCAAAGACTGACAACATTTGTAGAAAAAAAATTATGTACTATGAATGGATTATTACGTAAGTACGTTACCTTGATCAACAGCACTAAATGGTATTCTCATTATATCTAATTTCACATTTTAAATAACACACTTTTGCTTACATTGGCTATGTAAAGGTGCCTGTTTTGAAACTACAGGCAGAGTTCGTACGTAATACTTTGTCCGAGCATTGTAACTCAAGTCCATAACGGAAGTCTTAATCTTCGGGTCTCTTATTTTAGCCCTGTCTGTAGCACAAGTACTTTCGTTTTCGACTATACTGAGATAAACGTGAAATCAGCGTTATTTATTTATGGTAGTATATAATTTAAGAAAAACTGAATCTTTATAAAAAAAAATACATGAAATATCTTTCTGGTGACGGTTTTCATGTAAAATAATTTACTTGTAGGAAAGTAGGACCTCTTGGTAGAAGATATATTAAAGTATATATATTGGCAAAAGAAGTGGACATTAATAGCCTTGCTGAAAATAGGAATTCTATTAAATCATTCATGGTGCCAGAAGACGTCGAAACACTTCCTCACAATAGCCATGGAAGCGTGTGAGACGAGTTGAAACGCTTAAATTGAACGTTTGCACTTCCATCTACTACCACTAGCGTCTGTTTATGGTATGAACCAATTGTTATGCACAGTAGATAATGTCTTCGGCTAATCATCGTGCATGCTCCTTGATTTTTAGACATTACATGAGTAAATGTCATGGTTTTATTCGTGTTCATGTCGCCAACTCGACAGCCGTTGACACAAGTGATACAAATACACCACCATGCCTTACCCTAAAACAGAGCCGAAAATTTCCTCCTTTTATTTACAAGTATGCTAATATATTTCTCAATCTTGGGCTTAAGAAAAGCAGCACTTCTGGTTGATTTACTTCACCATGTTACGCGTCCATAGTTAATTCCATTCTTTTCTAATCATAGACATATATAGAACGTCAGACGATCAACAAACCTAATTCAGTAAATAATTGACTCGTTATAGTTCGTCATATGATAAAACTGCTTTTACAGACATTGTTCCGGTCTTGAATCAGACCTGTTCAGATCGGTTCCCATAAGGAATTTATTTTATGTATGTTAAAACATTGTATACATTGTGATGATTCTACGTTAAACTAATATCATCGTTTACTGAATGTTTATGATTAAAACTATAATGAAATTTTAAAAAATATTGGCCTTATAACAAATCGACAGTGATGTCATTAAATCTGGTACAAAATTGTTGAAGTAGCGGTAGGAAAACATCTATGGTATTTATCTATGAGTCATCCTGGCACTCAACCGAATAACGTAAATCTGAACGACCATGCTTGTTTTATAATGTACCCCGGATCCTTCCAAACGACCAGGCCCGCACGTTACCGTTAGCCCATTACGCTTTGTAATTCTATTAGCCTCTAGGCTATTTTTCTGTCATTTCAAGTAATACAATTCTGTGTTTGTTATTATGACTCGCCAATAGGAAAATAAAAGGCCGAATTATCGATAAAACAACCAATTTACCTCGGGTTGGTGGAAAAATCTGAGCCTCTATAGAAATATAAAGAACATTGCAAAAGTTATCGTTTTGTTTCAAATCCTTATATTAGACTCAGAATTTCAATATTGTTGCTTTTCATAAAAATAATAATTTTATAATCTATAGTTATATACTTTCATTTCATGAATAATTAAATAAAAACTATTTTTATATTTCAAAGATTCACTGTTTGTAGAATCTATTTTTGAAATATTTGTCATTAGTTTTGTTTGTTTTTGTTTGTCATCATTTAACGTTTCCACTTTTTGCGAGTCGTCCGCCACATTCTCTTTCTGGCGCTGTGTTTATTTGAAAGCAAGGCTTGGGTTTGCTAGGCTTGTAATAGTTTTGTTAGCGGAGCGTGTTTGTTGCATTCGTCCGTGAATTTATTTTCCTTGTGATAAGTGTATTTTTGTTTGTGAAATGTGTAGTTTGAGACGGGATTGCGGATCGTCCGAGCATTCGCCTACGTCATTGGTTCCCAACCTTTATTGGTACACGACCCACTTTTAGGTAAAAAGTTTTTCGCGACCCACCTAATATGAGAGTATTTAATATCAGAATGGGAACTGTTGTTTGACCTCGATACGCTATCGACTATCCTATCCTACTAAAAGGGAAATTTTAGTACAAAGGATATACTATCAACAAAAACAAGAATTGATAATACATAAAACAACAAACATACAGTATTATAGACCGGGAGGCGACTGCACAGACTATCACCTCATCAAGTTGACTGCTGAAATTCCACGATTAGACGTAACTCGATCAGCGTATTAAAATGAAATTTGTCTGCCAAGTCGCTTTTTGGTGGAAACCACCTGCAGACCCGATTTTAGTGGTTGATTGGTAGGTTTATCCTTGTGTTTTACTGCACCCAAATGTACGAAAATATCGAAGACTAGAAGCAGGAAAACACAATGGTAAACTTACCAGTCAACCACTAAATTGGGATTTGTAGGTGTTTTTAACCAAGATATGACTTGGCACATCAGTGGCATTTTAATTTGCAAATCGAGTTTGAACTAATCCTGGAATTTCAGCCGTCAGCTCGATGAGGTGATGCTTTGTGCAGCCGCCTCCCGTTTTATTACAAAGATAATGGAAAATACGTTTAATTATTATAAAAACACAACTTTACAGTCAGTGAGATTTCTAGCACTGGGGTTTACTGATGAGAGCATCGATATCGGGGTTAACACTGATTAATTTTAACCTTAAGTCACTTTTTACACATAGTTTATTTTGTATGTTTTTCAGAAACAATAAAGTAGAAAAAGCTCGTTCACACAAGTATGTCGTCTTGAACGGCATCGAGAACTTCACAACTAATTTAGAGATTTCTGGATGCTCTGCTCGTACATTCATCCAGAAGGAAATTAAGGATGTTTCCTTGAAAATTGTCTAAAGAAGAATCGCAAGTTTTCTTCAGCTGTTTAGAGTTTTGGACCTTTCAAATGTTCCTCTTCAAGAAAGATTTCTTATCGAAAAGAAACCATCGTCAATTTTGGAAAGTAGCGCCTAAAACAATTATTGGTAAACGAATAGAGCACATTTCAATTTTTAAGACATAACAAAATTTAAAATCCTTACAGGTACTTGAATTAAAAAAGAAATACCATTTGAAAATAAATAAGGCCTACACCTTACTTATAATTTACTGAAAAAATTTAAAAATTACCGAGGGCAGATGCCTAGGCTTCAATGTGCTCTTTGATGACATTTGCAGTTTCCTTGTTGACCTTTATTTCGTTTGATTCAAGGAAGTCATGCAAGACAGGAAATGCATCAAAAACTATTTCTTCTACTTTGTAGGTCCATCGTTCGAGTTTTTTAATCATTGCATCGACTTTATCCTGGACGTAAATCCTGTGGATATCCTTGCCTTGCATTGTCGGGTTCATTACATTGAGTGAAATGAAAATATCATCCAAATAAGCAAGTTCTCATCACAAACACATTCAATAAAGTATCTTATGGATTTATGGTAAGTTTCGTTCTCTAATAAAAACATTCTTAATTCGTCACGAAGTTCAAATAATCTCGACACTACTTTACCTCTCGACAGCCATCGAATTTTACAGTGAAGCAGAAGTTGTTTATGTTCACTGCCCATTTCGTCACACAACACTCCAACAAAACTTGAATTTTTAGGCCGTGATTTGATAAAGTTAACATTTTTCACATCATCGTCCAGAGTTTTCTTTAGGCACTCATCCAAACCTTTTACTGCCAGAGCCTCTCGATGAAGGCAGCAATGACTCCATTGAACCAAAGGGGGACTGACTTAACTTTAGCAACTAACCCTGAATAAATGCTGGACATAGCACGGGCACCATCAGTTGTCAAATCTACACATTTTTTAAAAGAAATTGAAATTGTTTGGTCAAAAAGTGTCAACACATTTTAAAAAGTTCCTCTCCCGTAGTTCTTGTTGACAAGGACTTGCAAAACGACATTTTTTTTTCTTCCAAATAATCGTTGAACTCAAAACGAACAAAAGCTAATAAATTTGCCTGACCAGCAACATCTGTGCTTTCACCAATTTGAAATAATTGTTTCCTCGACCCAATTAGACATTTCATCGATTCTCTTTTTTACAGTAGTGTTTGATAAAGGGATTTCACTTATTCTTTCTGACATTTTGCCATCAAACAAAGTATTAGATATTATTCTTGCTGCAGGTAAAATAAGTTCCTCACCTACTGTGTGAGCAGCTCCCTACTTTGCTATTAACAAGGATAATTGGTAAGGTGCTATGGTAGTTTGTTTTGTTAGCCCGACACTGACTTTTCCATTGTAGATTTGGTCGAAAGATGTCATTTTTTATTTTGAAAGAATACAAGAGGCTTACCCGTGTAGTCAGGATGCTTGGTTGACAAATGCCTTTCAAGCTTTGTTGGCTTCATGTTTTCATTGGGCAAATTTTCACAACAAATCACGCACTTAGGTAGTGGCTCCTCGTCAGCCCGTATTTCAAATAATCCGGGTTATACTTTTGCAGATACGTCTTTTGCTTTTTGTGCTGCCTGCATTGTAATTAAAAATACTTCGTTGTGGTTCAGTAAAATTTTCAAACTTATTATTACTAGCCGTGGAGGTTGAAGTTTCCTCACCATATGGATACTCTCTTTTACGGCAAGATACAGTCCACAACCAACTTTCCATCATATTGAATCTACTCTCAATCATACCAAAACGCAAACAATAACTCATTCTCACAAGCAGAGAAAGATAGTTTCGATCAAAGACTTTGATTTCGATTCAAGAACAAACAAGAAAATGACAATGTGAGAAGTAAAATTGCTGGTGGTAGGCGCGCGCGTATCTCCGCTTTACAGCGGGGGTGGGAGGGAGGGTGTTCAGGGGTTGCCATAACGATTGCGCGATTGCTGCCGCTGCTATATCTCACAATGAGGTTATTGCATAATACCGGCTGACTGTTAAGAAAACTTTTTTTTTTCTCACAGAGATTTAATTTAAGCAAGTAACTTTCATGATTATTGCACTTGTAAAATATCGTGTTATATTTTTTAAATAGATGAAATAAATATCGATTGCTACGCGATCCACCAAAACACACGCCACGACCCACCAGTGGGTCACGACCCTTAGGTTGGGAACCGCTGGCCTACGCGAATACCGTAATTAGGACGGCTAGTATGCTGAACCCGAGGTTTGAACCTAGGCCCGTTGTACTTTCCGTTCTAGTATAGGTGCGCCTTAACACGCGCAGTATCAATTGCAGGCTTTGTTTGTTCTGTTGAAGTGAATAATTCGTAGTATATTACGTACTGGTATTTATGCTATAATCTATTTCCTGTCGAGGCTCCTTGATATCAATTCTAATAAAACGTTTTACATTTTTACATGGTTTTTAGTTCATGTTTAAATATTCCTTATCTCCAAAATACTTCTAATTTCTTTTAAGTGAGTTATGTATAATTCACTCGTTCTCTATGTCTAGGATACAGAACCAAAATACTACGTGAATGGCGCTGCATTTGATATAAGGTCCAGCAGTTACATTCATGTCCTGGAATGAAATTACCTTCCTGCATCTGGATTAGTCTGAAAGGAATTATCGCAAATAACGGTTTACTTGAAGATATTCAGTCGCGCTAGTGATCTGTCATTCGGACACAAAAGATCAATAACGTAGATCATTGGTATGTTGCTCTAAATGTTAAAACTTGAATCTTGTTTCTACAGAGAACGTCTGTAATACTGGTAGCGAGAGATGGCTCACTGCAAAGGACATTGCCCCCGAGCAGGGAGCAAGTCCGTGCAGGACAAAGACATGACGAGTGTAAGGACAAAGACATGTGCGCTGTTCAGATTAAGTTGACGCGATGTGAATTGCTCCCTACCCCAACAGTACTTAAATTTTTTAATCCGTAAAACATACATTGCAGATATATCAAAAGTCGTCCAGTACAAAATAAATGTACCTACCAATGCTTGTACCATGAGCCCTGAGAGAAAATTATTGCGCTTAAGGAAAGAAACAGTGTGAATAGATTTACGGCAATGTCTGTGTATCGTTCAAATTCCGTCGGAAGTGGAAATAAGGCAACTGTTCCAGATCTATATAAGCCTGACAGGAGTTATGTTTTTTATCTAATGGCCTATCCAAGTGATAGTGTATTAGAAATTCCAATGAAAATTTTATATTTCGTAATGGGTAAAATAAAATTTACAAACCACAAGGTATCAAATGTGCCAAATAGGTCCGATATTTGTCTTTTTAAGTGTAAAATTTTAGCTCTGTTACATTTAAGAGGCCTATAATAGCAAGTTACGACTTGGTCGAAGTTAAAATTGTTACAAAAGTGAACAAGTATAAAAAGTACAGTCTTCACCAATAATCTTGGCCGCCACCGTCAGATTCAACATCCTTATTTTGAACAATGTGACAACGAGGTCATCCCAGGAAACAGTAAAGCAATGCTGGCTCCCCCTCTTGCCAATCTCACTGGTGGATATTTTATTCAGAGCAATCTATATTTCAGATTATTCATTTCCTTATTGGCTAACGGGAAGGAATTAAACTCCTACCACTAACGATTCTTATTGGGGGGATAGTTCAACACAATTCCCCTTCATTTCAATAATACCTTTTCCTAAATTCAGATCGTGAAACCTATCGCAAAAGTTGTAATTAACGGGACTGGATTAAGGCGAGACAAAAAAAGAGCCTCAGAGCTTCAGTTTTACTCCAACTGATTAAACTATGACGATAATTATTTATATACTTGTTTTGTAATTCCTTCCGGTAATATTGCGCTCATAATGTTGTCTGTGGACAAACTAGCGGATAACCATGTACGAGGAGGTAGAATTTTTAGTGCTACAAAACTACAGTAACAGTCGTAATGAGATTATCACGAAAAAGTGTGTTTGCAAGATTGATTGAGTGAAACTACCTTCCTAGGCAGCGTTGTTTATACGCTGACGAGTAGCGCAGCAGCGTGAGCGGCGTGGTTCTGTGGTTAACGTTCTGGGCTCGTGAACGTGCGATCCTTGGTTCAAATCCGAGTATTTCAGTTTTTAATTTCCTTTTTAAATGTTCCGAACCTACACATTGCTTATGCGTATAATATACTCTTAACTTATTGCGTCAGGGAATAACATGCTTGAGGAGTGTCTCATAACTGACAGTATTCAATATTTCTTACCCACTGCCCACGTAAATATGAACGCTTTCGCGGCGCCAACACTGAAAGGAAGGATTCTCAATGATCTTTCTTTACTTACAGTAGATCAGTTATATAAGAATTTATCATAGTAATCTGGTAGTAAATTCTTCAGTGACAATGTTCGTTCAATTTGTTACGACACTAATATTTAGTTCCCTGTGATTTCCTCTCATATTTTTACATATTGTTTTTGTTTTCCTTGACGACGGTGCATAATCATTATAGTCCAACTACAGAATGGGTCAAAATTAGAGAAATAATTCCAACAATAAATTATTTGTTTCTGACAGTTATGTTGTAAAATAATTATTTTCGAAACGTATGCGTAGTTTGAAAAAAGGACAGATTGACGCGGCTAGAAAACAGAGTAGCTTCCTTTCAGTGTTGCCGCAGCGAAAGCGTTCATATTCACGTGGGCAGTTCGTTAAGAAATATTGAATACTGTCAGTTATAAGACACTCCTCAGGCATGTTATTCCCTGACGCAATTAGTTAAGAGTATATTATACGCATAAGCCATGTGTAGGTTCGGAACGTTTAAAAAGGAAATTAAAAACTGAAATACTCGGATTTGAACCGAGGATCGCACGTTCACGAGCCCAGAACGTTAACCACAGAACCACGCCGCTCACGCTGCTGCGCTACTCGTCAGCGTATAAACAACGCTGCCTAGGAAGGTAGTTTCACTCAATCAATCTTGCAAACACACTTTTTCGTGATAATCTCATTACGACTGTTACTGTAGTTTTGTAGCACTAAAAATTCTACCTCCTCGTACATGGTTATCCGCTAGTTTGTCCACAGACCACATTATGAGCCCAATATTACCGTAAGGAATTACAAAACAAGTATATAAATAATTATCGTCATAGTTTAATCAGTTAAAGTAAGCTCTGAGGCTCTTTTTTGCCTCGCCTTAATCCAGTCCCATTAATTACAACTTTTGCGATAGGTTTCACGATCTGAATTTAGGAAAAGGTATTATTGAAATGAAGGGGAATTGTGAAGAACTAACCCACCAATAAGAATCGTCAGTGCTAGGAGTTTAATTCCTACCTGTTAGCCAATTGTTTCATGCATTGACATAAGGAAATGAATAATCTGAAATATAGATTGCTTTGAATTAAATATCCACCAATGAGATGGGCCAGCTTTGACTGTTTTTTGGGATGACATCCATGTAAGATTGTGCAAAATAATGTTGATAGAATCTGACGACGACGGCGGCCAAGATTAATGGTAAAGACTGTACATTCTTCAACATCAAGGAAGGAGAGCATGGAAAATATTCTGCTGTTCCTACCTGAGCAGGCAAATTGTTTCAAGAGGGGTGTGTATTTGAGTTTCAAATGGTTGGCAGTTGTTATACTTAAACACGAATAAGTTTAATTTATTTTTAACACCTAGTATTTATTCTATTTTTAAACGCCCGATTTATTTCTCCTCGAAATCCTACAATTTAGCCTATCGGTGTTACATAAGATTTTAAGCTGTACATAGATCACCACTGAAAATCAAACCTAAAACGTAGACGTCTAGGAAACTTCTTCACTTGGCTTTGATCTCTCGTTTTTTTTTTTGTTTTTTTTTAATTGTGTATTGCGGTTAAGTTGTATTGTTATATTCCTGTAGGTCAGCTACTGCCTATTTGCAAAATATTTTTTTTTTTTTACTAATTGAATGAACGGAAAACCCAGTCTCAAAATATACAGAATATATCATTCATTTCATCCATTTACTACCTCAGTATCTCTTGTATTTAAAGGTGATGGCACATCCGCGAAGCTGCCGTCCTTTGTTCTCGACCACAGTCGTTTGTAACCGATCGATGTTAATGCTTGCACTTTGTGACAACGCACATACTTGACACTCCTTTGGATGTATTGTGATGGCTGAAATAGCTTCAGACACCTCCGGAGGTGACAAGGATACCACGCACACATTTAAACCCTTAATGACTTTTTCGTAAGCGTTTGGTCGAAATCTCCGAGCCTGCGGTAAATATATTTGTCTTCGGTGATTTACGATAGCCTTTCATTTAATTCGTTGTTTGTATAAGCATACTGTGAAACACCCTCGTAAGAATTCTGTGAAGTGGTGTAACGAAGCCATTGCAAATATGCCATATAGTCTGTTAAAACAATCAGTGCCGTCCAGGTTTTCCTAGGAAGGTTGAATCCAGGAGGTTGTCGTGTAGGGTCTTGGATTAGCGCCTGTTTATCGAGGTTGGAATTTGTCCACTCAGCTCACCATGCTTCGCCATGTTGAAATTATTTTGGACCAACTCTAGACCAAACTTCCATGTTGAATATCTAGATTTTAGTCTATTTGGAGCTTTGTGTGTGCAGTCCTGATGAATTGGAAGTTGTGGATAACTTAAGCATTTCTGCCATTCCTTTTTTAATACCGCTTGTCTTCGATGATTAATAACGTATAAATCATGTTAAAAATGATAATTTTGTAAAATAAAATATTCTACTTGTTCGGGATGAACGTGTTGTTCATACCACCCGCTGGGGAGTTAAATTGTTGTTACTTGAAGCTATGCTTTTGTTCGAAGGGGAGGGGAAATATCTTATTTAAGCATTGATCTGCCGTTACAAATATTTAAATTTCACCCCCAGCAAACTACTGTAGGAATTTTCTCAGGTAGTAAGCAGGTCGTCAGAGTCTCTCGCGCTAGTCCGCCTGTGGCTTTCCCTCGGACCTGTGGGCCTGAAGGAGGGTGGGGGGTTACACAAAACTGAAGCAAAAACCTATAATGCGGAGCGGCGTTTCATTTGCGTCTCCGCGAGATGCCCCAAGCGCTGGCTGGGCTGCCCATTATCTCAAGCCCGCAGTTCCTGCCTCCATCCGCCCGTGAAACAGCTTCGAATAACGTAGAACAGGCACTCGTATGCATATATTAGGCTCATTCTAAGTGTCGTGTATGCCGTTAAACTTGCCTCCACACATTGTTAATGAAGATGATCTCTAGCATCCCAAACAACGCAAAATTAGTGATGCACCTGAAACCAACCTTGTCCAGCACATTTGCTTTGTAATTACTTCGCCTGTTTAACTTCACACAGTGATTCTTTCTTTCTTTCTGAAAGGAATTTGCTGCCTCCAGAGACAGACATTTTTCAAGATTCTACACCAGAAATTGATAGGATGTCTATTTGGACAATTCGCTAGACATACGCCTGTAAAAAGAACTCTACCATTAACTTCTATAGTCGATTCTCATTACTTTTTTATAGGCATGAAACAAAATTCATGAAGTTTCAGAGCACACGGTTGGTGCCAAGACGGCTGGGCGTCAACCCAGTGGACCTGCCCAAATCCAAACACTGGCTCTGGCCGACGGCTGTCCTGTTTGCGTAACCATCTAGGCAGTGATGGGATGGTTGCCAATTTCGGTCTTTAGAATATAACACAGTATTATCAGACGCAGTTCGAACTCGGTCCCTTTCTCTAGTATAGAATGACTTACACCATTTCCAGCAATTCTTTTCAGTAATCTGTGTACTAGCGAGAGTATTAGACTGGATCACTTTTTAGAAACATAACTAGAAAAATATGCATGGTTTCCGATGCGTTCAGGGTTCATTTTCCCCGATTTGTTGTAATGTTTTTGGTACTTCATACAAGTCGTTTTCTGAAGTCTAGAGAAAAGTTTTAGATGTCTCTACATTTTTTCATGGAATTTTCTGTGAATTAACTGTGCTGTCACTACATATTTCCATGCCTAAATTTTTTCAAGGAAATTTCTTCACCTTTGTGAATTCGTTCATGATATATGGTTGAGTGAGACGTGATGGTTAACAAGCATATCAAATTTGCACCGACACATCGCTCAGTACTGTATCAGAAATGTGAGATTTAAAATCTCGGTCTTAGGGAATGGGCATTTCCCTTCTGAAGTGGGTAAAGTATTGGTACTGTCAGTAAACCGAGTGGTTGAAGTTCTAGTCTCATATATTGTGATTATATAGCACATAGTCACTTCATAGACTGCTGAAAGAAAATAGACTTATGTCGTACGGTGGGTTACACTAAGATGATTATTTTCGAATCGTTTAGAGTTATTTTTTTACTTTAAGATTAAATCACTCTCTTTTGATTTCGTGCTGACATAATTTTTTCGACTAATTTGTGAACTTTCAACCTTGAACTCTGGTACTAAAAATCATTGGAAAATAATGCCTCCTTACTAACTTTTCAGTGTTTTGTACTTTCTTGAATGTTATAAAATTCTTGGTGGGTAGAGGTTGTCTTGTACATGCTAGTGTATGCTTTGTTTTAAGGCTTAATCCAGGCTGCATTTGAGAGTTTAGTCGTATTTCACTCCAGGTGTCCTCAAAAGGCGATCCCGATTAGAATTCAGCGTGGTTCTCTTTCCCTATTTGTAAAGGCAGGTCGGTGGCCGGTAAGCGTGCTGATTTACATTATCTGCGGCAGCATCCCTGCACGTCTGTCCGAACTCACTGACCGGGCTCCATTCTTCGCCGTCGCGAAGTCACGATCACTCCCCCTCCATAATGGCTGCTCATTTCCCCTTTTCTTTTTATTTGCGGCCCCACGGCGTGCCCAGATAAAGGCCGGGTAGGGCAGGCAAGCCACAAAGAGAAGAGCTCACCTGATGGATGGCGGCTTGGTGAGCCAGCGGAAACTGTCGGCTTCACCGGCGCCGAATTGGAGGCAGGAAGGCAGTCGCCTTGGGCGGTCCGCATTTTGATTTGCACGGCGCTTCGGGACGCACCTGATTTATATTGCGTGCGAGGCAAGTGACACGGCGTGGTACCACACAAATTGACTGTGAAGTTTTACATTCAGTTCTGTAAACATTTAACTCCACCAAGACATGAGAATTTCTCACCCTTGCTGGTTCTTGCAAGTACGTTCCACATTTCGGAATGCAGTGTTCAGTTGTGGTGAGTGTGCAAAACGACTGCAAGGATTTTGCTGTGAATTAACTGTGCTATGATCGCATATTTCCATGGCTACGAGAAAATAAAATAAAAAATCTGTCTAAATGTTTACACTAGTAGAAAAGGAAAAATAGCATATTTTGTCAAAGAATGACAGTTCCGGAAATAGCAATTGCTGTGGTGGCAGATCATTAGCTGTGATTGAAAATTGCTTTATTTGAATAGGTATGTTAACAGAGACACCTTACAAAAGGGGGGGTGGGAGGAAATGGATAGATTTCCAGCATTCCCTTAAATCTCCTAATTAGTGTTTCGCAACACCACTGTACAACAATTTACTATTTGCGTTGTTCTTATAATATTTAGTTGTCTGTATTTGAACAAGAAACGAAAATCTTTTCCCCTCCTGTTTCACGTAAGATATTGGCATTTGATGTACCTTTATTACAACTCAATAGCTTTCTTCCTATTACGAACAGTTGTAGTCTACTGCCAAAATTGTTACAAGATATCTATGATCTTTCATCGATAAATTGGGTGTGCTAGAAGTTGTATCTGTTTGCCTGGACTGAATTTTCGCCTGAGGAAGATCAGCTGTGTTTACGTGACGGCGAACACGTAAACTTGTCTGCAACAGCGCTCGAAATCTGCTGGATTACTAGCAGAGAAAGTGGCGCGTGCGTGCTTACCTGGCCAGGTTATAAAAAGATCGCCTTTCCTCGCTCTTTCTGGACTTTCTCCTTTGAACTCCCCAGTCAGCTAAGCTCCTAACTCGTTCGTCATGGAGTAAAAGTTAATTTCCAACAAGTGAGAAAGTCATAATCCTGTAATTGGCGTTACGTGTAGAAGAAACATTTTTATCATGAATCGACAACATCTGATTCTTACTGCAATAAGTAAAGCGGTATACGAATAATTGCCGAAGGAACCTAATATATCGGAAAGAGGATGCGAGTGTGATTTGGAATTTTTATGTCGAAATATATTATTATGAACAGGATTAAAACCTTATGCTGTGTCCCATCCTTATACCTGCACAACAAGGTCTTCAGTTGTAGTGACATACAGTTACGCGATCTATAGATTTGTTGAGCTAGTAATATATATATATTATTTCTGTAAGGTGTTTTTTTTTTATCACAAGCCATTATATCCCTTCATACCATACAGAAGTCGATAAATGAGGTATCATTTTTAAAAACTACGATATCCGTTTTGGTCACATCATATTTTATTAAAGTAATTTTTCCAAATTCTACCCTTAAAGGTAAAAAATGTATATATTTCTAAAATTCTGGTTTTTGTACCACAAACCATTTATCTCCCTGTATTCCTAACCAGAATCGGTAGTTGAAGTATTATTTAAAGATTAAGATCTCTGCTTTGGTGAAATCATATATTAAGAAAAGAATTTTTCGGAATTCGACCCTTAAAAGGCAAAAGTATCAATATTTCTACAACACATTTTTGTGTTACGAGCCATTTATCTCCTTTGATATCAAACCGATATAGATAAATGAAGTATATCATTTTAAAGATTAAGGACTCCACTGTGGTCACAACATATTTCAAGAAAAGAATTTTTCAGAATTTGATCCTTAAATGTGTGAAGGTATCACTATTTCCATAACGTATTTGTTGGTCTTGTTATCTCCCTTGCAATCTACCGAAATAGAGAAATGAGGTATTATTTTAGAGATTAAGGTCTCCACTTTGGTCACATCATATTTTAAGAAAGGAATTTTTCATAACTCTGCCCTTAAAGGGCAAAAGTATCAATATTTCTACAACGCTTTTTTGTGTCGAGACATTTATCTCCCTCGATATCTAACCTATATAGATGAATGAGACATCATTTTAAAGATCAAGGACTCCACTGTGGTCACTATTTTTTAAGAAAATAATTTTTCGGAATTCGACCCTTAAAGGGCAAAAGTTTCATTATTTCCGTAACGTATATTTTTATTTTTTTGTCACGAGCTATTTATCTCCCTTTATATCTAATCGAAACCGAGAAATTAAGAAAAGACATTGAAAATTAAGAACGAAATTTTTCGGAATTTGACCCTTGAAGGACAAAAGCACGTCGCATGTAAGAGATAATTCAGAGCCAAGCCGGTAGAGAGCAGCACATATCACAGGGCTATTAATAAACTGCTTCACTGGCGTAGACTTTTGCTACCTACCTATTACACTAAACAAATCAACAAATGAGGCGGTTCTTCCTTCGTCCTATTACAAACCATCACACCCTTACTATTCATCGTATTCGCGAAACTTTCGCGTGGGTCATCTAGTTAAAATAAACGATGTATCAGAGGAAATCCAAATATTTGTCACAAGCTAGATGTATCACTCCATCTAAATACAGTAATAAGTTTCATGAGGTCTCAAAGTCAGAGTTACTTACCGTCTGCGTAATGCGCTTCTGTTGTAGCCACCAAACCTTAACTAGTAACCCTACCAGGTAAACGGGAGCTACAGAATAACATGGACCGAGCGTGGTGGTGTAACGGTTAGCGTTCTGGCCTTGCATTCGGGATGACGGCGGTTCGAATCCCCGTCCGGGCATCCAGATTTGGGTTTTCCATGGTTTCCCAAATCACTCCAGTCAAATGCCGGGATGCGTCCTTCAAAAAAGGTCATGGCCGAATTCCTTCCCATTCCTTGCCCCCCCCCCCCCAATCCTATCCCGTCTCTAAATACCTCTCTGTTACAGAGACGTTAAGCAGTTAAAAAAAAAATGAGTAACATGGAATCCGAACCAGAGAGCTCCTAGTGTTTTCATATTAACAAAGCAAAACTTTGCCAGAGAGGAAGGCCAGTAAAAATTCCAGTCGAGATCGGGATTCAAACCGAGGAAGTTACGTGCTACAGTCGCGGGCCTGAACCAGCTGAGCCACCAGACTGCTTTTCTGAACGTAATGATAACCTCTCTTGCCATATGCCAGAGACAGTCAGCTGCCAGCGCAATTCAGCCACTTGGCTGCCGGGGTCGACATGCGTCGTTGAGATGTCAAGAGTTAGCGAGATGCCCGATGTCAGTCTTCCCCGTGGAGAATGCGCAAGTTGACGTTTTCTTTGTTGTGCAATATTTTCCTCTTACGTGAAAATACGTAAGCTAATTTATAAGATGATAGCGTCTTATAAAGCTGCAGGTAGTTTTGGTGATATTGTGTACGCCTCGCTGTTCGGGTTCATCTGTGTTGTCAACTGTTACGTCTACAAGACCCCTTCGAGCGCTAGTTACTCCGCTTGTTCTCGCATGAATCCACCCTATTTTTCCAATGTGCTTCTGTCGAAGTGGAAAGGGTTTTTACTTTCTGAGGGAATGAGGGCATAAAGCCATCTGATAATTTTCATTCGCATCTGATGCATTTTTTTGTGAACTTTGTGACTGTAATAATAATCGATTCGGATGAAATTTTAGAGTGGAGCGAATTAATTTATCGAAGGAATTAGATATTGGTATTTATCCTTCATTTTGAAACCCTTCAAGCCCTTTGATAAAACTTGAATGGTGCTTCGGTAATTAAACAAAAATAATTTGAAAGTTTACTGGAAGTTGCGTCTAATAGATGCCGACATCAACGTTAAATTTGATAATAGATCGAATCAGAGTCGCTAACTGGCAAGAAACGTGGCCGATTCCTGTGTTTGTCAACACCTCTAAAGTGAATAACAAAGAAATTTGACTTTGTTGTTTATAGAGACTCGAAATCATAGAAAACTGGAAAATACTGTTTACTAGTGCTTTGGAACACAAATCTGGAAAGTATACTACCCAGCTTCTACTTATTTTTTCCAACAAAATCTGATATTTTTATTACTTTGATACGGAAACAAGCATGCGCAGTCGTAAAATGGAATTGAATGAATTGAGAGTAGTTTAAAGACATTTAGTGTGGGTGCAGATGCCTGTCGAAGTTGGTGGGCCCGCTGGAGGCGCTATCGATTGCAGTCGAGGCGGGGGCGCTGCGGATACCAGCCTGGGTCACGACACGCCTGCCTCCGCCCACTATCCTCTACATCCGCTACCTAAGACTTCTTCATAATAAACAATCAAGTCATTCTGTGGGGATCTTGTTTCTCACTTATTATAACAACTCTGCTCCCACATAATACTCATATTAGACTTCAGTAGGGATCGAACCGTCAATAACAGCCTATTTTTTTTTTTAATTATGTAGTAGTTTATCGAAACCAAAAAGTAAAAGCATTCGATACTCAGCATTCGAAATAGATAAGGTTGTAATCAAACCTGTTTTATATTTTGCAGGACATACATATATCCAACTGGTATTAACCATGTTTAGCAATTATATAACTTGTGATAAGTCCCGAAATATCTCATTTCTACTTTCCGCCCTAAACGGTCAAAAACTAAAAACACGCTTAGCGAAACGTAAACAGATGGAGACGGGAAAACTGTGTTCCTAAAAATTAAATATTGTTAAAGTGTGATAATTAGCTGTCGCTTCCATTAAAATGTTTGATCTAAGATGTCCTTCCGGAAGTAGTGAGAATGAGAAGCGCCCGTAGCGTAACTATAGATTGAAACAACAGTATTTTCGCGATAAGTTTTTATGCGCTCTCTCGCTCTCTCTCTCTCTCTCTCTCTCTCATGCCTATACTTACGGTGAACATGGTCTATTGGTGACAACCTTATATTGTCATGTGAGCGTCCAGGTGGAATGCCGGATGTAGGTTATTGGACGAGAGTCTCAAGTTCTTGACGCGGCTCCGGCCTTATTCGACATTTGGACACGCTCCAAATGACGGCGTGACCTTGAGCTCCACCTCTCGCCAGTCACCTTCGAGATGATCTGACTGTGGGGAATCAGATTGCTGACATGCGCCAGCTCAGCGATAATTTCGCGCTTTATTGCTTCATCTGGCGCGGAATAGAGGCGGAGACTTCTTAAACTCCAGCTGAGACGTCGAATGTGTTGTCTGCATTTGGAGTTTCTTTACTGCTCTCCCAATCTTGATGCGTTGTGAGGAGTCGTTTTCGACTTTAAAGACGTCAGTAGTATGTGCCATCTAGTTAATGAAGGTTCGCTGTACTATCACCTTCAGGTTTTATTGAAACAAAGGCTTTAGCGCATCAGATTACTTTAATCTTTACTGACGCTCGTAGCGTTTTCATAGCGCCATAAATAACCTGCATTATTACTCACTTGGCCAAGTAACGAAGTCTCCTGCTGCAATTAGTATTGGTATTTATTTCTCTCTTAGCTGTATAACAGGAAGTTTGGTAATTTATTTAAATTTCAGGAGATCATGAAGTTTTACGGTCTCCGGTAATTCTTAACGTAAGTATTATATACTTTTATATCTACAACCGTAGCCCAGTGACGGACTTTTGTCTATATTGTAATCTGCCCTCTTTCTAGTACCCAGTCACCTGTCATTAATCGACTTCTTTACCAATAGGTGACTGCATTGATGTTAATAGGCTTGTTTATCGTCATACATTAATATGCAAACTTTGATTGTCTTCTGGTTCACACGAAACTTCTTATTAATCTCTGCAGTTGAACGGCTCCGATTTAATTAAATTTTCTTGTTCGTGGTTGTATCAAAAAATTCTTTATTAAGTCCCATTTGTATTAGGTATTTTCTTTAAACGAATTTGCTGGCACTCTTAAATAGTCAAAATCATGCAGAAATCAGTTCCTGATCGACACAAGACTAATAGAGAGATATTTTGTAGCAAATGTCTAGTTAAAAGTTGTACTGAAATTATGGCTAACGTAATTTATTTGCAACATACTTGAGTCATATACTCTCTTGCCTTTTCTCAAGTTTTTTCTCCTTAATATGGCTATCTGGTCGTTTATTACTGCCTCGATTTTTATTCGATTTGTCTAATGCTTCTACCAGTTAAGGGATCCCTTAAAGTCGATTGGCTGTTTGCTCTTGGATGTAATGTTTGTGACTTGTGTGATTACAATTACTCGAAGAGAAATTGCCGGATTCAAATGAAATTTAGAGTTTATGGGTTAGTTAATAGGTCCAGTTTCACTGCTTCTACACGTCGAGTCGCTATTTGGGGTTTTCTGCTGTACATCTTTTATCTAATAATACGTATAAAATTTTCGTAAGTGGTGACATACTGGGACACGTTTTATGTATGTCAAATGGTTCTGAAGTTTTGTTTGATTACAGTTTGCGATTACAATCAATAGACATCCGATTTCCATGCGAATACAACTGCTATGCATGTAAGATTTCCACAGCATTTCTAATAATTTTATGGATTTATTGTAGTTTTCTTGAAAACTAAGTTTTCATCTAAGCTTTTCTGAAAGAACTCTCTCCAGTACCTTAGTTCAGCAACTCTTCATAGTCTAATGAGAAGAAAAGATTTTTGTTGGATGTCAATACTGCAGCCTTTTTAGTGCTCTACCAGGGCATGAGATATTACCCAGTCTTGCGCATATATTTCTTAAATTTGCTGCCAGTGCAAAACGTTAGAGTACGTGTAGTATGCTGATAGTTTAGTCAGTTATAATTTTCGTTAGTGCTTAACGTCTCGTCTGTCGAGCCAGGAGTTGACTGGATGATAGGAATGGAACGAATTCGGGAACCTTGCAGAAAAGCGTAGGGAATATTTTCAATTTGAAGCTTATCACACAAGTTTTTTTTTTTTTTTTTTTTTACGTCAGCTTTACAAGTGACGTTTGATGAAATCCTAAGAAAAGTGCGGAGAGCCATGAAACTGTCATACCTCCCCTAAAACGTCCGTTATTATAATCACACGGGAAATCTCATTTGAATCAGTTTCTTGTAAAGTTGCCAGCTGACATAAAAGCTAGTTTATTTAAGTAGTGCTTAAGTCATTCGAAACCAATTTCGTCGTTGTAACTAAAATATGACGCTTTACACAATTACACAAATATTGCTCCCGCATATTACTAACGTTAGTCCTGTTTGAAAGTTAGCTGACGTGGCTGTTTTAGCAGCTTAAACAAACAGTTAACTTTATTTTGTTAAATCAATAACAAAAATGACTGACTTGCATCTTGAGATTAGATATATGTGACGTTACGTAAACATTTTAAGGATACGAGTTAAATGACTACCAGTGTACTGAATCACCACTGTAATGTATTACAAAGCACAGTCGAACAGCTTCGTCAGCCTCCGTACAGTCTTGACATAGCTTCCCTGAAACTTTAGACTGTTCCTAAGATTAAAAATGCCGCTCAAAGGGCAACCTATTCTACAGTAAAGAAACACTCGAAACTAAAACGACGAATGCTCTAAAGGCGATACCAACAAACTAGTTAGAGGACTGCTTCCAAAAGTGGAAAGGGCGTTGGGAGCGTATTCTTCAGTCAAACGCTGGCTACTTCGAAGGATGCCACCAGCCTGATGATGCAGAATAACATCAGCAGAGAAATATAAAGGAAGATCGGATACATTTGGTACTGTACGCCGTCTTGACTTGCAATTCAAATCTTGCTGTATTGCAACTCTGTTAGCACTACCGAATTTTCCAGTCACCAGTCTTTCGGTCTTCCACGGTTTTCGGGATTAATTCGATGTGATTGCCTTCGGGAAATATCTCTTCCAATATCCTTATAGATCCTTTAAACATTTGCACGATTTCTGAGACGCAAATTAATTTTTCAATGAACAGTATTGTAGCTTTACGTACTTCACTATCAAGCGTTGCTTTACTAATGAAGAAAAATTAAACTGCCAAAACAGGATGCAAACTATTATAAATATTATCTGCAAATAAGTATGTCTATTGTATCATCCAATACCTTTTAATCTTTTTTTGAAGTGAATTGATTCATAGTACCCTCCCACCTCTTAGTATCTTTAACGGTTGCCTACTAAGTGCTTAAATACATTGACCCGTTTGTGCTATCTCCATACATCTGAGCGTTCTTGAAATTATTTTTTGCAGAAAGTTTGTTCCATACAGGAATCTCGAAACTCAAGTGTTTTTCCTTCTACAACAAAGCAGCATTCACAAAAATGTTATTACATAATAGAGCTTGGTGGGTGAGCCTTTAATTTTCTGCCCTTGCATTCTAGAAGACTCGTGCTCGGATCCTTGTCCAGCCATCCAGATTTCTTTTTCCGTTTGTAATGATATCGGAGATCCGTAAGGCGCCAGCAAAATTGTATTTCACGGGTAATATAAGTTAAAATGCTACCGACCGAGCGTGGTGGGTGAGCAGTGACGCTCTGGCCTCGCTTTCTCCAGGACGCCGGTTCGAATACCCATCCGGGCATCCGGATTTTCCATGGTTTTCCCAAATCGCTCCAGGCAAATGCCGGGATGCTTCTGTCAGAGGGTCATGGTTGAATTCCGTTCCTTTCCCACCGTCCTTCCCCGCCTATAATTACGTCGACTAGGCATAAAGCCATAAGCAAATTAATAATGTTACAGGTGAGAGGTTCCTATGGCAGCTCGAGGTTGATATGTATTCCGTTCTAATAGTGCATCCTTGTATCCCGAAGAGTGCTGTAGCATAACATGGGCATGAGACGATAGTTGGTCTATATACAAGCTTTGCACGTACCTATATTGATTTTGTAAAATTTTGTTTTTTGGAAGTTTCCTGTTATAATTGGTTGGTTTTTCAGTCTTCGTGCTAAATTTTCGTAATATATTTTATATCGTAGCTGAAAATCTTTAAGATAATGACTTTTCTTAACTCTTCCATTTTCCTTTAAGATAACCCAATGTCTTAATAGAAATTTGGAAAATGGCTAAAAACTACACTAATTCCGACTAGCATTCAGTGATTAATTTGCAGGGTTGAGGACTGCTTTTCTTAGCCCTTTACTGGTAAATTACCTTTGTGAGTAAGACTCGAATCTTATGCAGCGCTTTGTTTCTTGTCAATTGTCTCATTAGAGGTGGCAAAATTTTGTGGGAACGATTGGTGTTTCATGAGTTGGTCTGTTTATGTAATGTGTTCTTTTCAGAATGGGACGATTACGAAAAAGTCAGAAGAAGTTTTGTATATGGCCTAAACCTGCACCAGCAGCAGATTTGAATCCACCGCTGTTACAGATGTGTAACATATCGTGGTACTTTGAAGTAGCGAACCAAGTTTGTGTTTATGGAGTACCGTTATATATAGGGGTAGACGCCACTCTGTGGTGCAAATGACAAGCATTCGTTTGTCAGTTTGACGGGTCCCGTCCTCACCGAGAGGTCCCAGCGGCATCTGCGAGGCTCCAACAATTAATTGGACTCCGTCTTGCGCAACGGGCCTAAGTTCATTACAGCACGGCCGGCTCAGCGCGCTGGGCGTAATGAGGCAATCGCTCTTCCTGCCCGCTACGGTTAATTTGTGGCCCACACTATTCCGAGGTGTGATCGCTGCTGTTTGTTCATCGGTGCTACAAACTAGGTTATCTAGAAACCAGATGTGGGGGTTTTTGTGCCACTTAAGCTTGCATATGTATCGTATTAATTTTACTTTTATTTAAATAAGTTTCAAGATGCTATTAGTATTAATGGTAACGAACAGTTTCCGGTTTTGTAAATGGCTATTGTAGTCTTATGAATTTGTCCAACCTGAAAATAGGCTTAGCTCAGATAGTTTTACAGAATGTCTAATTTCCACGAAAATTTGTAGAATAAAATGAGTTTCTACTTTCATGTTTGTAGTTAATTACTGATAACTAGGTGATTTGAATGAGATTGTGGGAGAAGGAAAAGAATGCTGTTGGAAGTTTTGGTCTAGGAGAAAAAAATGAGCGAGGAAGTAGGTTGTCAGAATTTTGTGAATGAGCTAATCGTGGCAAACACATTGTTTAAGAACCATGCAAGAAGGATGTACACCTGGAAACGTCCACGGGATTTAGGCAGATATCAGCTAGATTATATCTTGGTCAAACGAGATTCAGGAATCAAGTTCTAAACTGTAAAGCGGACTGTAAAGGAGCAGACATAAATTCTGACCATAATTTGATAGTTATTATTATTATTATTATTACTCCGCGATTCACTAAAAGTGTGTGGCGGAGGGTGCATTGCACCTATCGAAAAGGGTTATGATTTGGAAGGGTTATAAGGGATATGGCAGGAGGCGCCGATGGGCTATTGTGAGGAACCATCCCCGCATTCGCGTGGAGTGATCTGGGAAAACCATGGAAAACCCAGATCAGTAATGAAGCGTAGGCTGAAATTTAAACAAATAAGGAAGAAATCAATTTAAGTAGAACAGACTGGAAGTGTCAGATGGCCGGGAGCCGGCACTACTCCCATTGTCAAGCCCCGCTACTACTGTCTTGTATGGTTATACGTTTGTAACACTTGCCATGACGATACTGCAGTCTGAGCGGATAGTGCAAGAATTGGGTGCTATAAAATGAGAAGTGGTGAGGTAGAGACATACTGTAAGTCACCCATTGCGCACTTGCGTATGACACAAATTATCGGCGTGTGATAATATTGCTAACCCTTATAAGATGTTGACACTGAGGTTAGTAAACATGTCACTGAGGTTAATTAACGTAAATTTTGATCGTAGATGTGAAAATAAATAAGCTGCAGAACGAGCACAATTTTGAAATTGGTAAACAAGTCGGCATTGTGGTCAGTAAACACGAATATTGATTCCCGGATGTTAATGTGCGTACCGAACCCCTGATCAGATGTTTTCGTAGCTTGAATCCCACTGCGGAACTACTTTCATTCTCATTATTAAATTTGAATAAAATTTCTGGGTGCGTCGCGTCCTCTTAAAGAAGGCAGGGGAAGCGTTGATATTTTATAATACGATACACCGCAAGCCGTACAGTATAGAAACTTACAATCGAAGTATAATAAAATGTTTTTACTATAACACATTCCGTATTCACAAGATATTCAATGTCGACCCTGGTTAATGTATGACGTAATTAGGTGTGCTTATGTATATTGTGTAAAAGTCCTCCATATGTTTCTTAACAGATGTTGTGTAGTATTATTCATATGTTATCACTACTTTGTATATTGGGTGTTTGGAATGTAGTGTTGAAGCAGAACATCAACATTTAAAAGCTACCACACCCTATGGTGTGAATGCTCCACTCGCTCCTGGCCGTGTTTTTACAGCCATACACAATTACCTTTTTTGCTCCTCATTTCCAGAACGATTGATTTTACTTTGAGGAAGTAATTAGATTTCAACATGCTTCACTTTCCTTTAACTTATGCCATCTATGCACAGATTTAGAAAGTTCTTTTGAACCCCACATTACTTTCGAAGAAGACTCTGGGCGCTACACCTTTAAAAACGAGACGAGATGTAATTTCGCATCATAGCTTACCGTATTCACACTTGTATCTTATTTCTTGTTAATCATTCATAATTTACCCATGCTGTCATCTCGTTTGATGTTGATCATTTTTGTTTCCTCGGATCTATCATAACCTTCCATGTGGTTTCGTATCTGCTGAAAGTTGATCTGTGTGTTTTGAAGTCTTACGGATTAGTAATAAAAAATTTCTCTTTGCTGTCATACTAATAACAAATTTTGTTCATCCTACCAGCATGCAATCGGCAATTAACGTACTGCCGCACAGCATATTAACAGCTTTTAAGGCTTGTCAGTATTGATTCCGATTCAATTATGCTCACTGTGAATGACGCAAACTCTAGTTTTACTTTTAATCTGGTGCTATGAGGTAAGCAGGAGGGCCGTGTTTCTATTTCTCGACTTAACCGCTGTTGTGCTCTGCTGTGAGCTGTAGGGCCAGATTAGCTACAGAACTGACGTAATGGGCGGACGGGCGCTAGCCGGTTTATATTTGCTCGTCCGCGAGCGATAATGTCGCAAATGGCTGAGCTCTCTGAATTACGCACGCTTTAATGTCGCCGACCGCCGCCACATGGCGATAACGCAACGGCTCAAAAATTCACTCTTCGATCGTTACGGTGCCCCGAAACTGCCAGCGGCCCCTGTTGTCATTATGGCTTCATTTTTATGCATACACCGAGATGTCACCGACATTCATTTACGATTTAAAAACTCTGCAGCTCGAATGTTTGGTAGATTATTTTAATACAATAAACTTGGAGATAGTACAAGAATCGGGATATATGAATGTGCTATTTAGTGTGGAAAGAGAGAAGGAGAAACAGTGCATGAAATAAGATTCCTCGGTGGTAAACCATCTTCAAAACTGAACGTAAATCGAATGTAGTGTATATATAGTGTTGGGGTAGCTGATAGAAATACACTATAATGTGACTGAATTAATCATCTTAACATATTATTTGGTATATGTTCTTCAAGAGAGTTATCCAGGTATTAATATTTAAGATGGCTTATACTGAGAAGGTAGAAGCGAAGATTCATTTTTTTAAATATCGGAATGGAAGTAATCTAGTTAGTAGATTTTTGCGTAAACACCTGTTTTTCCTTGTGATTTTTTAAATTATTATTTAAATATATTTTGAGTGCTTGTAACGAGTAGCTTCATACGCTCCTTACATTTGAAAGCGATGGTCATATTTTATCATATACAGGAACTTTCATAGTTCCGACAGATTTTCCATTATAGTAATGTTGTTTGCTTTGAATAATTGTAAACATTATTAACAATATATGTCGAGAAGAAAAAATTAGTCTTTACTTGCTATAAGTTTAATTAACTTATTGTTTCTGTGCCGACAAATACAACGCAAGAAATTACACTTTATCTATTGTATTATGTGATCAGAATTTTCCATTCTTTCGATCCCAGTGTTGATACAACGGAAAAAATATACAGGTATTTCTTTCAAATTCTAAAGTGAGGCAGGTGAGGTAATTGGCAGCGTGATGTAGTACAATGCAGAAAAGGCCAAAAGAAGCTGAAATTTCTCGTTGTCAGGACAATATTGCTGGTGCTGATTGTAGTTTCTTCAAATTAAAGGTTTGAGTTTTGAGAACAGTGAGAACACTAAGAATGTTCTGATGGTTCAGTGTTAAAAGCGCTCGCTTACAAAACTGAAGGTCCTGGGTTCAGATCCCGGTAGGGGCAGTTCCTTGGCCAGTTGCCTTAGGTTGCCCGGTTGAGGATCCACGACTCCAACAATACGGTCAAAGAGGTCCCGCAGATTCTCGGTTGAGAGTTCAACTCCGTGTTGTTTTAGGGCTAGGTGAGCATGGTGAAGTCATCCTGGCACGTACGCTGTGAGCTATATGATGCGTTAATTGGTGCAGTCATACAGGACAGACATACAGGACAGATATACTTCCGTAGATTCACCGTGCCTTCCACAATGATGAGTCCTCCAAGGGAAAGCCAGACCATTAACACTGCCTCCTTCAGCTTGGACGTTTCCGTTAGTTGTTGCAGGGTGTTTGTTTTCTGACGTTTTACGCCATATCTGTCCGACGGAGCATAAAAAGCGATTCATCGGAAAAATCCATGTTTTCACTCAGTCCATCTGTGGTACTGGCGTACAAATTTCATCCTCTGTCGCCGTTGAATAGTCGTTAACTTAGGTACTTAACCCAGCCCTCTGCTGTTTTAACCCTATACGCAGCAGCATCGTTCACTGATCTATCGAAGAGGATACAATTTTAATAATCCCTTGACTCATTTGGGCAGTCAATTAGTCGGTGGTTGCATTTCTATTTGTCCGAACACATCTCCGTAACCGTTATTCACTTAGTCATATATGGTCCCTGGTGCACCACACTTGCCGCGTCGCTGATTTTGGATAGTGTGTGAGCGGTAACGCTTTGGCGTCGCATTCGGAGGACGTGGCATCCAGATTTGAGTTTTCAATGATTTTCCCAAATCACTGCAGGTGAATACCGCGATACTTCCTTCAAAAGGCCATGGCCGCATTCCTTCCCGTTCCTTATGACCAGTCCTTTTTTTGCCTCTAATGAACTTGACGTCGAGGAGGTATATAGCCATAAAAAAATATAGGGTAGTGGCATTTTTCCATGCTTGGTACACTTCCATCATGAAAATTTCATGCGAACATTTCACAAAATTAGCCGTTTTTGAAATGCTGCCCCAATCGGGACGAAAACCAATGATAATGCCCTTTCGGACGTCTGATAACTCGCTCAGTTTCTGCATTACGCCCAGCTATTGCAATGTTTTTCTCTTCCTTCTGGCGGCTAATGCTGCCATGTGCCTTCTGCGATTGATTATTTCTCTCCCACGTCCAAAGTGAACTGTATTATAAACAAAATAATTAAGACAATCAGTTGACATTAAGGCAGGTGATAGAAATACTACATTATGTTCCTTCGTCATCGATTCTTTCAAACTTTCTTCCATAACCCGGGCAGAGGAAAAATTGATATGAATTAATCTTCTCGTAGGATCGACAATTATTCTAATTTAATGCTGTCCCTTGATACGATACTATGTTTGCAATAAAAGCTCTGAAATTCTTACAGAAACGTTAAGCTTTACACCTTTCTGTAACGGTACTGCAGCAAAAAAAGTATGCCCCTTCAACATTGTTGATAATGGAGTGCCTTTTCTTTTGAAGATATGGAATTAACGAAAGTTCAGTAGGCAATCATCGATATTTGAGCTTTCATAAAAAGACTACGCGCAATACTCCTCTCTCCCACCCACAGCTGCAGCTGTCCATCAGCATCTATACCTCGTTTTTATTATTAAATAAAAATTTGGTTCTGAACCGTGGGGATGGGTAATTAATAATTTTTGGATCCTGTAATTATTTCATCACTGCATGCACAGTATAAACTCGTCATGCTTTGTTCTTTGTGGACATTATTTAGGTCAGTCATTTTTAAACGCCTCGTTTAATCATGAGTTTGCTAACGTTTCTCATAATATCTATTTAAAAGGACACAAGGAAAAAAAAATTATTGATTATTTAACATATGATTGATTTATTCCATGAAAGTGAAATTGCTGAATTAGTCCAGTCAAATAAGGATTAAACCTCGGAATGAAAGATAACAAGCTGAAAATTTGCATAAACCTTTGTTTTGATATTTATAAGTTGGCTCAAAAGTCATAGAATATCGTGTACGCTAGTCAAGTTATTAAGGTCACAAAAAGTTTTTTTTTTTTTTTACAAATTTCTCGCTTCATTTACTCTAAATGTTATTTTGAGTTATTAGAAAAGTTGTAGAGTATAAAATTCTCTACAAATTTCATCGTAGACAATATTTCATAGATTTTACCCTTCTTGAGATAGGGCGTGGAGAGTGGGGAGCGCTTAGCCGCATGGGCGATAACGCTACTGTACGATACGTTAACTGTAAAATCAAATAGACAGTACGATTTATAATGTTAATTATTTACTAATTAATAAATTGTATTTATGAACATTATATTATTTATCTTGATTTCTCACTTGTCCAAAATATTGCAGAAAACAATGTTGTCTCCCTTTGATATGAGGAATGGAAATTCCTTTTTCAATTAATCGCTGAAATGGCATTTCCTTATCCTTGATTTTTTTCCACCCCTAAATGAAATTAAAAATAAAATATATAGCTCAACGGAACGATGCAAGCACGTTATGAATAAATAAAATTAATAATTAAAACTAAAACTTTAATAACAAAAGCTATAAAACTTAACTAAGTCTATATATAAATTATTTTACACTCGTGATGAAAACAGTGTTGTATAAAATTGAATTAATAAAACGTGAATTGTACTTCCCTGAGTAGAATAGTCTCTTAGAAAGAAATAATGTGAGACGTGAAGTTCTCCTATGCCCTGCGCATGCGTTTCCTAATCGCGTCTTGGCGAACTGTTCCGTCATATGACAAGTAACAGTTCGGCGCGGCGTATCTGAATACAGAGATCAACAGATTAGTTTTAAAATTTCGAAAGGAGGACACTTTTTGAGGAAGGTCAGAACCTACAAGAGGAGTACTGTCCTCCCTAAAGGACGACGATTGGTCACCTTAGTATTTTATTACAGACGAAAGAGTTCTTTTCTGTAACTATGTGAAATTAAAGTGACTTCAACAAAATGATTTAAATCTTAATTTCCCAAAGATGCCATGAGTGCACGGAAGCAAATTATGCTGTCTACGTGAAAGCGAGGCTACTAGATAAAATAAATGATGTATAATTGAGCATGTTTTGATGTATAGTAAATACAAATATTTGCTCATATTTTGTAGTTTTTAGGTCATATTTATCCGTTTTTAACGTCATATTTGCCTGCATATTTCTCTATTTTTTGGTGTTGAAGATCCGAACTCTTGTTATCAGTGTTGAGATGCCGCTAATGTAAAATTTGGGCAGACGATATATTTGAGATTTTTGGGATAAAGATCGGCATTAAAAGCTACACGAGACCAGCAAACGCATCATTATCATCTTTCATACTTTTGGCTTCATTTGTACTGCGTTTATTTCTGATTCACCCCCACATCTTTGTTGCGAAATCTGGTATTGCTACAAATTTCTTGTTGGAATGAAATGTGTTCACAGCCAGTGACTGGAACCAGCTAGCTTTGTGCCGAGTGCCAAACTTTAAAGTCTGTGCCATTAGACGAAGCGGATTACAGTTAAAAATCGCTTGTGCTCTTCAGTGACCTTTCTTCTGCTGACACAAATTATATATCCGACTACGTTGGTTATTCGTTGTGATTATTTTACCCAGAAATTACCTTGTTCGACTATATAAGTGTATCGTTTACCTCAAACGATATATATTACTTAAAACTAGTTTTTTAAGAAGATATTTTGCTGCTGTGTGTGTAATATATGATTACCCCTTTTCAACATTTTATTTTTATTTGCAATATTACTTACCTCCTTACAGTCATATAGACAGCAGTTTGATTACTTTATAGTATTGTTTTGCTGAAGTTTTTAATTACTTTTGTATTACGGCACTAATGACCACGCTCAAAGTCCTAACCAACAACATTTCTTTTTTCCACAATGGAAAAATTTCTGCCTGTGAAATATCTCGTTGTTCGTCAACCTCGAGAAGAAAAAAGAACGCTACTAAAAACACAAGCTATGTAAGTGCATATTTTTTAGTTTCTGCACAATTCACAGAATCTGTTGTTCCCGTTCCTCCTGTGTACGCATGTCCTCCTCGAACGGGACCAAAGCGCCTGTTAACCATTGGAGTTCCCGATGCGTCACAAGTTGGCCCCTAGGGCAGGGCGCCCGTCTGGAACGAATAGCGTGTATGCCGTGTTCTGGAAATAATTTATTAGCGCCTCTCAGTGGGATGTATCGATCAAAAGCACGGGGAGCAGACTAGCGGTTTGTTTGAGAAAACTTTCAAACAAAAAGTTAACTGCGGCGGCTCAGAAAGGATTTTATTTACTTTTTTTTTATAAAATAACAAAAATTCCGTTTTACACTTGCAACACCAGCTGTTTGTATAAATGTTTAAAACCGCCATATTCGGTGACATGATCTCCTGCCATTGATAGTGAATAAGATATTAGGATTAGAAGCTAACCTTCAGTTTAACTTATTACCACTAATTCGCTGAGTGTTCAAATGTTTGTCTGTAATTTGAATACATTACGTGATAGTACTGTCTCATACACCTTTTCTGTTACTAAACTGTTTGTCATTCGACGATAAGGTTTCAGTATTTTTATTTTTATTGTTATGAGTGAAGCGGAAATACTTCCTATCGTGCAACAATTTATATTAAATTGCTTGTGACAAGTTGGCGAAGAAACGTTGTTAAACAAGTGAACCGCATTGTTTACTGAAAACACCTACAGCGATTCCCCCTCTCCCCCCCCCCCCCCCCTTGCTGTGTGCTGAAGGTGCGGAAGAGTGGAGACTATATATTGGAAAAACAATATTTGCTACTTTTAAGTTAATAAATAAAAAATGAACTGAACCACGCTCTTATTTAGTACTGCACATGTGTAACAAATGATTTTCAGTGTAGTCTGTACAAAGCTGGCACCAGTCTTCCTCAGTGTTTTTTGCCTTGTGTACACGTGACAAGCGGGATACAGCGTTCTATATGAAACAACTCCTAATCGCCAATTGAACATCTCTCTGAAATACAAACCTCCCTAAAAAAATGAGCTGTTCGTGTATAGTAATAAATTCCGTGAGAGTATTGCGCCTTTTGGGTTTCGAAACGTTTCCGGGAAGTGGTGGTTGGGCAAGCCGGTTCCTCCTCTAGCCACTTCCGCGGGTGTCGTTTTCCGGCAGGTGCTTTTCAATGGTCACTGTGTCTGAAGGGGTCCGCGCCGAGTAATGGCGAGCGACACGAAACCCTTCTTCTGAGACTCAAAGAAAACAAGGTTGGCTGGTGAACTTACGATATGCTATACAGTACTCAAGCATGGATGATAAGTATTTTATTATTTAAAAAATCGACAGATTGGTGCTTAGCACCCTCTGCCACTCACAATGTTTGTGATTGGCAGAGTATGGATGTAGATGTAGACATACTCCAAATGTGACGAAGCGGAAATTTTTCATGTTGGTCAATATGGCTCGGGGTTTTTAAGCACTTCCCGGCTGTTTTATAAGCAAAACTTTCGTTTAAGAATAACACGAACAATCCTTCCGTGTTGGTATAGTTTGCACCTAAACCTTGAAGGATGCTTATAAGACCAAGCTGCCGGTATATGGCTCCTAGAAAAAATATTAAAATGTTGACAAGTTTACTCTTTAGAATGCATATATTACCTTCATCCTGTGCTTCAGTTAAGCTTTCTATAACTAGTATATACGTACGAACCCTCTATTCGGTTTTTAAATGGAAATTTTATTCCTTGGAATAAATAGAAATATGGAAAGGTTCACTACTAACGTTGACTGTACACCTCAATTATTTAATAACATTCGAGACTCAATTTTCCCGGCGCAATGTGTCGTTCATGATTCCATACGCGTTTCCCCAATTTGAAAAAGAAAGTTTTCATCAATTTATTAATTACTGCTATTTAAATTAGAACAGCTAATGCGGTCTCAATAGGCTAACACTATTGTTGCAGATATACACTTTGTCCGTACTTACTTTTATTTTTAGAGCCTATTATATGCTTGTTATCTGAGTTTTGGAACTGACAAGAGCAAAGCAGTTGATCCTGCTTCTATTTTTAGCAGAAGCGTGAAAGTATGATAGCATAGATGATCTAGTGTGGAGGCATTGAACACACCTACACAATTTTTCGAGGTAACACTGTGAAAATGCGTCATACACTAATGACGACTGGTTACGCGAAAGCTGAAATCTGGCTGGATGATCAGAAGCAGCATGTCTGGCAACTGAATTCTGTGTTAATTTCAGCCTGTTACTAATAGCGCAGTGGATAACAACTTACGGTGGATGATAGGTCCTCTGATATCGAGAAGAACTCTGTATTCAGTATTGATGTTATAACTACATTGCTGTAATCAGGAAGACACTAGAATCAGCGCTTTTACATTGTATTATTATATGCTCACGTACCGATGTAAGTTACGTTTTACAAGATCTACAGATTAGAGACGGTAGCTTCTTGTGTTGCTTGGATGAAGTGTCTAGTTTCTGTATGCGTATTGATGACTTCAGTCGTGCTTTCCATTTTCGTGATTTACATTTTTCTTCGCTCAAGTTTTTTTCCTGTTTGAAATGCACACTGTAACAGTTAACACAACAAAAGAAACCACAAATCCTATGCTAGGACATTGATCCGTTACTGCAAACAGTCCTTTTGGAAGTTTGCCTGGTATTCAGAAACATTACGTATTTGATTGCCATCAGTTTCATAAGATGTGGGGACACAGACCACCGTAAAATTTATGTCTTGATTGTACTTTTCATGTAGTGCCCTATAACGTAGAACACTTAAGTTATCGGTACTCAATCTTGCAAGTCTACAGTCTTCAAAATAATTCGTGTTTGCAGCCTAGTGTGGGCATGTGCCAAATCCACCGAGGCATCAGATTTGCGACACAACAAAACAATCTCACAAATGACTAGAGTACAGCGCAGCGTGTCATAGTATCCTCGATTATAGGAAGGTTTTTTGGCGTGAATCTCGTATAATTTTTAGAGGAAACTTATCTCTCGTCGCTGGAAAATACTTGTTGCACTGAGTGTCAATCTCGTACCGTACCAATCATTTTATTATTACTACTATTATTACATTACGTTTCCTTGATTAATTGTAAATGTTTATGAATAACTAGCCCAAAAGCCCGTAAAAAAATGACGGATTTAACGGAGTGTTATAGTAATTTATTTCACATCAGTTGCTTAACTAAACAGAATTGTTATAAAATCAAGCTCATTGTAATTTATCGTCCCGTGTGCTGTAGGAAAAAGTTTGTTGTCTACTTGTTCCAGGTTGCTTTTCAGCCTAACCACAATCTCCGCAAATATTGCCGCTAGAAAAGCAAAGCTTTAATCACCCACGAATTATACATTCCCTGTATCGTATGTCAGTGTCATTATGCATCGCGATATAAACTTCATACCGAATCTTAACAGGTTCTCGCACCTTTGTTTTAATTACCTGTGATGAAGATCGATATTTTAACGGCTGAGGCAGCTTACATCTGCTGAAATAATGACCCCTGTGAAAACGAAGGATGCTAAAAATAAATCTTAACAACTTACGCTATGTCACGTAATAATTTTAATTTTGCTTTAGGCCGTATAGATCGCGATCAACTTGGAACTTCTTTCATTCAAACCAAGTAATTTCAGTAAAAAAAAACGATAATTAATATGCCAATTTAAACGAAATACATACTTTTCTTTGTGTTTTGACAATTCATGTCGTAGCACTTGCTCAACTAAATAGAATTGTTATAAAATAAAATTCCATGTAATGCCTTGTGCCTTGCGCTGTAGCAAAAGGTTTCCGTATCCATCCGGGTCCAGGTTGCATTTCAGCCGAAACACATATTACACTAAACTTGCCGCAGAACAATACTTTAATCTCAAGCATATTAATACATGTACTGTATCGCATTTTAGTGGCAATAATGCATCGCGATATAAATTTATCAAAAATCTTAAAGGGTTTTTACACCTTTCTTTTTTGTTATCCGTGATTAAGACCAATATTACAACGTTTGAAAGGCTGATAGTTACATGTTGCTGAAATAATAGCCTCAGTAATATTGCTCAGTGAAAGCAAAGGAAATTAAAATTAATCTTATAAACTTACTTTATGCCACATAATATTTGTTTTAATTGGGTATTTGACTACTTCTTGAAAATGGTTTTAAATTGTTTATTGCTACACGTTATTTGTTAATTTTGCGTAAAATTCAAAGTTAAAATTTAAAGTGTTTAATAGCCCGCCAAAACGCTCTTTTGCTGCATGGCGTGGGCAACGACACTCGTGACGTCACACGTCTGTTAAAGCTGCGGCTGCGAATGGAGCGTTTCCTACAAGTTTTCAACTATTTTTATTGTTTGTTGCTGGTTGTTTCTTGTTATTAATGAATGTTCATTTTGAATACAAAATCAAGAACAATTTGTAAAAACCTACCTAGGAAAAATATGGAATATAGACGCTTTATTTGTGGGGCTTAAAAATGATACAACTTCAATCTGATATTGCGACAAAGTTACTTACGATTTTCTGTGAAGCTCATTTACACCGCAATTTCGTAGAGTTAAATGTAATACATTGTTTAAGGGGAGTATCACTAAGTTTAGGGTCCTTAGCTTTGATCTTCGATTCGGAATATGTTTGTTTTCTGTTGTCGTTTTCTTTGGTTGCATCGAAAGTCAACCAAAATACCAATTTAGGTTTTTTGTCTTTTTTCTGAAGGCTTCACAACCTTTTGGGTAACAGGCGAATCACAACCATTTGAAACATAACCAAAAAAGACTTCAAAAATGGAATTGGACGTTGCTTGTACACCGAAAAACTTTTAATAAAAGCATGGTTCTGTAGTGCAAAAAAAAAACAGCTAACAAAAACGGAAAAAATGCACGAAAAAAAGTATTATCCCCACCAAAGTTCGAACGTAGGACGTTCTGAATTCCATTACCACTCTTCAGTCACGCAGCTACCCGGACACTACTATTAACATAAAGAGAAGCAACCAAGAAGTAAACACTTCAGTTTCTTCGTGTGAGATGAAGTGAAACGAGGTAGGTACGGTAAATGAATAAACAAACAACTTGAGTTTCGTTCAAAAAAAATTATCATTTATCTATAACCTTTTATCTGAAATTAAGAAAACTTCCACAAGCCGTAATTTGTAGTCTTTGGGTATCGTAAGTTTAATAGCGATAGTATCGTAGAATCTATGTGCTAACAGCGGGAAGAACACAGTACAGTACGGCACCAGATTGTTCGGCGCCTGTTTGGGCTCCATTGTGTGGGAACTGCAATATTAATATGAAGCATATTAGGAGCTGGTTAAAGACGCAGCACGAATATTTAAATGTGGATTTCAATTAATTGTGCTACAAAAATTGACATTTCTTTCGAAACAGTGACTATCATTTCTAAAATTAACAACACTCCTGCGCTGATAAAAATTAACAATATTTAATTAAAACAAATTGAGCTGCATTTCGCATTTATTCTAGAAGAAATTGGTCATTTCTCGTGATTTAAACGTTGTTATCCTAACTGTTGCGGAAATGTTATTAATCTAACTGTGTCGTTGAGAGCTGTCTGGTGATCGCTAGTAGTTATTTTATTCCACACTGAATGGAAAGCCACAACTGTTACGTACAAAAAATGTGGTTAAATTAAAAGTGGTTTGCAAGGTAGTGACTTCAAGCACATGTTATGTTCAGTTATGCTCTGTCAACCTAGGCAGGCTGTATAACAGGAGGCAGAGATTTCAGTAAGAAGATGCCTAACGGATGCCTTACAAATATTCCTTATTTCTCCAAAGTTTGGGATTGCAAGAGGAGATGTATGAATGAAGCATAGGATGGGAAAGAAGTCAGCGGCAGACATGTTTTTTTCGTTTACACACACACTGCGTCTTGTGTGTGACCTGCAATCTAGAGGACGTAAATATTAGCTTGAGATGATCACATTTGTATCATTTAATCCTTAAAATCGCTTAGTTAGTAAAGTGGTTGTGAGTGGTAAGAAGCGGCTGGGTGTCGGCGCGCCAGGGCTGGGCCGGGCCGAGCACAGCCCAGCCTATCGATTTGGGCGCGCGGTGCTCCGCGTCCTGGGACCCTGCCTGCCGGACGCTCTGTTCAGCCACCTTCCCAAGGATTGTTACGCCTCAACACGAATTTTCGATCATCCCTGATAGTTCGTTAGATCTCAGATTTGCAGTCGGTTGTTGGATTGAATCCACGGCGTGAAATTCTCCTCCCGGCTACAACATCCGTAAATAATGGTTCCACATCTCAAGGCCCAATCAAAATACCTGTACTTTTTTCTTTTGCATAGTTTTATTTTGTACCAATTTAATTCTTCTTAAAATTTAAATGAATTTTAACGATTTTTCTTACCTTTTTTTAAAAAAATTTTGTCCAGTTATTCCAATTGAAACACTTTTCATAGGATGGCTGTGTTCCTAGGCTTTGACTCTGACACGTGTGTGGTTGAAGATTTCGTAGGCTTTCTTTGCCTGGTCTGTATGTAGACGAAGGATTGCACTAATGCAGAATACAGAAACAGAATCTGGGGTTTGTATCGCTGTAATGAACTAAAAGTTATTATTGTGTAGTCATTTATGCCTTCTGATTGAAGAGGAATCCAAAGTCTTTGAAATAAGATTTGTGAGACGTGTTTTGGAAATGCTTGCGTCCTTTATGTAACTTCTCCAGTTTTTCCACGGCCGGTTCAGCCATTCCCCGCTCAGCGCTGTTTGTCATACACCCGGAGTCCACTGGACGTTTCCACCTGGATAGTTACCGGAATGTCAAGGGTGGGCAAATTTTAACACCCTGACGAGCCCGCTCGGCGGAACAAAAGTTCATCGCTTCAAATACTTGCGTCTCTATACGAGTGTACTACAGTTGCAGATAGTTTTTATAAAACTAGTATGGAATGGGGCATTATCAATGGGTTATATTATTGTGAAAGCACTGCTTGCTTTATTCTTCTTATTTTTTAAAAAAGATTTTTAAAAAGATTTTTCAGTCTTCGCCAGTTTATTTGTATTTTGACAAAAGTTTAGAAATTTCGTGGTTTATTAATAACAATAGTTTCTCATTTTTCTACTGTATGGATGTGGGTAGAACTGTCGTTGTCGTTTAGGTCTGGACTTGTGGAATATTGATTAATGCGAAGATATTAGCAAAATCTGTAATACTGTGCTGTGAAACTTAGTATTAACGATGTTTTTTAATTTAATTTTGTATTTCCGATCACAGTGCTCAACAACATAGTGTGCTTTCATAATTGGAAGTGGCATGGTGGCTGCTTGTTTTACTTCACTGAAAGAAACACTTTGGCAATGGTAAACAGTGTTCCGTGGACTAATATAATGAACAACTTTCAGACTTGAAGATTTCAAATTACTTCTTTGGAGGTGTGTATAGTTGGAGGCGCTGATGAATCATCTCGATTTTAGTCGGGTCGTCAGTGAGTCAGTGCCAGCCTTCGCAGAACCCAAGCCGACGCCTTTCTCTCTTGTCGTGGGAGGCGCTCAGATTCTTTAAACACCCTTTAGACTGCTGACTCCAGATAACATTGTGTGGGATTTTACTTCCAGGACATGCGCTGCTTCTTTGTTCTTGAACACTGTGGATTCGGAAATAATGCTTTATCATTTCAAGAATGTTTTCATAAATAATAGCAGCAAAAAAAGAAGCCTATTTTGTCGCAGCTCCTCGGAGAAATATTTTGCATTTATTTATTTATCCTTTCGCAGATTACTGCGTTGGGTAATAAATCCCTTTTATTAAAATCTTGTGCCGAACGGAATTGCCATAGACATATTTTTTTAAAAAAATTGCTCTATCCTTGTGAATGTTTACGTAGATTGGTTGTTCCTAATATTTCCGTTAATAGGAAATAGACAGAGGGAGTAGGGGGATGATAGTAAACTGATGTAGAATGACGATTAATCCCCTGATTTCAAACGAATTTATAAATCAAGTAGATTGGTTACGATATTGACTTTAATCTCGGACTGTAGTAGAATGCTGTTCCCACCATCATTTTGTTCTTTGCAAATAGTGACAGGGGATAGGACTGAATAAGACATTAATCGTTCTTCCGTTTTTGGACTGAAATAGGTAGTGATGACCCGCGTGCAGAAGTCGCCGCGACTCCTTTGTTCTGGCTGCTGTTGACACTGGCGGCGTTATCTGGCCAGCTAATTGGCATCGAGTGAGGCCGCTCCCACCCAGCCTGTTTTTTGTGGCCGGAAGACCGGCCCTGCGCTGTGCCGCGCCTGTTGGCAACACTGCCTGGCTGACCCGCTTTCCCCGCGGAGCATCACGTCGCATCGCCGATGCACAGAGTAGCGAGCGGTCCAATCCGCTTAATGCGGACGGATCTGACATCAATACGCAAAATAATGCCACAGGGATCGGAATTATGGTTAGTCCATGAACCTCTCCTCACAGAAAATCACTGTCGAACACCTGCAGTACAGTATTTTAAATGTCTTTTTTACGACTCTCGTTACGATGCTGTTAGATTGCCGAGGCAGATCCCTATTTTTTCATGTCTGCAAATAAGATAAGAAAACTAAATTTTGCTCCTCAATTATTTTGACAGTAGATCGACGAAATTTTACAAAACTGTCTAAACTCCAAAGGAAAAAATATAAAATCTGCGAAAAGATCTGAAAAGTTTTCGATATCAGCATTACGAGGCGTTGTATCAGCAATTTGCGGTTTAAAATTTTGCAATCTCTCTGCAAAATAAATTCTTTGGACCTCTATGTTAATTTGACCATTCCAGTATAGAACAATTTATAGGGCAACATATGTCGGTGGTCTTCTCTAATTACCCATGTATGCCGGTTATCTTACCTTGTTTGTGCCTGTCTGCTGATTTCCACAAAACACGTGCTGTTTTCATATACTCCATAACTGACACTACAAAATCTTATATCTAAGTGTTTCACTGTTCATTACTTTAAATCCACTGTTTATGTATTACTGGGTGCACCGTGTGATTTTTTGGAGAGTGTTAAACTGCTTTAAAAAAAATTCTCAAAGAACGCTTTTCGCCCAAGATGATATAACCAATATCTGACTTCATGCGAAAACTTGTCCATCCAGGGATGGATTTTTTAGTAAGCAGAAGTACGATCGGAATACTTGAAACGTTTTGTAACGCTTATCTGTGACCTTAATCTTGTGAAACTTAGTTCCTATTTCCAGCGCTAGTGATTGAAATGGACGTTCATAAATTAGGCCTTGATCTCATAGGAAGTGAAACATCACACAAATGAATCGCCAATACTCTTCAGTTTAAGATATGGATCACATAAAAATACGAAGGTAAGATACAGAGGTAAATACATTTAACTGAATTTGAGTAAAATTGTGAAGTGGATAAGGATTCGTAAATTATTCTCTCATCATTACTAAACCACTTATTCCGAATCAAAGCCTGCTTTAGCATAAGGAGAAGGGAGGCAAACGGAAGCAGTACATTTCGTTGTAAACAGTTTAAGATGTCTGTAACATGTGTCTTGCATTACGCATTCTATACTTTGCCGAATGATTTAACTTCAATGAAGAGCTGAGTTACTGCAGATCACTAGATGAAAGCAGAACTGTATAGAATTTGTGGCGTTGTGAGCAGGTCAAACATTACTAACTTGCAGCTGTTAACGTAAGCACATTTCACTGGAGTTTACATGAATGTAACTTTGTAAGACTGTACGGGAACAGTTATTCATGTGAGAACTGCTAAAAGTACTCGGATTGTTATTGATAATTAACTGCGATTTGATAGCTCAGCGGCTCACTTTAAAATTCAAAGTCCTGGGTTCGTATCCCGTGTTTTAACGGGCTTTACTTTGTTGTTCGAATTCCACATTAAACTGTATGTCCAGTCACGGCAGAATCGGAATGTGCAACAAATCGAAACTGTCATCAGGTTGTAAGACCATGCGAATTTACTGTCAGGGAACAAATAAATTAATGGAAATAGTATTTCATTAAAGCAAAAAAAAAAAAAAAATCTTTTTTTCCAGTAAGAGGTAAGGAGAGAGTGCTTTCTCTATCATAGGTGTAGTACACTCGTATAGTGGCGTGTACTACATTTTAATTAATTCTATTTGATGGTTCCATTGGGTTTGTGCGCATGGAGTATGAATGGGAAGCCAATGCAGTATAACTAGCATGTTGAGATAGCTGTATGTGGTTATCCTTTGTTATATGTACCCACGATGCCGAGTGCGCCCTCTGTGGAGGGATGTGCGCCCTTTAGGCAACGCAGTTGGTGGTCGCTGGAGGGAGAATTCACATGGCCTGCATTCCGAGGACTCGCCATAGACACGTGGAGGAAGAAGGACGGCCAGACAAAAGCGGTACACAGGGTCTGCAGTGAAAATGGTTTTTGTACTCCGAGAGAGTACCGTGTTTTGCGAGTGGGGCTGTTTTGTGGAAACAGCCTTCAGAATACAGTAATGGTCGGAACATTTTGGTATGTGTTCGAGGACACTGCATACTGTTTGTAGCCATAAGCGCCTTTCCTAGCTAACGCTCGCTACAGGTCAAGAATCCTCCGCTCGCACAATAAAACAGGCTAGTCGGTGCAACTGCGAAAAAAAAATACTTTTCTTTTGGGTCTCATGTTTTCATATGTTTGACTCAGTATATGTCCTCTTTCTTTTGTAATATGATAATGTAATATTTTGTAGGAATTTTATCAGTATTTTATAGTTGTCATCTTGATGTTTGATTTTAACATAAGAGTAAAATAAACCTTTCACAATTTACGGTTTTTCAAACAATCAAACCGTTTTATTATAATTCATTTGCAAAGAAGTAATTTTACCAACAAAATTCATAAGAATAATAGTAGAATACCTGTAGGTATTACAATGGTCCCAACGAGGTAGGCGTTTCGTTTTATCAGTTTATTGTGCGAGGGGAGGATTCTTGATCTGTTAAGGTTAGCTAGAAAAGGCGCTTATGGGTACAAACAGTATGCAGTGTCCACGAACACATACCAAAATGTTCGGACCATTACCGTATTCTGGTTGCTGATTCCACACAACAGCTCCACTATCAAAACACTGGTACTCTCCCAGGAGTACAAAAACCACTTTCACTGCACACCCTGTGTACTGCTTTTGTCTGGACGTCCTTCTTCCACGTCTCTATGGCGAGTCCTCGGAATGCAGGCCATGAAAATTCCCTCTCCAGCGACCACCAAAAGCGTTTCCTAAAGGGCGTACATCCCTCCACAGAGGGCACACTCGGCGTCTTGGGTACATATAACAAAGTATAACCACATATACTGGGTAGCTGTCTCAACCTGATGATTATACTGCATTGGCTTCCCATTCATACTCCATGCGCACAAACCAATGGAACCATCAAATACAATTAATAAAAATGTAGTAGACGCCACTATACGAGTGTACTACACAGGTTTTCTGGTTTTCTCATAATACATAATACCATGTTACTAAAAAAAAAAAACTTTTCTATGAGTTGAAACTCAGTGTCAACATTCCATACTGATAACACATGACTTCAAATTTGGGCAGTCCATTATGTATTTCTGTATTTAAGATAAACCCATTTTCTCTCTCTTTAGCAATCAACGAAATGTTTCGTTTGCGTCAGCATTCAGCAGTCGTTAGGACTGACTGTGGACCTCTGGTTCATAGCCGCGTTGAGGGGCTGAACCAGATATTACGGCGTTTCTGTGATAGTCATGGCTGCAGATTCCTTGATCTTTGCCCTGGGGTAGAGTCTTGTAGGGATCCCTTGGATAGATCAGAGGTGCACTACACTCGGGAATCGGCTACACGGGTAGCAGGGGCCGTGTGGCGTGCATTGGGGTTTTTTTTAGGCTGAGGGAGGATGACCCTGAGGAGGAAATTCAGTTGCGGACAGCCAAGATAAATTCAGCACCGCGTGTTAGGGGTAGCTTAAAAGTTTCCCGAACATTAAAAGTTCTAGTAGTTAACTGCAGAAGTGTTTGTAATAAACAGCCTGAACTCGAAAACGTTATTCGTAGTACAGATGCTGATATCGTAATAGGCACAGAAAGTTGGTTAAAACCGGGTATAAGTTCCGCCGAAATTTTTAATAGTAACATGAACATTTTCCGAAAGGATAGGTTGCATTCCCAAGGAGGTGGTGTATTTATAGCAGTTAGTAAGTACCTCCCATGTAGCGAAATAGGTGTCCATGCTGTCTGCGAAATCATATGGATCAAGCTCAACGTAGCTAGGACAAAACTTGTGATAGGCTCCTTCTATCGTCCACCAGATGCAAGCGTAAATATTGCCGAGGCCTTAAGAAATAATGTAAATAATATAGCACGGCAATTTCCGGACCATACAATAATGCTGGGTGGTGACTTTAACTTGCCAGACATCGACTGGACTAATTACGTTCACGTTACTGGGGGCAGGGATAAAGCAGCTTGCGAAATCATTCTAGACCTTTTCTCAGATCACAATCTTCAACAGCTCGTAACTGAACCAACGCGATGCCTCAACGGTAACGAAAATATTTTAGATATAGTTTTTACAAATAGGCCTGAATTATTCACGGATATTTCTACCACCGCAGGAATAAGTGATCACAAAGCTGTAATTGCTACAGTAAAGCTAACAACCACGCGCAGAAAGAGAAAAGAGAGGATCGTTTACAGATTCTAAAACGCTTCAAAATAGTGTTTTAGAGTGTATTTGAGGCATAATTACCACACCTTCTTAGTAGCAGGAGGCACCGTTGAAGAGAGGTGGCATCGAATCCTACATATAGTCGGGGAAGGTATGAACTTGCACATACCGAAACGGACAATCGGGGAAGAGAACGATCCCCCATGGTACGCACGGGAGGTTAAAAGGTTACTCAAGAAGCAACGGAAGATACATGCACGATCAAAAAGGACGATGCATCGGACTGATTTAGATAAGTTAGAGGAGATAAGGGGACGTGCTAAGAATGCGATGCGTGAGGCCTTTAATGAGTTTCGTGCCAATTCTCTCTCCAAGAGCCTCATGGAAAACCCTAAGAAATTTTGGTCGTATGTAAAAAAAAGTTAGTTGTTGTGGGAACAATAAGCAGTTCTAATAAAAGACGGACGGGAAGTTGAAGACAGCCGCGACAAGGCTACCGTATTTAACACCGAATTCAAAAAATTCATTCACACGCGAAAACATGGAAAACATCCCCACTTTACCACATCGTGTGGAATTAGAGATGGATCCGATAGAAATTGATAGCGTAGGTATTATAAAGCAATTAAAGCTCCTGAAGTGGGGTAAAGCGCCGGGTCCCGATGGTATACAGGTAAGAGTATTTTCTGAATACGCGGAGGATATTGAACCATTTCTGTGAGATATATTCGGTAAATCATTAGAAGAGAGAAAAGTACCTTCCAGCTGGAAAATAGCCCAGGTAATTCCCGTTTTTAAGAAAGGAGATCAGAGTGATCCTAGGAATTATCGACCCATATCTCTAACATCGGTCTGCAGCAGAATTCTGGAACATGTCATATGCTCGAACATTATGAAGTTTCTAGATTAGAACGAGTTACTTACACCGTGTCAACACGGATTTCGGAAGAAGAGATCGTGTGAAACACAATTGGCCCTATTTTCCAATGACGTAATGAAATTATCGATGCAGGTTCGCAAGTTGATGCAGTTTTTTTTGGATTTTTAGAAAGCTTTTGATTCTGTGCCACACAACCGACTTTTAGCGAAGATTCGAGCTTACGGTATTTCGGCTCAGATTTGCGAGTGGATACGTGATTTTCTAACTGGTCGATCACAGTATGTCATTGTTGACGGGGAAGCCTCTTCTAAGATAAATGTTACTTCGGGCGTTCCTCAAGGAAGTGTAATAGGTCCACTTCTTTTCTTAATATTTATAAACGATCTAGGTGACAATGTAAAATGCTGGTTGCGATTGTTTGCCCACGATGCGGTTATCTATAGGGAAATAAGGTGCTCCGACGATTGCTTAGAAATTCAGCGCGATTTGGATGCTATTTTCGATTGGTGCCGTAAATGGCATCTTACACTTAATTGCAAAAAGCGCAAGGCAATGCGGGTAAGTAACAAGAAGAATCAGTTTGTTCACGAGTACAAAATAAACAATTCAGCTGTTGACACGGTTTATTCCGTGTAATATCTGGGGGTGATAGTACAAAGCAACATGAAATGGGACATGCACATAACTTCCGTCGTAGGCAAGGCTAATTCTAAATTACGATTCATAGGTCGTATTTTGAGGAATTGTAATGCTCATACAAAGGAGATAGCGTATAAAACACTAGTCCGTCCGCATCTGGATTACTGTTGTGGGGTTTGGGATCCGTATCGCAAGGTTCTGATTGACTCAGTGGAGAGGGTGCAAAGGAGAGCCGCTCGATTCGTGACTTGTTGTTACAGCCCTTATGAAAGCGTCACAGAATTGATACATATATTGGGCTGGGATAGTTTGAAAGACAGACGACGTAGCTTGCGTTCGAATTTATTGGTGAATATGCGAAAAAATTTAAATTTCGAGTGCAATGAAATACTTCTATCGCCAACCTATTTATGTTGCAATGACCGGAGGGATAAGATTAGAGAAATAAGATGCATGCTTTTATGTATTCCTTCTTTCCTCGCACTATTCGGGATTGGAATGGGCGGGTTTAGGATTGGTGCTTAGCACCCTCTGTCACCCACAATGTTTGTGAATTGTAGATATGGATGTAGATTCCATTATTTTTTTTTTTCGTCTTTTCAGTCATTTACTGATATTGGCGTTTAAGTTTTCGCTTCTGATAGTTTCTATAAGAAAAAATCAATAAAAATATTAGGAAGCAACGTTTTACTCACCGCCGACTGTTGGAAGATATATTATGCCTTATATGGTTGGTATACCTGAAAAATACGTAGTTCACACGTAGGTGCTTCCCTATCTTGCACTGATCGATTCGAATGACCTGTCATCGACAGATCGTTGAATCGCAGCGGTAGCAGTTGGTGCGTGAGAGTAATGTGAACATTTTCATTTGTTACTGTTAAGCTGATGATCTCATCCGTATTGTTCCGTCGGGTGTAAAACAACGTTAACTATCCTACTGTTACAGCTTCAATGACTAACAGAACTGTAAAATCCGTTCACACTCAAGGCGTGAAACTGAATATTTAACAACCAAATATATTATTGACAGATATAATCTAAAATTAATTTTCTTTAGTACTGCTTTTTGTAGCAATATATGTGATATTGTGTGAACAGAGATTTCCCCGGCGTTTCGATGCAATCTAGTCTTCAAAGGGTCGGATGGTCATAATAAAAAACCACAACGTTTCCACGACGTACTTTGACATCTTCATTAGTTATGTGCTGTTGGAAAGTCTCAGAGGGACACTACGGCTGGCAACAGCCAAGCTGCTGCGGTAGCTAATAGCATACTTTTTGAACAGCATATATCTTAAAAAAACGCCACACACAAAAAAATCGTCGAAACGTTGTTTATATAATACCATTCGACTGCAAACTCGTGAAGACTGAATTGCATATTTAGTACTCTTAACATCACTATTTCTGGTCCGCTGTAGAACAATATGATAATTTTATAATGCACAAATGGGGACTTGGTCAGATTGAGTTAAACAGTGCCCCGAATGATTTTTTTCCCGCACATCTCTTTCTCTACGTCACTGGTACGTTCGAATTTTATGTCACAAAAATACCATTTGATCTCATTCTGTTCTTGTTGCCACTTTTCTTCTCTAGTCTGTGGCTATTTCACGAGCGATTCGATTTGTTTCTCACGCCGATCATTCACTGAATTTTCGTGAAGTATATTATAAAGGTTTGAAATCCAAATCTTCTTTTCTTGTGCTTATGAGTGGATTTTACTCTATAGAAGCACAGCACTGAGACGTAGTAGTGGCAGCTGCGTGTGGCCCATTCAAATCAGTCGTTCCGTCGGCGTTACGCCTTGCGCCTCGTAAAAAGTGTAATCTCTCGCCGGGTAGCATTCCAGAGTGTCCTAATTTATGAACCCCCGAGCACGGCATTCCTTTTGTGAGCCAAGTTCGTTCTCGTTAAGGAGAAGTGTAGCACTAATTTACGTCGTGACCTCGAGGTCAGGAAATGACTTGTCTGGTCAGAGGCTACAGTCTTGCCGTTTCAGATGGACACGTAACCTCTTCAACGTATAATTATCTGCCAGTAGATTAATAAAGGATGTTTGATATAGATATCGACTTGGATTCTGACGGAATAATTAAATCAATATTTTACACATACGAAGGCATCCTATCCGCGAATAAATTTTACGCCTTAAGTTGTTACGTGAGTTCATCTGGCTCATTCTTTTCCCATCCTGCTCCAGAGGGTGATTAATCTCGGAAATTTCTGGTAGATTGAAGTCATTTGAGTTTTTCTTTGAGAAATATTAAATGTGATATTGATTTGTTGACATGAAAACTCTTGAAAGTGAATGAAATCGAAAAATTTTAACATTATTGGTCACAACCACAAACCAGATTTCATGACACGCCAGCACACAACATGACAGTTAAATAATAAATGGAATAATCGTAAATCTGAGGTGTTTGTTTTGTAATCAAATTATTTTTGTCATTTTGAGTGTATACCAAATTGTAAATAGTCTAAAAAAAAAATCTGAAATTGAGTAGAGTTTATATTAAGACATATTTGCATTCGTAATGCACAATAGTTTATTAGTCTAGAGGTTACCGCTTCATAGAATTATTCCGCTTACTTTCATTTAAAATAACTGCTATCAATGTACTGTTGTTGGAAATGAATATTCGCCCATTTAATCGATTTATGTGTTTCAACAGTACTATTATTATGGTGACTTCTATATAAGCTCGAAAATGTTCATCTATTTTACATATTGTTTACTCATTAATGCTGTATTTGTTTTAATGCAATGTTCCTCTCGATCGCACGATTCGCTGATCGTTTCAGGAGGCAAGTAGTTAACAACAAACCTTTAAAACTAGTGGAGGATTGTACTATCTTAACCGTGCAGCAGTGAAAGTTTACCACAGTTTTTCATTTAAGGGTGTCGAAACACTTAGTTATGTCAGACAATTTCTTTAACGAAGAGTTCTTTCATCACTGCTATTCGTTTTAGTGTATTTGTAAACATCGTCCCAGTGTCGTAGAACTGAAAAACCAAGCGTGATGTGTTAGCAATAACTCTCTAGCATCGCATTCGGGAGGACGCCGGTTCGAATCTCCGTCCGGCCATACAGATTTCGATTTTCCATGGTTTCCAGAATGCTGGAATGGTTCCTTCAAAAGACCATGGCCAAATTTCTTCACTGCTGCCCCTCCCCAGTCCTTTCCCGCCTCTAATAATCTCGAAGTTAGCGATGCCTAAAGCAAGGGTAAAAAAATCTCTTTTCTTCGATGCTATTTGACGCCCTGCTGAGCCAGTTCATTGAAATTTCATGGTAAATCCTGTTAAATACTTATTATAATCTGTCAGTTTTATAGGAGCTACCTCAAGCGACGTCACTTAAGGTTATTCAGTCCTACCATTAGAGGATGTGGTGTTCACAGGATCTAAGAAGAACCATTTGATTTGGTTACTCCCGGAAGCGGATCAGATGTAAATTCTATCTACCATATATAGTGGAACTTCTCTTATTCGAATCTGAAGGGACCATAAATAAACTTCGAATTGCATACTTCTTACGAAGTAGCGTCCAAGAAAAATATGTTTCAATAAACATTAATTTACTTGTGAATTACATGAATGAGAATTAAATGTTCTTTTCCTAAATACTAACAACTTCGAATTAACGAAAAAGTAATTCGAATTATAGGGGTTATTTGTACACTAGTTTAATACAAAATTCGAGGGACCAGAAGAAAATTTCGAAGTATCGAGAAATTCGAATTAAGAAACTTCGAATTAGAGAAGTTCCACTGTATAGCAAATTTCTGCTATCGTATGTTGATGTCTATTGGTTTCCGATTTTTTTTAACTATCGCTGCTGTTTATTGTACGCGTCTCACGAGAAACATACTTCCAAAGTACCAAAAAATCCAAGGCATAAATTCCAAACAGTTCCTGGGTAATACCTTTTTATTCTGTTTAATACAGCTATCAAGTGTAAATGATTCACGTAAACGTCAGGTTCAAAATTCTGTTAAACTGTTTACCATTTCCCAGGAAAAGTATTCACAACACGCGTGCATGGCCCCATAAATTATTCAGCGTGGCTTTCCGCTTACTGAGCGAATGTAGGTCAGTTGCTTTTGTGGCGTTCGGTCGCAGAAACCGTCTGTCTACTCTGGTAATACCGTCTGTTGGAGAACAGGAGACTGAGGTAGTCATTTCAGCCTTCAAAGACCCGATGCTCAAAACCTTGTAAGATCTTTCGGCACCAACAAGACGAAAAATTTTAAGCCTTCTTTGATCTGACCTCATCAATCTATCATCACATTTTTATTCTACTTAGAAAATGCTAGATATGACCAGCCATCAAGTTACACTGCTAATGACGTGTTTCACCGGATCTTCCTTTCCACAGGCTTCAGGTTGCTAAACATATTGTCGATAGCATAGGCATAGTTATTGAGTTCACATAAATAACTTTGCCTGCCCACGAGATTATTTCTCATATCGATATTGTCCCAGTTTAAACATATGAGAATCACCCAAAACAATTTACACACGTAACTAAACATGTTTAGGGGATTTTTTCTTAAGTTTGTATAATACGCGAAGATAACTTGCTCTCTCTCTCTCTCTCTCGCTCTCCGTCTCTCTCTCTCCTCTCTCTCTCTCTTGCTTTACGAATTTTTTTAACTGCTTAAACGTCTCTTAACAGCGAGGTCATTAGAGGCGGGATGGGGCTGGGGACAAGGAACGGGAAGGAATTCGGCCACGGCCTTTTTGAAGGAAGCATCCCGGCATTCGCTTGGAGTGATTTGGGGAACCATGGAAAACCCAAATCTGGATGCCCGGACGGGGATTCGAATCCGCGACCTCCCGAATGCGAGGCCAGAACGTTAAGTTCACACACCACACGCTCGGTAAACAATTAACAACCAAAATGGGATAACTTGTTCTCAATCTTTCGAAATGCTAATCAAACCAATATTCTAATACAACTGAACTGACCATCTCAAAATTAGTAATAAATTCACATAATATCCAAACTCTTCCTTGTCGAATGAACTTCATATTAAATATTATAAAGGCTGTATGGTTTTCTCGTTTCATATCATACCGATATCATTTCTTTTCGCTACTTACGTACATATCTGCTTGGTCATTTTTCTTTGGCCTTCCACTTTTTAATAAGAACAGAGAACCGTGAAAGATAAGCGTGTGTTAAAATGGTGTTAGCTCAGGCAGTGTTAATTTTCTATGTATAGAGGACCAATCAGGTACGTGAAAAATAAATTTGACCGCAAATCGCTTCTCTTGTACCACACAGAAAAATTGTTGAATAACTTGAACAAAATATGGTTTGAAATTTGGACTGATAGTATCAAAAGTTTTTTCTAAACCCAAACTGATCTTCACCTACCATCCCTTCTTCAACACTTTCAATTTTTCTGTATATTATTCTGGTCAGCAGTTTTGAAGCATGTGATGTTAGACTTATAGTGCGATAATTCTCCCATCTGTCAGCTTATGCTCTTTGGAAGTGTGAAGATGACACTTTTATTAAAGTCTGTGGGAATCTTCCGTTTCACAACTTTTTGATATAAGTTGGAATAATATTTGGGTTCCTTCTTATCCTAGGATTTCAGAATTCTGCAGGAATCTCATCAATTCTAACTGCCTTATTGATTTCAATCATTCAATGCTCTATCAAATTCTGTCCTCAAAACAAGATCTTCTATGTCATCAATGTCGACATCGCCTTACTTTTCCAGTACGCTAGTGTTCAAGTCGTCCCCATCATACAATTTCTCAATGTATTCCTTCCATAGGTTTAGTACTATCGTCTGAGCTTAAAAGAGGTTTCCCATCGGCAGCTTCTATGTTTACACCTCTTTTCTTAATTTCCTCCACAATTTGTTTGATCTTCCTATATGCAACATCTACTTTACCTATGATCATTTCCTTTTCTACTTCTTTACACTTTTCTTGTAGCCATTTTTCTTTTGCTTTTTTGCATTTCCTGTTTATTGATTTCTAAATTGCCTGTATTGCTCTCTTGCTGCTTCATCCTGTGCATTTTTGTGCCTTCTCCTCTGATCCATCAGCTCCAAAATTTCTTCTGTGATCCAAGGTTTTCAGGCGGCTTGTTCCCTATAGCCTAATGTTTCTTTACCAGCTTCATTATTTCTCTCTTCAATGTATTCTTCGTCTCGGTTGAGCTCCTTTCAGAGTTACTACTTAGTACCACGTCTACCATTTCGCCAACTTTTCTCTCATATTAGATTGTTGCAGTTTCTTCTCTTCCAATCTGTTCTGCTTTATGCTTCTTATTACGCTTGAATTTCAGCCTGCACTTCATACTATCAATTATGGTTAGAGTCTGTCTGCTCCTGGGTACGCTTTACAGTCTAGAACTTGATTCCTGAATCTCTGTTTGACCATGATATAATCTAGCTGATATCTGCCTGTATCCCCAGGACGTTTCCAGGTGTATATTCTTCTTGCATTCTTAAAGTGTGTTCGCCACTACTAGTTATATCTTTCACAAATTCTAGCAACCTGCTTCCTCGCTCATTTCTTTCTCCTAGACCAAAACTTCCTACAGTATTCTCTTTTCCTTCTCCCACTACATTCCAATCACCCATGATTATTAGATTTTCCTCCCCTTTCACATATTGGATTAATTCATCAATTTCAAGGTGTATTTTCTCTATTTCTTCGTCTTCCTGTGACGAGCATGTACACTTGTACTAACGTGGTTGGGGCGGGCTTAGTTTCTAACCTCTTCAAAATAATCCTGTTCACAATAACTCACCCGTTTCCCTACTCTCTTATTGATTACAAATCCTACACCAGTGACTCCATTGACAGCTTGTGTGCTAATTATCCTGTATTCTCCCGACCAGAAATCCTGTGCGTCCTTCCATTTAATCTCACAAATCCCTACAACGCCTAACTTAAGTCGTTCCATCTCCCTTTTTAAGTTTTCTGATCTACCAGCCCTATTCAGACTTCTAACAATCGACGCACCTTCTCGAAGAATGTGTATATCCATTCTGATGACTCCTCTCTGAGCAGTCCTCACCCGGAGATCCGGTTGGAGGACTATTTTACCTCCGGAATATTTAAATTTGAGAGGATTACATGTCCTCGGGATACCCTTAGGGACTTTAATGCAGTGATTTTCCGTTGGCTTCTTGCTTCTGCATACCCATGACGTTGATCATTTCTGATTCATCCGCCTTTAGGGACCGTTTCCAACCCCAAGGGCATGAGGGTGCCTGGACCACACCCCCGCTTCCGCCCTCCTTTCGGAGGCAGTTGGCAAGCAGTGGACGATTCTTTATACCGGGAATCTTTCAGTCGCCAGAGCTTCGTCCTTGCAATAAGACATAAGAGGATAATATAGTCTCTCCCAAACGTTTACGTTTGAATATAACAGACTTTAATAACGTTGGCAATAATTCGTTCAAGTGTTAAGAAAGAAATCAGGAAGCGTAGTGGGTAATCTGTTCTAGCCCCTGCATTAGGGAGGATCCCCATCCGGACACCCAGATTTGGGTTTCCTCAAATCATTCTTTGCGAATGCCGGGATGGTTCCTTCAGAAGGTCATGGATTGAAATTCCTTCCCGTTGCTTGTTCCCAGTTGTTTCCCCCATCTATTGACCTCGACTTTGACGAGACTTAAACGATAAGCAAAGAAAAAATAAATTTCTCTCAATAGTCTAGCCATTTGACACTTAAGGAAATATGAGCATAATTTCGCTTTAAAGTCATTATCACCTGATAGACAAAGCTTGGAGAAGCATCTATTTCGAAATAAGTTGTGAAGTCTTGAGAATTTAAAAGTGTTCCCATCAACGATGCATGCCGTCTGATTCCACATGGACAGAATTCAGACAGTGTGCTTCTTCGTCTAGATCGGTAAGCAATTGCAGTCCTCTCAACAGTTGTCTCGTCTGTTCAGCACAGTTTATGTGCAACCGTATAAGTCGAGGCAGAGACAGTCAGCTGAGAACAACTACAGATACCTGATGAAGACAGCAGAGTCAGCTGTCGAATCGTCGTGTTTTTACACCACCATCCGGCTGGACACCCGAGAAGATTTTTGTTGTCGTATAAGTTTTGTAGTATGAATGGTCTCAGAGATATTGTTGGATCGTACTGGAGCTCTTATGTGTAAGCTTGCGTCTGATGTTGCATCTCAAACCGTTTAAGTTTCCAAATGGCTCTATAGGACATGCAGGAAATAATTTAAGTGCACATGGCCTCGAATGGATTCACTTAGTGCACCGTTTCTATTTATATCATGTTTTACTTTATCAATTTGGTTTTAATGACATTTATACAGTGTAAGCATCCATACATAAAACAAGCTGCCGCTTAAGGAAATAACCTCTGGATTAATTGTCGGTCTCTTCACATCCAATGGTCACTCTCGGATTTTATAAATTCAGATTTTCCGGCCGTCCTCTGCGGAGTCCCTGAGTCTGCGTCGTCCACGTTGGTATTCTGCGTGACGCGAGGGCCATCCGATCCGGAAGACGGGCCGTTCGCGGTCGCTATAACAGCCGATGTTCGTCCTCCATGCGAGCTCACTCAGTCGTGTCCCGCCAGGCGAGCAGTCATGTGTACGCAGTGGTGTTTCGGCAAGATGCTCTTCGGGCCGGTGCTTGGCCGACCGCCCCGATACTCCATCTCCGAGCTCTTTGGCGAAAAGGTACGAGAAACAGCCGTACATCATAACGCTCTGCTCTGCGGAGACCTGCTGAAGATAATCGGTTGATTCAGATTTTGATAGAGAGTTGTTTACATCGTATATGTCACAGAATGGGTTTGGTTGATGGTGGAAATTCCGATTCCGGACGAGTAGGCCAAAGACAGTTTTTTCCTGCGACTCGGCCGAATATGCCAACACTTATCAGAAGTGGGAGGAACTTCTAGGAAATGGTTTCTTCGATCGCCTGCATTAAATACACCTTCTAGACAGTCATACTTGGTTACGTTGCATGACAATAATATAAATTCAATGTGCGGAAATACTTTCATGAAGCATTACTGAACGTAGTTCTTTAGAGATAAGTTTATCTTTTTCTGTAAATTTAGCAATCATTTTAAGGTAAAATTATGATCATTGCTATATTGGTCGACTTTTCAGACTGCTCTTGTATGCTTAACGTATTTTGACTTATAAATACCACTCCAAAATGCTAATCGAAAAAAGTTCCAGGCGAAAGCGATTAAAATAAGCATTTCAAACAAAATTTGGTCAGAATGGAATGGCTATATTCTAAATTTTGTTAAATTAGCATCTTAAGTGGCTCGAGTAATATCCCACGGTAACCAAAACGATAATCGTAACGTATCTGCACTTTCATATGTGTAGCGAGCTCTTGGTTGAGTGATAACGTTCGGGCATCACATTTCGGAGGACCAGTTTAAAATCCACGTCCAGCCATCCAGATTTCGTTTTTCCATGTTTTCCAGAAATAATTCCAAACGAATGCCCGGATAATTGCTTCGTGAAGCCATGGCCGAATGCCTTCCCGTTCGTTGCCCGCAGGCCTCCCCTGTTTCTAATTACTTGACGTCGACGAGGCGTAAATCCGTGGGAGGTGGGACATGAGGCCTCAGTGCCACTGCTATCTCAATAAGCCGCAGGTCCATTCTGAAGGAAAATTAAATGCAGTTTTACGATGACTATCGGTTAACATTAGGAAATCTTGCCAGTGCTTTATGCAGACGGAACATCTCGCAACAGTAAAATTCAAAATAATTTTCCCAGTTTCTGGTGAATACCGAAATCTAACATAAGCCCATTGGCATACGTCCGTTTTATTTTGCTAATGCTCAGAGTTTCAAACCATCTCGAGTAGTTTTACCCATTGGCATTGGTTATCCAACTGTGTAAGTTAACTGGTGAGAGAGGATTCAGATTAGACAGGCAATTATGTAGTCTGGCTAGTTTTTCGAGAATTTTGCCATCTAATTCTTGTCTATCAATAAATGAAAGAGAATTAACGCGAATATAGCTAATGACTGAATGAATGAATCGCTGTCAAGTATCAACTAGTATTTTAATTGGTGATTCTGATCAAGCATCTTATACTTTCCAAAACTTTGTTATTCTCTATTAGACAGTTTCTCAGCGTCATCAGTTACTAGCAATTCCGTTTAACGGTCCGTGATCTCACTGTAGCGACCACTGAAGCAGCGGATTCCACCTTAAATTGTGATCCTGCCAAGGCGAAATGTGCGGCAAATCGAAACTTTCGGCCAACAAGTGTCATACAAAATTAGTTTACTTTTTCCGCTGCATGTGGTATTTTTCGCAGTAACTTTCGCTTGTTCGATTAACTAAGGTTGCGGTAGTAGAGACTGGTTTTAGCGGAAGCGCTTTCACTTATGAGTTAATTTACTTCCTGTCAGGGCCTTAAGTGAGAAAAACAAATCCAAGTACAATGCACCATAGTGTGACCGTCGCATCTCATTAAGACGATAAACATTGTACGTCGACATGTTAAATAATTACCACAGAACGGTATTGCTGCAGTGAATCTTGAGGTTTTATTAACCTCAGAGAAACCCGATTTTCTTTTTTGATCTCCTTTCTGTATGTTCCAAGTGAAAAATGGAAATCCTTTTGATTCGCATGTTTATTCTTCTGCCAGACACCCCCTCATAAGGGAGCGCCCGCAAACTGTGTGGCTCCGCCTAGGGGGGATAGGGGTTGGCTGGAAAGCTACGCTGGGCTACGTGGAAAAGGGGGGGGGGTGGTGTTTCCAAGCCAAGCCACGTGGCTTCTTATTCATATTATTTGTCACAGTTAAAATAAGGTACAGAACACACAACAGCTTTGTGAATATTTATTTCTGTCATTTAACAACCTCCATATTTTTATGTAATTTGCGATAGTTGACAAGAGAAAACTGTACAAAATATCTTCTGGAATCAATAGGGGAAAAAGCTACGTGGGAGCGGGGGGGGGGGGGAAAGGTAGAGACAAAAGCCTCGTCGGGCAACGTGGAGGGAATGGGGCGTTCACAGGAGGCCAAAAATGGAGGTACGTGATTTATGACGCTCCTTAACTTCTAAACTCTCGAAAATTCGTAAATGCGCACAACTTTAGTTCCAACCTTTACACGATTATAATATAAAATGTCGAAAAATCATGGGTGTTTAATTTTAGGGGGTTTAGTCCAGAGCTGAAGGAAAGGCATCGGGTTAAAGCTGCCAACTTGTCATCTTTACAAATGTTTGGATTTTCCTTTGTATTTAACAACTAGCTTCGAGTCCGTCAAAAATGACTGTTCGAACGCAGTATTCTAGCAGTTCATTCTTTTCTTTTCTTTTTGCAGTTGGTTAATTATACGGAATTGTTATTACAAAATGCTAATGGCCTTCATTTTGTAAAGTTCTACATGTTTCATTTGCAGTTCACATCGCAATACAGCAGTAACTTCTACTGAATTAATGACGACGTTAGTATAGAACCAATGAAATTAAAAACAAATTGAGAATCGTAAAAACTTTTGCTATCCATGTAGTTTTATTCCTGATCTAGGCACAATTTAGCACGATAAATATGGAACTACTTCCACCCACATTAATTAATACCTTCAGTAACATGACGCTTATGAAATTAAATGATTTGTAAAACTGATTTCAGACTGAATTATGCTATAAAAAAATGTCAGTTTCGATTCTGGTCAACTTAACCACAACCTCCACTAATATTGCATTCGAAAATCATTGCTTCTATTACCCTCTTATAATAACGACGGGCATCGCCGATGGTGGTTGTAGGAATTTATTCTGGTAAAGCTTGTAAGGGGGGATCCATTAAAGACATTATTCCGGAATTCCGGAACCCCCCCCCCCTCCTCTCTTGTTAGACTTCGTGAGATCTGGACGGACCTCCCCCCCCCCTCTAAGATGACGTGAGATTTTGACGGAGATCCTTCCCCCACCACCACCAACAACCTCGTAATTTTTGAGACTTAGTCTCGCTCTTCCAAGGGCGGCTATTACTCGTCCCCCCCCCCTCCCCAAAGTCGGCTTTTGAACGAAATACCCTCTCTAAGGTCAACTTCCGCGTCATTTGTAGACTTTTTTTAGCTCTACAATCCTCCAAGATTTTAGAAAACTTCACGTGGGATTTCCGTTGACCCCTCCCCAATGGCGAGGTTTCGTGAGATTTCGCCATTTCATCTCACGCAATTAATGGGCGCCCGCTAATGATAAACGACAATGTTTAATTATATTTTCATGATAGGAGTACCATATTTATTTAAATAAATGCATTTTGCTTTAAATGACGTAAAGTGTAATATCAAAAACTGATAACTAGGCATTTGAGTGATATATTTCGCGATTCTTACATTTCGTGTATACTGTATCTGACCTTTTAATAAACTTCATTGTTTTGTATCTTCTGCCAAAAAACAAATTCGTAGGTTATGTTTTATAACAGATAATATAATGTAAACATCCAAATTTAAACGAACGTACCAATTGTAACTTTGTAACGTATGATTGCCTCGCATTAAATTTTTATTTTTTTATCCCTGCTCTTCGTATGTTTGTGCAGTTACTTCCACAACAGACTAACTATTACGTTTTATCTGGCAATGCAGTTACGTTATAGCAGTGACCATGAGAAATTAAAGTTTCTTAATGTTACTTTCGTTAGCGACATGCTCCTGAAAAGTAGTCGTAGTTGCAAGTTTTTTAAGCCGAAATATTTCTACACATTTCTTTAAGAATAAAATGCTACGAAAAGCAAACTTAATGCCTCTATTATGGCAATTAATTGCGTATGTATTAAACTGTGTAAATAATTTCTAATATCTCTGCTCACTGCTTTTTTGCGGCAATAATATCTTTGTTAAATTGCGATTAATAAATTGAGTTTCAATTCGCTTATACATAATCATATCCTTTATGGTTTAAATCTACGTAAAAAGGTAATCTTAAGTCGCATTTAATAGCTAACACATGTATCAAAAACTAAGGGTATCATGTATGATGGTAATAGGAATTTAATCTGGAAAATCTTGTAAGGAAAAACGAATAAGAATAATTTTCAATTATATCTTTCATGATAATGAGTACGTTATTCTGGTTAGATTATCAGTTGATTTGGTTAGGATTTTATTTCAATAAATAGATTTTACCTTAAATGACGGAGATCATAATTTTGAAAACTGATAACTGTTATTTATTTGGCTGATATATTTCGCAATTACGTACGTTTCGTGTAAATTTTTTCTGAGATTTTAATAAACTTCTTTTGCCAAAAAAAATCTTAGGTTATGCTTTAACCTATTTCTTATAACTGATACAGATAATATAAAGTAAACATCGAATAGCCTTCTCTTTACATGAATTTCTGCATTTAGCTGTCGTAAATAAACAAAAAGCAACATAAATGAGTTGTTAAAACTTTATGGTGGCTGTTGATTCGTGAGTGACGGCTGGCACGTGACCGTACTCTAGCCAATAGCTATCGACGACGCGCGCAGTCTACAGACAACGCATTTTATGAAAGAGGATTTGTGTTTTAGTGCAACCTACTTTGCTGGTCTGAAAAATTCTCGCTCATGATATATGATTTAACACGAAAACTTGCCTGTAAAACAGTAACTGAGCAATTGTTTCTTTAGTACCTATATACCATAAACTGTTCAAACCTGAATGTCGTGCGGCAGTTCATGGAAACCCATTGTTTTCGGCACTTAAAGAACAGACTGCTGAATTTAAATGCGTCCATTCCACATTACAACAAAGGCAGGTGTTATTGCACTAATACAAAACATGCTATTAGATATTTGGTGAATTAAAGGACGTGACATTTTATTTGACGTGAAGTGTCAGTTATATTTTTCACGAAAATTGTACTTGATAAACGTTGCATAACATTAATACAGTGAAACAAACTTGATTTTAAAATCTCTGAACAATATTCGGAGTGTCTTTACCAAGGTAAAATTAATTTTCTTCTTTTTGTGTTGATTCGCAGCCATGGAACTGCCATTACAAACCAGAAAGAAAAAAATCTATTGGATTGAAACCGATTGCACAGTACCAAAATTATAACAGGTTCGTTAAGTAAGAAAGAATAAAGCATTTTTCTCAGGGCGTTAAAAGGATTAAAAATATATATATATAAATGAAATACTGTTCCAGTTTTCTGAATTTGTTAGATTAGAAGAGTTAAATTCAACTTCCCACTGACAAGTCTTTGGTAGTGGGATTTCAACTTTTTTTTTTTTTTTTTTTCTTTTTTTTCAAGCAACTCCGACTCTCTTTTTCCCAAAACGGATGATTCTTGTGGATGAACAGTTTTATCATTTAGGTTTGCCATACGGGAGAACGCGGCTTCGATTTACGGTTCGACCATTCAGATTTTGATTTTACATGGTTTTACCGAAATCGTTCGAGATTAATGCCAATATGTTATCTTCGTAAAGAACAGGGCCAATTTCAATTCACTTACCAGCTCTCATTACTTCGCCGTACCGCAGTAAAAAGCCTAAAAACAAAAACTTTCCAAAATTTCACTATTCGCTCTTAATAATGACTCTTTTAAGCGTTTTTTACAAATAGACTGCGGTTCAGACTAGAAACTAGTACCTTCGCTCGAAGGAATATATTCATTTTAATGGAGAAATCGAAATAAAAATAACTTTGGAATAGTGAACTTGTTTTTTCAGCTTTATAGAGAGAACTTTTGATTATTGCAATTTTTTTCATGTTTATTATGGTCACTTTTACATTTGTGATATAAAATGGATGTGTGTTTAGTTGATACGTAATCGGCGATTACGTAAAATATTAGTTCCCATAAGTTGTACCAACGCGAATTTACCACTGAATGGTGAGGGACATTAGGATTTCAGAGGAATGCGGTTTTGTTACACTCGCGCGAACTGGAGTGGTCGAATATATTCAATTAAAGTCTTATACGGATTATTCATTTTTGAGTGGTTTCAGTGATCTTCATCGAATTTCGCGATATGATGGAAAGGTGGTTTATTTCATTTAATTCATTCCAACTAGGTCCCAACAAGGAGGCTAGGTATTTAGTGATTTATTGTATGAGGCGTGTGACGCTAATCACCTGACTCCCATTTAAGTGACGTAATTTCTCCCAGCGGCTTAATTAAATCGCTAGACCCAATTTCACGGGACCCGTCTGGCGACGAGCAAGGCGATAATCGGAAAATTTATCCCACCGCGTCTCGCATCACTCGGGAAGAGAGCGTAAACTAACATCAAGATATTTCTCATTTCATAGAAAGATGTGGAAATTTTACGGACGCAGCATAGGTGAAGTTTTACTTCTTTAAGTTAAGATAGAATGGGAAGAGGCGAAACGGTATAAGTTTTTGTTTTGAAATTTCAGAGGATGTGAAAGTTAACTGTTTTTACTAATTTCCGTATGAAATTTGTAACGCACTAACGATTACGATAACTCGTCTAGATTTTTCACAAAATTTGGTCGATAGTGATAAGATGGTACTTGAATCTCTGATCTTTTTTATAATCCCATTTTTTATTAATCCTAATTAAACGTAACAGTATTAATGTTCGAAGCAGTTAGCTAAAAAACTGTCTGAACAAACCCAACCAACTTGAGACGAGAGGCAACTGTTGCTTTAAGGGCATTTATCTAGTACCCTTCATGTTTAAAATTGCTGCCAAGCTGGCTCAACGGTTGTAAAATAATCCCCATCTGATTTAAAGTTCCCGCTGCTGTTAAATCTGCGTCTTTACTATACTCCTCTCTTTGACCTTCGTGGCCTACAGGAAAGTATGTGACTGTCAGAAACTGGAAGCATCATCAGTGATTTCTGTCCGAAGAAAAGAGAATCAAAAGGCCTGTCATAAAAAATTTCTAGCTGCATATTTATATCTTTCCTCTACTAGACGATAGGGTAGCTTTCAGAAAATTTAGTGTCTTAAGTCTCTCTGACGCCGTACGTGTTATGTGAGTGATTAACGTTTGGAATTGGATCCACTCCGCTATTCGGCCATTCAGATTTCGGTTTTCAATGGTGTCTTAGAATCTTTCCAGCAGTATGTTGGAATGATTCCTTCGAAAATACCATTGTGGATCTCATTTGCGTTCCCTTCCCATACCAAATCCGGCGGGTGAGTGGTAGCGCTCGGGTCTGGCATTCGGCAGGACGCGGTTTCCAATCCCCGTCCGGCCATATAGATTTCAGTCTCGTGATTTCCCAAAATCACTTCAGGCGAATGGTTCCCTCAAAAGATCATTATCAAATTCCTTCCCACTCTTTACCCCCACCCCGAATCTACTTTTCCCTCTAATGACCTCGATTTCGATGAGGCATAAACCCCCGAAGAAAACCTTTACCCATATTTATCTTTAGACTCTACTTAACTTCTGTACGAGCCATAAAATCCAAATTGGAAAAACAAGCTTTTTTGTAAAATTGTCCTCGCAAAATCCTGCCGACATTTCTTGCGTGGAGTACTTTTCTTTTCTTTTTTTCCTTTTCTTTTTCTCAGTCGATTTACAGAGAGAAGAGCAATTAAAAATTTGTATTACTGAATGTTAAGAACGATGTTTTTTTTTCTTCGTCAGATATTATATCAGAAGCCAGTGTAACGTAAAGGAAGTAACATTTATCTGGTTAACAAGAGCAATGGCATGGAAATGTGATCATTTTATGCCCCTAGATCAGTCGACATTTCTGATGAAAGCTTGGTAATTTTAAGTTTCTTGATTTGTGTGTTTGTTAACAAAGATTGTGGGTACCTTTTTGGAACTTCTCACTAGCCACACGATACTTGAGACTTGCTTAGGATAGGAACGACATGATTGCCCTCAGAATGGATTTCGCAAATAACTGTCTAAAAGAAATTAGTAGTTCATAAATAACAACAGTGTGCGTCCACTTTGTCACTACCGGGAATTTGGGGGGGGGGGGGGTCTAGCACTCTTGTTTGTCGGATAGAATTTTTACAGTTTAGTTGCCCAAGTGTCCTCTTTTTATGATCCGTTTTTAAGTTACATTTTTATCAAGACTTGCCAAAATTCACAGGTTCCTACAAATCGGTGTTTTGAGAAATTCCTTTAATTTTTAATTTCACCTCTTACGAGCGGATCCAATCGACCAACAGGATTGAATGTAATAAATATCCATATCAATACATACAATATATTGCAAGTACGAGTACAATTTCACTGTTTGTAATATTCTCTAAGTACTATTACTTTTTCAGTAATACAACAATAACAACTTCACGAGTTTCAAGTGTCTTATTTTGCAAACCACATACTGATCATTTTCCAGCTTAACAGCTGACAAGACGTCTTTGTGAGATTTGCCAAACGATGCAAGGTAGTGCCAGCGAAGACAGTTACTGTTACATTTCATTATTGCAAAATGGAGATTTTTTTTTCGTAAATCCCCTACAAAAAAAAAAAGCGTATTATCGAACTCTGGGACATAGCGAGATGTTAAACCTCGTTTAAGAGCCCGACCCGGACACTAGGAATCACCCTGACATCCAAGTAAATTTTTATGAAAAACAGCCTAAAATTAATCAAGATGATTGCGGACTGGAATAGTATTTTAAATACACTTCTTCAAAGTGCATATTGAATGAGAGCATAGGTCTTTTATGGTTGTCTGTCAGATGCAAACGTTAAACTTATTGAAACTCTTAACAAGTTGTAATTATGATGTATGTAGAAGATCCAGTTCGACAGGAGTTCCCACAAAAGGCCTGGAGTTATAAAGTAGTGTGTGGAGTGCCAGGTTGTATGCCCCCAAACATAGTCCTAAATTTTGCAAGTAGAGACACTAATAACCGCACATATATGTCTGTTAACACACTTGTATATTCATCTATGGTTTGGGCCCAGAAATCTCACCGTACTTATCGCGAGTTCGTAATCAGCATCCGAAATTCCAGATTCTGACAACTATAATATTTTATTGGTAGGAAGCGTAGCGTTGGATAGCTTCTGCTACGAATCCATGTACTTGTAGAAAAAGACTACGTTTATCCAATTGAAACTTTCGGGTTCAGTGAAATGCAGTCTGGTAATACATGTGCCATCCTCATAAAGGGTTCCAGTCAGCTGGTGTAATGAGGGAGGAATGGAACTGTTCTAGTAATCGTATGGTAATTGAAATACCTTGGTTGCATCATACGAAATGTAACATTGTGTTGATGATCTCTATTCCATCGCCGTCGAAGTTCGATGAAGAACACATCATACCCAGACAGATTATGACAAAAGATGCGATCGTCCGAGCTTCCATAGTGTATGTTCTGTCAGAGGGGGAGTTCAGGTGAAATGGTCACAAAAAATGCCAGGCTATACCGGAGTTGAGAAGTTCAATTTTCAAGCTGGATGCCTCAAAACAGAGACAACAAACTGCTCAACTACTACGATAGCGCTTAGTTAAGACGCCTATGCCATTTGCGATATTTGTTCTCCATTACACAAAACTCGATAGTTCAGCCTATGTAAATCTCATATGTCAGAGCTTACAGCGCGGTTTCAAATTCCCATCCGCAACAACGTAGATCTAGTGACAAGGCAGAAATCTTAATATAAACGTTGTTGTGGAATTCAGTAGGTACCGGAATTTCATACAAAATAAAATCATCGTTGGGGCAGGCGTACCCTTTGCACGAGGTTTAAGTAAACTGCGCAAATAGCACATGCTTGTTAAAAGTACAAAAACCGCAGTAAAATTGTTCACATAGGCACATGAGTGGGCGCGTGTTCTTATTTAGGCACTGCTAAAAAATTTCGCGCTGCCGAATTCGCGTTTTCGTTCGTATTGTAGCAGAAATAATATTCATATTTCCGTAGTCTTCAGTTAGATGCTGTTGTGTATAATGCCAAAGAATTGCGCGGGTAATTGAAATTGTACAAGCTCTTTGCATAAAGTGAAAACATGACTACAGCTAGGCTTAGGTACACAGAGTTCTAAGCACGGAACTGTTTCGTACATTTCATTACCGGTTGATTGAAATTTCTGTATGTTTACCGCTTGTATGAGCCAACGCAGATTGATGCGGTGTACACAGCTGTAATTACGGTGGAAGCATCTGTTAGAAGCTCCTTACGCCTATGGAGAACGAGAATTCTTTTGATATTCAGCTAGCTTTATGTGAAAAACATTCGCAGGAATTCATTTCCGACAGCGATAACAATTCTCGGAGTGTTCCGTTATCGTTTAACTTGATTCCACTGTCTGGTTTTTGCGGATACCTTGACTTTCGTGTTTATTCACGAACAATGTTACAAAATTTGCATGTCTACACACTTGCTGTGGTGTTACAAGACCATACAGCCAGCACAAAGTTATTGTTATTTTACTTGATTGTTACTTTACGTGATTGTTACATTGAACTATTAAAACATAAATTTCACATAACAGCATCTTACAAATCAATTTGTAAATATTTCAAAATTATAGAGACATTTAATATGCACACTATAAGTTATTATAAAATACTATATTACAGACAGTAAAACTTGCAACAGTCTGGTCGACTGTTTAGAGTTTTTACTGAATGGTACGTTCTGCACGGTTTTAGATTTCATGATTCTAATATCGTCTTAACAAAAATTTTGAGTTTACGTATTGCCTTCGTACTTCTAGTGGCTGTTCCCGTGTTTCTTCTAAGAGGGCATTAGTGGGTGTTGAAAGCATCGCTCCGGTACACAAACGTATCGCCTTGAACTGGACTTTATCCAGTTGTTGGGACAGGCTATCTGGTGAGCCTCCATGACATATACATCCATAGTCAAATGGTGGACGAACTAGCATTCGATACAGTAATGTTCTCGTTTGTGGGTCCGTCCCCCACCAATGTCCAGTATTATCTCTTATTACGTTGATGGCTTTTTCACATTTTGTTATAATATTTTGTCTAATAAGACCATAGCAGTTTTGAGTTATTGATTAGTCCTAGATATTTTACGTTCTTCTTTCTACAGTATTATGCATGGACCCTTATCGACCGAGGTTAAGTTTGGTAGTCTGTGTTGCGTGTAGTTTCTGATTTTGTCTGGGGCAATCGTCATTCCATTTTCCATTAACCATTTTTCGAGATTTGGAAGAGTAATGGCAAGGACTTCCTTGGCCTCTAGTATGGTGTTGCCGATCGCATATATGCATAGGTCATCAGCATACTGTAGTATGAATGTGTTCTCTGCTGTTATCTCGTCTAAGTCTGATGTGTATATATTAAACAGTACGGGAGATAGTGTAGATACTTGAGGTAGCCCAGTGCTTGCCTCTCTTGGTCCAACCGTGCGTGATTAACTATTGATGATCAGAATTCTATTTTGGAGCAGCGCACATAGGTTTCCTATAAACCTACGAGGAATTCACATGCTTATGGATCTATGTTGAGATGCTGACCTTATCACACGCGGTCGACAGGTCAATGTATACGGCGCGCAGATATCCATTCCTACTCCGACAATTATGTATGTCTGTTACAAGTAGCGCCAATAAGTCATTGGTTCCTTTACGTTTTCGGAATCGCATCTGGTGTTCTTGTAACAGGTTGTGGTTCTCTGTGTACCACTCCACCTTGTGTTTAATCTTCTGTACAATCTTGAGGGAGCACGGTAAAAGAGTTACAGGTCTATAGGAGGCTGCATCTGGGCACTCCTTTCCCCGCTTGAGAAGTACTATTCTAGCAGTTTTTAGTTCAGGTACATTCTAGCCGTATATTATGTAGCACACTATGAATAATGAACTTTCCGGATGAATGTAGGTGTTTCAGCATTGAGTACGAAATGTTATCAGGTCCGGGAACTGTATTGTTGCTTTTTAATAGGGTCCTTTCCAACTCTGCCAGATCGAATGGATTGAGGAGAGGGTGAGTTGTGCTGCGTGGGGAATCAACCTGGAGAGTATTTTTTTCTGTGATTTCAAGTTTAATTGCTCGGGAACGTTGGCAGTCTTCAGTAGCTTGGATGAAATCTCTTCAGGCGTTTCCATATTTGTGACAACGGTTTTTTTTTTTACTTGGGGATCCGCAGAGCTTTATCCACCCTTGTCGTTTCTTCTCTTTAAGCGTCTTTTTTATACTGCCTGTATTTGCATAAATTTAATATAATTATCTTCCGTGCTTTTTTTAATTTTTAAGAGCCTCCTTCCTTTCGTGCACCAAGCGGTTACAGTCATTGTCACACCACGGAGGAAATGTACGCGAGTATAGCTTCCTCGGTTTGGTAACTGCGATCGACTGGCTTGTGGCACTGTGTCGTTTTGAAAATAAAATCGTTCGTCTTTTTTCCGTCATCAATGTAGGCACTATGTACTTATCGTTTGACGATATTTTATCCATCTGGACTTAACCAAATTCCATTTGTATGTTGGGGGGTGAGTACTGTATCTTCCTGTCGGCGGCATCTCGATTTAGTCAGAATGGTTCTTGGAGGACTTTCCAGTCATAGCGATGGTGAATTTATATCCACTGCAGACTTATTTTCCGATGGTCTGGTAATCCGGGTTTCCGAACTGCCATTTAAAATTCAGGTTTTCTTCGAGACTTACAAATAATCATTAAATACCGTTTAGTTCCACTCGCTCTTTAGAGTCTACCAAATCTTACTTCTGTACTGTAAGATTTGTCCTGTAGTCTCGACTATCAAGATAACATATATGTGTATAGGAATATACAAGGAAAGAAAACCAGTTGGACTTTGGAGAAAGAGATGGTTGGTTCGCATTAAAGATGAGAAAGGCGTTTCAGGCCGGAAATAAATGGAGACATCCGAAAATGTCTTGCTCGACCCGCTGGAAGAATATCGAGATGATGATAAATTAAGATTATCTCCATTACCTGTTGAGCCAGGGTTGGTGGCAGCCCTGGAGGTAGCTACGCAGTGTATGTTGTTTGCGTTGTGAATGAATGACACATGAAAGAAGGGAGACAGGTAAACCCGGTGCTGGCACATTCTTGCCTACTTTTCCGAAAGATCCCCTTCCGACGGACGAATCACCATCAATAGTGCCGTATTCCCTCACTCCATACGCACTGCGGAGGGATTTAACGAAAACCTTTTGTTACAGTGCAAGGCACTAGGAATTGCACATTCTGGTGCTTGGGAATTGTGCACCACTACCTCACCTACCCTATCTCCCACCAACAGGCTCGAACCGGCTAACACCATGTCAGCGGCGGGTACCGTCAAGGTGCCGCAACCAACTGAAGCAACAGGGCAGGCATAATGAGAAGTAAACAATTATAAAAACGCTTCAAGTTTCGCGAGACTGCGCTCAGATATTGTGTCAAAGAAATATTCGCACACCTACACCTTTAAGCTGATATGCAGAAAGGTCATTGTTCAAATTCAGAAGAAGCCTAGTTCCGTGGCTAGAGTTACGGAAGGTATAATGGACGACGAGTATGGCCGTGAAGACCCGTGTACCCGTATCGTAGCTCCCGGCGTGACATGTTTGCGCACTCCAATTAAACGGTGACGCAGGACTGCGCCAGCCAGCATTGTACAGGCGGTTTGTCGATGAACACAAACATTGGACGCAGCTGGCTGCTTATTCATAGCGCTCACGAAGTTCGTTTCACATTATCAAAGTCCGCAGTCGATAAATTCATATTTAAACTTATACTGACGGGTTCTGGATTTTGTTTCGACCTGTGCGAACTGACTGAAAATCCTTTTTGCGTTTAGGACATGTACTAAATAACACTGCTAATATATCATAAAGTGTCGAACTTTGAAATACTGCTTACAAATTTAAATTAGGTAGAAATTCTTGGCCTGCTTCACTTTACATTACATCTTCGAAAAATATGTATAATAAATGAACTTTGTGACTCGTTATTTGATTGTTTTGGACAGACTAACTTAACGTCTCGTTTGTTCTCAAACAAAAAGTATTTAGAATATTTGTGTAATAGCTTTTCATACCTTCCGACCACAAATTAGAAACTGATCTTTTTACGTAAAACCCAACAAAGTTTAACACAAAAATTATACAGAATTAATTTTAGAAATATGTTTTATTACAAGGTGAAAAAATAGTTCTGGTACCATTAAATGGTTTCGGAATAGATCGTAGACTTAAATCGTGTCCTTACCGGTATAAATGTCTGTATTTTGTGTCACAGTAACAAGTAATAATGGTATTACTGTGAGCACTGTGCTGCCAAATTCATGGTAGTCACATTTATCGCAGATATGCCTTGAATTGTTCCATATGATTATGTGGCTAGTGAGGAACAAACTCTCGGCAAGGATGTAGGCAACAGCGAGTGCGGAAAGAAAGCAGGTTTTTACTGAGTGACAAGTCGTACTTTCTCTTCGCTTGCGGCTGGAGTCGTGTTTCCGGAACTGATCATTCGGTCGGGTACCATGATTACGACCTGTCTGGAAAACAGCAGCCGATTCATTAATTCTAATCTGTTTGACACTTCATGTATTATTACGTATATTCACTGTAATTTCGCTAGGTCTGATGTTAAATTCACTTGTGCTTACGTATTTTATTTGGAAGTGAGAAATGAGGTTTTTTAGACTAAATCAGCCACCCTGTTGGATAGTTTAGTGAACGCAAATCGAATTTTTACTATGACAGAAATGGCAGATCTCATCCATTTCAGATCTCACCCATTCTTGGTCTCCGATTCATACTTAACTGGTCAGAAACAGTTTTCGCTAATTCATCATGTTTTCTACTGTCCAGGCATAGGTCCTTGTGTTTGTTAATTGATCTCGAGCCTAAAATTCTCCCCGTCACCCAACTAAATCCAGCTTTGCGGCTGCTCCATTGGTAAAGGAAGCCTTTCTGCGGATCTTGCTAAAGTAATGGAACCGCTGGAAGAGGATGCCGTGAGACACGATGGTTGATGTTCCTTCAAGTTGGTCAACGTGGGTAGGGATATGATAACTTCCTTGATTGGGCTTTAGCGGGATATGAAGGGTTCGATGGTTCTGAATAACTTTTTAACACTTTATTGCAGTTAATTCACATTTTAAGATACGCGCGATTGTTACTGAATGGAACTGTCGAAGGTAAGAACTGTAGAGGAAGAAATAAATTAGAATATATGAAGCAGAAAATCGAGGACGTAGGTTTAAATGGGTATGCTTAGGTGAAGAGGTTGTCGTAAGATAGGAAAAGATAGAGGATTGCATCAAACCAGTCGAGAAACTGAGCAGTAAAAATAAATATTGGGTTCTGAAATTAAAACGGCTGTCACTTCAACATTGGAAGACATAACAAGTAAAGATTTACAATAGGTTTGCAACAGCTCAAAATAACAAGAATGAGACTCAAGTTCACTCTTTAGTTTTGTATTCACTACTAAATTCTTCCCAATCACCACCGGAATCGTTTTAATTTTACCGTGAAGTGTAGTTAGACAAAAACTTCGAAAATAAACGAGATTCGTAACAGCATATTTCGTATTCACTCCAACACTGCAAGACCACAACTCGATAAAAAAAACTAAATTATATTTAGTGTTCGAAATCTCCAAAAATTCTCCCCTACATTTTAAAGATACTTTCAACTAATTTAAACATCGTTTAATTAAATTTTGTCATGAACCGAGAGCCAAATTGTCCTGACGCTGCTTAAACAACAAAAATCCCGGAATTCGTGGTTTTTAAAGGCTTTCTCGATTCACATGCTGTTATGAAAGGTTGATATATCCCCACAACAATTGATTTTATTAATCATGGTACAAGATTATTCTCTTTAATTTAGTAGACTCATTGATCTCTTATCAAATATTTACTTGTTTCCCAGTTTATATCTTAATCCTTCCAACTATGTTTTTCAACAAATCTTCTAGGGTTTGCAGCCGGATTTTATTATAAAGCGACAAGCTTTCGGCTGCTAGCTCAGTAGCCATCTTCAGGTCGATTATGTATCGGCGATCTTGCCTTGATGGATACCAGGCGTTTACTGGTGTCGCTTAGCAACCTCATAACGCTCGCAGTCCCGCTTCACTGTGATTGGTCGAGGCGGCGGTCACCCATTCAAGTGCTCACCAGGCTGACCGTTGCTTAACTGCCGGAGCTTTGCTGTGGCGGTCACCCATCCAAGTTCTCACCACGCTCAGCGTTGCTTAACTGCCGGAATCTAGCTTTTGTGGCACGCAACCAATAGGTACCACAGTTAGGCAGTAGAGTCCCTGCCCTTATTGGTCGATTGGGTCCCTCTCACTTGGCTGTCCACACTCCACCGGATCGCCGGCAACCAGGGAACGTGGCCCGCAAAGTATAGATAACCCTGGCTTCCAAGCGTTGCTCAGCAAATAACCCATGTCACGGTTAACCAGGTTGTTATGTAACCGTATTTCTATGGCTTCTTTAACCACGGACTCCCAAAAGAACGAACATTTTGTCAGCACCTTCACGTTGTCAAAATCCATTCTGTGGCCATTTTCAATTACATGTTGGGCAACAGCATATGTTTTTCAACTCCCCAGTCAGCAAGCTAGTTCACCAATTTTCTGTTCTTCCGTATTTATTAGATACTCTTCCGTTACCTGGAACTTTTTACAACTTGTTTGAAGCCAAGCTTTCAAAACCCCTCATTTATCTATTACACTGAAATAATTATAAAATTACTAACATCTCAAAAACTGTCCGAAATGACTTAAATTTTGTGCTGATTTTTTCACCGGCCAGAGGTAAGATTTTCAAACCTCGGGTTCGGGACGTGGTTCTTCCTTCCGGTTCAGTGTGTATACACTATTCAATGTTTATCCAACAAATGCATCGCAATTTATATACCCAAATATACCTTTATCCCTACTACGTGTACTCTTGCTTCCTTATGATATGCAAGATTTTTTTGAAAATATAACAAATTTGTTTTAAACTCGAAGATAGTTTTGAAAAATCAATTCGATACTTTGGAGATGAAATTCGTCATGGCTATTCGATTCATAATGTTCATCCGCCGGGGAAAAAAAGGTATTGGTGATATCATATGTTTGAAATTGTGACATGTCTGTCCATTTATCTTCTTACTTTTGCGTAGCTTTTACGGAACGCTACGCCCAAAAGAACAGAAGAGAGCCATTGGGTAATGGAAGAGGAGAAAGAAGGGAATGGAAAAGAAAAAAAAAAGATATATTTCCGTTTTTCTCAGCTGTGTCCCTGTGCTACCTGGAGACTATTTACATTAACGCTGTATTTATTTTCAAAAGGCTGTACTCTCATTATTTCTTTAGGTGAATGGCTCCGCGGGGAACGGCTCGGTGAAAAGTTTTCGAGGTCGTAATGGGCGGCGGAGAGTTAAGAATGCGCCGGCTTGGCCATTCATTACCAGCTGACACAAGTTTCTTCTCGCCCTTTCGATCGGAACGGTGCGCAAAAAAGTGTGACGCACAACTTCTCTGAATTTTATTAGCGCCGTACTGAGACGTGACGCTGTTTTAAGAAATTGGCTTTTTGGACGGTGCGCCCCAACTTTTTTCTAATATCTGTTACGCAGTGATATAAAAGACCCAACTAAAACACACCGTGATACCATATTTTGTGTATTGCCCTTTTGATTTGGTAGACTTATATAGGTTCCCCTGTGTTGTAAATCTATCTAGTTCCATAATCTTACCGCGTATAGAGGCACATAAATTTTAACTTTGAACCAACCGTGGCAATTTAACATAAGTTTCAAAGTAGAACACGAAAATCTTAAAAGAAGATAGTAGTAATTAAGATGAATCAAGCCGTGCATTATTTGGTCCGGAGTTGGGGGTCATTGTATCTGCAATAATAGAACACCGTAATGCAAAGACGACTACACATTACTTCCGTTTATGAGAAAATATTTTGTTACTGGTAGTATGGTTGTGATTTCTTCTGTCGATTTTCAGCTCCAATTTTCTTTATTGATTACTGAAACTTTTGCAGGCCTAAAGGAAACTTTAACTGCTTCAATATTACCGACGAAGGAATTCCGTTTTAGGTGATAAAAATTGTCTTCACTGCGTGCAAGTAAGGCACTAATTTCCGTCGTAAAACTGTTGCTTCTACTTGTGGTGTCAGGGCACGATCCTGTTCAAAATCGAATAGGTATGTTAACCTCCTGTAACTTAGCATCCAGTAACTGAGTTTACATTTAAAGAGGACTATTTAAGTCTAACAGATTCTGAATACACCAATATAAGTAGTAAATTTTACTGAACTATAAGGAGCAGCTTAGTTGCAATTACAATTCCTGGTTTAGAGAGGTCATTGTCAGTAGATCCCAGTAACAACATCGATTTTTAATAAATTTCAAATTCTCTGTAGCAAACTACTGGGCTGCTTCGAAGTTCCACCCTCGAAGAAACTTCATTCATATAAACAAAGAAGGTGTCGAAATTGCTAAGACTCGTTCACATCATATTGGTGTTTCGCTTTCCGTTGCAGTGATTGTGTACTTCCGCGGCCGCGGACACCGGTTGTGGTCCAAACAATGAGACGTAAAGTGAAATTGGCGCTGCTTTCCCCCGTCGACTAACTTTCCCTGTGGTGTTCTGCGGCGAGAGCATCTCGTGGCGTGGCGTGCTAGTTATTGAGGTCGTGGAACCTCATTTACTTCTGCCGGTGCCGGTCCTCTTCTGTACTTTCGCCTCGATATTGCGCTAGTTTGCAATTTATCGCCGCATAACCCGCACACTGGCTTCTGAAATGTTTGTGATCCACCCAGTCAGCGGATTCCTAGAAACCAACTCAAATTTAAAAAGATCAGTTTTGAAACTCCATGCTTTTTAGATTTTACGAATGGACGACTTCTGTAATTTCTGACAGCGTAATTCTCCCTTCTTAATAATCATTGACCCTCAGACTGTTGGCTAGAAATTTTCTCCGAAGTTGATAAATAACATTTAATAACCATTGTTAGGGAAGTAAACATATTTTGATTTATTTTAGGGTGTCTTTAATGTCTCAATTTCTTACGAAGGGTACAACGTTCAGTTAAAAGAAGTTGGCACAAGAATTTTAATATGACCCAGTGAAAGCTTCACGGGTGTCCAGCCGGATGGAGTCAAAGAATGACGACGTTTCAACAACCTGCTCGGTTGTCTTCATCAGGTCTATTAAGATAATTCCTTCTCGAAATCACATTAAATTTTAATATGCATTATCCAAAATGCGAATCAAAGAAAACAACCGTAGTTATCTACTTTAATTACTTTTTACATGTGTACATTCCGAATATCGGCATACTTCCTGGTGCGAATAATTTTTCTGCAGAGAAACTGTTACAGTAATCAACTCAATAATACCTGAATTGTGTTAGACTTTTTTCTTTTTTCTTTTTTTTGGCTGGCAGAGTTTGGAGTTTCCTGTCTCTTTTATCAACCAGCACCGCTGTTGTACACAATGCTCTTATTATACTATAGTAAAGGCAGCATTTATTCTTTTCAAAAGATACCTTTAATTTATTGAAAACCTCTTATATAATCAGGTAGTGTCTTTCCTCTCAAATCTGTCTTTACTCACTCTGTCCCCATTCAAACTAAACAAATTGTCAAATTTTGCTGAGTGAATTCTCGGATTAAAATATAAGGGAAGTTCATATTTCACTGTCCGTCCGCGTGAACGTCTTTATGCATTCTAGCTCCCTTAAAACTTTACATAAATTTTTCAAATTTTGAAGAGTGAATCAAAATAGTGAAACATAGGTCAAGTTTGTTTTGCCCATATCGACTCACGTGCCAATGATCTTTGACCCATTGACGATATAGTGCGAAGACTATCCGCGCAAAACTTTTGTTTTTGTTAGTTCTAAGTACTTCCAAAGTCGACAGTTCATCTTAAAATTTTGTAGACCTAAACCTTAAGGTGAAACACACACCATGTTCGTATTTTAACCTGGTCAGGAGAAGCTGAAATGATGTATGACCCAAAAAACTGGAACTATTTTCGATTCGTGACTAAACCCAAAACACCCTCACGGGTGGACGTGTAATAAAAAACGTATATAAGGTGAAGAGCAGTATTAAAGCGATAGCACTGATAACCTGCTTTATAGTATCCTGTTTTTATTACAGGGCTCATTCATTTTTAAATAAATCTGAAAGTGACATATCTTTGTTTCAGCTGAGTTTTTTAGACGTTTGTTTGCTCATCGAAATTAGAAGTCCTTTAAATTTAATATAAAACTATCAAAACCAAAATAACATATTCTGTTTGTTTATCGCTTCAGATTAAGTTGTGCTACGTATGTTTCCATTTGGTGCCTTACTTCAGAGTTTTGTCGTTTCTGGAAACGAATAAACTTTTAATAAATCAGCAGATCAAATACGGGCTAAAACAAAGACGTAGGGTCATGCGTGTACTGCAATCACCTGTGTGAATTGGCTAATTCTCATCAGCGCCAAAAATGGTTCACCACGTCCGTATTCAACCTGTTTATAATGTCGGAGAGGAGTTGGAGATGCCGCTAGCTGCGCAGGAACAAAGAGAACCGATAAGATAAACGGGAAACGTTTTCCGTTAGCCAGTGTCACTCGGTTGATCTGTGCTTTTAGCTTTCAGTATTTTCATAGTTCCACTGAGTAAGAAACGTTGCTGAAACTGTTACAAAATATTATGCCGTTAGAGAAAACTAAATTTAAATTAAGCGAACGCCAGGGACGATCTTCCACAACCTGTTCTTGCGACTGGCAGATAAATCTGTTAAAGTAGAATGATTCCAGGAAGGCAAGATTCAACTTGTTCCGCAACCCCTTCATCCACTCAACAGCCCAACAGTAGTAAAGATTACTGCTTGAAGTAAAATTTCTTCCCCAAGTCCGTTTGCTTACACAGTCGTAGTTCTTCAGTCGTCAGAATTTCGAATTTCACTTCGCTCACAAACCAGAAGGCGGGTTTGTCTTATTCGTCATGTGTGACACGTACCAAGGACGTGTGTGGCTGAGAACCAAGTAAGACGCAAACATACAACTTATGAGAAATCTGGCAAGGGTAAGCAGAGTTCGTATTATACAGGCGTCTTTGAGTCAAGAGTGTTGTCTAATATTCTGTTAACCAGTTGAACTCTGGATTATTGCAGGTCTCTGCAAATTGCAATGACATAAAGTATTTAGGAACCTTCTTTCATGATATTTGGAGGGGGTGGGGGGGGGGGAGGGTTAATAACGCGGAAAAAGTTTTTAAAAAATAGGTGATTTGTAAACAACATTGGATAAGAGGAGTCCAGGCTGAATTTCAACCTAATCACAACTTCCGCTAATATTACTGCTTTAAAATCAAAACGTGTGCATATTAACACATTCGACGTGTCGAAATCTAAATTTTATCCATATAATCATAATATGAAAGCGATGGAACTCAGTTGTAATCGTGTCCTCTGATTTTTCATTGCTATTATTCGCCGTATGAAGCATTAAAAGTTTATTTTTATGAAGAAAATCAACTAATTAACTTTTCTTAATAATACACTTAAGATTTTGGAGTGGTTGTGAAATTGGCTTCAGTTAATATCGTTCTTAATATCTTGCTCTTTGTATTGATTTGGCTAATTTACAGGTACTTTTATGTAACAACGTACTTTTATCTAACGACGTACTTTTATGTAACTTTAGTATGATGACCGTAGCTTAGCCCCCATTAAAAGCAAATCTGTAGTTGGTCACATTTTTGGTTAAAGCAGTAGCGAGTGCTGTACTCAGAAAACTACTTATAATAACCATTTGTGCTGTTGATATCCCACAAAATTCATACCAAATATTAGCAAATTAGCGATCCTAATTAACAAGTACATGAAAAGACCACCGAGGACTTCTGTAGTATACATAGACGAAGTCACTGGCTATAGCCATTAAACAATGTAGTGAGTTGGTATTTAATCAATAAAATGCGATTTCAGCTACCTGGAGACCACCTATCGATGCCGGATAATATCAAATACGATAGTAATTT